>OW388291.1:40621068-41342222 GCA_936450465.1 Gibbula magus
CACCTAATGAATGAGTGACCATATACTCCAAAATGTCATGTATCTACACAGCATAGAAACTGTTATCCAGAAAAACTTGTTTTCTTAAAACTTCCAGAAATAATGTGCTTATAGTTTTTCAAATTTTATTTTCTCCTTTGCATTAATGGTGACAATATCATGGAAGTCTTTTTTGCTTGTTTTCAATAGACTAACTTGTTATGAGGAGACTTACACACCGCAAAGTCCATATGGGCAACCATAAGATTGTACATAGAGCCCATGTCAGGTTAGACAGGTTGCGTCTATCTGTCCCAGTAAGCATTAAGGTGTGAGGTTTGTTAGTGCACCACCCATCACATCAGGATCGCAGCATCTACCTAGTTCCACCCTGGACACTGTAGAGCTCCCTCCAGTAAATCTAGCTCTTATCTGCTCCAGGGACAGATCCATCAGCTGGAATCACCCTCCTTGTTGAATGGAGGGAGAAGGCTTGTGATTGATGTCTGATCAGGTAGTATACTTATCTATTTGTTAAACATTTTACTTGGTTTCTTGAAGTTTTAAAAAAAACTTTTTGTTCTTGGCATCTTTGGAAATAAATAGATTCACCATTGTTTGAAGTGTTTTGAGGTGACATATTATCTTTGCTTACACAGTTACAAATTTGTTTAAACCATGAATTGAATTGAAATTAACATGGTCTGTTGTAATCACTACCATAATCTACTGGTGGCATTCTATCAAAATCTTTCTTTATAATCAGTTGTTTAATAATACCTATACAGTATCTGATAACCCCTCTATTAGCAGCCGTACACAGGTATATTGTTGACATCTGATGTACCTGACCTCTCTGTCAGTCTCACACAACTCACTGAGTAAATCTGAAGTTTATGAAATAGCAATATTATCTAAATATCACCTAATTCCTCTGCAGTACATACGCCTCTGCTACATGAACGAGCTATCAGGAGGTGTTACTGACATCTATTCCTGGTTGACCCCTCCACGATGTCAGACAACCCATTGACAACTTGACACACGTTGTCATCACCACGTCCTCTTGTCTCCAACGCCACTCTCCCGGTGATTCATAACTCCCCCAGGGGGCGCTCATATACAGATAACCCATGATAACGTGCAGGATTTGGGGAATTATACTGAATGAAATTTTGATGGGCACAACTGGAATTTCATTGACAAGCTAGTTACGCAGATTCTCAATCGGTTTGCCCCTGTCACCCCACACCCACATTCCTGCAGTCCGCTGTCTGTGGGGAGACACAAGTAATTCCTTACCTGACAGTACTCCCCCGCTGCCTCCCCTTCTAATCCCCCCCCCCCATGCCTCCCCCTTCCCCTCTCAGTGTTCTAGATCATTTTTTTAAGGTATAAATATTAACCCTTTCATCTCCTTACTAGTTTCTCTTTTTTAAGAAACACATATCCCTCCCTCCTTCACTCCCCTCCCTCCCTCCCTCTCTCCCTCCTTAGCTCCCTCCCTCCCTCCCTCCCTCCCTCCCTCCCTCCCTCCTCAGCTCCCTTCCCCTCCCTCCTTAGGTCCCTTCCCCTCCCTCCGCTCCCCTCCCGCCCTCCCTTCGCTCCCCTCCTCCCTCCATCCCTCCCTCCTTTGCTCTCCTCCTCCCCTCCCTCCCTTGTCTTCCCTCCTTCGCTCACTTCCCTCCCTTCTTCTCTACCATCCCCTCCCTTCTTCTCTAACATCCCCTCCCTTCTCTACCATCCCCTCCCTTCTCCTCTGCCATCCCCTCCCTTCTCCTCTGCCATCCCCTCCCTTCTTCTCTGCCATCCCCTCCCTTCTTCTCTACCATCCCCTCCCTTCTTCTCTACCATCCCCTCCTTTCTCCTCTACCATCCCCTCCCTTCTCCTCTACCATCCCCTCCCTTCTTCTCTACCATCCCCTCCCTTCTTCTCTACCATCCCCTCCTCTGCCATCCCCTCCCTTCTTCTCTACCATCCCCTCCCTTCTTCTCTACCATCCCCTCCCTTCTTCTCTACCATCCCCTCCCTTCTCCTCTACCATCCCCTCCCTTCTCCTCTACCATCCCCTGCCTTCTTCTCTACCATCCCCTCCCTTCTCCTCTGCCATCCCCGCCCTTCTTCTCTACCATCCCCTCCCTTCTCCTCTGCCATCCCCTCCCTTCTTCTCTACCATCCCCTCCCTTCTTCTCTACCATCCCCTCCTCTGCCATCCCCTTCCTTCTTCTCTACCATCCCTCCCTCACTCCTACGCTTCTCTCCTTCCCCTTCCTCCCTTCCTTCCTCCCTTCCTTCCTCCCGAAATCCTTCGTTCCTCTCCTTCTCCTCCCCTCGTAATTATTTGGATATGACCACTATCTGTAATGCCTGTATATTAATGCCGTGCCCGACGAAACAAGCGCCTGATTTATTCAACAGAAAACAACATGACGAATCCTTGATCAAGTCAAAAACAACTCATGTCTACTTTCTATCAGTACTCTTTCAGGGTTTCTTATCATTTCTTTTAATGTTAAGTCAAAAATTAAAGTTTGAGATATTTGAGATATATAAGAGGAAGTTTTGATCAGATTTCAACACATAAAAACCTTCTTTCCTGGCCAGTGTTCTTGCACAGTGTTCATTAAGACTGAGAGTCTCTGATTGCCTGGCAGGGGTGATATGTTCCATTGAAGTTGCAGGTCTATTTGCTACCGATTGTCTCTCATTCAGTCCCCTGACAAGATACACCCAATTAATATTGACTGGTATTGATCAGATTGATTGAAATGAATCTTAAAAGCTTGGATATTAGCATACTGCCATTGTCTGGGAGCTTCAAGACTTCATGGTGTGCCTGGCATAGTTCTGTCACTTTAGTTGTTCATTATGATCCTGTAGAAAATGTAATGTAAGAAAGGCCAATTCAAATCATTGGTCTGACAATTGTCAATCATGTATGTCCCCAAATTCCCAGATTCTCACCTGTACATCTAATAACACTGAAATTCAGCATTGTACCACCCTTGGTTCGCTAGTTCATGCAATAATACCAGCAGCTGTGAAACAAGTGAAATACTTTTGAAAGTGGTTAAACCCTATGTCACTTTAAAACTCATCTGTTTGTATAAAAACTTTAACCATGACCATATTCATAACTTATTGTTGGTCAGTAAAAGGCTTTTGATACTTCACATACATATTTCTTATGAAAGAACTTTTGATTTGCCTTTGATATATTTTTCATTTTTGATATTTTAAACCTAAACAATCAACCAGATCCACCCACTATCCACCTAATCCACCCACCGTCAACCATCCACCACCAACCATCTACCAGATCCACCATCTACCAGATCCACCATCTACCAGATCCACCCACCATTCACCTGATCCACCCACAATCTATCAGATCCACCCACCATCCACCACCAACCATCTACCAGATCCACCCACCATCCACCAGATCCATCCACCATCTTCCAGATCCACCCACCATCCACCAGATCCACCATTTACCTGATCCACCAACCATCTACCAAATCCACCCACCATCCACCAGATCCACCCACCATCTACCAGATCCACCCACCATCTACCAAATCCACCCACCATTCACCTGATCCACCCACCATCTACCAAATACACCCACCATCCACCAGATCCACCCACCATCTACCAGATCCACCCACCATCTACCAAATCCACCCACCATTCACCTGATCCACCCACCATCTACCAAATACACCCACCATCCACCAGATCCACCCACCATCTACCAGATCCACCCACCATCTACCAAATCCACCCACCATTCACCTGATCCACCCACCATCTACCAAATACACCCACCCTCCACCAGATCCACCCACCATCTACCAGATCCACCATCTACCAGATCCATCCACCATTCACCTGATCCACCCACCATTCACCTGATCCACCAACCATCTACCAGATCCACCATCTACCTGATCCATCCACCATTCACCTGATCCACCCACCATCTACCAAATCCACCCACCCTCCACCAGATTCACCCACCATCTACCAGATCCGCCCACCCTCCACCAGATCAACCCAACACTCCACCTTAAACATCGCATCATATCATAAATATTAACCTCACCCAAAACACATCCTACAACCCCTTTTATCCTCCACCCAAGGACCCTACCACAATAACATATCCATAGATCCACCGTCCACCCTACTTCAATCACCTCAGTCTTATCAACCTTACCTAAAACACACACACCTATCAGTTTTTTTCCATATCCTCCACCCAAGAACCCTAACCCACTATACACCAATAACATACAGAAACCACATTACCCTTAAACACA
Organism: Gibbula magus; assembly: GCA_936450465.1. Classification (NCBI taxonomy): domain Eukaryota; kingdom Metazoa; phylum Mollusca; class Gastropoda; order Trochida; family Trochidae; genus Gibbula; species Gibbula magus. The sequence continues at coordinate 40,625,374 of OW388291.1, forward strand.
GTATCTCCCCTGGGACCCTATGGACAAGTATACATCAACATCATGAAGCCTATAAATATCTGTACCGGTATTTATATTTAATATCGACTGTGAACTGGAGCATCCTGATCGGCCACATCCTATCATCAAGTCACATCCCCGGAGACAGTGCAGTATTTGCTTTTCCCATGAAGTTTCACTTGTTTTTAATGCTCTCTCTCGATCTCTCTCTGTGCAAGCAGTGTAGTCTTGATTCTAATGTAGGGACCTTGATCCCGACTGCAGTGTTGGAGAACAAGGGGGTTTTGTACAGGTACGGGACACCCCTCGCTCACCTGAGAACAGGCAGGGAGATAGTAGCAGCCCTGTTATCCCCAGTTGCTGGTTTAATATTGGAACTATACTGGAATGTTTGCATTTGAAAAATGAGTTCAAATTTACATTCTAGAAGCTTGCAGAGTGTTTGGATATAATGCTTAGTTACGGAAAAATAATTTGGCAAACACCTAGGCGACACATTGTTGATGAAGAGATATTCGCAGGTTTTAACTTGGGTCAGATGCTCTATGATCTTCATTAAACATGGCAAGTCTTGTCCATTCAGTATTTGTGACACAATTGAAAACTAGAATAAAATATCACAAGCACAAAATGGGTCAGTTTGTTTTTACTCATTCTCTAATGGAAGTTTTTTTCAACATTGAAAACTTAAGTCCTTTCAGTTAGTTATGAAAATAGGCAAGGTAAGAAACCTTTAAAGCAAATAGGAATAATATGAAATACCTATTTGATATTTAATGAAATTTATTCACAATAAGTTATCTATTACAATCTACGATCAAACATATTGTGAATTTGCATGAATGTAGTAGATGTATATTAATGAATGTCTTGATTTGAAGAATAAAAAATATGGTAACCCTTCATGAAAAATACTTTACAGTTAGTCTCCTGACCTTAATAATCTTTTGTGTATTAACTCCATAGATTAAAACATTGAACTGTCTCAAATTGTGTCTATTCAGTGTCAGTGACGGGAAGGTATAAAGTACAAACCATACATTACCATTCCAACAAAATTTAATCAATTAACGTTGCCTTATCATAATCATTTATATGGGATCTTGAGAGATTAAACAATAAAGCTTTATCACAATTATTAAAAGATATCGTTAATTGTTCTTTCATTTATCATACTCATTAAAAGAGTGTATCACAGTTATCTCCAAATAGTGGATGATAACAATTTTATCTATCTCTTTTAGAACAAATTATTTATAGATTTTGTCTTAGTCAGATAACCTTAATTTTTTAGGAAGAAGTCATCTAGGTAATGAAACCAAAAACAAAGATGGAGTATCAGATATCTAGAAGATCAATTTGAAACTAGCTGATACGACAAACTAACAAGTAGCCTTGATCAAGATAATGGAAGAAATCCTTCAAATCATTATCATTAAATTCAGTGGCTGATCCGGGGGGGGGGGGGGGGGGGGGGGGGGGGGGGGGTTGGCCAGGGGGTTCAAACCACCCCTCCCCCCCCTCCCTAAAAAAAATTTAAAATATAAAAAAAAACTCCCCCTTTGAAAATTTCTGGATCTGCCCCTGAAATTTGGAGCAGTAATGTAGTTGAGTGAGTGAGTGAGTGAGTTGGGGTTTAACGCCGCTTTCAAGATTATTTCACTTATATCGCGGCTGCTAGTATTATGGCAGGGAGAAAGCCCGCAGCGCCATGTGGCTATGCACTGTGGTGAAACCTGCGAGCAGCGGCTGGAACTAGCGAACCATGGGTGGTACTACGCTGAAATTCAGTGTAGCATTGCACCCAAACCTGTCTGCGTGTAGAACAGTTCTCTACTGCAGACAAAGTTGCCGTGCCCCTGGCGGGATTCGAACCCCGGACCTCTTGATCCGAAGCCGAACGCGCTAACCACTGCGCTATCCCGCCCCAGTAATGTAGTTGAAGATTTTAATAGAAATCTATTTTATAGAACATAAGAAGTAGACTCAGTAACTTAAATTGATTCAATCTATAATCTCAATGCCTTGTTATGTGTGATTAAATTTCATAGACAATGTTTTAGGTAAAATTGCAGCCTTTGGTAAAATGGACCTTTTTCCATGTTGAAAGCAGTAGGACATTGATGAACAAATAAGCATATTTATTCATCTACACCTACAAATGTTACGTAATTACAACAATCAACCGAGTACCGCTGCAGCATCGATGTTTTAACACAAGATTTGCTCTGAGTAAAGAGTGCCGGTGTACTCCCTCCGCGGCGTGTCTACGTAGACGGATCAATAGACGTAATGTGATTCACTTTGTCTATGTCATCTCCCCATTTCCTCGTCCCCCGCGGTCACCCTGACCCCCAGACTAAATTCTCTCTCTCCCCCTAAACTATTCAAGTTCCCACTAGTCCCCTCCCCTACGTTCATTCTTTACTCCCTCAACCAACCTTCCCTAGACTAACATTGTGTCTCCCAAATAATTTGGTTAAATTTCAAAATGAATCTTCTTATTAGCTAATGAATTTACAAGCATATCTTAAATCATGTTAATCTTTCTAGGTTTGCTGAAATTGTGTAAATTTGCTTATGCTTTCATACATAGACATCTGACTTCTTCTCCTCTCTCACCCCTGTACCTTCCAACACACTGCTTCAGGCTTTAAGGTTTTACTCCATCCTCCTTGTAAGAAAACTGCTTCACTTTCAGAGTTTCCCAAGCTTTCAATCCAATTTTCATCTTACTGTAGGATCTTTACTGCTTGTTGATTTTTATACAGAAAACTCTTGATAACCATAGAGAGATATATTCTGGTTTATCTTCATTCAATATTAAAATGACAATTTCTGATAATTGCAACAAAGAAATCCAACTGATCACTTTGTTTCAGACAATCTATAGCTCGAGTTAATTGTTCTCAAATTGATGATTTGATAAATGAAAAGATTTTTAGAGATGATTTTAGAAAATCTTTCTTCATAGATAAAACACTATATCTTTCTTAAAACCTACATTAAACTTTCTCCAAATGTTTAGTCTTTATCATGTTAAATGAGTTTAAAGTAGATAAATGGTGAATTTAGATAAAATTTAGTTTTTAATGTTTTCATAGGTAAAGTTGTGATAAGGAAACTATCAACACATCGTTTATAACTCTGATAAGGATGTTTCAGAAAAATATTTTACATTTTTTTCATAATGTGTAAGTTTCCAAATAAAGTTGTAAAAGTTAATTTAAAACTAGGAAATGAAGGAAGCTGCCTATCAGTGAGGAAGTGAGGTGAGGTGAGGTGAGGTGAGGTGAGGTGAGGTGAGGTGAGGTGAGGTGAGGTGAGGTGAGGTGAGGTGAGGTGAGGTGAGGTGAGGTGAGGTGAAGAGTATTTCAGTTATATCACGGCTGCTAGCATTATTGTAGGTAGAAAGCCTGCAACACCATGTGGCTATGCACTGGGGTAAAACCTGCGAACAATGGGTGTTACTGCACTGAAAGTCAGTGTGTCATTGCACCCAAACCTTACTGCGTGTAGAACAGTTCTCTACTGCAGACAAAGTTGCCGTGCCCCTGGCAGGATTTGAACCATGGACCTCTTGATCCGAAACCGAATGCACTAACCACTGCGCTATTCCACCCCCTATCAGTGAGGAAGAACAGGGAATATAATAAACAAGTACAAGTGAAAGTTATGAACAATTCATATATCACTCAGCTATCAGATAGACAGTACGGACAATATGAGATACATATTAATTTATAGTTAAAGGCACAAGTGCACGCTTTTCGCATTCAAATAAGCTATTTTAGGTCATACGAGGGCATATAAACTCACTTTAGGTTCCTTTCGGTGCAATAAAATACTTATTATTCTTTACAATTGACCTGCAGTCAATAATTAAAAAGTTGAGACGGCCGAAGTCACTCAGGGATATCACAATTAAGAGTCGCTTATGTGCAAAATGGGAAATATAGATTGTGGAAAGCGGCTGAACTAGGATTTCATTCAGCAATTGCATATATTTTATTCTCTTAACTGACAACAAAGATTTGATAGTCTTCATTAAGGAGAATCTGTAACTTCACCGGTTTACACAATGTAAGCATTGTTGTTACATTAACGATAGCGACTGCCGTTTTTGGTCTTCAGATTGTGAGCAAGTTTTTAATATTGCTGATATTGTAGTTGATGCAGATTTAATGCAACGTTGCATTAATTACTTCCGGTCTTTTAAAGTTAACTTTGAAACCTGAATACGTACATATTTCCAGATAACTAATATAATACATTACCTAAGGTTAGGTTGATAGTAATATCGAGATATATGCATTATCCGTGCATTATTTATATTTTAAAACAATTGGCGTGTTATAGTGCCTTTAAATAGTGAAAGTTATATAAAGGAACAATTCATGTATTGCTCACTTGACAACTATATAAGTAACTATATATATCTAAACTTTTCCGAAACAGAACAAAGAAGTTGTATATCCATAAATAGAACTTCCTTCTTCTTAATTCATTGTATCTCTCAGCTACCAGGTAGATACGAGTTGTATCAGTACGGAGAATATGAGAAAAATACAACTTCATAGTTCATATCTCAGTATGGTTGCGTGATATGGAGACAAAAATTCTTGGATCAAATGGTCCTGATTCAAGAAGAAGACTTGAAGATAGGAACATTGTGGCATGTTGCCGGGACCCTGATAACCATCTCTGGTTCCACGTCACTTGAAGCACACCAAGCATTACTGTGAACTGTTCAACTTTATTAGCCTGGAATGTCAAGCACAGTGAGAGATCCGACACATAAACACAACTCCATTTGTATTCCTTGCGTGTACAGCTTTGATGGTGGAACAATTTGAATGTTCGCATGGATTGGAATTATTTTGACAAGCATGCTATATATCACAGTATGAATAATAGCTGTATGATGTGTGACATTCTTGTTCTACAGAGGTCCATTGTCTTCCTACATACTCAGTGCTTATAGTGCTTGCATTAATAACAAACATATAGACAGGGATCTTGACTTTAACATACTTGTTTGTTACATTACATTAGTTTTATCATCATAATTTACTTAATTGTAAATGTTTTGTGGTGTTGCTGTCACTTAGTAATGGTGTTAGATCAGATGTAGAAAGTGACATATAACAATCCTAAACTTTATTTTATTAAATACACCTGCAAACAGAGAAGAGTCTAACATCGTTCTCCAGAGCAAGTTATTGTGGATGTAATGTTCAGCTATCAACAGCTCAACTCCCTGGGGAGCCTACAGCCCATCCTCTAGCACAGTGACTCACCATTATTATTGATAAAAATCTCAATAGCAGTATCAAATAAGGCCAGTCCGACAGCCCTGACCCTGGTTACTGTTACTTCGCACTGGTCAGTTTGAGGAATTACTGTAATTCCGCCATTTAAATTGATAAAATTACAGTTTGGGAGTGGCTAGTCTTCAAGCTTTTTCCATACACTGTCAATACAACTTGAAAGGTGAAAGTGACCAACGCAGCCCTTTACTTCATATAAACCACCCATAAATAACACTTCATCTAACCAACTTTCTGTCTATTATATTGATATATTTATTGAAGAATGTACATGAATGAATTTAACAACACACTATCCTGCCTAGTCCTGCCCCATGACTGTGTAAAAATAAGGGCCTTTAATACAGTATAGATCCTTATTCAGCAAGTCTAGATAAACTGAATAAATTGAGGGAACTAGTAACAACAAATATATAATCATAAGAATGAAGGAACGGTAATTATAAAAATTCCATAGACTAAATTTTAGTCCATACCGTGCCCTAAGAATCCTGTTAGACCTTAGGGCCCCTAAGTTAGGGGGTGTTGCCTCAGTGTGGAAGAGAATCACTGTTATATTCTCCTCCCGGACAGTGTGACCCTCGATCAGCAGACAGCGAGTGGTGCACCATCAATATGCAATCACGGGCAGGTAATGGGCCGTGCTATGTAAATCATGTAGATAATCATGTTGCATTTTTATGGCTATTTAGTCTCTTGATGGAGAATATGCAGAACACATTAGGTGCATGTCTGTGCAAACTGATATAAATTGTTGAAAATTATAGGCTTGTGTTTAGATATGCATTATTTCATTGCTCATTACCCATTACAAAGATTGATGTGAATCGTTCAACATTGTTTGTTGATCAATGCTAAACTGATGTCGAAAAAAAAACACCCACTGAAACTCTGACAATGTGGATAAATATGTTACAAGATGGTTAAAAGTGGTTGCATTGTGATTAAAAGTGATTACATTTTGATTAAGTATGGTTACATATTGATTAAATGTGACTACATTGTAGTTTAAAGAGGCTTGAAAGTTGTTACTTTGAGGTTGAAAGTGTCACAATATGCCTGAAAGAGATCACAGAGTTGTCAAGTTTTTATAATATTATCTAAAGTGTCACAATATGGTTGAAAGTGTGACAACATTGTTGAAAGTGTCACAATATGTTTGTGACTACAGTGTTATCAAAGTTTGAAAGAGAGACAGTTTCCAAGAGCCTGTATCCATTGCTGTGTCAGTGTTCTGGATGAGTGGCTGATGTAAAGAGACTGAAAGTGGCTGACCATGTTCACACACTGACAACAAATCACTGCCTATGATCCGTGGCCAGGCTATTGTGAATTCATTGCCAAGCTATTGCAATCCTGTTGCCTCACTATTGTCCCCTGTAAGTCGATGAGCGGTAAATAGGGTCTGTTTGTGTTTCCGGCTTGTTGGGTTCCACCTGACAATTTGTAACCAAGCTAATTGAGATTTATGTGGGAGAAATGGCCAAATGGCTTCTTGTGGTGCAACAGAGGTTTGAGAAAATTTCAATTTTGAACAAAACAAAGTTGTTATTGAAATATCAACAGGTGTTTGTTACAGTGGGAAATATGTCATGTTGTAGATTCTGATTTATTGCAGATTGTCAAGTTTGTTTTTCTCAGGTATAAGTTTTAAGGAATTAGTTTAGTCTTGTATTTCTTCTTCATGTCAACAGAATGATTAGCATCGCTGACACATTTCACCTGTATATTATACAGAACCTTTTAAAGCATTCAGCAGTTACATTAAAGTATGAAATAAGATCCATCCAACAGCCCGGGACTTGATAGCTTTTGCTCAAAGCTGGTATTTTTTTTAGGTTTTTCTTTAATTATACCGTTTAAATTGACAAAAATTACACTTTCAGACTGGCTAGTGTTCTTGCTATTCCATACATACTAGTAACTTCCATAATTTGGTGACCGTAACACCTTACCAAGGAGTTCGCCAATAACATCTATAGCATGACCAATAATGACTAGCATGACTATAGCATGACCAATAATCCTCATAGACTTCGAGGGTTCCTGCAAAAGTCTTTGTTCATACTTTAGATCTTAACAAGTTCAGAAGGACAAGCTGCTAGTTTTTATCACAAAAAAAGTTTCTCAGATTAAGGTTGAGGGATATTTCATACAGTGATCCTATGAGACTAAAGACTACATCTAACCCAGGTGTGTTCTCTGTTACAGGAAGGTCGACCCGCAGTGAGGAGACCCACACTGGTTTATCTGAGGTACCCCACACACAGAGGGTTTGATAGAAGCATCAAGGTCTGACAGTGCTGGAGTAGAGGCAGTCCCAGGGTACAGATCTGAGTATTGTGTGGACCAGATAGACTCCTGAAGGTGGTCAGTGAGGAGGTCTGCACCACTACATGTTGTTCCTCTCAGGGGAGTATGGGATGGCCTGCTGATAGAACCCATGTGTAGGTAAGATTGAATAGGTCTCCTGTACAGTTCATGTCTATTAAAGTTGTCTGTCAAACAAGATGGCCAGTCTGTCATTGGTCTCAGTCCAAGTCTTTTCAGAAGCACTTGAAGCTACTAGAGGTAGAGCGATCTTGATTTTTTTTAAAAAGTCTCTTATCTTAGTGTTGTATGAAACACCTATAAAAGCTCATAAGAGGGCTGAAATTGATCGTACAATATCTCTGAAACCACCAGTCAACCACCTATTAGAGAAACAACCAGTCAACCACCTATGAGAGCTCCCACTGCAGTACAGTACAATTGGTGACCTCCTGAGAGAACCTTGTCAACCTTCTAGAGGTAGCTCCTGAGAGAACCTTGTCAACCTTCTAGAGGTAGCTCCTGAGAGAACCTTGTCAACCTTCTAGAGGTAGCTCCTGAGAGAACCTTGTCAACTTTCTAGAGGTAGCTCCTGAGAGAACCTTGTCAACCTTCTAGAGGTAGCTCCTGAGAGAACCTTGTCAACCTTCTAGAGGTAGCTCCTGAGAGAACCTTGTCAACCATCTAGAGGTAGCTCCTGAGAGAACCCTGTCAACCTTCTAGAGGTAGCTCCTGAGAGAACCTTGTCAACCTTCTAGAGGTAGCTCCTGAGAGAACCTTGTCAACCTTCTAGAGGTAGCTCCTGAGAGAACCTTGTCAACCTTCTAGAGGTAGCTCCTGAGAGAACCTTGTCAACCTTCTAGAGGTAGCTCCTGAGAGAACCGTGACAACCTTCTAGAGGTAGCTCCTGAGAGAACCTTGTCAACCTTCTAGAGGTAGCTCCTGTGAGAACCTTTGCAACCTTCTAGAGGTAGCTCCTGGGAGAACCTTGTCAACCTTCTAGAGGTAGCTCCTGAGAGAACCTTGTCAACCTTCTAGAGGTAGCTCCTGAGAGAACCTTGTCAACCTTCTAGAGGTAGCTCCTGAGAGAACCCTGTCAACCTTCTAGAGGTAGCTCCTGGGAGAACCTTGTCAACCTTCTAGAGGTAGCTCCTGAATGAACCTTGTCAACCATCTAGAGGTAGCTCCTGAGTGAACCTTGTCAACCTTCTAGAGGTAGCTCCTGAGAGAACCTTGTCAACCTTCTAGAGGTAGCTCCTGAGAGAACCTTGTCAACCTTCTAGAGGTAGCTCCTGAGAGAACCTTGTCAACCTTCTAGAGGTAGCTCCTGTGAGAACCTTTGCAACCTTCTAGAGGTAGCTCCTGGGAGAACCTTGTCAACCTTCTAGAGGTAGCTCCTGAGAGAACCTTGTCAACCTTCTAGAGGTAGCTCCTGAGAGAACCTTGTCAACCTTCTAGAGGTAGCTCCTGAGAGAACCCTGTCAACCTTCTAGAGGTAGCTCCTGGTAGAACCTTGTCAACCTTCTAGAGGTAGCTCCTGAATGAACCTTGTCAACCATCTAGAGGTAGCTCCTGAGTGAACCTTGTCAACCTTCTAGAGGTAGCTCCTGAGAGAACCTTGTCAACCTTCTAGAGGTAGCTCCTGAGAGAACCTTGTCAACCTTCTAGAGGTAGCTCCTGAGAGAACCTTGTCAACCTTCTAGAGGTAGCTCCTGAGAGAACCCTGTCAACCTTCTAGAGGTAGCTCCTGAGAGAACCTTGTCAACTTTCTAGAGGTAGCTCCTGAGAGAACCTTGTCAATATTCTAGAGGTAGCTCCTGAGAGAACCTTGTCAACCTTCTAGAGGTAGCTCCTGAGAGAACCTTGTCAATATTCTAGAGGTAGCTCCTGAGAGAACCTTGTCAACCTTCTAGAGGTAGCTCCTGAGAGAACCTTGTCAACCTTCTAGAGGTAGCTCCTGAATGAACCTTGTCAACCATCTAGAGGTAGCTCCTGAGAGAACCTTGTCAACCTTCTAGAGGTAGCTCCTGAGAGAACCTTGTCAACCTTCTAGAGGTAGCTCCTGAGAGAACCTTGTCAACCTTCTAGAGGTAGCTCCTGAGAGAACCTTGTCAACCTTCTAGAGGTAGCTCCTGAGAGAACCTTGTCAACTTTCTAGAGGTAGCTCCTGAGAGAACCTTGTCAATATTCTAGAGGTAGCTCCTGAGAGAACCTTGTCAACCTTCTAGAGGTAGCTCCTGAGAGAACCTTGTCAATATTCTAGAGGTAGCTCCTGAGAGAACCTTGTCAACCTTCTAGAGGTAGCTCCTGAGAGAACCTTGTCAACCTTCTAGAGGTAGCTCCTGAGAGAACCTTGTCAACTTTCTAGAGGTAGCTCCTTGGAGAGTTGATCCAGTGCCATCACACATAGGTGGCGCCAGAGATGACTCCAGGGAGGAAGGGAGGGAAGTTCACTTATTGAAAAGGGGGTTTACCTTGGGTGTCTTATCACATTCACATGCAAATAATTTCGAAAGGGGTTTGAACCAGGGATGCAGATTCAAATTTTTGCCAGTCGGACATTTCATCTTTGACCCAAAAAGACGAACCCGGAAGTAAAAATTGTTTATGAATAAAGTATCAGAAAGTATTACTATTTGTTGGTTCTTCAATTCATTGCATACTATTAAACATAACACGAGAGCAATTAACGATAACTATTTATTTATCATTAACATGCATAAAATGGTTCATAATTTAAAATCAGTGTTTACCAACTACGATTTACCGACAGTGCTAGTTTGAGCGAGTTTACACAAGTGAGTTTACAAGCGAATTTGCGTCAAGATAGACGAGAAAATTCTAATAATTTAATTGCACATAGTTCATCAAAAGTTCAAATCATGGACCAAATGATATGTACCTTCTAATTAATCATTTTAAATTCAAAGGAACTCGTTTTCAATAGCGATATAATTTACGTAAACTCACAACTCGGCAGAGCACGTGGTCAAACTATTTTCCATACGACTATTTTCCTATTCAAGATGTAGTTACGAATTTGAACTTATTCTAATAAGATTACTTTTATATTTTATTTGGAGACATATTTCGCAATTGTAAATGAATAATTATAAAATAAAAAGAAGTAATGTAAACGCAAGAGAAATTGGAGTTTTTAAATTAGCATACCTATTTATAACGTGTGTCATCATGTAAATGCGATGGGCAATGCGATCGCGTCTTCGTAGCGTCATACAAACGGTGTTTGACTACATAACGTCTCGTGAAATATTATTGCTAATTATTCGTTTTTGATAGGTTTATTTATTTTGAATTTGTATAATAGCTTTACCATACATCGATATTGATCTATCATATTTGTTGAAATATGTTACCTTTGTTTTATGACCGAGATATTATTAAATTTATCGGGATTCAAATAGCAAAATCTCAATCTGTAACAAATTCATGAATCACCGGTACGGTGAAGCCACACGTTCATGCAAAGTTTATCTTTGACAAAATTTGTTTATAATGCGATTTTAATGAAATCTTTTTCGTAAATAATGTTGTGAAATTGGTCACATCTTTCAGTCACTAAGTGACACTGGAAATTTCAATTAAATAACAAACGGTAAGTGTTTTTTCTGCCGACAATTCTAATTTACTGAAGATAATGATGATTGACGTTGTGCCTCGTGCTGTGAAGAATAAATGTGACTTCTTGACTGGATCAACATATTTCAATTTCATAAACAATTATGACCGACACAAGCAGGGCCGTTTGCCTTTATTTAATGCTTGTAAATTTAGTTTTTCCTTTTATTTTCTGCAATCGGTCAACTGATGTCCGATAGGTCAATTTTCCATTCGGTCAAACTGGATTTACAATCGGACATGTCCGGCAAATAGACCGATTTCTGCATCCCTGGTTTGAACCCACTGAACCAGATTGGTGGTATACGTCATCCATTCAGGCTTCCTTACTTTCTTATTAACAAGCTCAGAAATAACAACATTTAAAGAAGGAGAACAAGTTCTATGGGAGGTCAACTTCTTTATTGCATAGATGCGATGTTTCGGTGCAAATACTAGTACCATTATCATGCATTGATAACGGTGCTAGTATATGCACTTGCTAGATAACGGTGCTAGTATTTGCACAGAAACGTCACATCTATGGTATAAAGAAGTTGACTATCCATAGAACTTGTTCTCCTTCATCTCATCAGCTTCTAGAATGCCTATCAAAGAAAACATTTAAAGAGGTCTGATCTAAATTTCAACAATAGTTACAAATTACATGTAGTATAATTTTGTAGACAAATGTGCGGTAATTCTAATATAACAGCATTTGTTCAACAAGTGGCACACCCTAGTGGCACCAGGAGTTGAAAGCATTACTTCAATAAAAAGTTCTCACTAAAGTTAAATGTTTACTATTATGATTCAGTTAAAAAATTTTATAAAGATGTTTCAGTATTTATATGACATAAAACAGAAAGAAAAAAAAAAATTTAATTTACTTTTTATTTAAGGCAATATATAATAATATTTTAGGAAATATTTACGAATCAATTAACTTTCAGAAAAATGTATTTAAATATAAGTGGCTCATCAATAAAAACATTTTATAATAAAATATCTCTAAATAAAACATGAAATTAAAATTTACATAAGATGTTTCTAAAGAATAGCAGAGATAAGAAAATTCATTTAATTCTACATACAGGTGAGATAACTCTTCCTTGCAAATTTTTTGTGACCATTTCATTTATGGGTGAGCTGTTGGTACAGTTTACGGTCTGTGCCTTACTCTGAGGGTGTGGGTTAGAATCCTACAAGGAAATCATCCCGAAAATATAACAAGAATTTGTAGGACTTCAGATAATGTGATCCCAAATATAATAATGTAATTTTTCATTTATATCTAACACTCTAAAAGAGGTTAGGCCTACAGAACACAAGCTACTTTATCATAAAAGAACAAATAATTCATCCAATTATAATGCAATCACCTTCCTGTGTAAGCAAGAAAACATCATTTGAATTGTAAATGAGCTCGTTGAGACACTGTTTATGGATCTGAACATAAAAACTAAACAAAAATATTTAGTTTGATATATTTAGGCACATTTTACAATTCAAATTATGTTTTGTTTCTTGTAAAGGTAGCTGATTTTATTATAATTGTGTGAAATTTAGTTTAGTGTGACATAAAACTAAGAGTATGGAAATCTTAGCTTACAACTGGTATCCAACCTGTTTCATAACTTATCTTATCTTTCGTGTCCTCACTTTATAAAACAAAATCAGCTTTTAATATTTTCATTTAGAACCTTTCATTCTGCAAAACATCAATTTATTCTCTTTGAAGTTTGTTAGTTACTTGTAAATAAGGAAGAAATCATATTTAACGAAGGAACTCATAAAGAACTTGTCCAACCTTGTTGAACCTTTTTATTTTCCCTCACTTGTTGAATTGACGGCAAATAAAACATGCTGTATTCAAACTTGATTTTAGTTTGTTTTCTTCAAAACATGCTTCAACAAATAATGATATATTACTTTTGTTGCATTTAAAAAGAAAAGGATATGGAAACAAATGTTTACATCTTTTTACAATCCTTTCCACAAACAATGTAAACTGTATCAGACATTATTTGTGTAACATTGTATGTGCTTGAATCCTTATTGAGATTGGCGTGTTTTATTATTATTATTCTTCCACGGATTTTGTCCCCAGCACTTCTACCAGAAGGAATGCAGCTAATGCAACCAATCTTTGCAGAATGATAGCCCTTACTGTCTAGTTTGATGCCGCTTCTTTTGGGCCCAATCGGCACGAACGTTAAAGGTCCAGTTCGATTCAAAGTTTCGATTTTTAACATGGAAAAATTATTCAAAATGCAGCTAGAGACTTGCAACCTTTTTTAAAAGATGCGCATTGATACTGCGAGCAGAAAAGTAAATCATGACGATTTCGTTGGTCACGTGGTTTCGCGCCATTTTGATTTTAGACACTTTTCAACATTTCCCGAACCCATGCACCTTTGACAATCTTCTCCTCTGAAGATACAGGCATAAGAAAGCTAAAAATTTCACATAATGTAGCTGATATATTGCACACAAAAATGACCTCACGGATTTTGCAAATTCGCTATACTTTTTGCACAGTATGCATTTGAAATCTGGGGATTTTTCAAAAAGCGCAAACTTCAAGGGGACATAACTCAAAACCCTACCCGTCGATTTTGATGATTTTTTCATGAGAGTAAGATTGGACTAAAGTCTTTATGAATCAATAATAAAATCGCTCGCGTACAGTCATTTCCGGCCACAATTAAGCTTACAATTTCTAAAAATATCAAAAATCGCGTTTTTGGTGAGTTTTTGTAAATTCATAACTTAATAACCATAACTTGTAGAATGTTGTTTAATACCTCATCAGATAGATAATGCATTATCCTAACTATGAAAATTAGCACTAGTACAATAGTGTTCATAACCAATGAGTCACAGTTCTTTTAAGTCGGACAGTTTCTACCTTCTTTCTAAATTGACATTTGTCACATTTGTAGTGTGTCTTTATTTACTCATAACTCAACAATGAAAAATCATAGAACGCTGTTTAATACATTACCAGAATGGGAAATGATTACTCTAAATGCAAAAAGCTTAATCAATTTCATAATTAACATAACCATTGAGCTATAAGCATGTTCTTTTGATCAATTGCGACTTTCATTTTGTACTGTAAACAAAGGGGGTAAATCCTACTTTCGTTTTACATGATGGACAGGTAGAGGCTGCTGTAGCTTAATGCTTTTAGAGATCTTCGTGTAACTTTCAGGAATGACTGCTGATATGATGTACCTGCTAGGAAATTAATCAAATATGCGCTGAATCCTTTTATCGTCACTTGTGACTATATTTTTATTTCTGTCTGAAGTGTTAAGAAATGGTATGTTGATAATAACAGCGTAATAACTTTATGATTCATAATTGAATTTTGTATTACAACTTTTACATTATTTATAACATTGTATTTTTATTTCCTATGGTGAAAAAGTTGTTGTGTTTGTTGTCATAACATAATAGAAACTTTAGATCTTGTTGGTGGAAAAGTTTCAGATTTGGTTGCAGTGTTATTCTGTTCTCCATAATAGAGATGACATATGTGCACGCAGCGAGGTATAACGGCGTATATAACACGCACACCAATCTGTATCTATGTTGGGGGCGGATGTTCCAGAATGATTTAGAATGTGCTATTCTGCCTGGACCATTTCAAAATCAATGTCTTATCATGTTCAACATCTCATCAAAGTTTCAAACTACCTGCCTCTGTTGTATACCCAGAAAAGATTGAGTGTTTGTGTTGCTGTGACGACGACAGGTGGGAGCGAGATCAAGAGGAAAGTGAATATTAAAGTTGTCTTTCAAGAAGATGGCTGGAACGTTGCTTCGTTACAGATGAAAGGTGTGAAGATCAATCAGATCCCCCACTCGTCTCATTGATCTATTGATTACGCAATCAGAGTGCCAAGTCAGCACTTTTCTGTTTTCGACAGTTGCATTTTTTTCTGTTAATTATTAACTTGTTTGTTTCCTCATTATTTCTCGTTAACGTTCATAGAACACGTTTTGTGCATTTACATTCTTAGCGTTTAAAATTAGTTTAATTCTGATTGATGTAAATGTCAATGAATGGAATTACAAGCAACTGATTGTACATTAGTAAATCTCATGCAATTCTGAAAGTTTAAACTGAATTAAGTGTAGTTTGTTTTTTCTCATTACTTAGTTCATTAAGGTAAAATGAACTTTGTGAAAATGCAACAAAGATATACAAATGTTCAAACACTATGAAGAAACCGCTGACTTTATTTAAATTTCATTTAAAAACAATATGATGAATATCCAATATGACATAAGGACCAATGAACACTCAACTGTATCCGCTACCATGTGGTCAGTCTTACCTCTGTGCATCAATTCTGGTTTTCACAAATTGTGTAATTAAGTAAAGTAGACTTCCATCAATCATTGATTATGTACCTGAAATCAGAGGACACGTACATTGTGAAGCATTATATACATTTCATCTCTGCGGGCGGGAGGACGAGAAGGAAATATTTCACATCGTCCCAGTACGGGTTAGTAAGCACACACGTAAAGTTTGCCTTGTATTGCCCCGCCGCTTGCTTAGGAAACCAATACAGATGCTTTCCCTTTTGTTTTCCTCTAGCCATCCCTTGAACGTCAACACACAGATTAATGAACAAACAAACTAATGTTTGCTCAAATTGAAACGCATGAATTTTATTTGTATAGCTCATTTTCTCCAAATTCCTAAGTGTTACAAATTAATAGTGTGATCTTTTCTGCGCCCATCGAAACACACCCTCGTCTGTTTGGATCGGTCCCTGTCCCACACTCGACACTAGAGATCCAATCAAAATAGTGCATATTGTCCGCCATCTTAAATAACTGCACAATACCAACATTTGACAATTTACTCCGCATGAAAAGAATATTTTGCTTGTGATGTGTTCCTTTATGTTTTCAGTTCTTGTTAGTTTATGCTTCGACAAAAAATTACAAGAAGTTTGGCCGTTCCCTCTTTTGAGAAGCTTCTCTTTGATTCTAAATCGTAGAAATACTCATCAAAATTGTCATTTTATATGTGATAGCCAAGGGATTAGATCTGTTGGTAACCTCCATAACATCTGCTTCCTGTGTTTGAATCATTTCTGATTTACTGTTAATGACACTTGTTTGTATCTATTTAATAGTATTTGATTTTTGTATCTTTACTCTACTATTTTGATTTTGCGATGATAAATATTGAGATATAAACAAAAACAGGAAAGAATGAAACATTTATCTAAAATCTAGAATATTTGAAACATTTATCTAAAATCTAGAAAAATCTATTTACCAGTGGTAGAATGTCTTCATCAAGAAACCAATGAATTGATTTAGCGCTAATGACACTAAACGTCGACAAGGGACAAACAGATATATCGAGGGAAGACCACGGAGGTCCTTAAACTGGCCAAGTGGAACATCATAACCCTCTCAGCGGCCATTGATTCTCATAATACACGTCTCATACGCACAACTCAATAGATATATCGTGTCCTTCTAATCTATAATTAATCTGAAATAAGCTGACTTGACTACGGCTGACAGGGGACATCACTCTGCTGTGACTGGGAGGATCTGGCTAATCACATAGGACGTGGAGTTGTGTGCACACTTGTCAGTGGTCAACAGAAAATATAATTATATTGGACACATGTCATGAGATGGGTTACTGATGACATGTGGTGTTTAGTCTCTTTATCAGTCAGCTTACAGGTTGACGTATTGCAGGTAAATGTAGATATAGTGTGTTTGTAGTCGCTCAGTATGCTTTAATCAATCAGTTTTTAATGTGAAATCTATATTCAGTAGGTGTTAAATAAACTTGTTTGTACTAATTTAAAAAAAATTGATTTAATATTTTTTGTAAGTGATGTCCATCATCTAGACTATAAGTAAACGTCTCAGGTTTTGGGGCCATTAAGTGGCTACACATTATATTTACCTAGAGTTGTTGCTGTAGATATAGGATAGACCACCGTAATTCTTCCATAATTTCGACCCCCAAACCCTATTGAACCTTTTAATGGTTTCTGAAAACTAATTCCAACTCACTAGAACCATACAGTTGGTGGTAAGTATATTGTCTATATCAGCATGTTGCAATATCTCCTCCGTGGTACTAATAAATACAAATTTCATGATAACTAATTTCATGATTGGATAGAAATAAGGGCAGTACCGGTATTCATGTTGCAAACTAGAGGATTTTGCAAAAAATGTGAAACAAGACCTACCAGGGAAATACTTTAATACATTTAATTTGCACCATTGTAAAGAACTCATTTTTATCAAAATGAGATTGGTGAAGTGACATAACTCCTGATGTTCTGAAGTGACACCACTTGTGTGTCTATACATGCTCAGTGTCATATTATGAAACATACAGTGTAGTTGATCTGCAGTAGATCTCTTATTTAATACGAGGTGTGTACCGCTATGTTAATCCAGCCATGCACCATCAGCTGTAGACCCAGTAGACACAGCTAAGCTCTTGTCTTGTCAGGCCACAATACCAGTGCTACTAACTTTCTCTGACATAGAGGAACTTTGGGTTAGCACCGAGATAGCAAAGCAAACACTGTCTATTTATGGTCAATAATTTCATTGAAGTAATTAATTCTTATTTTGTCACAATTGGAAGGGAGATATGGGAATGCGTCCTGTCAGTCTGTACGTCCGTCCGTCCACTTGTGTCTGAACTGTGAATTGAAGAGATTGTAACCTCAAGAAATCAGAATGAAAATTTGTATGTATACATATGAAGCAAAAGAATTGATTACGGTACTTTTGATATTAAGATTTTTCAATGGTTCATATTTCTGTATTTCTATGATGAAAATAGAGCTTAGAAAATACTGAGTACATAGGGTTTATTTCTGAACCATAGATTAAAATTGTATGAATGTATCACAATCTAATTTGGCATAGATATGAATCGGACGATGAACTGGTACCTTTTGAGAGTCTGAAATGTCTCTTTTTAAAATATTTTTCTGTTGTATTGATATTGTCTATATGTATTTTTTAACATATGCTGTTTCCAGGTAAGGGACATAAATGGTTCTTGAAACGATCAAAGGTTATAAAACAAAATGTTTGAAAAGCCATTTTGTAATGAATTCGAAATATCTGAATTATTGATGTGAATTGATTTAATCAAAATAAACTGTTTAAGTGTTTTTCCTTATATTTTCCAATAATTATTTCTTCTGTTCTCACACTTTCAAAGCCATGGTGGGGATTAGCAAGAAAACAAATGTTGATTGCCTCACAGAATTAATAAAACAAAATTATTCGAGAAGTTAATACATAGAATATGATATCATCAATATAATATTTGAGCCGTAATACACAGTTATGAAATTCCTCAAAGTCTTTTCTCAGATTCTTAGTACAACTGGAACTAGTTTTGTGTAGCCTTCCACAATATACAAAGACATAAACAAAAAAATACCACTTGCTCATTACATGGAGCAGTTGTCAGCATGAGCAGATTAGATAGCTAGAAATGACACGCAGCATCCAGATTACCTCTTGACATTAAACATTTTTACACACTCTTCATTATCCACACAAGTTAAATATACTCTCACACAGGAAATGTTTAACTCTCCTTCAGTTGCAGGTGGACGAGCTGCCTTACAATCACAAGTTCACTTTTCATAACTCATTGTTTTTCCTTATATTTTACACAAACTTTCTTCAAGGGAAAATGCAGGGCCAAGTCAATTTTAGTGACCTTGAAACCATTTTAAGTTCACGGCGAGTCTTGAAAATATTTTTGCATTTTAGAAACGGAACCAAGACATATCAAGACGTTTCGTGTTTGTGTTGACATCAATCTATCTTCATCTTAAACTATAACTTTGTTTTTTCTCTCTTTAATTTTGAATTTATCGTTTTAGTGTGGCATTCTGCCTATTGATTATTTACAGATGTTTTTAAAATTCATATAATAATTGGGATTAATATTTTATCAGTATGTCAATGAATAAATAGATTGTTACTTATTATTTTAAGATTCACGTATATCCTTAACTATTTTTGTCCAGTTTACAGAAGCTGTTGGTGAAGGAGTAAGCATATCCCTGAATTTTTTTTTTTAAATTCACGATAAAGAAGTTGTTATCCAGAAAATCTTGTTTTCTAATGTGTTCCACTTCTAAATGCACTTAAAAGATGTTTACCGTTATACAATTACAAAATATTCAAAAAATTATTGTTTTCTGCAGCCCATTGTGTGTGTCTGGTTATTTGGAGTGGTTGCTTCCTGCACTGCCGACTATTTCAGGGAAATCAATAAATTATAGAAAGTTTCTGTTAAAGTGTCAAGTCCGATATACTGAACTCTATTTTCATCAAACTCATGTTTCTGTACATTCATGAGACTCGATCTAATCCACTGTTAACAAATCTCTGCCATGTTGATTTCAGATAAATCATTGAAGCCTATAGGTAGATTGCACCCCAGTACACCTAGTCTGAGGTCGGAGGAATTTTCTTTTATACAGGTGGCGTGTTTGTTTAACGGATTTATCAATCAGCTTCACTTTCTCTTATTTATTTGGACCTGAGACGAAATCATTTTTCAAGTCAATATGTATTATATCATACTTAACTTTTTGGAAATCACTTTCGAAAAATGAACTCGAAAGTCAATATGTGACAATTTTAGATTACCAATCAATCTCATAACTATTTCTTTGAGAAACATTTTACAAGTTGTTATCAATATGTTTATCTTTATTTTTAAATCACTAGACATCGTAATGATATATTGTTGCTTAAGATAAAACTCAATTTATTTTTATTTCTTAGCCTATAATTTCAATTCACAAAACTATTACTACTTGAAGGTACATTTTCTCAACAATGGTTCGTTTTCACTTCAGAACTTTCCGAAGTTTTTTTTGTGTGTGTCAACATAAGTTTCAGTGCAAAAATTTGAAAGTTCAAAACTGCTCACTGGCATACATTGATATCATCATTATCATCATAATAAAAAAATATGTATATATTTTATATATATATATATATGTTATATGTATGTGATGAACGTACACAGATGACGCATTGTTTGACTTATGCGTCCTTTGAAGTTGAAATAAGCTTGGCTAACGTTTTCAATAGGTCCATTCTGTACCTACTTATTCAGGCCGTTAAATGCAGTAACTTCCACACAGTACACAGCTCTGTGATGTCACACACTTATCTTGTGATTATATACATGAAACATTAATAAATATGGAAAAATAATAGAAGATGAAAGGTGGAATCTGTAGACAAGTCAGAAGACTTCACTGTGTCATGTAGAGGAAACTTAACCTCTCTCCTGCAGTAGCTCAAATTTGTTGCATTTCTCATTAGTTGAGCAGACAAAACATTGATCCTTAATTAACATGTTCATCAACAACTATCCCTTTGGAGTTAACATTTGTCCAGAGCACATTGTTAGCAACATAATTCTAAAACCATCAGATGTTGTCCAAATTAACAGGTTTGTCACCATTCCACATATTACATTGGACAATATCGCTATTAAATGAATTAATGACAGATCCACAATTAGAACCAAAACATTCATAAAAAGTTGAGATTTTTGCCTAATGGTGGCTATTAGCAGTACAACGAGATACATCCAGCTCGCAACCCTTACTGCGGCGGTAACCCGCAAGGAAACATGTCTGTTTGTACATACTGTCAGCAGGCCTCGAAGGGTCCGTTGTGATTCAGGTTTTCATGGAACTGAGGAATTTCAAACACTTAGCTCTCTTAACAGGCCAATACAGTTGACAAGGGAGTTTCCCCCCATCAATGTTGGTGCTATCAGGCAGCTGCACTTCCTGTTCGGTGCCACGGCAGCATGCATTCTTAATGTGCAGTTGAGTGGCCACAGTGTGCACATGCATTTTTCATGCGCAGTTGAGCAGTCATGGCGTTCACATGCATTTTTCATGCGCAGTTGAGCAGTCATGGCGTTCACATGCATTTTTCATGCGCAGTTGAGCAGTCATGGCGTTCACATGCATTTTTCATGCGCAGTTGAGCAGTGGCGTTCACATGTATTTTTCATGCGCAATTGACTGGCCACAATGTGCACATGCATTTTTCATTCACAGTTGAGCGGTCATGGTGCACCATGCATTCTTAATGCGCAGTTGTAATGCGCATCCTTGGTCACCATGTCTACATTCATACCCGGTTTGAATATGCATGCATGTTTATGTGCATATTACATGTCAGGATACTCCGTGGGCATATATTCAAGTTCTCCAAGGTTAAATGAGATTTCAAATCCTTGAATAATTACCTTTGAAAATTTGGAATGTGTAATTTTACTGTTTTCTATCAGCTTTGTAGTAATTAATAAATCATAACATTCTTGTCTGTATTATTAATTATGTTAAAGGATTTCAAAACCCCTTCCAGAAATAATTATGTAAATCAAGAAATATATTATTTTCAAGTGTATGTTTACAATTTTTGCATGTCTATATATGTCTTGTTAAGAATGTCAAGATTGTGTATCTTTCTCCTAATACAAGTATATTATTTACATAAAAACAAATTCAGTTTCACATGGTAACATTGTTATATTTTGGATCTAATGTTATCCCAAATATAACAATGTTACATTTGCTCAGTATCTAAATGTAATGTATAATTGTTTCAGATTACTTTTAACAAAAAAATTGTGTGAATGTACAGTTGATGAGTATATCGAACTTCAAAGACAAACTAATAATATATAGGTGTAAAATGTTGATTTATGTGAAGCAATCTCTCCCCTGGTGTTTGCGGCATTAACACTGATGTGTATGCATTAAATATTTGTAGACATCTTCACACTTTTTCTCAGACTCTTAGATGGGAGTTCCCTCCCTTGCTATTTCAATGCTTCTTTAATTAACTGTTTTAATGACTATTTTAATGCAATAAATATTCACAATAATCATTTTGATGATAAATTGTATATGTCCTGTGTTGGAGAGATTAGACAACAAAAACGAACATTACAACTATCAGAGCGGCAGCTTTATGGCAATAACCACACCAACAAGAATGATATTTTGCACTTACCTGGCGATGTCACCGCCGGTCCGAGAGGTGGTATACAACGCAACAGTGTAGTACTCCATGCAACATCACCGGGCTAGTAGGCGTGCACATGCACAGTGCAGTTGCAGCGGACAGAGCTAATGTGCAAGCAACGACACCAGAAACTGCACAACCAAACCATGGGAAAGTCATACACTTGTTCAGAAAAGCAAATTTATCTGGCGTATTGTTGAGCCTGCTATTGATTGGGTTGATGGGGATCCTGCAACCCTCTTTGTCGGGACCCAAACACTGCTGTTTTTCCTGCTTTCAGGTATTTCCTCTCCCCATTCCCCTATTATAGACGGACTGAGTTGACAAACCCATCTTGGAAAGTGCACATCATATACAAAACTTACCTCCCACCTGCTTGAGGTTGTAAATTTGGAAAATATTTGATTTAGTAATATATTTTTTTTTATTCTTATTCGGACTGAGTTGACAAACCCATCTTGGAAAGTGCACATCATATACAAAACTTACCTCCCACCTGCTTGAGGTTGTAAATTTGGAAAATATTTGATTTAGTAATATATTTTTTTTTATTCTTGATTTTGTTCATTCTGAATTGAACCCTTTACTGGATGATGCAGTACTGTTCCAGTATATTATAATATCATTAGCACCTGGCCAAACTGGAATACTTGATTTGTTAATGAGTTACAAGTCCTGTTATTCAGCCACAGGTAAGTGGTAATTTACAGATACAGGGACGTATTAGTTTGTGTAAGTTTGAGCCAAGTTTCTCTTTGATAACTAATACAAATTTGTTTAAGCTTCTCCCGCTTGCTTAAGAATTATTCATTGAGATTCTTAAAATATAGTATCAACATCGAAGGAGCAAAATTTATCAGAATCTTTAACATTTCTTTTTCGATGGAACCAGTGTATCTTTTAATTACAGAGAAGACAGTTTTACATCACATTTTTAATCATCGCATTTGATATAAAGATTTCCTCCCTGCTGCTTGACAGTTGTGCATTGGATTAGTTGACAAGAGAAAATGCTGCAAAATGCAAGAGATCAGGGGTTGGAGATGAAGGGTCACCCGACCGACACTCTAGATGTGATGTCCACTGGAGGAGATGGGCTAGAAGTGGTGGTCTGTAGGCGGACCAATTGCAACTAAGTTAAACAACGTTATTGGTTGTAGCTGTATGAAACTGGTTAGGTACATTCTGCTCCTTCAGTACATTTGTATCTGTTAAACTACTACACTACTTGATTCTTGGAGCCCAACTACTGTCATTTGACTGGAATTGTGCATGTCATTTTTTTAGCCAATGAAATGTGATTTTGAACATCGATGATAGTCATCCAGTCTTCTCATCCTGGTACTGCCTATATTGCTTGAATGCAAGTTCTTTCATTTAGTTATTCATAGCCATACAACAGTTATCGGCTCAGGGAATCAGGTTATTGTAGTAGTTCAGCCGAAACAAATACACTGATGGAGCAGGATGGTTAAACTAGAGAAGTCAGATTCTCAAAGAAGAAAAAAACAACAAAGAATAAATTTCCAGGCATATATTCATTTATTGTAAGACAATAGTAAATGTACACACAAAGTATACTCTCAAATCATAAAGATATATTATATATGAATTATTTCTTTAACTGCTTGATTTAACACACAAAGCTGTATCAGGGTCATACAAAACTCATACAAATCATATTGTACAAAACAATCTTGCATATTGACTTGTTCATTATCATCATGAACTGCCTCCTAGTTACAACACAGAAGAACCTGCCTAGAGACTCCAGAGGAGGTGAGGTTACGCACTAGTGAACTAACAGTGGAGAAGCTAACTTTAAGTGTCCTGGGTGCTGTTCTTTAAAGCAATTACAGTTGATGGTAGCTTTAAAATCTAATCTAAACTTAACTTTTCTTAAGTCAATGGCCTGTTTGGGGTTAGTTACAATAACACAGATAGTAAATGTTGCGTGTATCTACCAATGTCACCATCATGTAAAATCAAGCAATTCCTTTCTCTCATTCTCATATATTTCTCACTGATGACAGCCAGTAACAGTTGGCCCCAGCCCATATTCAGAACACATGACTTGGCAAGGAATGTTCCGGAACACTGTAGATATTGCATTAGGAAAATAAAGCATTGCAAATTATGAATACTTGGGTTATCTTTCATCTACAAACTCTCAGTAGCGGTTTATTTTAAAAAGAGGACACGTTTACACATCTCAGTAATGTTTCATTAACTAAAGCATTTCAAGACATCATAGAAAACAAAAACATCTCTCTAGACCATGCAGTTCCATGGACCACTCACGTCTTTGACTCCATGAGAGGAACTCATCAACAGTTCAAATGAAAGTCGTTTTTTTTCCAACATCACACCTCCATGATAGTACTTCAAGTCAAGACTTCTAAGATTATATACATGTATTGTTCTAACACACAGTTCCAGGTGAAGCAAATGCAGCTAGTGATCTGATTGGTTGATATTCCAATCAATCACCTACGGAATGGATTGAGACTCCAAGAACCGGCTGTTCCTGGCTTCTTCTGCTGATCCTTAGTCAGCTTCAACTGGCGTTCTTGTTCCTGATCCTGAAGATCATAAATGGAAATATTGTTATCTCGAGATCTTGAGATATCAAGCGAGAGAGAGAGAGAGAGAGAGAGATTCATTGGCAAGCATAGAAAAAAGGCAAGGGAAAACAACGTTGACACCTGGCAAGAAATTTTTTATAAAAAAATTTGAACACCTACAAATGAATATCCTTTGCGGTGCAAGGTATTTATGGAGACATTCCAAAGTGTTCAGCAAATGATTTTATCAGCATTGAAAACAGTGAGTGAGCAGTATGCAGATCTGCAGCAAAACCAATGAAAACAGTTTGATGACTGTTAAGTAATCTTTCTATTCATGAAGAATTGAAATAATTAAGCAGTCACAGTATATATAATAGACTGAGTTATTTCCTTTTATCAATCAAGGTCTAAATCATTTAACCACTGATGGAACCCTCCAAACCTGTGACATTTCTCAAGTCTTTTATCAAATGTCCACTCGAGGAATCTGAGATAAGGCATTACTATGGAGGACTGTAAGGACCATTAGTTTCATGTCATGTCTGTCTGAGAGCTACATATCTCACTCAGAGGGTTCCCGGGTAATATTGCTTGAGTGACGTAAATGTTTTCGACTTGATTTGATGAAGGTTATCAAGGGAGATAAATCACGCTACGAGTGTAACGTGGCGGGGACACAGGATGCCAGAATCACAGTAACAAACTGGCTTACAATGATGGAAGCAGCTGCTGCCGTGACATTCACATCCCAAGGTGGGACACGCACAAAATTAGTTACAGATTGATGCATAACTCTTCAATTTAATCATTGACCAACGTGATGAATAACCAAAATATTTTTAACAATATCCATGTAAAAACTTTCAACTGACGTCTACATTCAAACAATGCCATATGTTATTCTCTGATAACTCTGATAAGTTCATCATTTCGAAAACTGAAAGACCACTTCATAGCGTCCAAGAAAAGGGAAGATCACTATTTAATTCGAAGAAATGGCTATCACTCTATTTACTCCAAAGGGAAGACAACTCTTGTTTCCTACCTGAAGTCTCTTCTGGTTCTCCTTGAACATCTCCAGCGGGTTGTCGAACTGACTGTAGTACTCCAGCACCGACCTCACGTCCTCCACTCCGCTAGATGCCACCGCTGCAACACAAGACAAGGAAATATATGCTATGTCTCTCAGAGACACTCACACATAAAACTGTATCATGAAATTTGACTGGATAACTCCATCAGACATTGGACATTGGAGGTTTGACATTTAGCTAACAGTTTGATTACCAAGAAGTGAAGTAACGGTGGTGGGGATGTTGGATCAGAGACAACTAGATGAGCGTTTGCGGGACACCGCAAAAGCAGAGCAGCTCCGAAACTTTGGGTCTCCCCTTTCCCTGTTCCGCCTTCTCCTCAGCATAAATAAAATGGGAATTTTTTTTGTCAAAAATTTGTTTATTATTCAAGTTATTCTACCAAGTTCAACCATCACCGGGGTCACTTTTCACAAACTTGTTCTTAAAACCTATTTCTGATTTTAAAATTGGATCAAAGGATTAACATGGCCTTAACCAATATCTCATGACCTTGACCTTTGACCTTCAAGGTCACACCATCACTGATTACTTTTCATTGTGTATAACAATCATGCAATGACTCAAAGTGTTCATTGTTAACATAAGGCATATTCACAATAGCATGCTTAAGTTGTGACCTTGCTGTGACCTTGACCTTTGACAGATTTTAGCGAAAACGTTTTCAGATCTTGGTCTTTCTCCATAGTTGATATATACCAAATAAGAGCCTGACAGCACAAAAATGTTTGAAGTTATCATGTCTACAAGGATTATTGTAGTGATTTAAGAACTCATGACCTTGACTTTTGACCTTGAATGTGAACATGTCAAAATCATTCACCAGATTTATAAGAAAGAAGCTATGTATATGAGATGTTAATACCTTCTTGGAAAAAAGTTATTTACAGATTTCAGAACTGGTCACCATGACCATATCTCGTGACCTTGAACCTTGATCTATAAGGTCACACAGTCAATGATCACTTTTCATTGTGTATAACAATCATGTAATGATTCAAAGTGTTAATAGTTAAAATAAGGCATGTTCGCAACTGCATGCTTAAGTTGTGACCTCGCTGTGACCTTGACCGTGGACAGATTTTAGCGAAAACCTTTTCAAATCTCAGTCTTTCTCCATAGTTGATATATACCAAGTAAGGGCCTGATAGCACAGAAGTTGTTGAAGTTATCGTGTTTACAAGGATTTTTGTAGTGATTTCAGAACTCATGACCTTGACCTTTGACCTTGAATATGAGCATGTCAAAATAATTCCACAGGTGTACAAGAAAGAAGCTATATATATGAGGTTTTGATACCTTCATGGAAAAAAGTTACATAGTGATTTCAGAACTGGTGACCATGACACTATCTCGTGACCTTGACCTTTAAAATTCAAGGTCACACAATCAGTGATCACTTTTCATTGTGTATCATGATCATGTAAGGATTCAAAGTGTTAATAGTTGAAATAAGACATTTTCGCAAAAGCATGCTTAAGTTGTGACCTCACTATGACCTTGACCTTTGACGGATGTTAGCGAAAACCTTTTCAAATTTTGGCCTTTCTCCATAGTTGATATACACCAAAGAAGAGCCTGATAGCACAAATATTTTTCAAGTTATTGTGTTTACAAGGATTTTTTTTAGTGATTTCAGAACTCGTGACCTTGACCTTTGACCTTGAATGTGAACATGTCAAAAAAATTCCCCAGGGGCATAAGTAAGAAGTTATGTATATGAATTCTCAAAACCTATTAGGAAAAAAGTTATAGCGAATACAAAACGCGGCGGCGGCGGCGATGGAAACTGCACAAAAACTGATAGCAGCTCTGACTTAGTCGGAGCTGCTAATAATGTTTTCAACCTGCTTCATAGGTTATATTAAATCATATGGCTCCTTTAACTCCCCTCATTGTCTTCTATGCTTTTGCCTCATATCACTATTACTATCACATTGGGCCTTTCAGGTCTGATGAGCTAAAAAGTTATTACCTAGGTGATTTCAGAACTGGTGACCTTCACCATATCTCATGATCTTGACATTTGACATTCAAGATCACACAATCAATAATCACTTTTCATGTAATGATGCAAAGTGTTAATAGTTGAAATACGGCATTTTTGCAAAAGCATGCTTAACTCGTGGCCTCGCTGTGACCTTGACCTTTGACATATTTTAGCCAAAACCTTTTCAATTCCTTGCCTTTCTCCATAGTTCATATACACCAAATAGGAGCCTGATAGCACAAATATTTTTCAAGTTGTCATGTTTACAAGGACTTTTTTGGAACTCATGACCTTGACCTTTGACCTTGAAAGTGAACATGTCAAAAATATTCCACAGGGGAAAAAGTAGGAAGTTATGCATATGAGTTCTTGAACCTCTATTGGAAAAAATGTTATAGCCAAAACAAAACGCGTCGGAAACTGGGCAAAAACTGATAGCAGCCCTGACATGGTCGGGGCTGCTAATAATGCCATAAATATCAATAAGTAACCTGCAGATAGTGTTACGTGAAAAATGCTTAGAAGAAAATCAGAGAAATTGGAAGAGTCTGATGGGTTACTTCATGAATAAAAACAAACTGACACGGTAAGAATCAGAAAACGCTAATGCTTCACTTAAAGACATGGAATCATATCATTTGTCAGTGATTTTATTATGAGTAGGGGTGACTATTAACCCACAAGGGACTATTGCAATAGCGAGTCTATTGTGACTAACTGTTACGATAATTCATTAATAAACGAAAAGAAACATATTCCAGAAAAAATACAGTGTTTGAATGTCTTTACTTTGAAATGACTTTTTCCAAAGTGACAGAACTATACTGGACAAACACAATTAGGGACATTTGGATATACTGATGTATTTATCACTTGACATGTTAATGAAATATTAATCATACAACATCTAATATCCCTAACTGATTTTGTCCAGTATACTTTAGTATTGAAGTTTTGAAGCTTTCAGTGATCTGTTTGGAGTGTTTCAGCATTTTCCATTATCTAAAAGCTGCATTAGTGAGCAAATATTACTTTAATATTCAGTGTAAACTAAACTATCGATAGTTAGACGTCTTCTATCAATACTATTCATTGTTTTTAAAAGTACTATGGATAAAAAAATATTGTCACAGCAACCATAAGTCGAAAGTGGGGTCTATCGTTACATCCCTACATTATGATAGTAATTTATTTTCAACTGGTAAGCAATACAATATTTTAAAACAATAGGGAAATACAGTAAAAATTATCTTGTCTTATTCACATCTTATCACCTTCATCCCAAACACTTTTATTGGATATTATTCTGATTTCATTATCAAAAACCTTTCTATGGAAGCTAAGCATAACTCTACCCCAACAGGTTAAAAGATCAGCAGATTCATTACTTTAAACAATGTCTGTAAGCAGATCTTAATAGCTACAGAAGATCTACAGATGCAGCAAGAGGAGAAATAACTACAACCGACAGCTAATCTGTCTCACCATCCCACCGGCCAAGTTAGCAGACAAATCTATCTTTCTCCAAGGTTCTCCAGGAACTCCTTCAAACTCAACTTGACATTGCTTTCAATAATGAAAACCGACCATATTCTTTGGGAAGATAAGACAATGCTTCAAAGAGATTCGTCCAAGAAATCATTATAATAAAGTTAGTTCATACCCCCATCCCCCTTTGTCATAATTCAAAGTGACAGAGTTTGTCCTTTTCACTGCAACCAAGAGTTAACTGGTTCCGTGATAGAGATAGGACCATCAACAGGTTTCTCCATTGGATAAAAGCTAAAAACTATGAAAAGGGACAACTGTATCCAAAGTTCACAATTTCCCATGTAACCCCAGTTCCAGATTCCAAATTCCATATCCCTCTGTCTAATCCCAAAGCTGTATTCATTTCCAGTACCCAATATTATCGATATTCCAACTGCCAGCACAAATGACTAACATTAATGTCACTTAAACACAATCCCAACAAGATTATCTCACCAAGAATGGTCTACTGTCTACCCAACACCAATCTTAAGATATACATCCAAATTGCAATGCAAGCTGCATATTCCTAATTGAATCCTAAAACAATCTCAGAATCCCAATCTGAGGTCTAGAACCATCCCGAAACCTCTGCCTGTCCATCATCCAATGACTGGGGTGTTGCCGTTTCTCTACAGTTTGTGATCTCATACATCCAGACCCCAAAAGCAAATCCAAATTCTAATCAAAATCCAAATACAAAGCCAAAACCCAGATTCAGACCAAAACCCTAAAACCAAATGCCCAACACCGTCCATCGCTCAGGGACCCGATGACAGATCTTTTCTCTTCCGTGTGAGGTGCCCTGTCGACTCTATACACAACACTCACTTATCAACATGCTC
Organism: Gibbula magus; assembly: GCA_936450465.1. Taxonomy (NCBI): domain Eukaryota; kingdom Metazoa; phylum Mollusca; class Gastropoda; order Trochida; family Trochidae; genus Gibbula; species Gibbula magus. The sequence continues at coordinate 40,655,767 of OW388291.1, forward strand.
TTGACTTACAGCCCAACACAAATATGACTACTATCACCCATGGTCGGGGCCAGTTGTGTAACCATCCAGCCCTGACCCTGGATATCAGTATCACCAGCACCATGAGGTAACCTTACGTGTAAGCCATGAATATCCTAACTAACAATTGTGAAGTTTTTCTCCAAGTAGAAGTGCATTTCTTGCGCACACCTCTGACCCGCCAGTGATAAATTACTCGAGTCTGCATGGGAAAGACTGGAGACACCATATCACACACGATCTCCCCAATAGATACCGGCAGAGGTTAGAAACTTGCGTACTCTGTGAGACCCTCGATCAAATTGGATCACTCCTTAATGTAAGGATTATTTACTCATTGGAAACTTGGTCAGTGCTATCACTGTTGATATGAAGTGATTTCATGGCAACTATATACATACTTCTCACATGTAACAATCATTATTTTCAAAGACTGTAGTTTATGTAGTTAGTGACCCCTTCCCAAGTAATAACCCCCTCTATTTAAAAACATGTTGATAAGTTTCCATCATAAACAACATCTTTATTGCTAACTTGAACTGTTTTTTTAGTTTTAATTAAACAAAGGGCACTCACCTTGTAGCAGTATATTTAATACATTAATACAGTAAATTTCAAACACAAAAACAGTATAGTTTATACACAAATACAGTATATTTTATACACAAATGGTTGTCAGGTCTCAAACATTTTGTTTGAAAAGATTTAACATGCCTTCATATTTCATTGAACTTCAAAATGTAATACATCAAAGTTATTTCAAACAAAATATCTCAAAATTAAAGAAAAACTTTGTTAAAAAACAAAAAACAAGTTGAAGAAATTAGGACACAAAACATGCATTTAGATGGAAGACCAGTTTTATAAATCCAATGAAGATAATGAAAATGCATAACACTAATCATAATGGGCCTTGTTTCCTAAGGACAAGATTAGATTTTATGGATGTTTCACTCACTTCTGGAAGTCAATAGAAAAATCATAAAAAAATCCAAATCATTTTTAGACACTGAAGTAAGTGGGTTACTTTTATGAGAATCAGATCTTTCACACTAAAAAGAGGAACGTCAACGTCAAGTACAAGTGAAGAAATAAGATTTTGACCGAAAAAAGCAATTAAACTAACCTCGGAGGAAGTGGGCTAGATCGATGAGTGTCCTGTCATCATCCTGTCCGTTCCACTTCTTAACGGGGAAGGCGTTCTTTGGGTGCAGTTGGTACGACTTGTTGTTCCAGTCGATGATGATTACCTTCGATAAGTCTCTGTTCAGACAGGACAGGTCCTACAAATATAAAGATATTTTGAAATTCAGACATTTCAAACTAATAATTCATAATTGTAAAATTTTATAACCATTAAAGACAATGTTTAAACCTTTGTAGAATAATTTTTGAAAGGAAGAGAAATTCAAATTGAGCTTTGACAGGAATTTCAGTCAGGATTCAATACTTTGAAACAGCAAAAATAACATGTATATCTCACAATGACAACATTGCATATGCATGTAAAATGCTACCAAATTCGCTGCTTTGATAATACTTAAATTGAGAGAACTATTGATGGAGTCGAACATTGCATATCATATGAAGCAAGAAGTTGTCATCCATATATTTCTCACAATTCTTGTCATTACAACTTCCAAAATGCTTCTCTAAGAAGTTGATAAAACTTGTTCATATACTTAGACACTAATGACTCATGATAAACGATAGTCTCTTGAAAGTCAACAGCAGATATGCAGTCCTAGAGAAATAGCAAGGTGAGGTGAGGTGAGTTGGGGTTTAATGCCGCTTTCAAGAGTACCTATTAAAGGTGAGGTGAGGTGAGTTGGGGTTTAACGCCGCTTTCAAGAGTATGTCACTTTTATCGCGGCTGCTAGTATTATGGCAGGGAGAAAGCCTGAAACGCCATGTGGCTATGCATTGCGGTGAAACCTGCGAGCATCGGCTGGGAAATAGCAACTTGAGGGTTAAAAACTCCTCGTAAGGAAAGAATTACACAGTAAAGACATTGGAAACTTAGACATTTCAATATGAAAGCGAATTCTAAAAATATAAGGTACTGCATGTTAAAGTATTTGTAATTGGTGTTTTCAAACTAATTCATACATTTTTTCAATCAAATGATCGTGCTTTCAAATTGTAAACACTTCTCAAAATGAACAAAAATTTGTATTACAAAACTTCATCAGAAACTATGAGTTCACTTTTGTAGTTATGAGACGTAGTTGATGTCAACCTCTATACATTGATTCATTGACGACTGCAGCATGTAGAGGGTTAAGATAAACTTCCTTTTTAGCATCGACTACATCACAATGCATCAACTATATAACATATTTATGTCCTTTTGTCTATAAAACAATTATCATTGTACAACAACTTTATGCACATTGACTTTCACAATGACCCATAGTTTTAAATTGGAGTGGATCTTGGAAAACTTTTTCCCATTTAATTGAATGACAATAGAAGGGTAATTAAGGTGAGATAAGGAGCGAGATAGTGGGTGTGAACAGCGGAATATTTCATGACCTGCCACGCCCTCGCATGCTTCCGTTTGTGTGAACATCTAATTTTAACTAATCATCAATATTGCTTTCTCGTAGCATAAACAATGACAAATGAATAATAAAGCAGCTGCAATCAAAAGCAAATAACTGCATGTCGACAAAGAGCTGATTAACTATTCCACATAAAGTTTGATCAGGCTACAACGGAAATTATGACTTGATTTGTGATTAAAAACAGTTTGAGTTGGAGACGGGTCGCGGCAACCTCGTTGTCACAACAAACCGTGGAATATCATTGGTGATTGATCAATTCTGTCTCCATGGCAACAAACAAACAAATCAACTCTGCTTGCAGAAAAGTTTCTTCAAGTTAAGGTTATCATGCCCAGCTATGAAAAGTTTAGTTTCTATTTTCTTGACAGAACAATCAATGAAATTGCTGCGCAGTTATTTTCCATAGAAACTGTTGACAACGTAATCGGGTACGGAAGTCAGAGCTGTCGGGAAGGAATAACTTGGGTAGAATTGGTTGATGCAACAATTTCCGCAATAACGTAACCACCACATTGTGATAAATGCTTCAGTGGAAAGTTCTATTTCAGATTAATTTGACAGGATGTTGCATGTATTGAGGAATTGTTCGCTCTTCTTATTCAGCAGGTTTCAGTTTCATTGTCGTTATTTTACAGCAGACCTGTTTAAGTGCCAATTTAGGAAGATATAAATGTTATGTATTGAAACTTTTAACATTATGGAATACCAAAAAGAAAAAAAATGTGACTTTCACAACATGATTTCCTCTTTCCAATGGTGCATTTATCAGTATTGACATGTACTGTATTTATGTGAATTGTAAAATTAGAATAAGGAGAATTCATTAAAGACATTAAATATGCGCATTTTATATAGAATAAAAGATTATTCTTTTCGGTTTATTGTGATATAAAAAATATAAAAATGCATTCAGTATTTTAGCCGTGATAAATGTGCAAGAAGTTGTGAAAATCGCCGATTGTTAAAGGGATTGACGAAGTGTAAACGTGCCCTTTTCCACGGCGCTTGCTGTGTCTTTATTATTTTTTTGACATTTGCTAATTTTATATGGGAATGTAGTCCATTATTTCCCCTTTATTTTGCCGTATTTGTTTTTGAAAACAAATAATTCGCTCACATGATATGAAGTGCGGGAGTAAGGCGAGTTAGCGATTTTTTCCCTGTCTCGCGAGTTGCGAGGCAGATAGCAGGTACGGGAGAGGCAAACCCGAGGCAATGCAAACACATGGGTGAAAATAGCCTCAAGCGTACTTACGCTTCGGGGCGGAGCACAACAAAATTGGCCTTTTGTAAAGCTAATTATCGATGCGTTACGGGTCAACAATGCACACGCAAATTGGTGTGAATTTTGCTGGACATTCCGACCAGACATGGATTAAAGTGTCATTGTCATGGCGGGCCGCGGAGCATAAATACAGCCATTCTCATGGAGCGACTTACGGACACAATCGTCTCGTGACCCGTTCACAGGGCTTGCAAGGCAAGTGACAGCAGTGGAATTTTTCTATGTGTGGTATCCGGGATCCGGATTGAGGCACCTCTGACGTGTTTATGTCCCTCCCGGATAATTCCGGGATTCGCAAGTTAAGGGTTAACATTTTGGAGCCAGCCAATTGTCATCAGGGAGAAAATCTGCGAAAAGGCGACTTTCTACATGAATACAACAAATCTACATGGATCAAGCCCATGTTTTGTGCAATTTTATGTCGAATGTGATAATTTAGGACTTGCATCAAAGTTACAGCTTTCACATATTGATCGAAACCGAGATATTAGCAAAATTAAAAACTGTACATATTGATGGTAGTTGCTCCATCACTGTCCAGGTTGTTGAAAAATTAAACAAGCAGACAGAGTCGGCCATATCCCCCGCCTTTGGGAACATTTATTGAAGAATAGTTGTTGCATAACAGTGACTATGAACCTTCTCCTTATGTAGCAGGATGGATGATGATTTGTTGGCTCAGCAGGGCAGGGATGCCACTCCCTGTAAGGTTTGTAACATATCAAAACAACCTTAGCCTACCCAATATAAGGTTTATTGCAACTGATGATCAAGATGAAAATAGGTTTTTTAGGTTGTGAGCAAAGCCAAGGAATTTTGCACACAAAATTTCAGCTCCTTAGACCAAGTGGTTCTGGAGAAGAAGACAAAATGCAAAAAGTTTACAGACGGACGGATGGATGGACAGACGCACGCCAGACACCATGCCATGCCATAAGCCCATCAGGCCTTTCAGGCCAGATGAGCTAAAAATACATCCATGGCAGTTTTTGAGTTCTGCTACGGAAATTAATTATTAAGTTAAGAATCCATGGAAATGGTAAAGATTAAACAAATTAAAAATTGTGAAGAAGTTGAAAACACAAAAAGGCACATCTACACACGATGATTGTTCCACACACAAAATTTCGTTGAGATATGTCTTATAGTTTTCGAGTTCTGCTCCGGAAACGAAATTCTAAGTTACATTTCCAAGGAAACGGTAAAAACAAATAACTCGAAGAAGTTGAAAACCCCAAAAGGCACATCTACAGACGATGATTGTTCCACACACCAAGTTTCGTTGAGATATGTCTTATAGTTTTCGAATTCTGATCCGGAAACGAAATTCTAAGTTACATTTCCATGGAAACGGTAAAAAAAAATAACTCAAAGAAGTTGAAAACCTCAAAAGGCACATCTAGATGTGATGATTGTTCCACACACCAAGTTTCGTTGAGATATGTCTTATAGTTTTCGAGTTCTGATCCGGAAACGAAATTCTAAGTTACATTTCCATGGAAACGGTTAAAAAAAAATAACTCGAAGAAGTTGAAAACCCCAAAAGGCACATCTACAGACGATGATTGTTCCACACACCAAGTTTCGTTGAGATATGTCTTATTGTTTTTGAATTCTGATCCGGAAACGAAATTCTAAGTTACATTTCCATGGAAACGGTAAAAACAAATAACTCGAAGAAGTTGAAAACCCAAAAAGGCACATCTACTCATGATGATTGTTCCACACACCAAGTTTCGTTGAGATATGTCTTATAGTTTTGAAGTTTGAGGCCGGAATGGAAAAGCCCGGACGCACAGACGGACAGACGGACGGAGCTCATTTCTATATCCCCCGCCAACTTCGTTATTGCGGGGGATAAAAACTAACTGTCCATGGTAGTCGCTATGCAGGAAATCCTTCTTTTTTTACATAGGAGGGGTTAATAGTACGTGTAAAGGTGCAACTTGAATTGATTTTAGTTGCTACTGTTCATACAATTTTATTGACAATTTAATTGGTAAACTAATGTACACACTAACATTCAAATTTGCGTAAATGTCGAAAAAACAAACGAATACAAGTTTAACATATAAATCCATCGACTATATGTTTTAACTACAACTATTTTTTTTAATAATTGTGTCATTTGTGTCATTCTTACACCTTGAAATATCGTTATCTAGAAAAATAATGTAAACTAATTTATTACTATCCCTATCAAGGATTTATCCAAACCACGATGTAACCACGGATTAGTCTAGGAATGATATCCCCTTTGACTGTTATCAGCAAAATAAGACAGTACTGATAGTACTGACATTGAACAATGAATCTGTAGACAGTTATTTCCAAAATTTAAACTATCAGGGGAAAATATTGTTTGGATATATTGAACCTGTTGTTTTCACCATTTATATTTCTACATAATATATATTTTTTAATTTCACCTTTTTTAAAAGTTGATTGTTATTAAAGTTCAAAGGACAGGAGGAAATGATCATATCCTTTCGAACAACAAGTCATCAACATTTTAAGACTAGATATGTTTGTAACATAGGACTGGCACATCAGCCAATTACTTCTCTCTATTATGGACAAGTTCCGATACCTCCACTCATCAACTGGGATCATAACAATAACTATGTTCCTCTGTTCACAGAGCCATGGCCTGTGTTCCGGCCCCAGTGCCGTGATGATGTGCCCCACCGCCACCAGCCCGGAGACGAGATGTATATCCCCCTTCCGTGGCGTCCAAGAGGAACTCAATCAAATCCTCTTGGACTACCAGGCCTTTGTGCCTGGTGCCACGCACAGGGACATTGTGTCCACCTCGATAATCCTCACACTTACTGAGCCTATCGACTCGAGTGATCCTCAATGAACACCTCCACACCATGTTAACACTTCACTTTGTGTGCAAAAAACTTTATAGTTTTTAATCTACTTTTTTTTTTGTGTAAACCTTTAATCACCTTAGTCGCCCTAGACTATATTGTAAACCAATCTTGTTCACATCAATACACTTTTGTTCTGAAACGTTTGTGTTGCCTATTCATTCCTCTCTTGCCAATCCGGTGGGAGAGGACCCAGAGCCTCTAATAGCAGGGGCCTCTCCGTACGTAATAACAACTTAAAAATCACTTTTAAGCTCACCAATGTCAACCCGACTTTATTCAATAAAAACTTTTTACAATTTCAATAAACATATCAAATCTGGTATGTACATCTCCATTAAGAAATCTATATTAATGATTGGTATATTCATGTAAAAATTACCTACCACTATATCCTAATAGTGACGGCTCGTTCCTTAGCCACCAGCACCATGACAACATAAATTAATGATGTCTTTCTGCCACAGTGTCATCACACCACAGCTGGCAACCCGCCATAACACGGGAAATAGACTGTGACGTCACAATCGTCCAGTCTAACACCAGTTACATGTCTTTACATTAACCTGGCTTAGTGCCAAAACGGCACAGAGCTGATGACGTCACAGACTAGTGACGCCCCCGCTAGCTACGGCTATGACGTCATAGTACCCCCGCAATCACCAGACAATTCGTCTATAAAAGGCCTCACACACGCCTAATTCCTTAGTCTGATGAGTCCTACTTCTGGGACGAAACCGGTCACCTAAAAGGTTAAAATCCTAGCCTATCTCCCGCAGTGCAGCCCCCGCTGTCATTGTTACTAGATATGTTTGTAAATATTTGCGCATAGCTTTAGTAGATGTTACTGATTGATATGAACACTAATTAAATTAGCTTTCTGCAATCTCTGTTTACTAAAACATATGCCTTGTAAATTATTGACCTTAGTTGTGAAATCACTCACAAATGACAAATTGACAAAATATTTCAAGATGCATTAAGCTATTTTTTAATCCTGGTCCTGTAGCTTTTCATTTCGAAAAGATTCAGAGGGCCATGCAGTCCATCAAACCAGTTCACCAATGTTTCAATATCAAACGTCCTGTAATGTTGCTGGGTGATTGTAAATACCTGAATTTTATTTATTATTCACCATCATCCTATCATCATGTCTTTGATAGAGGACATTGTATTTACACATATGTAAAATTCACAAATGAAGACAGACGCCTTTAAAACAAGTAATTGTCACAAACGTGACCATGTCCCCCGCCGCAATTAAGAAATGAGCTAAAAGAATGGACACACAGCTTGTACCGAGTAGTGACATTTACATGTTTGATTCAATTATTGTTATACCGGGCAAATATTTTAAAATGGTCAAAGTCTTGTAGTGACCTTGAAAACGGGGTCAAGGTCACCCAAATCAACTGGTGTCCCCAAATGAAGACAGGTACCAAATTTGAAGACTCTAGGTACAGCAGTTCATGAGATATCATGCTAACAACATTTGACAATCAGTCTTGTAGTGATAAATAATTTTAAGGTCAACCAAATCGACTGGTATCTGGATATTCCCCAATGAAGACTGATACTAACTTTAAAACCAATAGTTCTAGCGCTTCATGAGGAATCGCACAAACAACATTTTCAAAACTGGTCAAAATCTGGCCTGACCTTGAAAATGAGGTCAAGGTCACCGAAAACTTTTCAGGTCTACGTATTCCCAAGATGAAGACTGGTACCAAGTTTGAAGACTCTAGGTCGAAGGGTTCATGAGATATCGCGCTAACAACATTTTCAAAACTGGTCAAAGTCTCGCCGTGACCTTGAAAATGAGGTCAAGGTCACCGAAAACTTTTCAGGTCTGCGTATTCCCCAGATGAAGACTGGTACCAAGTTTGAAGATTGTAGGTTGAGCGGTTCATTAGATATTGCGCTAACAACATTTTCAAACTGGTCAAAGTCTCACCATGACCTTGAAAATGAGGTCAAGGTCACCAAAAAATTTTCTGGTCTACGTATTCCCCAGATGAAGATTGGTACCAAGTTTGAAGATTCTAGGTTGAGCGGTTCATTAGATATCGCGCTAACAACATTTTCAAAACTGGTCAAAGTATCGCCGTGACCTTGAAAATGAGGCCAAGGTCACCAAAAACTTTTCAGGTTTGCGTATTCCCCAGATGAAGACTGGTACCAAGTTTGAAGATTCTAGGTTGAGCGGTTAATTAGATATCGCGCTAACAAGAAGCGGGACGGACGGACGTACGGAGCTGAATACTATGTCCCCCGCATGGAATAATATCCTTGTCGTAATTTTTTTACTGTAATGGTAATGTTTTATATGCCTTAATATTTACTGTACATAGAATATTATTCAGGGAGCAACGCCTGCAGAAACATGCTGTTAAAGAAGAATGTTCTGAGAACGCATTTGACTCTATTCTCTTCCCACAGAAGTTACTCCCTTCAGATTTCCGATCCTAACCTCTGTTCTATATAGCTTTAAATTGAGGTCTTCAGCAACATGTCCTAGCGGGGGGAATGGGAACCTCATACTGTATCCCTGCCTCTTAACCAATGACAACTCACCTAACAGCGGCCATGTCGACCGAGTGACTTCAAAGATATCTAGGCATTTGACTGTAAAGGCTTTTGCTCATTAGCATATGTCCTTCGAATATGCCTGATGTAAATATCATTGATAAACTATTTTTTTTATTTGTCTCTGATGTGGTCTTCTTTATTTGTAAGCATGTTTATGATCAATAGTGTTCACAAAATCAAATACCATATCTCGAGGAAAACACATGAAACGAGAAAACGTTTATCTAACGTTTATTTTTTTCATCATGACGTGTCATTGGCAAATGTCAATTTACAACGACGTCGCTGATTGCACAACTAGATTCAATTGCAACCAATGAAGACACTCCATTTCTGCTCTCGATTTTAAGCAATAAATAACAGAGGTTAGTATCGGAAATCTGAAAAGAGTAACCTCTGTGGGAAGAGAATGATTTGACTCATAATAACAGAAAAAATACTGACCAAAAAATCAGGTGTAAACCCGGGCTTTTTCCATAATGGTAAAAAGACAAAAGTCAAGGCAAAAGTTTAATCACCAAAAATGCACATGCAAAATGTTGAACTACGATTGTATACATTTTCGGGGGAAATATTGTTGACACTGTTTCCATAAGATAGGTCAAGGTTAGTAACTTCTGTTAAGAGAATCATAAAACGTCAGATTTAGTGGCATTCTCAAGAAACATTACTCAAGTCATCACTTCCTACACAAGGTCTACTTCATTAGGACAGATAAATTAAGTTACTGATGACCACCATTTTCATACTGCATAATGTTTTCATGACTATCTATCAGACCAACTACCCGTATAGTTCATTTTCAACAACCCGTACAGTGTGTTTGTCAACAGGAGCAACTACCATGGATGTGTACAGTTTTTAATTGTGCTAATATCTCGGCTTCGGTTAATCTGTGAATGCTATAACTTTGATACAAGTTGTAGATTATCATATTCCACTTAAAACTAAATGAAATATCTGCTACATCTATGTAGATTTGCTGTATTCATGTTGAAAGTCGCCTTTTCGCGGATTTTCTCTCTGACGACGAATGTCTAGTTCCGAAATGTTAAAATTCTAAATTATTTATTACATGTCATGTTCTAAAGATGTAGCGATTGTAAACTATAGCTATTCAAGAGTTGAAACATGTTGATATTGATAATATCATTCAATTGAAAATGTTCAAAACTAACCAGTTTCGGGACCTACCCGAGTTGAAAAACTACAGTCTTTCGAGAAAATGGTTGTTGACGACTGCCAACTTCCGGTTTAGCATGGACAGGGCTTACCCCCTGTGATTTAGTGCTTCCAGAACTGGTGACCATGACCCTATCTTGTGACCTTGACTTTTAAAATTGAAGGTCACACAATCAGTGATCACTTTTCATTGTGTATCACAATCATGTAATGATTCAAAGTGTTAATAGTTGAAATAAGATATTTTCGCAAAAGCATGCTTAAGTTGTGACCTCGCTTTGACCTTGACCTTTGACGGCAAATCTTGGCCTTTCTCCATAGTTGATATACACCAAAGAGCCTGATAGCACAAATATTTTTCAAGTTATCGTGTTTACAAGGATTTTTTTTAGAGATTTCAGAACTCGTGACCTTGAACTTTGACCTTGAATGTGAACATGTCAAAAAAAATTCCCCAGGGGTATAAGAAAGAAGTTATATATATGAGTTCTTAAAAAAACCTTCTAGGAAAAAAGTTATAGTCAATACAAAATGCGATGGCGGCGGCGGCGATGGAAACTGCGCAAAAACTATCAACTTAGTCGGAGCTGCTAACTAGTGGCAGTTCCTGTATAAGAAGACCAATGAGGGACCATATCATGACATTTTATTGGATGACAAAATACCAGCTTTATATAGTGATGAGTAGACTTCAGTGATGAGGTGTGGTGAGGTGAGGTGAGGTGAGGTGAGGTGAGGTGAGGTGACGTTGTTGTGAGGTTATTGCAGGGAGAAAGCCTGCAACATCATGTGGCTATGAATTGCGGTGAAACTTGCGAGCAATAGCTGGAACTAGCGAACCATGGGTGGTACTGCACTGGTGAAAACATTTTATATTTGTAGTGGGTTACAGTAAAGTTTCTTACATAATGCTATCTTAAATACGCAGCCACGACAAAAGTGATGTCATACCATTGTAATGGCCAGGTAATTTGCTTATTGGCATATATATATAATATACATCATACAATGAATAGAACATTCCAAGTTTTTAGAAAATATCAAAACATACCTTAAAGACGCATCTTTATTCAATCATCTCAAGATGATCTTAAGTCTGACAGTAAGTGCCCAATGATGTAATAGCAATGTGCATGTACAGTTGTATTGCCCGAGCAAGAGTGAGGGTTATACACACATTTGGACGAGTTTCGTAAAAGTCATATAACACACTTTCGAGTGTAATAATTTCTTTATTACCCTTCTATTCCATTTGATTTGCGTAAAAATAGTCAGGAAACGATCTACTTCTCTTGCGAACAGACAACAAAATACAGGAAGTCAAGGTGAAACAATGTTTGCTAGGCAAACGAGATATGTACACATGTGCTCAAATCAATAATATTAACTCGGTTTTTCAACAATATCAGTAACAAGAAGACATAGTCATCAACATCCCCCGCCAGAGCCAAGAAATTGGAAAAAGGGCAATAATTCAAAAATAATTGCACGCTCCTCATTTTTTAACTCCATCAAGGTATTCATGCCTTCAAGCAACACATCAAATCTGGTATATCTTTCTTAAACGGTTTCTGAGAAAAGCTGTTGCCATTGGAGATACCATGAACAAAGTCCAAAAATACGGAACAAGGGCAATAACTCCAAAAAAAATAATTGCACGCTTCTCATTTTCGAATTCCATCAAGATATTTATGCCTTCAAGCAACACATCAAATTTGGTATCCCTATCTTAAACAGTTTCTGAGAAAAGCTGTCCCACTTGGAGATACCATGAACAAAGTTCAAAAATACGGAACAATGGCAATAACTCTGGAAAAAATAATTGCACGCTTCTCATTTTTCGAACTCAATCAAGGTATTCATGCCCTCAAGCAACTCATCAAATTTGGTAACCCTATCTTAAACGGTTTCTGAGAAAAGCTGTCCCCTTTATCTCGGACGGACAGACGCATGGACGGAGCCCAAACCTATATCCCCCTTCCACTTCGTGGCGGGGGATAATAAAACAGAATTATTGTCAGAACTCAACCAGAAAGCAATAGACAAGGGAATGGGTTAAATGACCGAGGGAGTGAAAGTACTTGCGGACTACCGGTTTCCTGAAATAAATGTCAATATGACAACTACCGCTGCCCAGCTATGACACCTACCGCTGTGAGCCTGGAAGACAACTACCGCTGTGAGCCTGGAAGACAACTACCGCTGTCAGGCTACATGAGAACTACCGCTGTCAGGCTACACGACAACTACCGTTGTCAGGCTACACGACAACTACCGCTGACAGGCTACACGAGAACAACCGCTGTCAGGCTACACGAGAACTACCGTTGTCAGGCTACACGAGAACTACCGCTGTCAGGCTACACGAGAACTACCGTTGTCAGGCTACACGACAACTACCGCTGACAGGCTACACGAGAACTACCGCTGTCAGGCTACACGACAACTACCGCTGTCAGGCTACACGAGAACTACCGTTGTCAGGCTACACGAGAACTACCGTTGTCAGGCTACACGAGAACTACCGCTGTCAGGCTACACGACAACTATCGCTGTCAGGCTACACGACACCTACCACGGTCAGGCTACACGACACCTACCTCTGTCAGGCTACACGACACCTACCTCTGTCAGGCTACATGACACCTACCTCTGTCAGGCTACACGGCAACTACCTCTGTCAGGCTACACGACAACTACCTCTGTCAGGCTACATGACAACTACCGCTGTCAGGCTACACGACAACTACCTCTGTCAGGATACACGACAACTACCGCTGTCAGGCTACACGACAACTTTCGTTGTCAGGCTACACGACAACTACCGCTGTCAGGCTACACGACAACTACCTCTGTCAGGCTACACGACAACTACCGCTGTCAGGCTACACGGCAACTACCGCTGTCAGGCTACATGACAACTACTGTTGCCGGGAATAGGTAACTGCTGAGCAGCGTTTGTTAAGATTTGGAGGTAGCACAGGACAATCCCCACCCCGATTAAATTTCAATGAAAGTCAAACATAGCACGAAACCCCGAGAAGACATTACCTTGACGTGGTGCCCGTTGATGTACCTAGTAGCGTCCCGGTACAGTCGGTACATAACATGACCATGGGGGTCCAGGTTGTTGATTAGGGGATCTGCCGTCTACAATAGAGGTAGAGATTGAAAGAACACTGAAAACTTGTCTGATAACATATTTTGGAGGTCAAAATTAAACAAAACCACACAGTCTTGACTGCCTAAATGTCAAATTGACTTTGGGTGACACATTAGTACTAGCATGATAGACAATGGCTAGTAGTAAAGATGCTAGGCTAGTAAACTGTAGTTACTGGCAGGCCGAAGCACTTACATTTACAGATGATTATCATGCAAGTGTATTATCCAGGGATGCAGACATCGGTCTATTTGCCGGACATGTCCGATTGTAAATCCAGTTTGACCGAATGGAAAATTGACCTATCGGACATCAGTTGACCGATTGCAGAAAATAAAAGGAAAACTAAACTTACAAGCATATTAAATAAAAGCAAACGGCCCTGCTTGTGTCGGTCATAATTGTTTATTAAATTGAAATATGTTGCTCCAGTCAAGAAGTCACATTTTTTCTTCACAGCAAGAGGCACGACGTCAATCGTCATTATATCTTCAGTAAATTATAATTGTCGGCAGAAAAAAACACTTACCGTTTGATATTTAATTGAAATTTCCAGTGTCATTTAGTGACTGAAAGATATGACCCATTTCACAACATTATTTACGAAAAAGATTTCATTAAAATCGCATTGTAAACAAATTTTGTCAAAGATAAACATTGCATGAACGTGTGGCTTCACCGTACCGGTGATTCATGAATTTGTTACAGATTAAGATTTTGCTACTTTGAATCTCGATAAATTTAATAATATCTCGTTTATAAAACATAGGTAACATATTGTAACAAAAAATGATAGATCAATATCGATGTATGGTAAAGCTATTATACAAATTCAAAATAAATAAACCTATCAAAAACGAATAATTAGCAGTATTATTTCACGAGACGTTATGTAGTCAAACACCGTTTGTATGACGCTACGAACACGCGATCGTATTTACATGATGACACACGTTATAAAGAGGTACGCTAATTTAAAAACTCCAATTTCTCTTGCGTTTACATTAGTTCTTTTTATTCTATAATTATTCATTTACAATTGCGAAATATGTCTCCAAATAAAATATAAAAGTAATCTTATTAGAATAAGTTCAAATTCGTAACTACATCTTGAATAGGAAATAGTCGTATGGAAAATAGTTGGACCACGTGCTCTGCCGAGTTGTGAGTTTACGTAAATTATATCGCTATTGAAAACGAGTTCCTTTGAATTCAAAATGATTATTTAGAAGGTATATATCATTTGGTCCATGATTTGAACTTCTGATGAACTATGTGCAATTAAATTATTAGAATTTTCTCGTCCATCTTGACGCAAATTCGCTTGTAAACTCGCTTGTGTAAACTCGCTTGTGTAAACTCGCTCAAACTAGCACTGTCGGTAAATCGTAGTTGGCAAACATTGATTTTAAATTATGAACCATTTTATGCATGTTAATGATAAATTAATAGTTATCGTTAATTGCTTTCGTGTTATGTTTAATAGTATGCAATGAATGAAGAACCAACAAATAGTAATACTTTCTGATACTTTATTCATAAAAAATTTTTTACTTCCAGGTTCGTCTTTTTGGGTCAAAGATGAAATGTCCGACTGGCAAACATTTGAATCTGCATCCCTGGTATTATCCCAGCTGAAATACACTTGAGCTTATACTATTTAATAGAAATGAACTAGTTCCAATGGCAAGTACTATGACAAGGTTAATTTTGTTGACTTATTGCATTCTGCTATAAAACAAAGATAGTTGAATACCAAGTAACAGGGAGAGATTAGGAATCGATTTCTACTGTATGGCATCAGAATAATGAATAGTCCAAAAGCTTAGTGGGTACTGCACATATCTCAGGGTTAAGAGATTAGGTTCAATTCACCTGTTACAAGCACACGTACATGTATGAACGTGAGAGGATGACATCTCAAACGTTCATGGTAAGCAAGACAACTGATCTCCTCTCAGCGTCCTCATATATGTTTAACGGTCAACTACTAAGATGTTCCAACCATTTAAAAAACACAAACATGTGTGTCAATACAAGGCCAAATTGCAATACAGGAACAAATACTGATGTGATTGGTGCAGCACTAACAGACAGTGGCATGTCTAATCTTAGTCTAATGTAACATGTTCAATGTAAGGGAGACAACTGCTGTACTCACAATTCCCTGCTCAGAGGTGTAGACGACAACCTCAAAGAGAGGCGGACCAGCTTGCTGCAGGAAGTAATCCACCCCAGGTCGTCTCTTGAACCTCCACCCCGTCCCGTACTGTCACACAGAGAGTACAGCGTAAGATCAATTGAATTCATGTCAACAGACTCCACATACCGTATTTAACGTATTAAGAGCCCTTGGCATTTAGAAAATTGGAAGAAAGAGGGATTTATGAAGAATGACCTTATCATTCCATCATGTAAGTAATGCATGGATATTTTCGATCTACAAACAGAAAAAAAGACGATTTTATCAACATATGCATTTCAAATAAAGGTCAGAATTGATTTTATGATTTCAGTTTTCAAATATGATTTACCAGAATTCAGATATCGACATAGTTCATAGCTTTATCGAGTAAGGATGTCTAGAGGTGAGGTGATTTGGGGTTTAACGCTGCTTTCAAGAGTATTTCACTTATATCGCGGCTGCTAGTATTATGGCAGGGAGAAAGCCCGCAACGCCATGTGGCTATGCATTGCGGTGAAACCTCCGAGCATCGGCTGGAACTAGCGAACCATGGGTGGTACTACTCTGAAATTCAGTGTAGCATTGCACCCAAACCTTACTGCGTGTAGAACAGTTCTCCACTGCAGACAAAGTTGCCGTGCCCCTGGCGGGATTCGAACCCGGGACCTCTTGATCTGAAGCCACTGTGCTATCCCGCCCCCAAGGATGTCTAGAGAGTGGGCGCTAATTTTTTCTTGAGCTGAAAACAAGGTATGGGGCGCTTATAGGAAGAGGGCACTAATTACGTCAAATATGGTATTTCTCATATAATGACTAAATCAAAATCATTTGTTATCAATTAGGCGAATTGAATTCATGAGCCATTACAATGACCAGTAAATCTGAGAGGTTCAAGCATTTGGACCACTCCGAAGCATTCATAGAAGATTTATGGTGCCATGAATTAATTCAAAATGTACCTCAGTTCATTTAGCATTATATATATAGTTAGGACCTGACAGGATGAACTTGTAATACAAAGTTCGAATTAGAATTCCCATATGCTACGAGGTGAAGCACATGCACAGGGAGCTCATACAGAGTATCAGCTCTTGTTATTTATCATAAACTATCTTCATACAATACCACACTAGTTCAAATGACAAGCTCCTGTATTAAAACATTTTCTCAACCGTTAACACAAGTAATTATTCAAATGGTCAGCAAAGGTGACTTTTTGATAACATTAACTGAGAAAGAGTGAGTGAGTTATTGTTTAAGGCCGCTTCGGCAGTATTGCAGCCATTAGCGGCGAAATTGAGAAAGAGAGCAACCACAAGCCTAGAAGCAATCAAACTTCAGTGAAGCAGGAAAGCACTGGACTAGGATGATTCTTCACCTGGCATGGCAAGTTAACTTTGTATACTAACCGTCCAATCAGGGTGCACAAGGACACCAGTCATCTCGAGGACAAGGGTGTAGGGAGGCTGGACATATGGGTAGGAGACTGGATCCGGCAACAGTTTATCTCTTGAAGGATCCTGGATTGTCTACACGGAACAGAGAGAGATGATATCTATCATGTAAGACAGGTGAGATGATTGGCAAGTGTCACGAGAGGTACAGGTGAGATGATTGGCAAGTGTCATGAGAGGTACAGGTGAGATGATTGGCAAGTGTTATGTAAGGTACAGGTGAGATGATAAGCAAGTGTCATGTAAGGTACAGGTGAGACGATAAGCAAGTGTCATGTAAGGTACGGGTGAGATGATTGGCTAGTGTCATGTAAGGTACAGGTGAGATGATTGGCTAGTATCATGTAAGGTACAGGTGAGATGATTGACAAGTGTCATGTAAGGTACAGGTAAGACAATTGGCAAGTGTCGTGAGAGGTACAGGTGAGACGATTGTCAAGTGTTGTGGGAGGTACAGGTGAGACATTGGCAAGTGTCATGTAAGGTACAGGTGAGACGATTGGCAAGTGTCATTAGAGGTACAGGTGAGACATTGGCAAGTGTCATGTAAAGTAGAGGTGAGACGACAAGCAAGTGTCATGTAAGGTATGGGTGAGACGATTGGCTAGTGTCATGTAAGGTACACGTGAGACGATTGGCAAGTGTCATGTAAAGTACAGGTGAGATGATTGGCTAGTGTCATGTAAGGTACAGGTGAGATGATAAGCAAGTGTCATGTAAGGTACAGGTGAGAAGATAAGCAAGTGTCATGTAAGGTACAGGTGAGACGATTGGCAAGTGTCATGTAAGGTAAGGGTGAGATGATTGGCTAGTGTCATGTAAGGTACAGGTGAGACGATAAGCAAGTGTCATGTAAGGTACAGGCGAGACGATTGTCAAGTGTTGTGAGAGGTACAGGTGAGACATTGGCAAGTGTCATGTAAGGTACAGGTGAGACGATTGGCAAGTGTCGTGAGAGGTACAGGTGAGACATTGGCAAGTGTCATGTAAAGTAGAGGTGAGACGACAAGCAAGTGTCATGTAAGGTATGGGTGAGATGATTGGCTAGTGTCATGTAAGGTACAGGTGAGACGATTGGCAAGTGTCATGTAAGGTACAGGTGAGATGATTGGCTAGTGTCATGTAAGGTACAGGTGAGATGATAAGCAAGTGTCATGTAAGGTACAGGTGAGACAATTGGCAAGTGTCATGTAAGGTACAGGTGAGATGATTGGCTAGTGTCATGTAAGGTACAAGTAAGACGATTGGCAAGTGTCATGTAAGGTACAGGTGAGACGGTTGGCAAGTTTTGTGAGGAGTACAGGTGAGACATTGGCAAGTGTCATGTAAGGTACAGGTGAAATAGTTAGCAAGCTTCAACTAGAAATTTTGAACATGAAGTATAAAGTTTAAAACATTTTCCTCCTTATATTAAATTTGCATTCATCATTAATAAATACCTTTCTGAAAGCTGAGAATTCTCTTGATGCCCGCTTGATATATGCCTGGACCGTGGCGACTGAAACACACAAACATAAACATCAGTATGATCGATTGATGGAATTTGGAGAACAGTTTCTAACAGTTTAAGATAAGTTTGTTATTGATAAGTCTTTAAAATAACATTAGATACTTACATTCACTGAATTCATCATTGACCTGAAACAAAAACATATGAGATATGTCATTCAAGAAGAAAAAGGGTTGATATTGCTTCTTACTTACAACGTGTTAAAGGCCAAGAATAATCCAAATATTCATTGAAAACATTGACAAGAACAAGTTTTAAAAGATTTAGTATCCTGTGGCTGAACTGGAAGAAGTAAATAGAGGATATGTTTTCTCTTGAAAAGTACTTTATAAATATGTTTTATCTAATAAAGTGAAGTAGAAATATATGCAATTAACAAGTGGCGGTGTAGTAACTTTGTAACTTGTTAATCTGTGTTTTATATTCAGTGAACTGGAAGTTTTAAGTAAGTTTAATGAAATATATTGTTTGATACTCACTATATTTCCATCCGGATCTAGAGGTGGGGAACCTGAACAAGACAACATAAAATCACTAATTTTCAATTGAATAGCATATCAATTAAGAGTAGACATGCTAACATCATTACATCCTTATGTGTATCATATTGAACATTAAATCAGTTATAATCTCTATAACCTTGAGCAATATCAATTTCTTAAGTATTTGACGCCTATATAGGTTCATCATTTACAGTCACAAAATCAAGGAGGAAATTATAAACGACAATCATATAGGGTGTAGTTAAACTTCTAGACCAGACCGGTAAGTAGACGCTAATTTTGGTGAATTCTTAGACGGATTTAACGGAAGATTCGTAGACATTGAGGGACGGGAATATAATCAATATTTACATACATTAAACATGACTTTAAATGAACTAAGAATCTTTCTTTCTTTTTTTTTAAATATTACAAAAAGAATGGATTGGTTCATTGTGCTTACCAATTGGCAATCATCTTGAATATGGCGCTTTAATAAAATAAACTTTTATCCATTGTATCTTTTGGCCAAAAATTAAATAAACAACAATTGTCAGATGCCGGTGAAGATGAATAAAGGTTAATCACCTGCAAATGATGCATGAGCGATGAACTCAAAGCTAGGTGGGTAAAGTTTGTATGGTAAACTAGTGCAAATATTGACTTTCATGACAGTTTGGAGATATTTATTTGAAAGGTTCGAAAATGGAGCCTCGGTTTAAAAGGAGGTATTATGTATAGGATAAAACATGCCAAAGGGTATTTATGAGATTTAAAACCTGCAACCCGAGGGATAAACACGAGGGGCGTTCTTGTGAATGATGAAGCGAACGAAGTTAATGTCCCTTCATGAAATATCTATACCCATTTGTGAAATGGGCCGTGGCTCTTCCAACAAATTAACTGTTTCTATGAACCAGTTCAAAAACCAGTGTTCCATTTTCTGTGGTTAATTAGTATTACAAAACTTCTGAATGAAGGGGGAAAAATTGGCAATTCATCATGTTCACCTTTAATTTTAAACTTGAGTGATTGGTTTTGATGGGTCTATATTAATTATCCAATTTAGTCAGTGCATTCAAAATTTCGACAGACAGCGAGCGACTGCCGTTTTCAGACATCTGATTGGTCGATACCCAAAAAAGATATCCCAAGCAAATTGAAGCTATTAATTAATGGAAGTTGAATTATAACTATCACGGATAATGAGATTACTCTAGTGACATAACAGGAGTCATCACTTCAGGGACCACACCCCCGCAGATTTTCATTCTGGCAGCCAGGGCTAAATTAGGCGTTTTTTTAAAAAAAGGCTTATATAAGTAATTTATAGGCCAATTTCAGAAATTTGATATTGAGCAATTGTCAAATTAAAAACCCATTTTAATGAATCCTAATGTGACCATATGTCATGACATCTAACCTTTAAAGTTTGTATGGTTAGATGGTACTATTACAAATCTTGTAAGCATGTTATTTTGTCAGCTAACGAAGACCTCTCTTTCGCATTGATGACATCAAATCGTTACAAATATCACGAAAAACTACTCTAATGTGAGCCGTCCCAAAACCATGTCAGTCCGTAAACAAATTTTCATTTAAGTCCTTGGCGATAATTATTGATATTTATAATATATTTTACTATGAAATGGTTATGCTAAAGAACAGTTCAGCTCATCTACTAACTGGTTCCATCTACGAAAACATTACTTCTCATTATCGTTGAGTACTTGGTTTTCGGACGCACTTGGTTTTCGGACGGCTCACATTCAGGTAGTTTTTCATGATATTTGTAGCCATGTGACATCATCAATACAAAGGAGAGGTCCCCGCTAGCGGTCAGAATAACATGTTTCATGTGAAACTTCCTAAGATGTGTAATATCATACAAACTTCACTCTTAAGCTTAAAATCTATCTCTATCCTGAACTACTTTTTGCATGTTATGAAAAAGTCGACAATTTAATAATTTGAACAAGTCATACTGGCTACCAACAAAAATTCTACGTTGTCCTTGCGTTTTTGTAATATTCTGGGTCAACGGAAGTTACATAAATAGCTTGGGATATCCCTTTTTGGTATCGACCAATCAGATGTCCGAAAACGGCAAACACTCGCTGACTGTCAAAATTCCGGATGTACTCACTAAAAGAGACAAGATAGTCTTCAAAATATTTTCCCCGACGAATTGTCTCCAATTTATTTTAGATAAAGCTCATATGGAAAAATAGATGATACATATTTATTAATTTTTAAACAGTTTTATTGTCAACATTAATTTGTGTCGCGTCCGAAAACCAATCACTCGAGGTTATATAAACACAGGGTTCCATTAAGTTTCTGCGATTCAATCTTAGCAATCGAATCTCATTTCAAAACCTACCCCAAATATAAACAAGACCTCCTATTGTAAAAACCGACCATCCAGTCAAGAAGATTAAACCTAATTTCCAGGCATTCTTCCCCGTCCATTTTGCTTTGAAAGACGACTTCTTGGAATCCTCTTCCTTGCCCTTCGTTTGTTCCGACTCACTCTTTTTATCTTTACTTTTCTCCTCTCTTATTTTTGCCTTCAGAATTTCATCAGTTAAACCTTTGACATTGTCCGATTTTTTAGATGAATATAATAATATCAAACTGGATTGATTTGGGATAATTCTTCTCCGTAAAAGTTCTGTTTGAGCACACTGTCTATGAATGTTATGCACTGAAACTAACGACACCGACTGCCGAAATCGGTGACATCGACGCATTACACACATGCACGCACTGTAGGCTGCCATCTTGGATATAGTGGTTGATTATAAAAGTTGGACTGATATATCTTGAAAACGAACAAAGAATGTTTAAAAATTTGGTCGTTTCAAAAGCCACACAGAATATTATGGTGTTGCTAATACTATATTTAGTCAACGTGTGAAAATGAAACTATTTCTTCAGTTTTCTTCATAGTTTTATATGTTAGAACTACTTCTACCATCATTGATGTCACTATCACTAGTATCAGATTTATTTGAAACATTTTATAATATAAATATATACATTTAGATATATAATATAATCAGTTTATTTTGGCTTCTGTGGTTCTTTTCCCGAATTCTTTTTAATTAAAAAATACTTAAAATAGAGCCATTGACTCTGTAGGTCATCATTTATTGCATGTTATGTTATCTAATGTTGAAGACTTCCATAAGAATATTTATAACAGGCTAATAATAGTCACCCAACATGCACTTATAATATGCTGGTCAAAGTATGCTGACAAACAATATCAGCATTCTAACCCTCTTCATCCAGATTTAAAATAAAATAGCTTATAAGGAGCTCTTTGAATTTCACATTGTGCTAGATACAATTAACATACACTCTCAAATCTTTTATCTAGTGAAATGTCAAATGCAATGTTGGAGTTGCTAATGTTGGTGGCATGTAGATCATTACACTGGTGATCAACTTCTTTATCTTCACTGCAGTGACGTTTCAGTCCGTGGAGAATAAAGTGGTGTTGGGGGAGGGGAGTCATAAAATGTACTTGCATAATTTTTAAACGGAGGAGGATTGGGGGGGAGGGGGGAGGGATTTCAAACCCCTTGAACCCCCCTCCTGGATCCACCACTGGTCTCGGGGATGAGTTGCTAATGTTGGTGGTATGTAGATCATTCCAACTGGTGATCAACTTCTTTATCTTCACTGCAGGGCCGTTTCAGTCCGTGGAGAATGGTGGAGAACAGAAGACTAAGGGTTATGTACTTTTCAAATAATTTATTATTTAAGTACAAGGGTCATATATAACAAGTGAAAATGATTTTGCATTTGATCAGATGCTCATATAAACATATTAACTATCAATCAATATTAACATATATTTGGTGAAATCTTGATTATACCTTTTGATACATATTTCCAAAACCAAATATTGAAAGCAAATCAATATAGAGCAAAAGAAATAATACAAAGGCATAACGGATGCTTAATGTGTCACAAACTTACGATAGTCTCTCCATATTTCAAATGAGTAAACCATTCATATAATATTAATGATTAAATACTTTTATTGACATTTAGAAGTTGTAGATGAAGACATTATTCATGATACTCCTCAGTTTGTATGAACACAACACTTCTAGATCCATTCACCTGAAGAGACGTGTACCAATGTGGAAAGCCTGGATCAATAACTTCTTCATCATCAAATGATCCGGTGTGGACCGCTCAAAAGAACACATGTTCCTCACGCCGACAACAGTTCATACCTGAACATTTGAAATTGTATGTGTTCTTATCATCCACACATACAATAGTCATTACCTTGTAAGTCTGTGTCGTTGTACATAAAAAAGTGAGTGAGTTATTGTTTAACACCTCTTCGGCAGTATTGCAGCCATTAGCGGCTGTACATAAAAAAGAAAATTGCTTGTTTGAATGAATCATTATAATATGCACACTGTGTACAGTGACTACAGTTCTTCATATTAGCAATACTGGTCACGTAGCCCCAAATGCAAATAAACTTGTCACTTGAAAGTTTCTTACAGAGAATAAACTTTTAAATTTGATAGTACAATTGATCATTACAGAAAGGGAGTATCATGTGGAGAGAATATTATATTGAAAGCTCTTTTGGACAAAGATATATTGCTGATATACATTTAACAAATCTAAACATCTAAATGATTTAATCCTATGATCTAATCTAAATTATGGTAAAATCTAAAATTACCAAATGATTAATTTTCCAAAAAATCAATGAATTTACTAACATTAGTATGTATCAATGTAAAAGCACAAAATTGGACTAGATGTAAATGGTTTAACAGTTTCTTGTGTTGTCAAACAAAAACATATCAAAATCGGAAGTTTCCTTGTTATAGTGTTCACTTTCGATTGTAGTCACATCAACATTATCTTATAAGAATAAGTAAATTTTTATAAATTAATCATATTACAATAATTATTCTTAACAAAATTGTGACAAAGTGTGATATGCCTTGATTACAGGGTATTTTATAATATACAAATATCTATAATAGACTAACTTTTTATTACAAAGGTGCATATATTAGATAATAAGCACTCGTCTACATATACATACAAAGTTACAAACATATATTATGATGATTTTTTTAAATATTCAAACAACAAAACATATATAACAGTTGATAACTAACTGAAAATAACAAAAATGTTAATATTTTGATTAATTTTATTAGTCAGATTTAAACAATCTTGTCACAGTCATAATACTTTTCACCTTGTTTTGAGTATTTGGTGTGAGTATTTTCTTTTTTTTTAAATATTGATAAGTCTTGTGTCTTGTGTCAATAGCATTTTTTTCAAACAGCAATAGCGAAATATTAATTTCAAAGTTTAAGAATACTATATCTAAAATATCATGGCAAATTACCCTGAAACATATCTCAAAAGTAATGAAACAACAAAATTAACAAAAATAATCATAGAGTTTCAAAAGTGAAGTGAATAAAAACAATAAATGTATGAGCACAAAGTCGAAGGAACACAGTAAACTGAACATCCTAGGCTATGCTTGATTCGTTGTCTGGCGTACGCCGTTCCTGGACCAGGCTAAGTTGAAACAAGTGTATCGGCTTATAGACAGGAAGACCATCCCTTGAACTAGCTTCAATAAACATGTCATTTATATCATTGAAGTATTTTTATAAAATTATTTCAAAACATTAATCAATATTGTATTAGCTTGTAATGCAACTGTTTTAAATAAGCAGTAACATTTGAAAATAAATCAGTCAACTATTTAATTGTCCAAAGCAACTTCATAAACAAAACGATTATTGAATGTCGCAAGGGTAACATTTGTCCGCCATTATACGCCGCCTTCGCCGTTCATTTCAAACCAGCGCATCCAGAGTACGCTTAAGGCGTGCACCAGGTTCTAATCAAGTGATTTGCTTCTGGCGGCGTACGCTGGGTCCCGAATCAAGCATAGCCAATATTTGATTGCCAGATCCTTGCTGAGTAGTAAACAGTGACAGTGTATCAGAGCTTGGAGAGATTCTATTTACTCCAAGAATTAACTTAATAACCATATATGCTCTCAGCAGTGCCCAAGATCCTCCCTCGGTGATAGTAACTCACTGTTATAACTCAGGGAATCTTTAGCAGTTTGTGTAGAAAATACCCAGAACGTAATGTATAAGGTTTAGGGAATGGTAAGCACTGTCTACCAATGGCCAAGGCATCTATCAAAGGAAATACAATAAAGGAATCACCATGAAATGGAATATCAAACAGAATTCATGTTGAAAGTCATTGTATATTTCATGAAAGAAAAGCATTGGTTCGAACACATTTTTATCATAAACATTTTGAAATTAATTCATGAAAACATTATGTTGTGTTTTTAAATATTATTTAGTAAAATTATGCTGCTACAAACAATATAAAAAAAAACTTGAGGAAAAACATTAATGTAAATTTATGAACATTTTATGAACAAAAAGATATATTTTCACTCATATCCTTAGTGAGTTTAGGCAATACTGATAGTTTCTTTGTTATCTCATTCTGGCGTTGTTTTAAAGTTGAGTCGTGTGACCAAATAACAACCTGGTGTGTGATACGTGTGATATCACTTGGAACTTCTTCCCTGTCCTCCTCATATCTGAGCCCAACAGTGCAACAATAACAAGTCATTTCAAGTGCTTTTCTCTGTTAAAAGGTAACAAATGTTGAACAATTACCGGTACATCATTTAACATGATAAATAATGAATAATAACCAATTTCCTATGAAAAATGTTACCCTTTGTTGACAGTAATGTATTCAATTTTGGTTGTAAAAGGTAAACATATTTAGAATTTATGTTATTACTTGACTGTGAATATCGAGAGAATAATTTTGTTTATATTTTGATGATATAAATGATGGTGTTATATCAGGTCTGTCAGGTCTCCTCCTTGACTAGCATGTACAGAGTATACACCGGGTAAACAGAAAGTTCTTAGTACATGCACCTGTTACTTAGGCTGGGAGCACACTCAGTCAGATTTCCCTTGTGATGTGACAAGCTATGCATTGCACTGTTCATACACTACATGCGTTAGACGTTGTGTTTCATAAAAAGTTTGCCATATGTCTATTTGACTATGAGTGGACAGAACTGGCAGACTGCATTTCACTTCATTTCACGTAATGCAAACAAGTCAGATGGCAGATAGTCAGTGATAGAACTTGTACTTAAAGGAAATGGATGCAATGAAATTCAAAGATGATTTTTGAATACTTTCCTTCCACGTGTTTTGAGAGGAAAACCTGCAGTTACAAGTTCGAAATATGATGTCAGAAAGGGAATCCCCATGCTTTTTTGCTTGTGGTCCATCAAAAATAGGTGCTGCACCTATTTTCATTGCATCATATTTCATCGCATCGAAACCTCGGCTGCACTGTTCTCTGTCTGTGAAAAATACACTGTTTGCATTTCTTAACACATGACTGGGAAATTAGGATACAGTGTGCTCCAAGTCTTAGTTGTCAATATAAGGAATACTTATCAACTTTAGCAATAAACTTGGTGAGATGTTTCTGTTGCTGTCTTAGCATGATTTGGTTGTTTTAGCAGACAGATTGCCAGTAGAAGAAATAGTCAATTGTCAACTGCTGCAGTTCTCAAAGTTTCTTGCATTCCTTTCCCTCTAGGCTGACGGTTGAACAGATGCAAAGTTCTCCAAATCAGCAGGTGCTTTTGTGTTGGCAGAGGCATCAGCATTTGGTGGTGGGTCATGGTACTGATCCTTAGAGCGCAGTCGCCGGTTACGCACAAAACGGATAATTCCCAGAATTAATTGCGCAGCCATCACGAGGAATGTTATCCAGGAGGCAGTCTACAATGAAGATTTGAGAAATAAATGTATTGCCATTTTGAATATTTTAACCCTTAACATGCGGGTCCCGGAATTATCCGGGCGGGCTATATCGATTCGTAGGTACCTCAATACGGATCCCGGATCGCTTACTTAGAAGAATTCACAGCTGTCTATGTACTTGGCTATCTGCCATACCGGGTCCCGAGTCGATTGTTTCCGCGATTTGCTGCATGAGAATGGCTGTATTTATGCCTCGCAGCCCGCAATGAGAATAAAACTTTCTTCAGTGTCTGGTCAGAACGTCCAGCAAAATTCACACCAATTTGCGTGTGCATTGTTGACCCGTAACGCATCGATAATTAGCTTTACAAAAGGCCAATTTTGTCCTGCTTCGCTCCGATGGCTACACTGCCCGGCGGCTAATTAGCACCTAAGTGTCTGCACTGCCCCGGGGTGAGATAGGCCCGTACAGGCTTATCTGTCTCGCATCCCGCCACATGGGCAGATAGCCTATGCTTATCTGTCTCGCATCTCGCCACATGGGCAGATAGCTTCTAATTACGGGAAGATATTGCGATAAGCTACCTTTCTCTCGCACTTCGTATCATATGAACCAATTGGTTGTTTTCATTTTTTTATTATACCAAAATAAAGAGGAAAGAATGGCCTTTATTCCCATATAAAAATCGCAATTGCGCTAACATAACTGAAAATACAGCAATCGCACAGAGATAGGCGACTTTCGCACTTTTGAATTTTGATACATGTGGCGCATTTACCCCAACATGCCTCGGCGCTCTATTTCTAAGAAACTACTTGGGATATTTTCATAATTTTTTTATCAGTATATAGATAAAAGAATTGTCTTCAATTCCATATAAAATATGTGTATTTTCGGCAATAACTTTTGATGCGCCAGGTGTCGCGCAGAAGGTGATATTCGGCTTTGAATAAGTGGCGCTCTTAGCATATACCATCATTACGGGCTTTATAACTTGTGAACCGCAAGTCCGATTTTTATAATATTTACATCATTGTAAAGAGAAAAAGATTGTCTTCAATTCCATGTATAATGCGCATGTTTTCGGGAAGAACTCTGCATGCGCAAAGCGCCGCGCCAAAAGGTATAATTTTTCGCACTTCATAACTTTTGAACCGCAAGTCTGATTTTTATAATTTTTACATCATTGTAAAGAGAAAAACATTGTCTTTAATTCCAGATAAAATGCGCATGTTTTTGGGAAGAACTATGCATGCGCGAAGAGCCGCAATATTGATGTACGCATAAGTGAAGAAGTATGATAATATATAACTAAAATACTGTTCTTTTGATACGCAAATATAGAGCTTTATAAACGATGAACAACTGTCATGACGGAATTTTGTTTCCAGTTTTGGAAAAAAAAATATAACATAAAAGCGAAAATATATTTGAGTACGGGACCCGCCGCTCGGGGAAAAGCCTTTTCGTGGGAATATTTTCTCAGGAAAATATTTCACTTTTCGGAGTTTCTAAAAATGCGTGAACATTTTTGTTACTGATGCCATTTGCGAAAGGTTTTTATTTCTAAAATTCAAATGCGAGGGCGCACCTTTCCAAACCATTTGAATTGAATTTATTATTTTATCTTTTACATTATTGAATAAAAGACGTTTCATTCAATAAGATTTGAAGAATTATTTATATGTGTAGCGGACTGAACTGAGCAGATGGAGAATTTGATTCCTCACCACTTTTATTACCAAAGTTCTTTTGTATCACAATTACTTTTTTAGGTATTAGTTTTTTCGTGAGCAGGGGAATTTCCGACGGGATTCGCCATGACATAATGAGAAAAAATTCCCATGAACATGGGCGTGGTCCGTCATCTTCGGGACCGACCCACAAGTATAAATATCTACCGGGGGGTGCGCGGACCCCCCCCGCTTTTGGTCGCCACCCCCCAAACTTTTTGTGCAAATTATTTTTTTGTTTCTACTTTGAAATAAAGGTTCGTGTCATTCCGAGGTATGAAGGTTTCTGCTATATATGTCGAGAGGGCATGGGAACCCATTCCCAATAGAATCCGGGGTTCGTCCCATAGGATTGTTCCTCGGAGTCTCTCGTCCTCAAAAGAGAACATGGGAAACCTGTCCCGCGATTGAATCCGGGGTCCGCCGCGGAAGACCGGGACGGGAATTCCCGGAGAGCATGGGAGTATGCTCCCATGGGTCCGGGCTCCGCCTCGAGAGACCGCTCCTTGGATGCTCTGCTTCTCGAAAAGAGAAGTCATTCGGCAACTGACAACCCGAGCTTCCCTGACATAGTAGTTTATTTTCCGGGCCTCGCGCCCGGTGCTACACGTCGCCGAGGAAATCAGAAAATTGTCCGTTTGACATATGCGTCGGAAAAATCGGCGTGATGTCAGAAGCCGTCGGCGCTTGCGGCGCAGTCGTCCTAGATGCGCCGGGAGGTTCTGAAACTGGCAAATGAACGTCCATGAAGCTCACATTCATTATCTCTGTATGTTTATTGTCTCTAATCACATGTTATATGTTGCATACATCTAACGCATTTTCAATCATTTACAGGTTGAAGCAGAATGCTGCGCGGACGTGGACGCAAGGCCCTGCGACGGCCTAGGGCGTTTCATACTAGGACACGCAGCTTTGAAGCCGTTTCAAGCGACGACGACTTCATCAACGAGATCCATGCTGATGAAGCCTCTGATATGGAGTCAACTGACAGTGATGGTAGCAGTGGTTTAGACAGTGATGATGCATATGATCGGGACACTGTAATAGATAGTGAACATGGTGACACAGATGCTCTGAGTGATATAGAGACAGAGATTGCCAGAAAGATTCTAGCCGCCGGTAATTCCACCGAAGAAGACTTTAGTGGTTTTGAGGAGGAGTTTGCCGAAATACCACAATATAATCATGATAATTCACAGACGTTTGATGAGTGGGTGGATGGTCCGCGGCCACGTGTAAACTTGCCTTTCACTGGTCAAACTGGGTTGCGCCAGTTCATAGAACTTCCTGAGAACCCTGAACCTATTGACTTTTTCAATTTGTTTATACATAATGATGACTATGAGGATATGGCAACGGAAACCAATAGATATTTCAAACAAGCAATGGAGGACAAAATTCTAAGACCCCGTTCAAGAATGCAACAGTGGCAAGACACTAATGCAGAAGAGATGAAGGTATTTGTAGCCATGACAATTGCCATGTCATTGGTTGTGCAGAGAAACTTTGCTGATTACTGGTCAACAAGTGATGTTACCTCAACGCCTTTCTTCGCCAAGTGCATGCCCCGAGACAGGTTTTGGCTTCTTATAACCTACCTACACTTGGCTGACAACAGGAGGATGCCGGGCCGTAACACCACGTGCTTTTCACCAATAAATAAACTGGGACACTTGTATAACCGGATAGTTCACCGTTTTTCAAGAGTGTATAAACCGCATCAAAACATTTCAGTCGACGAGGGCATGGTGCCCTGGAAAGGTAACTTATCTTTCAAAGTTTATCTTCCCGATAAGCCTAAGAAGTATGGGATAAAGGCTTTCATGTTGTGTGACTCGCACAACGGATACGTTTGCAAGTTCAAACTCTACACTGGAAAAACAAATGAACCGGTTTCTGAAGGTGGCAAAACTTATGATGTAGTCATGGACTTGGTGAACGACTACGTTGGACAGGGGCATCACATCTTTATGGACAACTACTATTCGTCCACAAATCTGTACATAAATTTGTGGGAGCGGGGAATAGGTGCCACGGGGACGTTGAGAGCCAATCGAAAGGGACTTCCTGATTCAGTCAAGAAACCTAAAAAGAAAGCCAAGCAAGGGGACATGACAGTTTCTCACAACCATGGCCTACTCGTTCTTCGCTACGAAGATAGAAAATCAGTGCTTCTCATGTCTACTGTTGAAGATACACAACTTGAACAAACAGGGAAGAAGAACCGGGCAACAGGGGAACCAGTTCTCAAGCCGCGCATTGTAACAACGTACAACAAGTACATGGGAGGTGTTGATCGGGCCGACCAGATGTTGTCGTACACGCCGTTCCGAGTGAAGACCCTGAAGTGGTGGAAATGGGTTTGGTTTCACGTTCTCAACGTTGCCATGTTGAACTCTTACATCGTTTATAAAGAATACAGCAAAGATAAACCTCTAAAAACAAGTCGGGAATACAGGAAGGCTTTGGCGCAACATATAGTAACATTTGCGGACAAGGAACAAGTTCCATCACTTTGCAGACGTCCCCGTGGTCGGCCGAGCACGAGCGACGAGAGTGTCACTCGTCTTCATGGACGTCACTTTCCGACGAAGATTGAGCCTGTCGGAAGGAAGAAAAACGTCACAAGGATGTGTGTGGTATGCTCTAAGGCAAAACGCGCCGTCCTCGCAAAACAGATTGAAGAAGGCAATGGGCCAGCAAGGAAGAAAAAACGAGTAGGCAGAGAGTCTTCTTATGAATGTACAGATTGTAATGTTTCTCTGTGCGCCGCACCATGCTTCAAACTGTACCACACCGCCACTGACTATTCCAGGGCTTACATCACTGCCACGGAAAAAGAAAGAAATGAAGAAGGGAATGAAGAAGAAGAAAATTGAA
This sequence comes from Gibbula magus, assembly GCA_936450465.1. Taxonomy (NCBI): domain Eukaryota; kingdom Metazoa; phylum Mollusca; class Gastropoda; order Trochida; family Trochidae; genus Gibbula; species Gibbula magus. Next base: position 40,687,536 of record OW388291.1, read on the forward strand.
AGTAAAGAGAGCCGAAGTGTGGACAACCAGTATATACACATTATATACATACCTTGTTAGGTCCCTAAAGCTGTTCTGCGCACAACCGCAGGTAAATATTGTGTATATTTGTACCTAAATGCATTGTAATTTCATTGTAATACATGTCATTGCAAATAAAATATTTTTTATTTTATCAAAGAGACAGAGAAAGTGAATGCGAGCTTTCATTGGAAGTTCAACCAGAACCGCATCATAAAAAACACCCATAAATGCTGAACCGGGCGGCCGATTTTCATAAAACTTACATGGGGTAAAGAGGAAAGATTCGGCTTTGATTCAATATAAAATTTATACATGCGCACGAAAAACTAAAGTTGCGGCACGTGCCCCGATATGCGCGATAGTCAAAAAGTTGCCTCAAAGTACCGAGGGTACCTTCATTTGGCCCGCTATAGCTTCCGAACGAAGTTGCGCATTTTTTTTCTTTTTACATCATCGTAAAGAGCAATAAATTGTCTTCAATTTCATGTATCATATGTATATGCGCAGCGAAAAATAAACATGCGGCAATTGATGCGCCAGATGTCGCAAAAAGTTAGTTTTTCAAAAATGAATTTTCTAAGTACTGGGGGTGCCTTCCTTACGCTCTTCATATATTGCGAACCATTTGACGTATTCCAATAATTTTTATATCATTGTAAAGAGGAATAAATTGTCTTCAAGTACATACGTGTTTCGCATGCGCGCGAAATAATTTACGATTTTATAAAGCTGGAAATAAAGACAAACTTTACACCGCGCAACATGTATTGCGTTCGCCGCGGTGATTAGTGTATGCTGTGCTCATTAGTACCCATTAGTTCCACGCGCGCTCGGCTCTGGCACCCTCGAGGAGGTCTCGAGGAGGTCTCGAGGAGGTAACGGTACTGTAATTAGCACAGTCCCGGGGGGACCAAGCAGTGCCAGTAACTTGGTGCGCGTCGGGACCATTCACGTGGTACTGTCGGGGTAGCGTCACTCTCCTTTGGTTGGTTATATTTTCTGAACCATAAGTCGTATTCTAATAATTTTTACGTCATTGTAAAGAGGAATAAACTATCTACAAGCACATATAAATTTCGCAATATGCGCGCTCAGGAGTTTTGATTTCATGAAGCTGGAAATAAAGACAAACTTTAGATGACAATAGAATTATAACCATAGGTCGCATTCTAATATTTTTTATATCATTGTAAAGACAAACATCTGGTCTTCAAGTCCATATAAAAATTTCAGTAGCGCGCTCCAAATTCATGATGTTATAAGGCCCGAATTAAAGACAATCTTTACAAAGTAATAGAAAAGTAAAGAAAAATCGTAAAAAAATAATTCAAAGATGCGGGTATAAAGCAACCATTTGTGTACGGGTGCCGCGACTTGAATTTGTATTCAACGCCCGTATATAGCCCGTATTCGCCATGTAGATGCGGTATATTTCGTAAAAACGGTACCGGAATCGCCGCCTGGAAATTCCGCCAGCAGAGCTCGTTAGTGCCTAAGCTCAAACTACTGCTGCGAGCTGCGAGCCTGTAAATTCCGCCACAGGGGCTAAAAAGGGTAAAATATATATACGCAACGTAAGGGTTAAGCATTTTAACTGGTTTGTTGCAATGATTGCATTCAGATTCAGATCAGGTAAATGATAGGTTACTGGTAAAGGCTTCAAACAAGTTATGAGTTGAAGTAATTAGTAATAGAATGACTAGATAAGTAGAATGTTAACTTTCTGAGTGATCCCAAATATACCAACGTTACATTTGTTCACTATGTACACAACATATATTCAGTTTACCTGACAGACGGTGAGATATGCAAAGTATGTGCCGGCATCGATAGTCACCGACCCATGCACCTTGTTCCAGTTGATTCTCTTTGGGTCCTGTCCATCAGCGCAGCTGGAAACAAAGTGTGTTACAGTACATTGTAGTCAGCCTGTATACACTTCATACATTGTTACTGCCTGGAGACACAGGGTGTTACATTGTAGTTAGCCTGTATACACTTCATACATTGTTACTGCCTGGAGACACAGGGTGTTACATTGTAGTGAGCCTGTATACACTTCATACATTGTAACTGCCTAGAGACACAGGGTGTTACATTGTAGTGAGTCTGTATACACTTTATACATTGTTACTGCCTGGAGACACAGGGTGTTACATTGTAGTGAGTCTGTATACACTTTATACATTGTTACTGCCTGGAGACACAGGGTGTTACATTGTAGTGAGCCTGTATACACTTCATACATTGTTACTGCCTGGAGACACAGGGTGTTACATTGTAGTGAGTCTGTATACACTTTATACATTGTTACTGCCTGGAGACACAGGGTGTTACATTGTAGTGAGCCTGTATACACTTCATACATTGTTACTGCCTGGAGACACAGGGTGTTACATTGTAGTGAGCCTGTATACACTTCATACATTGTTACTGCCTGGAGACACAGGGTGTTACATTGTAGTGAGCCTGTATACACTTCATACATTGTTACTGCCTGGAGACACAGGGTGTTACATTGTAGTGAGCCTGTATACACTTCATACATTGTTACTGCCTGGAGACACAGGGTGTTACATTGTAGTGAGTCTGTATACACTTTATACATTGTTACTGCCTGGAGACACAGGGTGTTACATTGTAGTGAGCCTGTATACACTTCATACATTGTTACTGCCTGGAGACACAGGGTGTTACATTGTAGTGAGCCTGTATACACTTTATACATTGTTACTGCCTGGAGACACAGGGTGTTACATTGTAGTGAGCCTGTATACACTTTACACATTGTTACTGCATGGAGACACAGGGTGTTACATTGTAGTGAGTCTGTATACACTTTATACATTGTTACTGCCTGGAGACACAGGGTGTTACATTGTAGTGAGTCTGTATACACTTTATACATTGTTACTGCATGGAGACACAGGGTGTTACATTGTAGTGAGCCTGTATACACTTCATACATTGTTACTGCCTGGAGACACAGGGTGTTACATTGTAGTCAGCCTGTATACACTTCATACATTGTTACTGCCTGGAGACACAGGGTGTTACATTGTAGTTAGCCTGTATACACTTCATACATTGTTACTGCCTGGAGACACAGGGTGTTACATTGTAGTGAGCCTGTATACACTTCATACATTGTAACTGCCTAGAGACACAGGGTGTTACATTGTAGTGAGTCTGTATACACTTTATACATTGTTACTGCCTGGAGACACAGGGTGTTACATTGTAGTGAGTCTGTATACACTTTATACATTGTTACTGCCTGGAGACACAGGGTGTTACATTGTAGTTAGCCTGTATACACTTTATACATTGTTACTGCCTGGAGACACAGGGTGTTACATTGTAGTGAGTCTGTATACACTTTATACATTGTTACTGCCTGGAGACACAGGGTGTTACATTGTAGTTAGCCTGTATACACTTTATACATTGTTACTGCATGGAGACACAGGGTGTTACATTGTAGTGAGCCTGTATACACTTCATACATTGTTACTGCCTGGAGACACAGGGTGTTACATTGTAGTGAGTCTGTATACACTTTATACATTGTTACTGCCTGGAGACACAGGGTGTTACATTGTAGTGAGTCTGTATACACTTTATACATTGTTACTGCCTGGAGACACAGGGTGTTACATTGTAGTGAGTCTGTATACACTTTATACATTGTTACTGCCTGGAGACACAGGGTGTTACATTGTAGTGAGCCTGTATACACTTCATACATTGTTACTGCCTGGAGACACAGGGTGTTACATTGTAGTGAGCCTGTATACACTTCATACATTGTTACTGCCTGGAGACACAGGGTGTTACATTGTAGTGAGTCTGTATACACTTTATACATTGTTACTGCCTGGAGACACAGGGTGTTACATTGTAGTGAGCCTGTATACACTTCATACATTGTTACTGCCTGGAGACACAGGGTGTTACATTGTAGTGAGCCTGTATACACTTTATACATTGTTACTGCCTGGAGACACAGGGTGTTACATTGTAGTGAGCCTGTATACACTTTACACATTGTTACTGCATGGAGACACAGGGTGTTACATTGTAGTGAGTCTGTATACACTTTATACATTGTTACTGCCTGGAGACACAGGGTGTTACATTGTAGTGAGTCTGTATACACTTTATACATTGTTACTGCCTGGAGACACAGGGTGTTACATTGTAGTGAGCCTGTATACACTTCATACATTGTAACTGCCTAGAGACACAGGGTGTTACATTGTAGTGAGTCTGTATACACTTTATACATTGTTACTGCCTGGAGACACAGGGTGTTACATTGTAGTGAGCCTGTATACACTTTATACATTGTTACTGCCTGGAGACACAGGGTGTTACATTGTAGTTAGCCTGTATACACTTTATACATTGTTACTGCCTGGAGACACAGGGTGTTACATTGTAGTGAGTCTGTATACACTTTATACATTGTTACTGCCTGGAGACACAGGGTGTTACATTGTAGTTAGCCTGTATACACTTTATACATTGTTACTGCATGGAGACACAGGGTGTTACATTGTAGTGAGCCTGTATACACTTCATACATTGTTACTGCCTGGAGACACAGGGTGTTACATTGTAGTGAGTCTGTATACACTTTATACATTGTTACTGCCTGGAGACACAGGGTGTTACATTGTAGTGAGTCTGTATACACTTTATACATTGTTACTGCCTGGAGACACAGGGTGTTACATTGTAGTGAGTCTGTATACACTTTATACATTGTTACTGCCTGGAGACACAGGGTGTTACATTGTAGTGAGCCTGTATACACTTCATACATTGTTACTGCCTGGAGACACAGGGTGTTACATTGTAGTGAGCCTGTATACACTTCATACATTGTTACTGCCTGGAGACACAGGGTGTTACATTGTAGTGAGTCTGTATACACTTTATACATTGTTACTGCATGTAGACACAGGGTGTTACATTGTAGTGAGCCTGTATACACTTCATACATTGTTACTGCCTGGAGACACAGGGTGTTACATTGTAGTGAGCCTGTATACACTTTATACATTGTTACTGCCTGGAGACACAGGGTGTTACATTGTAGTGAGCCTGTATACACTTTACACATTGTTACTGCATGGAGACACAGGGTGTTACATTGTAGTGAGTCTGTATACACTTTATACATTGTTACTGCCTGGAGACACAGGGTGTTACATTGTAGTGAGTCTGTATACACTTTATACATTGTTACTGCATGGAGACACAGGGTGTTACATTGTAGTGAGCCGGTATACACTTCACACATTGTTACTGCCTGGAGACACAGGGTGTTACATTGTAGTGAGCCTGTATACACTTTACACATTGTTACTGCCTGAAGACACAGGGTGTTACATTGTAGTGAGCCTGTATACACTTTATACATTGTTACTGCCTGGAGACACAGGGTGTTACATTGTAGTGAGTCTGTATACACTTTATACATTGTTACTGCATGGAGACACAGGGTGTTACATTGTAGTGAGTCTGTATACACTTCATACATTGTTACTGCCTGGAGACACAGGGTGTTACATTGTAGTGAGTCTGTATACACTTTATACATTGTTACTGCCTGGAGACACAGGGTGTTACATTGTAGTGAGTCTGTATACACTTTATACATTGTTACTGCCTGGAGACACAGGGTGTTACATTGTAGTGAGCCGGTATACACTTAATACATTGTTACTGCCTGGAGACACAGGGTGTTACATTGTAGTGAGCCTGTATACACTTTACACATTGTTACTGCATGGAGACACAGGGTGTTACATTGTAGTGAGTCTGTATACACTTTATACATTGTTACTGCATGGAGACACAGGGTGTTACATTGTAGTGAGTCTGTATACACTTTATACATTGTTACTGCATGGAGACACAGGGTGTTACATTGTAGTGAGCCGGTATACACTTCATACATTGTTACTGCCTGGAGACACAGGGTGTTACATTGTAGTGAGCCTGTATACACTTTACACATTGTAGTGAGCCTTATTTATAATCCCCATTAGCCAAGGAGTCTGCACACAACTTTTCAGCTCTCTAGACCAAGAAGATGAAAATAGGTTTTTAAGGTTAAGGTCATGAAATCTATAATTTAGAATCCCCATTAGCCAAGGAGTCTGCCCATAAAATTTCAGTCGAAAATGCGAAGAGTCTACGGACAGACGGACGGACAGATGGACTGACGCCGGATGCATGCCATGCCATAAGCCTTTCAAGGCCTTTAAGGCCTTTCAGGCCTGATGAGCTAAAAATAACTGTAAATTCAAATACCAATTTACAAATATTTTGACAGACGCTTGTCAACCAAACCAGACAATCATACCATGGAACCACATCAGCTGATCTGAATGAGTTTTGCTTCGTAAGTGTTTTTAAACCTACACTACCTGGCTTTATCTTTTCAGGGAGATGTTATGGAAGAATGTGTCTATTTTTCCCTAAATGATTTATCATGTAACTGATAATAATGATGTAATTGTAATTAGTAATTGTTATAAGATACATACAACATAAGCTGTGGGCATTATGAAGCAGAAAAGATGCTCAGGGAAAACTGTCTTATAATAATTGAGGTCAAGTTTACATCCATAATTCACGACATTTACCAGTGGCTCAGCGCATAATTCATTTTAGTTAAAATATCAATTCTTTAGATATCAGCTGAAAATGTTCTATACAAACTCAATAATCATCTCAAAAGACTTAACATGATAAAAGTTTTGCTTAAAAGGAGGGTTCTATCAGGGTATTTTTTGTGGAAACGAAATTCAAGGGGATATTCCCGTTTACACATTTATGCTGTTAAACAGTCAAATTGAAAGATATTAATGAAGTTAATACTTTGATGACTTTATATTTCACAACTTGATAACGACGAGAGCACATTTGTTGAAAAATAAAAACAGTGAGAATTGAAGGCATTCATCCCCGCTGTGAGTGGGGAAAATTTTGCTACGGCCGAATAGCATATTGTTTGTTAGTTTTATAATACGTTATGTGTTACTATGTGAATATTCTATCAGTGTATATGTTTTATTATTACAAAAATTTAAAATTGGGTTAAATATAGCATGTTTTTATTTCATGAAATGCCAAGAAACCAAGATGGTGGATGCTACCGATAGAACAGTGATAGAACTTTCCTTTTAACTGGGTAAATGTTTCATTAACATTTTTGTCAGTTACCTGCTGAGGTCGTTGTGTCCGCCAAGCAGCCCGTTACAGAAGGTGAGGAAGCCAACACTGATGATGCAAGAGGAGATGAAGACCGTCACGGTCAGCACGGAATTGAGCAGGATGAACGGCATCACCCACATCTGTGATCTGGGACAAGGAACATATAGGGTGGTCACATATTGTAACGGTGGAAGTGGGTTACATGCGAGGGAGTGAGTTACTGTTTAAAGTTGCTTCGGCATTATCACAGGCATAAGCGGTGATGGGATTGTAGGGGGGGGGGACATTTGATACATGCAAATCTTTTTTAAATGGGGTGCAATACCTGAATACACCCCCTCCCAACCCCTACCTATGGATCTAACACACACCCTCTATTTCTTTAATTTCCAAAACTGCATCACCTGTGGATCCATAAAAAAATCCTTTTATTTTTTTATGAATTAATGAAAGACAATTAAAAACTAGTTCTAAACTTTTTAACTATAAATAGACCATTCTAAAAAAACAACCATCATTAAAACGTTAATAGGATCATAATCAAATTTGTTTTGAAAGGAGGTGGGGTGGGGGGCAGGTAAAAAATGTTCAAAAGGGGTGAACCCCCACCCCTTATGCCTTGAAATGAATGAATGTTTGTATATGTTTATCATATTTATTTACATATGAATATTACTTTATCCAGATTTGAAGTAGAGTTAAATATTAATTACAAACCCAATATTAGGGTCTTTCCTTGTGAGTGCATAGACATGATATGCTGTCATCCCGAGTCCATAGAATATACATCCAAACACACAGAAATAGATGGGGAAGTTGCAGTTGTAGTATCCAGAAGGGGTGAATATGAAAAAGGTTGTATTCTTCCACTCGATATCTGCATACAAGATACACTGACTTCCAAACTTGATCTGAGAGAAATAGAATTTTTTTTTTTTTAATTAGTTGAATTAATGATTTGCAAATGAAATTTGAAAAATAATCTCATTAGATAATTGGTGAAATCATTGCATGATTAAAACACATTCAACCTTATTTACAATATTTAAAATGTTAGTTTAGAGACTAAAATCTTTATAAAAACAGGCACATTCATGGGCATAACTCCCCTTACGCAAAATACGCATTTGTGTACAACATTTTCCCCAAGTATGACCCTTCAGTCCAATATCTATGAAAAATATAAAATTATATTGATGTTCTGTTCTCGCGTCAACCCTGGACATTGTAGTTTCAATATAAATTAATATAAAACTGTTTTCACTCAATTATGTTGGAAGATAATAATAAGAGCTGATAACCTATTTTCTTGCTGTTGCTGTTGCTGTACGGAGTCTTATTGTGAATCCTACGAGTAAGAAGTTACATTTTGGAGCGTTATAGCAGTCGCTTGTTGCACATGTTGTGTTGGAGCTTTCTCCCCCGAATATCATCTGAAGGCAGCGAGTACATTTGTGATGTAACGGAGCATACAAGGATACACGTAATTTTAAAACAAAATGTACTTTTATGAAAAGATGTTTTAAAAATTTGATTTTAATATAACTTATATATATATATTGAAAACAATACTACCGGTATAATGTTATCAATTAAGTATTTCCGTATTGGCCCAGTTACAGGTCCGAGGCCCGTTGTATTGACCCGAGACGAAGTCGAGGGCCAACACAACGGACCGCGGACCTGTAACATGGCGAATACAGAATTACTTAATTAATGACAATTTTAATAATTAATCCCTTTTCATTCCATTTGCACAACAGTAAACATCTCATTTATATTGAAATGATGATTGGTGAATAGACACCATGGGTCAAAGTTGTAAAGCAATAGCTTCGGGCTTTCACTAAATATGTGACTGCGCATGCTCACTCATATTGGCCCAGTTTGTCTTGTATTGGCCCATTCTGTCTAGTATTGGCCCAGTTTGTCTCGTATTGGCCCAGTTTGTCTCGTATTGGCCCTGTTTTTCCTGTATTGGCCCAGTTTCCCCATATTGGCCCATTGTCGAATCATATGGTCAGGGCCGTAAATACTGTATACGTGCCATAACATTGATAGTTAATTAATAATTTCTGAGATAGATGCAGGATTGTAGCAAGATCACCATCAGGGTGTCAAATCACTATGTACACACCCACCAAATTACAGCTTTGGGGGTGTAGCGGTTCTGGAGGAGAAGTCGAAAGATTGAAAAGTTTACGGACGACAGACAACGGACGCCGGCCCATGCAATAAGCCCATCTGGCCTTTCAGACCTGATGAGCTAAAAATGTATTAAATATTTCACTTTGGAGCACATCAGTACTGTCTGTTTTTACTACAAACACGCTTAAATCCAAATTTGTTCGCATTTGCACCCCCTGATACAGGCATAACATAATGTAGGGCCACATTCCTGCACAAAACTGTGAAGCAGACTTTAAATCCAAGGTTTTTAGTTTGATCAATCATTCTGTAATCGTTCTTCTAGTTTGAGTACGACTGAAACGGCATATCAGCGGTAAATGACGCAGGTATTGAAATGCATCGTTCTTCACATGATCTTTTAAAGATAAGGATGCTCAAATTCTCTCTCAACAAGGTTGCTAACGTCATATATATTTTTTTAATATTTTAAATATTTTTTTAGATTTTCTGGATGACAATTAACTTCTGTAATGTGAAAATACACGACGTTTAGGAGTATCTACTTACTCCTTCACTTCTTCCACCTGATGAAGGAGTGAGTTGGCTATATACTTCCTGACAATATTATCCAAATTTAAGTCATGGAAATTTTTATTATACCTCCTGAAATGCAGGAAAACGCATTTTTCAGAGGGTCTTCATTTCAAAATCTCTCTGGGTGGTATGCCGCTGAACACCCCTAGCACGACTACATAGTGATGCAAAAAGTATTCAGACGGCGTCGTTATTTCCATAGACTTGCATGTTAATTTAGTCTTGGATAAATAATTTTCATTAAATAAATTCTGTTTGGATCAATGTCAAATTTTCCAGCTTGATTGGAAAACATCTCAGCTTGAAGTACATAATAATTTGGATTAAATTTTCTGACAACAATTTAACAAATGTCATCCGATTTACCTACGTGTGTTTTCATAGATCGCCATGTTAAATGTTTTCACAACTATGTATATATGTTGATGAAATTACTGTCATTTCCTATATATAAAACTAAAAATTAAACGTAAATTATGAGGTTGTAGCAAAGATGATTCCTCACAAACATGATAAATGTGAATAGGATCGCACAAATAGCCTATATATGAAAATAATTTATCCCAGACTAAATTAACATGTAAGTTTAAGGAAATGGCGTCACTGTCCGAATACTTTTTGCACGACTCTGTTTATCATATTACATAACATGTTTGCGCACATTATATATTTTCTGCTAGTTACGGCATGACATTCATAATTGTACTTTGCATTTGAATGGCTAAGACAAAATCAGCTTTTTAAAATTAAAAAAGAGAGCATATATCTGTCTTTCTCTAAGAAAAGAAGTGTTTTTATTCCTCAAAAAGGATATCATATATGTAAGTTCAATTTCCGTTTTTAGATTATTCCGAATTTTCTATGGGCGGGAATTCTGTCCAAGTCAGGATAAAGTTATTTTGAAAGTTTCTGCATTCAGTGTCAAGCCTTGTCAAGTATTTCTAAATGCATTCGTTTCTACTTTAGTAAATGCATCGTATCCAGTTGCTACGGTAAATGAATTCTGTATCATGCAGCAAATACCCGCGCAAGTTTGGGTTATTAAAACGTGGGGGCGTTACCCTGTCAAAAGATTTCCTTGTCAGAATTTTCTAGAACAAGATGTAACAACAAACCGATGTGACTCCGAGGGGAATTGAAACAACAAATCCAAGAATGAATGTTGTCAAGTAGAGAATTCCTTGAACCAATAGCTGTATGTCCAGAATTATGAACGGCATGATTCCCGATTCGTTGTTTACATCTAAAATATTTGCGCCTCCGTAACTGAAGAAAATGTAAGGGAGATAACTCGTGCAAGGTTCTTGTTTAGGTCAGCGCTATTTTCCATCCATTGAGACTACCACCCAAATTTTGGGTTTTATCGATTGGTAGAAACACGCTATTAACACCACTGCTCCAGTATGTCTAGCGCGAAGTAAAACTTGTTGCTGGCCTTTCGCACTCTCAAGCCTACTGTTGACTGTTTACAATACAAAAACATTAAAACGTCCAAAATGAAGAAGCGCACATGAAAATATATTTTTTTAAATATCTTTAATGGACGTTTGAGAGTAGTGTCTACAACTATTTTAATTAATTAAAGATAATTATACATTTCAATGTTTCAATGTTATTTGTAGGCTACGCTACTTTTTATACGGAAAATGTGAAGTAGGCTACCGGTTTGCATTAAATTTTAATTGATGGGGCAGTAGCACGTTTTTTGCTAATTTTATTTCCCATTTATAATGATAAAGTTTATGTCATTTGAGTTTTCTTTAGAGGGTGAAAAATCTCATTACACAAACCAAGTATCCGTAGTGGTAATAACAGCTAGTGTTGCGCATAAAGCAAAAATTACATGGCGGCCATTTTATTGTGAACACAATTTATTAATTTGAATGACAAAAACGATTTCCATGGCTTTACCGAACCATGTACACTCATTTTGTAACTTGAAAACTTCAGTTTGTGTGTCTGTGTTCTTAGTATCAAAGTGGTCATTTCACAGGATGAGATAGGTTAAATAGTTATTTTGGGAGAAAACGTGGTCTAATTAAAACCTCTCTACACGACATGTCTCGAAATACTACTTATATAAGACATTTAACTTTCAGTTGCATTTTAAGCTATCACTTAATCGTGTAAACTACAAACATTGGCAAAACTTGTCTTCCAAAAACCAGTGACAAACGTGGTCATCTCAGAGGATTATATAGCTATTTACTGTATGGGGAATACAGCTCTTTACTTACAATATCTTTAAAAGTCCTATATATGGAAATATTAGTTATGATACACATTTTACCTTCATGATGGGATGTTAAACAAGCACTCAATCTTGTAAATTATAAACTTGGGTGAACAATTATATAGGAAGAAACGGGGGTCTAGTTTAGATCGTTTGACATGCCATATATCTCGGAATATTACCTGAAGTAACAATTATTCTTTCCTATCGCTCAAATGTACGAAATATCATCTTTGGTCAAACAGGTACTCCAACAATTGGTTATATAGACAGGAGAAAGGAGAATAACAGAAAGGAGGTTTGCTTTAATTCGTTTTACAACTATTTTGGATTATTACTAACATTTACTATTTCCTTTACAGTTGAAATAGTCTAAAATATCAATATCAGTGGATGAGATATATACATTGGTTAGCTCGCTATATGGCTTATGTGATATATTTTCCTGACAGTTTACATAATAGACAAGCTATCAATCGTATTAAATATAAACTATGGCAAAAATCATTCACCCAAACCCAATGTGAAAAGTGGTAATCTCAGTGGATGAGATATAGACATTGGTTATATAGACGGAGATAGGGGTCTATTTTAAATCGTTATAGATTACATATATCTCGCAATATTACTTATGTGATATATTTTCCTGACAGTTTACATAATAAACAGGCTTTCAATCGTATTAGATGGAAATTTTGGCAAAAAAACGACCCCCCAAAACCTCAGTGGAAAGTGGTCATCTCAATGGATGAGATATAGACATTGGTTATATAGGTGGAGACAGGGGCCTATTTTAAATCATTATAGATTACATATATCTCGCAATATAACTTATGTGATACATTTTCCTGACAGTTTACATAATAAACAGGCTTTCAATCGTATTAGATAGAAATTTTGGCAAGAAAACGACCCCCCAAACCACTGTGGAAAGTGGTCATCTCAATGGATGAGATATAGAGATTTGTTATATAGGTGGAGACAGGGGTCTATTTGAAATTGTTCTGGATTACATATATCTCGCAATATTACTTATGTGATACATTTTCCTGACAGTTTACATAATAAACAGGCTTTCAATCGTATTAGATAGAAATTTTGGCAAGAAAACGACCCCCAAACCACTGTGGAAAGTGGTCATCTCAATGGATGAGATATAGACATTGGTTATATAGGTGGAGACAGGGGTCTATTTGAAATTGTTCTGGATTACATATATCTCGCAATATTACTTATGTGATATATTTTCCTGACAGTTTACATCTTAGACTAGCTTTCAATCGTATAAGATAGACATTTTAGCCAAAAAACGACCTCCCAAACTACTGTGGAAAGTGGTCATCTCAATGGATGAGATATAGACATTGGTTATATAGGTGGAGACAGGGGTCTATTTGAAATTGTTCTGGATTACATATATCTCGCAATATTACTTATGTGATATATTTTCCTGACAGTTTACATAATAAACAGGCTTTCAATCGTTTTAGATAGACATTTTGGCCAAAAAACGACCCACCAAACTACTGTGGAAAGTTGTCATCTCAATGGATGAGATATAGACATTGGTTATATAGGTGGAGACAGGGATCTATTTGAAATTGTTCTGGATTACATATATTTCGCAATATTACTTATGTGATATATTTTCCTGACAGTTTACATAATAAACAGGCTTTCAATCGTATTAGATAGACATTTTGGCCAAAAACCGACCCCCAAAAACTACTGTGGAAAGTGGTCATCTCAATGGATGAGATATAGACATTGGTTATATAGGTGGAGACAGGGGTCTATTTGAGATTGTTCTGGATTACATATATCTCGCAATATTACTTATGTGATATATTTGCATGACAGTTTACATCTTAGACTAGCTTTCAATCGTATTAGATAGAAATTTTGGCCAAAAAACGACCCCCCAAACTACTGTGGAAAGAGGTCATCTCAATGGATGAGATATAGACATTGGTTATATAGGTGGAGACAGGGGTCTATATGAGATTGTTCTGGATTACATATATCTCGCAATATTACTTATGTGATACATTTTCCTGACAGTTTACATCTTAGACTAGCTTTCAATCGTATTAGATAGAAATATTGGCCAAAAACCGACCCCCAAAAACTACTGTGGAAAGTGGTCATCTCAATGGATGAGATATAGACATTGGTTATATAGGTGGAGACAGGGGTCTATTTGAAATTGTTCTGGGTTACATATATCTCGCAATATTACTTATGTGATATATTTTCCTGACAGTTTACATCTTAGACTAGCTTTCAATCGTATTAGATGGAAATTTTGCCCCCAAAACGACCCCCAAACCACTGTGGAAAGTGGTCATCTCAATGGATGAGATATAGACATTGGTTATATAGGTGGAGACAGGGGTCTATTTGAAATTGTTCTGGGTTACACATATCTCGCAATATTACTTATGTGATATATTTTCCTGACAGTTTACATCTTAGACTAGCTTTCAATCGTATTAGATGGAAATTTTGCCCCAAAAACGACCCCCCAAAACCTCAGTGGAAAGTGGTCATCTCAATGGATGAGATATAGACATTGGTTATATAGGTGGAGACAGGGGCCTATTTTAAATCGTTATAGATTACATATATCTCGCAATATTACTTATGTGATACATTTTCCTGACAGTTTACATAATAAACAGGCTTTCAATCATATTAGATAGACATTTTGGCCAAAAAACGACCCCCTAAACTACTGTGGAAAGTGGTCATCTCAATGGATGAGATATAGACATTGGTTATATAGGTGGAGACAGGGGTCTATTTGAAATTGTTCTGGATTACATATATCTCGCAATATTATTTATGTGATATATTTTCCTGACAGTTTACATCTTAGACTAGCTTTCAATCGTATAAGATAGACATTTTAGCCAAAAAACGACCTCCCAAACTACTGTGGAAAGTGGTCATCTCAATGGATGAGATATAGACATTGGTTATATAGGTGGAGACAGGGGTCTATTTGAAATTGTTCTGGATTACATATATCTCGCAATATTACTTATGTGATATATTCTCCTGACAGTTTACATAATAAACAGGCTTTCAATCGTATTAGATAGACATTTTGGCCAAAAAACGACCCACCAAACTACTGTGGAAAGTTGTCATCTCAATGGATGAGATATAGACATTGGTTATATAGGTGGAGACAGGGGTCTATTTGAAATTGTTCTGGATTACATATATCTCGCAATATTACTTATGTGATATATTTTCCTGACAGTTTACATCTTAGACTAGCTTTCAATCGTATAAGATAGACATTTTAGCCAAAAAACGACCTCCCAAACTACTGTGGAAAGTGGTCATCTCAATGGATGAGATATAGACATTGGTTATATAGGTGGAGACAGGGGTCTATTTGAAATTGTTCTGGATTACATATATCTCGCAATATTACTTATGTGATACATTTTCCTGACAGTTTACATAATAAACAGGCTTTCAATCGTATTAGATAGAAATTTTGGCAAGAAAACGACCCCCAAACCACTGTGGAAAGTGGTCATCTCAATGGATGAGATATAGACATTGGTTATATAGGTGGAGACAGGGGTCTATTTGAAATTGTTCTGGATTACATATATCTCGCAATATTACTTATGTGATATATTTTCCTGACAGTTTACATCTTAGACTAGCTTTCAATCGTATAAGATAGACATTTTAGCCAAAAAACGACCTCCCAAACTACTGTGGAAAGTGGTCATCTCAATGGATGAGATATAGACATTGGTTATATAGGTGGAGACAGGGGTCTATTTGAAATTGTTCTGGATTACATATATCTCGCAATATTACTTATGTGATATATTTTCCTGACAGTTTACATAATAAACAGGCTTTCAATCGTTTTAGATAGACATTTTGGCCAAAAAACGACCCACCAAACTACTGTGGAAAGTTGTCATCTCAATGGATGAGATATAGACATTGGTTATATAGGTGGAGACAGGGGTCTATTTGAAATTGTTCTGGATTACATATATTTCGCAATATTACTTATGTGATATATTTTCCTGACAGTTTACATAATAAACAGGCTTTCAATCGTATTAGATAGACATTTTGGCCAAAAAACGACCCCCCAAACTACTGTGGAAAGTGGTCATCTCAATGGATGAGATATAGACATTGGTTATATAGGTGGAGACAGGAGTCTATTTGAAATTGTTCTGGATTTTACATATATCTCGCATCAGTTTACATCTTAGACAAGCTTTAAGTCGTATTACATACAAATTTGAGAGAAAACGGTCCCCCCAAAAACAATGTGTAAAGTGGTCATCTCAATGGATGAGATATAGACATTGATTATATAGGCAGACATGGGAGTCTTCTTTAAAGCGTTTTAGATAACATCTCACAATATTGCTTATGCGATATATTTGCATGACCGTTTACATCTTAGATAAGCTTTCAATCGTATTAAATATAAACTTTGGCATAAATGTGAACCCCAAACCACTGTGGAAAGTGGTCATCTCAGTAGATGAGATATGGACATTGGTTATATAGCCAGAGACAGGGGTCTATTTTAAAACGTTTATAGTTTATGAGATATAGACATTGGTTATATAGCAAAACATGGGAGTCATCGTTAAAGTATTTTATGTCACATGTTTACCTCAGAATATAACTTATATTACCTATTTGCCTGACAGTTTACTTCTTAGAGAAGCTTTAAATCGTACTGAATATAAACTCAGGCTAAACACGATCCCCCTAAACCACTGTGGAAAGTGGTCACATCAGTGGATGAGATACAGACATCGGTTATATAGGTGGAGACACGGGTCTATTTTAAATCGTTATAGGTTACATAATATTTCGCAATATTACTTATGTGATATATTTTCCTGACAGTTTACATGTTAGACAAAGTTTCAATGCTATTTAAAATTAACCTTGGCAAAAAACGCCCCCCTAAAACCACTTTGAAAATTGGTCATCTCAGTGGATGAGATATGTAAATTGGTTACATATGGCGGAGACACGGGTCTATTTTAAATCGTTATAGATTACATATATCTCGCAATATTACTTATGTGATATATTTTCCTGACAGTTTACATAATAAACAGGCTTTCAATTGTATTAAATATAAACTTTGGCAAAAATATACCCCCAAAAACCAATGTGAATGAGATATAGACATTGTTTTTTAGGCGGAGACAGGGTTCTATGTTACATCGTTTTATATTACATGTACCTCAGAATATGACCTCTGTTAACTATTTCCCTGACAGATTACATCCTACACAAACTTTCGATCATATTAAATTTAAACTTTGGCCGAAAACGATCCCCCTAAACCAATGTGAGAAGTGGTCATCTCAGTGGATGAGATATAGACATTGGTTATATAGGCGGAGAAAGGGGTCTATTTTAAATCATTTTAGATTACATATATCTCGCAATATGACTAATGTGATATATTTGCCTGACATATTACATATTAGACACCCTTTCAATCGTATTAGATATAAACTGTGGCAAAATGCTATTCCCCTAAACAAATGTGAAAGTGGTAATCTCAGTGGATAAGATATACACATTCTAATAATGGTTTAAATGATGGTCTAAGATGTAAAGGTTTAGTTGAACAAGCAACATAAGTGATATTCTTTGATACAAGTCTTCTAAAAAGATTTAAAATAGACCGTTTTTCAGCCTATATAACCAATGTCTATATCTCATCCACTGAGATGACCACATTGGACACTGATGTTTGAAGATTGTTTTCTGCCAAAGTTTCTAGTTTATAGGTTTAAATGTTTGTCTAAAATGTAATGGTTACGGCAAATAAGTAAATTAAGTAATATTCTTAGATATATGTCTTCTAAAATGAATTAAAAAAGGTCCTTTCTCTGCCTATATAAGCACTGTCTATATCTCATCCATTGAGATGACTACATTGGAAACTGATATTTAAAGATTGTTTTCCACCAAAGTTTGCATTTCATAGGTTTTAATAATTGTCGAAGATGTAAAGGTTATGGTATATAAGTAACATAAGTAATGTTTTTAGATACATGTATTGTAAAACGATTTAAAATAGACCCTTTCTTAGCCTATATAATCAATGTATATATCTCATCCACTGATATGACCACTTTGGACACTGATATTTGGAGATTGTTTTCCGCCACAGTTTGTATTTTATAGGTTTAAATGATTGTGAACGATGTAAACGTTAGGTCAAAGAAGTAACATAAGTAATATCCTTAGATATCTAGAACGATTTAAAATAAACCCTTTTCTGTGTCTGAATAATTAATGTCTATATCTCATCACGTTTTGGCCAAAGTTTTGCAGGCTGAAGTTAGCTATAGCAAGTTATTAGTTATTAGTTATTCGAATAATGAATAACTAACTGGTTAGTTATTCGTTATTCGAATAATGAATAGTTAACTGGCACGTTATTCGTTTTTCGAATATGCTGCTGGCTGCTTATTCATTCTTCAGAGTTGAACAAAGAAGTAAATATAGACATATATTAAGGGTGGAAACTGACAATATGGGGTGGGGAACCTCGTTCATCGATTACATTCAGTAAGCACTGGCTAGCTATTCAATATTCGAAATAACGAATAACTAACTGGTTAGTTATCCGTTATCCGAATAATGAATAACTAACTGGCACGTTATTCGTTTTTCGAATATGCTGCTGGCTGCTTCTTCATTCTTCAGAGTTTAACAAAGAAGTAAATATAGATATATATTAAGGGTGGAAACTGAAAATATGAGGTGGGGAACCTCGTTCATCGATTACATTCAGTAAGCACTGGCTAGCTATTAGTTATTCGCATAGTCAATACCTAATTGGTAGTGCGTTAGAACTATGAGATTTAAGAATATATGCATGGAATCGTTAATGTTTAGTTTCTTCTTAATCCTCTGTCTTGTCCAGTTTCTCCTTTTCTTTGATAGAATTAAGGTGACAAATGAAAGGGTTAGAATAACACAGGGATTAACTGCAATTTTAAACTTTGATAGTTAACAGAGCTTTTTGAAAATATTTGACAATTGATTTTTATTTGGCATTTCCATATTAATATTGTTAATAGTATTCTTTTAAATAACATTCTGATGTAAAGCAAACAAAATCGAAATATTTGAATTAAATTTAATTTAATACGAAATTTTTAAACGGCAGTTAACCCCGGTGTTATCCTAACCCCTTCAAATGAGCACCGATTCTTTAGATATGTGTTGTTCTTATCCCAATGTGTCTCTTACATATCCTGATACTTATATTTGCCATAGAATACTTTCTTCTGCCGTTTCTGTAACTATACGGGATATTTAGACAGTATTAATTGTGATATCATAAAGATGAATACAACTAAAACGTGACACTGATAGTGTTAAGAATAATATGATTCGCTTGTTTAGACTGATACTATCTCAAGGGACATAATGATTAGCTTTAAAGGTACTGTAGCACTATTTAGCTTTAAAGGCGCTGTAGCACGTTTCCTGCAAACTTGGCTTTCTCAAATCTTTCATCTATCTAATAAAATATATATAATATTGTTATGTTATAGGGTAAAACTTCTCCTTGCACGACGCAATAAACTGTATCCACAGAAAATGGTTATCGGTACTGGAAGAAAATTGTGTGATGTCTGTAGCGAGAGTGGTATGGTACTTTATGGAACTATCTTCGAGCGGCCATTTTAATGTGAACGCAATAAAATGGCCACTCGAAAGGAGATGGACTCGCAGGGGTTTACCACACCATGTACATTCGTTTTAGAACTCTCCTTATTGATGGAGGAATATTATCAACAACATTTGAACGTAAGAAAATGTATGTATCAACCATGTATAACCATACATCAGACACGTGTACAGCATACATCCACACCATACATCAGACATATGTCGGCATACATCCACACCATACATCAGACACGTGTACAGCATACATCCACACCATACATCAGACACATGTACAGCTTACACCCACACCATACATCAGACACATGTACAGCATACATCCACAATATACATCAGACATATGTACAGCATACATCCACACCATACATCAGACACGTGTACAGCATACATCCACTCCATATATCAGACATATGTACAGCATACACCCACACCATACATCAGACACATGTACAGCATACATCCACTCCATATATCAGACATATGTACAGCATACACCCACACCATACATCAGACACATGTACAGCCTACATCCACACCATACATCAGACACATGTACAGCATACATCCACTCCATATATCAGACATATGTACAGCATACACCCACACCATACATCAGACACATGTACAGCATACATCCACACCATACATCAGACATATGTACAGCATACGTCCACACCATACATCAGACACATGTACAGCATACATCCACAATATACATCAGACATATGTACAGCATACATCCACACCATACATCAGACACGTGTACAGCATACATCCACTCCATATATCAGACATATGTACAGCATACACCCACATCAATACATCAGACATATGTACAGCCTACATCCACACCATACATCAGACACATGTACAGCATACATCCACACCATAAATCAGACATATATACAGCATACATCCACATCATACATCAGACATATGTACAGCATACATCCACAATATACATCAGACACATGTACAGCATACATCCACACCATACATCAGACATATATACAGCATACATCCACATCATACATCAGACATATGTACAGCATACATCCACAATATACATCAGACACATGTACAGCATACATCCACACCATACATCAGAGACGTGTACAGCATACATCCACACCATACATCAGACACATGTACAGCATACATCAACACCATACATCAGAGACGTGTACAGCATACATCCACACCATACATCAGACATTTGTACAGCATGCATCCAGACCATTCATCAGACACGTTTACAGCATACATCAACACCACACATCAGATGTATTTACATCATATAACAAACATAAAATATATATACATTATACATATAGACACTAGACAAATATAGAAAAATATCTACATCATAACGATACATCCACTACATACATAAATAATATCTAAGTGATACACGCATTACATACGTCAAGCATAACTAAATGATACATCCACTACATACATCAATAATATCTAAGTGATACATCCACTACATACATCAAGCATATCTAAATGATACACACATTACATACATCAAGAATATCTAAATGATGCACCAACTACATACATCAAGAATATCTAAATGATGCACCCACTACATACATCAATAATATCTAAATGATGCATCCAATACATACGCCAAGCATAACTAAATGATACATCCACTACATACATCAATAATATCTAAGTGATACACCCACTTCATACATCAATAGTATCTAAGTGATACACCCACTACATACATCAAGCATATCTCAATAATACACCCACTACATACATCAAGAATATCTAAATGATGCACCCACTACATACATCAAGAACATATAAATGATGCACCCACTACATACATCAAGAATATCTAAATGATACACACATTACATACATGAGGAATCTCTAAATGGTACATCCACTACATACATCAAGAATATCTAAATGGTACATCCACTACATACATCAAGAACATATAAATGATGCACCCACTACATACATCAAGAATATCTAAATGATACACACATTACATACATGAGGAATATCTAAATGGTACATCCACTACATACATCAAGCATATATAAATGATACATCCACTACATATATCCAGCAAATATAAATAATACACCTACTACATATATTCAGCAAATATAAATGATACATAAAATACATACATCAATCATATCTAACTGATACACCAACTACACATACATCAAGCATTTATAAATGATACATCCACTACATACACCAAGCATATATAAATGATTCACCCACTACATACATCAAGCATATATACATGATACACCCACTACATACATCAAGCATATATAAATGATACACCCACTACATGTACATATATCAACCTTTAGCTTCACCGCTTGCCCCTGCTTAGGTCCTCCCTAACACTCAGTTTTAAGTGCACACAATTTGAAAATTTGCAATGTGCTTTTGCCGCAAAGTAGGGTGTGTTCTTTTTTCTAGACCCTTTCTTACGAATTGAATGTTGCTTAAAGACTAGGGAACATGTTGGATGATTTTTTTCAATTTCTTTGTAAATAATACCAGTCCATCCTCTAGCAAATCTCCTTCCACGATGATCATGTTCTCTGATTTTCATCTTTGACCAAATTTCATAGGAGAAGTGACAAGAGAATTTATTTTGCTTTACATATGCCTTTGGTTTCTCACCACCTTCATCAATTGTCTCAGTACCCCCATCGCCAACTGCTTCATTATGCCCTTTGTTGACATTTTCATTTTCCCCATCACCAACATTATTATTTTCCCAATCGCCACTAGTTTCATTTTCCCAATCGCCACCAGTTCCATGTTCTCCAAAGCCAATGTCATTTGTATTTTCTTCCATAACTGGAGATAGCTATGAAAGCTATAAAAACACGGCACTAAACCAATTTTAATAGAACATTACACTAGAACACGCGTAAAGACAACTTCAATGGTAACAAACCGAGAAAACGTGTTCATTCCCTGAACAGCTGGAATCAAATGAAGCTTAAGGTTCCACGTACGGAGCCCTACATTTGGTTATCAAATAGCATAACATGTCATTATGCTAGCCAATGAAAATGCTCCAAAGAGTGAACCTGCAACCTAACGGAAATAATTCTGCCCTCTAACTTCAGTGTCACGCTTAGATATTTTTCAATTAATTAATCCTTAATGACAATATTGATTTCATGATTAGCTGGTAATATTGGTAAATTCCCTGATGAACATCAACGGGCTAATTCCCGTAGAAACACAACTTTCAGTCCTTGTTGACCTGCGATGTACCTATTGCATGTACAGAGAATCAATTTGACCTTGCTACACGAAAGGTAACCCTGTGGTGGTATTGAATGTAATAAATACTTTTAATGAAAAGGGGTTGCATTATCGAAAAGTCACAAGAAGTCGACGATCCAGCCCCTTATGCTATAAAAAAAGTAAAGGAATGTAACGAGGTCAATACCACATGTCTGTTTGAAATTATACTTGTATATTTTATACAACGTTAACGCCATCGATCTTTCTCTAGAATGAACCATAAAACATAAAATAGAGCAATGGAATATATAGCTTATCAGGCATTATATCTTTGATGATTAAAACTATATGGGCATGAACAGTGACAAAGCTACCAGCAGCTTATTGTAAAAACGAATAACGTGTCAGTTAGTTATTGATTATTTTCGAATAATGAGTAACGTACCAAATAGTTATTCATTATTGTGATAATGTATAACTAGCCAGTTCTTACTAAATGTACGAAACAAGGTTCTCCACCCTATATTGTCAGTTTTTCACCCTTAATTTACATGTATATCTATATTTACTTCTTAGTTCAAATCTGAAGAATGAAGAAGCAGCCAGCAGCATATTCGAAAAACGAATAACGTGCCAGTTAGTTATTCATTATTCGGATAACGAATAACTAACCAGTTAGTTATTCATTATTCGAATATTGAATAGCTAGCCAGTGCTTTACTGAATGTAATCGATGAACGATGTTCCCCACCCCATATTGTCAGTTTCCACCCTTAATATATGTCTATATTTACTTCTTTGTTCAACTCTGAAGAATGAATAAGCAGCCAGCAGCATATTCGAAAAACGAATAACGTGCCAGTTAGTTATTCATTATTCGGATAACGAATAACTAACCAGTTAGTTATTCATTATTCGAATATTGAATAGCTAGCCAGTGCTTTACTGAATGTAATCGATGAACGATGTTCCCCACCCCATATTGTCAGTTTCCTGCCTTAATATATGTCTATATTTACTTCTTTGTTCAACTCTGAAGAATGAATAACAGCCAGCAGCATATTCGAAAAACTAATAACGTGCCAGTTAGTTATTCATTATTCGAATATTGAATAGCTAGCCAGTGCTTTACTGAATGTAATCGATGAACGATGTTCCCCACCCCATATTGTCAGTTTCCCCCCTTAATATATGTCTATATTTACTTCTTTGTTCAACTCTGAAGAATGAATAAGCAGCCAGCAGCATATTCGAAAAACGAATAACGTGCCAGTTAGTTATTCATTATTCGAATAACGAATAACTAATAACTAATAACTTGCTAACTTCAGCCCGCCCCAAAGTTTATATTTAACACAATAGAAAGTTTCAGGCAATATATATCCCATATGTAATATTGCGAGATATATGCAATCTAAAACGATTTAAAGACTCACATGTCTGTATATAACCAGAGCCTATATCTCATCCACTAGTTTATAAAAATAATACGATTGAAAGTTTGTCTAAGATGTAAACTGTCAGGAAAATATATCACATAAGTAATATTGCGAGATATATGTAATCCAGAACAATTTCAAATAGACCCCTGTCTCCACCTATATAACAAATGTCTATATCTCATCCATTGAGATGACCACTTTCCACAGTGGTTTGGGGGTCTTTTTTGGGGCAAAATGTTTATCTAATACGATTGAAAGCCTGTTTATTATGTAAACTGTCAGGAAAATATATCACATAAGTAATATTGCGAGATATATGTAATATAAAACGATTTAAAATAGACCCATGTCTCCGCCTATATAACCAATGTCTATATTTCATCCATTGAGATTACCACTTTCCACAGAAGTTTTGGGGGGTCGTTTTTTTGGGCAAAATGTCTATCTAATACGATTGAAAGCCTGTTTATTATGTAAACTGTCAGGAAAATATATCACATAAGTAATATTGCGAGATGTATGTAATCGAAAACGCTTTAAAGAAGACTCCCATGTCTGCCGATATAACCAATGTCTATATCTCATCCACTGAGATGACCACTTTTCAGAATGGTTTCGGGGAGTCATTTATTGCCAAAGTTTATATTTATTACGCTTGGAAGCTTGTCTAAGATGTAAACTGTCATGCAAATATACCAAATAAGTAATATTGCGAGATGTATGTAATCGAAAACGCTTTAAAGAAGACTCCCATGTCTGCCTATATAACCAATGTCTATATCTCATCCACTGAGATGACCACTTTTCAGAATGGTTTCGGGGAGTCATTTATTGCCAAAGTTTATATTTAATACGCTTGGAAGCTTGTCTAAGATGTAAACTGTCATGCAAATATATCACATAAGTAATATTGTGAGATGTATGTAATCGAAAACGCTTTAAAGAAGACTCCCATGTCTGCCTATATAACCAATGTCTATATCTCATCCACTGAGATTACCACTTTTCAGAAAGGTTTCGGGGAGTCATTTATTGCCAAAGTTTATATTTAATACGCTTGGAAGCTTGTCTAAGATGTAAACTGTCATGCAAATATACCACATAAGTAATATTGCGAGATGTATGTAATCTAAAACGCTTTAAAGAAGACTCCCATGTCTGCCTATATAACCAATGTCTATATCTCATCCACTGAGATGACCACTTTTCAAAATGGTTTCGGGGAGTCATTTATTGCCATAGTTTATATTTAATACGCTTGATAGTTTGTCTAAGATGTAAACTGTCATGCAAATATATCACATAAGTAATATTGCGAGATGTATGTAATCTAAAACGCTTTAAAGAAGACTCCCATGTCTGCCTATATAACCAATGTCTATATCTCATCCACTGAGATGACCACTTTTCAGAATGGTTTCGGGGAGTCATTTATTGCCATAGTTTATATTTAATACGCTTGATAGTTTGTCTAAGATGTAAACTGTCATGCAAATATATCACATAAGTAATATTGCGAGATGTATGTAATCTAAAACGCTTTAAAGAAGACTCCCATGTCTGCCTATATAACCAATGTCTATATCTCATCCACTGAGATGACCACTTTTCAAAATGGTTTCGGGGAGTCATTTATTGCCAAAGTTTATATTTAATACACTTGGTAGTTTGTCTAAGGTGTAAACTGTCAGACAAATATATCACATAAGTAATATTGCGAGATGTATGTAATCTAAAACGCTTTAAAGAAGACTCCCATGTCTGCCTATATAACCAATGTCTATATCTCATCCACTGAGATGACCACTTTTCAGAATGGTTTCGGGGAGTCATTAATTGCCAAAGTTTATATTTATTACGCTTGGAAGCTTGTCTAAGATGTAAACTGTCATGCAAATATACCAAATAAGTAATATTGCGAGATGTATGTAATCTAAAACGCTTTAAAGAAGACTCCCATGTCTGCCTATATAACCAATGTCTATATCTCATCCACTGAGATGACCACTTTTCAGAATGGTTTCGGGGAGTCATTTATTGCCAAAGTTTATATTTAATACGCTTGGAAGCTTGTCTAAGATGTAAACTGTCATGCAAATATATCAAATAAGTAATATTGTGAGATGTATGTAATCGAAAACGCTTTAAAGAAGACTCCCATGTCTGCCTATATAACCAATGTCTATATCTCATCCACTGAGATTACCACTTTTCAGAAAGGTTTCGGGGAGTCATTTATTGCCAAAGTTTATATTTAATACGCTTGGAAGCTTGTCTAAGATGTAAACTGTCATGCAAATATACCACATAAGTAATATTGCGAGATGTATGTAATCTAAAACGCTTTAAAGAAGACTCCCATGTCTGCCTATATAACCAATGTCTATATCTCATCCACTGAGATGACCACTTTTCAAAATGGTTTCGGGGAGTCATTTATTGCCATAGTTTATATTTAATACGCTTGATAGTTTGTCTAAGATGTAAACTGTCATGCAAATATATCACATAAGTAATATTGCGAGATGTATGTAATCTAAAACGCTTTAAAGAAGACTCCCATGTCTGCCTATATAACCAATGTCTATATCTCATCCACTGAGATGACCACTTTTCAGAATGGTTTCGGGGAGTCATTTATTGCCAAAGTTTATATTTAATACGCTTGGTAGTTTGTCTAAGGTGTAAACTGTCAGACAAATATATCACATAAGTAATATTGCGAGATGTATGTAATCTAAAACGCTTTAAAGAAGACTCCCATGTCTGCCTATATAACCAATGTCTATATCTCATCCACTGAGATGACCACTTTTCAGAATGGTTTCGGGGAGTCATTTATTGCCATAGTTTATATTTAATACGCTTGGAAGCTTGTCTAAGATGTAAACTGTCATGCAAATATATCACATAAGTAATATTGCGAGATGTATGTAATCGAAAACGCTTCAAAGAAGACTCCCATGTCTGCCTATATAACCAATGTCTATATCTCATCCACTGAGATGACCACTTTTCAGAATGGTTTTGGGGAGTCATTTATTGCCAAAGTTTATATTTAATACGCTTGGAAGCTTGTCTAAGATGTAAACTGTTATGCAAATATATCAAATAAGTAATATTGCTAGATGTATGTAATCGAAAACGCTTCAAAGAAGACTCCCATGTCTGCCTATATAACCAATGTCTATATCTCATCCACTGAGATGACCACTTTTCAGAATGGTTTTGGGGAGTCATTTATTGCCAAAGTTTATATTTAATACGCTTGGAAGCTTGTCTAAGATGTAAACTGTCATGCAAATATATCACATAAGTAATAATGCGAGATGTATGTAATCTAAAACGCTTTAAAGAAGACTCCCATGTCTGCCTATATAACCAATGTCTATATCTCATCCACTGAGATGACCACTTTTCAGAATGGTTTTGGGGGGTCTTTTATTGCTAAAGTTTATATTTAATACGCTTGGAAGTTTGTCTTAGATGTAAACTGTCATGCAAATATATCAAATAAGTAATATTGCGAAATGTATGTAATCGAAAACGCTTGAAAGAAGACTCCCATGTCTGCCTATATAACCAATGTCTATATCTCATCCACTGAGATGACCACTTTTCAAAATGGTTTCGGGGAGTCATTTATTGCCAAAGTTTATATTTAATACGCTTGGTAGTTTGTCTAAGATGTAAACTGTCATGCAAATATATCACATAAGTAATATTGCGAGATGTATGTAATCTAAAACGCTTTAAAATACACCCCTGTCTTCACCTATATAGCCCATGTCTATATCTCATCCATTGGGATGACCACTTTTCAGAATGGTTTTGGGGGGTCGTTTATTGCCAAAGTTTATATTTAATACGCTTGGAAGCTTGTCTAAGGTGTAAACTGTCAGACAAATATATCACATAAGTAATATTGCGAGATGTATGTAATCTAAAATGCTTTAAAATACACCCCTGTCTCCACCTATAAAACCAATCTCTACATCTCATCCACTGAGATGACCAATCTTCACTATGGCTTTGAGGAACGTTTTATGTCGAAATTTATATTTAATACTCTTGAAACCTTCTAAGATGTAAAATGTCAGTCAAATGTACTACATACGTATTGTTTCACAACTTTTATGATTGGATTGTGTTTAAGCGTGACCCCTGCACCCCCTCTGGTTCCGCCAATGTCTAAACTGATTTAAAACCGGAGGGCAGTAGATCACCAAATGTCTCTTAACATGGACATATGTAACTGTTAAGTTTCAAATGCATGATAAATGCATAATGTATTGAAAATGTGTTCTACATAGTTAATTTTTAAGGTATTCGTTTTAACTTTACATATGAAAAAATTGTTACAGAAACGTGAAATCTTTTTGTCTAGCTCAGCACACATCGCTTTTCTGTTGTCAACATAATCACTATTTATAGATTTGAGGCGCAAAGAGGAAGCGCTTAAAACAGCAGAAACCAGTTTCACGAGAGCATATTCTAGTCGATAAAACACAAAATTTGGGTGGTAGTCTCAATGGTTGGAAAATAGCCGTGACCTCTTGTTTATCTTGTGAACTCGGAAGGATTACTGCTTTTTTAAAATGTTTTCAACTTTTAGATTTTACCCTCGAAATAAAAATATGTTTCTTTTCATAAGGTCTACTAAGGAATAGATGGATATCTCTTTGTGTGTACAGACATTATTGTGTTTCTCGTTGAACATTCACATTTCTTGTAAAGGAAGAATTCTTCTCTATCCTGTTTGTTGGATCACTTAAACACTTATTGTAATGAAATTCTTCCTGCTTGTAAATGACCAACATCAGGCCCCCTAAGTAATTGAAGGAAATGCGTCAATTTTGAAGAAAATCCATCCAAATTTGAAAGAAATGCGTCCATTACGGAAGAAAATGCTTCTTTTCTCGAAACAATCGCGGCAATATCGGTGAATTCACGGTAATTACAGAAACAATCAGTCTGATGTTGGAAGGACCAACATCCCTATCGGAAACGACATCGGCCATTTCCGTGAATTCTCGGTCGATGTCGGAAATGCACACATAAAAAAATGGCGTCCGAAGAATGTTCTCCAGCTTCGGTGAGTAATGTTTTTACTGATTACAGTGCGTACTTTACATGAATCGAAGTTAAATTACCTTTGTTGAATGCGTATTGGTATAAGGAATCAACAAGACTTCAGGTTACTGTCATGAAAATGAGAAGTTACGCTGCTAATGTTAAAACAGTTCGCGATTTGCCGATTGTTTACATCGAAGTCAGGTGAAGCCGTATCACTAACAGAAAGACTAAAAAGCATAGACGATCTTTGAAGCGTGTAATAAGTGTATAGTTATTTATATTGTTTAAAATTATCAACAGACAAATTATCGCCGTATTCCATGGTGCCACAACTTCGAAATGTATGTCATATATATTGTGTAATTATATTCCCATATAACATCTTGAATAACTTTAACTCAAACTGCTATTTAGGCTATCACATATTTAATATTTTATTTATTAACGAATAAAGAAGATAATAATTTTGAGTTTAATGTAGATACAACAGTTTTGTATTTTTGAGTTATAATTGTTGGGATAACAAAAAAAAACAGTTTTGTTTTACAAGTCATTTCGGTTGCTGCTCTCGGTGAAGATAACCCAAAATAAATAACCCACTATAAGCAATCCCATCGACATGGATTCACATATAAAGTGACGAAATTATCAAAATGAATGTCCTCAATTAAATATACTTATGAAAGAACCCTGAAACATCTTACACGCTTCAGAGATCATCTATGCTTTTTAGTCTTTCTGTTAGTGATACGGCTTCACCTGACTTCGATGTAAACAATCGGTGAATCGCGAACTTTTTAACATTAGCACCGTAACTACTCATTTTCATGACAGTAACCTGAAGTCTTGTTGATTCCTTATACCAAGACGTATTCAACAAAAGTAATTTAACTTCGATTCATGTAAAGTACGCACTGTAATCAGTAAAAACATTACTCACCGAAGCTGGAGAACATTCTTCGGACGCCATTTTTTTATGTGAGCATTTCCGACATCGACCGAGAATTCACGGAAATGGCCGATGTCGTTTCCGATAGGGATGTTGGTCCTTCCAACATCAGACTGATTGTTTCTGTAATTACCGTGAATTCACCGATATTGCCGCGATTGTTTCGAGAAAAGAAGCATTTTCTTCCGTAATGGACGCATTTCTTTCAAATTTGGATGGATTTTCTTCAAAATTGACGCATTTCCTTCAATTACTTAGGGGGGCCTGAACATAAAGTTTGTAAGGGAATAACGTTAAATAATATGATTAAACATTTCACATGTACATGAGTGATTTCGAATTCTTCGCAAAAGCAGTTTACATAGGAAGCTGAAATTTTCAGAATACTCTTTTTATTTTTAAAAAGTAGATTCCAGTTTGTTCATTTTGACTTGACCTACCTTCAAATATGGGCATGACAGGGGGTCCACCCTAAAATCTCTAAATGACATCTTCTCCAAAACCATTTGATACACATACTTAAAATTTTCAGAATAACATCTTTACACATGTTAACATGTACATTAATTTGGTCAAAATCTCCCCTCAAATATGGGCGTGACAGGATGTAAACTCAAACCTCACTCCAGGAACCAGTAATGTTAGGACGTTAACATTTTGAGAATATCATCTTTATATGATGGAGACCATGACTTGAAAGTTTCATTTTTCGAAGCTGAAAAATACAGATTCTAGAGCTATTATAAAATTCAGTTTTTTTCCCTAGCTGACAGACCACACCAGATATGTTTGCTTCAAGGCTTGTACTGGGAGAGACTGCAGAGACTATTACATAGGTTACATATGCAACAGTGATTCAGAGTCTTGCTTGCTAGGGGTGGGGAATAGTATGCAGAGGGGTGGAGTTTCTGTTCTGTGCGATTGCTTGTTATAGGTCACCCGTAGTGCATTATTTTAAAGAATGACAGATTATTACCTCTATGAAAATTTATATATTTATATATCAGAATCAAATGAGCATAAAATCGAGACAATATACACCTGCAATTGATTATTAAGACAACTTTTATAACCCAGTTTTTGGTTTTCAATAAACAGCCAGCTAAGTGGACCCACAAGTACAGTGAAGCATGACTGTGATATGTATGTATGTAAGGTGTTTCCGTGTTGGTGTGTGAGTCGGCGCCTCATTAATTAGTTTCTTTTATCATTTCACTGCAATTACATCAGATTATAGGTAATTTTAAATGCGCAAAATCACATATATATATTAAATGATAATCATGCATTTGTCATCTGTGGATTTGCAAAGTTGATATCTCAGCATGATTTCAGTTGTTTTGATTGTGGTAAGTATGTTAAATCGATGGTTAAAAATAGAGCCATGGGCTCTGTAGCTCATCAGGATTTCATTGATTTACTATCTAAAGTTGAATATTTAAGTTATTTAAGTTATTGTTTACAAGCAAAAGATAGGTTCTTAGATCATGACCACTGTGACCCCATTTGGGGTCACAGGGTCACATAATCTACAATTTAGAATCCCCATTGGCCAAGGGGTCTGCACACAACTTTTCAGCTGTCTAGACCTTTTGGAACTGGAGAAGAAGATGAAAATAGGTTTTTAAGGATGTGACCCCAGTGACCCCATTTGGGGTCACGGGGTCACATAATCTACAATTTAGAATCCTCATTGGCCAAGGAGTCTGCACACGACTTTTCAGCTCTCTAGACCTTTTGGAACTGGAGAAGAAGATGAAAATAGGTTTTTAAGGATGTGACCCCAGTGACCCCATTTGGGGTCACGGGGTAACATAATCTACAATTTAGAATCCTCATTGGCCAAGGAGTCTGCACACAACTTTTCAGCTCTCTAGACCTTTTGGAACTGGAGAAGAAGATAAAAATAGGTTTTTAAGGATGTGACCCCTGTGACCCCATTTGGGGTCACAGGGTCACGAAATCTACAATTTAGAATCCCCATTGGCCAAGAAGTCTGCAAACAACTTTTCAGCTCTCTAGACCTTTTGGAACTGGAGAAGAAGATAAAAATAGGTTTTTAAGGATGTGACCCCGGTGACCCCATTTGGGGTCACGGGGTAACATAATCTACAATTTAGAATCCTCATTGGCCAAGGAGTTTGCACACAACTTTTCAGCTCTCTAGACCTTTTGGAACTGGAGAAGAAGATGAAAATAGGTTTTTAAGGATGTGACCCCGGTGACCTCATTTGGGAACACGGGGTCACGAAATCTTTATTTTAGAATCCCCATTGGCCAAGGAGTCTGCACACAACTTTTCAGCTCTGTAGACCTTTTGGAACTGGAGAAGAAGATGAAAATAGGTTTTTAAGGAAGTGAACCCCGTGACCCCAAATGGGGTCACGGGGTCACGAAATCTACAATTTAGAATCCCCATTGGCTAAGGAGTCTGCACACAACTTTTCAGCTCTCTAGACCTTTTGGAACTGAAGAAGAAGATGAAAATAGGTTTTTAAGGATGTGACCCCTGTGACCCCATTTGGGGTCATGGGGTCACGAAATCTACAATTTAGAATCCCCATTGGCCAAGGAGTCTGCACACAACTTTTCAGCTCTCTAGACCTTTTGGAACTTGAGAAGAAGATGAAAATAGGTTTTTAAGGATGTGACCCCTGTGACCCCATTTGGGGTCTTGGGGTCACGAAATCTACAATTTAGAATACCCATTGGCCAAGGAGTCTGCACACAACTTTTCAGCTCTCTAGACCTTTTGGAACTGAAGAAGAAGATGAAAATAGGTTTTTAAGGATGTGACCCCTGTGACCCCATTTGGGGTCTTGGGGTCACGAAATCTACAATTTAGAATCCCCATTGGCCAAGGAGTCTGCACATAAAATTTCGGCTCTGTGGAATCATTGGTTCTGGAGAAGAAGTCGAAAAAGTGAAAAGTTTACGGATGGACGGATGGACGGACGCCGGACACCATGCCATGCCATAAGCCCATCGGGCCTTTCAGGCCTGATGAGCTAAAAAGGAATTAAAACACATTGAAATATCATGTACGCTGATATCCAAGTGCCGGGAGTTACGGGTGTTTTGAACTGGCTGTATATAAGATGAGGTGAGATGAGTTGGGGTTAAACACTGCTTTCAAGAATATTTCACTTATGTCACGGCTGCTAGTATTATTGCAGGGAGAAAGCCATGTTGCTATGCATTGTGGTCAAACCTGCGAGCACGGCTGGAACTAGCAAACCATGTGTGGTACTACACTGAAATTCAGTGTAGCATTGCACCCAAACCTTACTGTGTGTAGAACAGTACTCTACTGCAGACAAAGTTGCCGTGCCCCTGGCGGGATTCGAACCCCGGACCTCTTGATCCGAAGCCGAACGCCCTAACCACTGCGCAATCTCGCCCCCTATGAAAATGATGTATCCTAGAATTATCTAGACTATCCTTACTCAATTAACATTTAAGTCAAGTCTATGGAAATAACGTCACCATCCGCATCACACTGAGCAAAATACTCAGAGTCAACTATAAACAAGCAAAAAAGTGAGCGTGGCTCACTAATACCCTCGACTTTTTAAGTTTGACATTTTTATTTTACTTAAAGAGAGAGGTGTCTGCACACCTAAGGATTGATAAGCTTTGAAATGTAATTGCTAACATTAAACTGTTTGTGAAAGTGGTAGGACAAGTCTCGATCTTCATGTGAAAAAGGTGGTTTAAGTCAAATAGGAATAAAAGTAACTTGAAAAGGTATTGGTAATATAATACACTACTGCTATTACCATTGATTTCAACTTTATTTTGGAAATTAATCCATCATAATGATTCATTCGAGTGACTTTAAACAACAGGTACATGGAAGCACACCCCTGAAGGCACAGATATACAGCAGTTTATGGCTGAAAGGAAAGAAAATTTAACTTTCCCAAAAATATAACCAGTGGAAATATAAAAAGTAAAATCAAGGAGAACACAGAAGTAGCTTTTGATGAAAGTTACATGAAAAAGAAAATGATGAAGACAACAAATCACAATACAGAAGTAGCTTCATTCATTCTAGCTATGATAAAGTAAAAGAATATAAAAAATCGCAAAAAATTCAAAAATTCACCAAATCGTGTTACATTTTGCAATGCACCTCTCCTAGTGGTGAAGGAGACATGTGCCAAATTTGAAAAGGATGAGATGAATAGTTTTTCTGTAATCGATCGGACAAAAAATGCTCAGAATTTGACTTAGTTAAAAAATACAAAAATTCGCCAAAAATTCAAAAATACACCAATTCGGTTTAAACTTCGCACTGCACCTTTCCTAGTGGTGAAGAAGACATGTACCAAATTTGAAAAGGATGAGATAAATAGTTTTTCTGTAATCGATCGGACAAAAAATGCTCAGAATTTGACTAAGTTAAAAAATACAAAAATTCGCCAAAAATTAAAAAAATCACCAATTCCGGTTTAAACTTCGCACTGCACCTTTCCTAGTGGTGAAGAAGACATGTACCAAATTTGAAAAGGATGAGATGAATAGTTTTTCTGTAATCGATCGGACAAAAAATGCTCAAAATTTGACTAAGTTAAAAAAAATTAAAAAATCGCCAAAAATTAAAAAATTCACCAATTCGGTTTAAACTTCGCACTGCACCTCTCCTAGTGGTGAAGAAGACATGTACCTAATTTAAAAAGGATGAGACGAATAGTTTTTCTGTAATCGATCAGACAAAAATTGTCTTCGGACGGAAGGACAGACGGACGGACGGACGGAATCGTTGTTATAACTATATACCCCCAACCGTTGGTCGGGGGTATAATAATGTACTAAGTCTAAATACAGTACAATTTTCTCTTCATTAAAAGAGAGAGAGAGCCACACACAGCCTGATATTCTACAAGTTAAATATCATTCCCTGTATCCACTGTACAGGCAAGCATTTATGTAACAGAGAAAATTTGCATAAATTATGCAAGTGAGGGTATAAAACTTACAAAAGGCAGTTGACACAATATGGTGATTGTACATATCAAGTTTCGTAAAATTTTAACAACTTGTGTCAGGGTTATGAGCTGAACATAAAACGGATGGACGGACACGCTGACTGCTATATACCCCACGACTACTTCGTAGTGGGGGTATAAAAGGGTATACATACACATTACTTTCTATTTTGAGATTGAAATAGTGCTGCAAGAACATGTAACATAAGACAGTCAAAACTGCTACTGAGCTAATCATATAATAATTCAATGAAACATTCAATGTTAATAAATCTTTCTTTAATGTATTCTTCACTTCACATTGGTGTTGTGGTAAGCTTGCTGGCCTCTCATGCTAAAGGCCAGGGTTCCGTTCAATAACAGCGAGCGCTTAAATTGCTCATTGATCGCTCAATGTAGCACTCAATGTAGCGCTCACTCTCTCTTGAAAGATACAGTGCAAATTCATCGAAGTTTGCTCGCCTTGCTACGTAGCGCTACATTGAGCAATTGCGTTCAAGATAGGTTTAAAAGTAATCGCTCATTGAGCGATTACTTTGAAACCTATCTTGAACACGGCCCTGGGTTTGAAACCCAGTGGAAAATTATTAACTGGGTCTCATTCTGTGTTTTATCCCTAGGCAAGGCACTTCATCCACATTGCGCTCAGTCTATCCAGCTGTGTAAATGGGGATCTAAACACGGGAAGTATGGATCTATACGGTTGTACAGAGCGCTTAGTAGCTGCACCGAAAGCACAATTCCTTCAGGATAAAATACAAATTATGCGCTTTCAGCATGTGCTAGCATGGAAAAGGCCCTATACAAATGTGCTATAATGATTACCAAACAACCTGCCACTCTCATGGCAATCTGCAAAGGACAAGTTGAAACAAAGTTTATCAAAAGATTTTATTAAGATTATGACATAAATATCTCTTGAGAACTTTCCCTTGATGATTTGAGTAAAACGATTGATAGATGTGGTGTGATGGATAGATGAAGTCTTTGTCATTTCGCCAGGGATGTCCGTTTCCTGAAATAACGAATGACAAGCATAAGCCTCACTTGTCATTGCTCTGAGCAGCAGGGTAGTAACCAAAATGTCAACTATTTCTACATGCTTGCAAACATACAAGAAAAACATAACTTTTGAGAGTATGAGAAGTAGCCAGTGAGTTGGTCCTCAAAGTTTCCATTATATTGGTTCCAAAGATTTGTCAAGGCTTGTCTTTTATCCACATGCCAATCTAATGGAGTTTTAGAGAACCGTATCAAACAAAGTCACTTCGATTCTCAAACACAACATATTCATAACAAATATCTTTTCTTTCTTGTTTTAAAATGCCTCATTAACATGGTTTTATTAATGCTGTTTCTATGCCACAAAACATTGGCACCTGGCGTATATTATGATATGTTTATGTCTATTGGAGACACCCTGGCAAAATTGAACTGATGTTAACACAACCTTATATTAAAGCCGATAGAACAGATAAACAAAATAGACCGATGCTGACAAAAAACAGAGAGATCAATTAATAGGTAAGATACAAAAGAGCAAATGAGAACACATCAACAGGTAAGAGTGGCGTCCCTGGTGTAGATAGATAGAAACAGATGACAAGAATGGTGTCCCTCGTGTATGATCCACGACATTTTTCTCACCTGGCTCTAGGTGTCTCTGTCCCCTTACAGCTGCGACACTCCCACCGGCCGGTTGGGATGGATCTTAGTCCCACACAGAACGTGTGGTATCCACGGTCACAACGATCACAGAACATCATCTTGTCCTGAAATATACACACAATGCATCTCTTAGTTCGCCTGGAGGTGTGATGATAAATAACAGTCTGTATTCAAACTAATCCACATTTTGAATTTTAGGACAAACATAAATCTTTCTCAAATGAGTATACAGGGTTGGGGGGAATGGGGGAGAGACATTTATGCAATCACTGGCTTAATGTTAACAAGAATAGGCAAAAAAAACATCAAAAAACTTTTGCAATCAGCATACTTATCTTACTTCATCGTAAGGGTCCATACACTCGACGCAGGTCTTGCACTCCATACACTGCCAGGGGTAGGTCCTGATCACGGACACCATCGCGTTCGTCAAGTCCAGACAGTTGGGGTGGCCTGGAACAAAGGAATACAAGATGATTCATCTATTTTTAACCCTTTGTCTGCCAATGCAGTAATATTCCAGATATGAGATATGACAATTATTAGCCCAGGTATTCGCTACTTTCACCAGATTTGATTCCTATATAAATGAACTCTGTGAGGTGAGGTGGTTTAGGGTTAAACACCACTTTCAAGAGTATTTCACTTTTATCATGGCTGCTAGTATCATTGCAGGGAGAAAGCCTGCAACACATCTGTGGCTATGCATTGCGGTAAAACCTGAGAGCATTAGCTGGAACTCAAACCCCTGGATCCGACGCAGATCTGTTCTATCCCAACCCTTGTTATTTACTCAGAAAAATTTGCTGATGTAGCAGGTAACAGTAAACATGAAATGCTTTTACATTCCCCAAACAGTAATCCGATCAAACACAATATTAACACTTGAGCTGACAAACAATTCTGATTCCGATAAAATATGAAATCACATTAACTCCTTTAGCGTTTATTGAGAAGAATGATAGTCTTGGGAATAACATCTTTGCTATCGTTTAAACTGATATAATATCCCCCAAGAGAAGTCCAAGGATTTTGAAGAACAAGGATGACTACTGTGATTCCACTGACCAACAGTTCCACACTCGGAGCACTTGATCATCTCCTGGTCGTCTGACTCCATCTTCTCCTGCTTCAACTTCTTCCTGCGAGGTGTTTTCTTCTCCGGGGGTGGAGCTTCAACGCTGTTACAGATGCGACACTTCTCCTCAACCAAGGGCACCGCCTGCACACAACAGAGTTTGTAATGAAAATAGGTGGTTGTGACATATAAACTCATTTCACTCCAAAAGAAAATGAATTATGGATGATACAACTTCTTTATATTCACAATGACAATGTTTTTTGTTGTTGATGTACAAATCTTCATCTTCACCATACTTCAACCATCAAGAATACCTCCTCAAACAGTTTAATCTTACATGCTTTCAAAACTTTATATCAAGGATGGAGCAAGGTTGTGTTAGTTGATCTGTGAGGCCATGGGTTTTTTGGGAAGAGTGATTGGGGCCAGCATGGTGTGAAAAGGCTAGCATATTATGTTAAGACAATAGAGAACTTACGTTTACTAAGTCATGAACTTCTGATGACTCATTTCTTTTACCCTAACGGAATGTTCTGTGTACTCACCAGCACTTCCTCCTTAGATTTAGCATCCTCCTCTACATCCGAGTCACTTCCATCGGAATCACTGCTGCCGTCCCCATCACTCTCTGCCTCGGACGCTGACCCTGGCTTGTCCTGCAACTCAAAGATGAGGATATTAGCTTAAAATATAGCCATTGAAATAAGTGGCCGATTCAACATATTATGTGTAAAACATAACATATACTACCACAGAGACCTATTTACATAGATGTCTTGTCAACAACTTAAAATTTTATCATAAAGAGTTAAACTAACCTCTATACATGTATTACTATACCGGTACATGTATCAAAGGGAGATTTGTGCAAATATTGTATGTGTTTGCATACAATATTATACATTGTGACAAATTGTGAATGTTGATCTTATACACTGTGACAAATTGTCTGTGGATATTATATATACACCAAACCAAACCAATGTCATATATAACTTCACTCGCCATCTAGACTTTCCTCCTTCTCTCTTTTCCTTTCCTATCTCCCCCCCCCCCCCTCTGCTTTTGTTTCCTAAAATAGTTCACTTAAATACTGCCATTTACATTAAGTTAGAATGTATGCTGTAAATAATAATAAATAATTTTGAAGTGATTGAATGTTAATTGATATACAACTGTATGAATGTAAATGTATTATTTCTGTAATAAATATAATATATATATATATATATATATATATATATATATATATATATATATATATATATATATATATATATATACACACTGTGACACATTGTGTGTATAGATATTATACAATGTGGCACATTGTATGTGTGTGTGTGTGTATACATTATACACTGTGTTACCTCTGTGTTGTCCTCAACCTCTGAAGAGTCTGCATCACTTGCTGCTTTAGCCAATGTGTTGGACATCTTCTTGGGAGGGTCAAACATGGCTGTGTTCATGGGCAGGTACTTCAGCTCAGCACTTGTGTATCTGCAACATGATTTATACATTAAAATGACATGAGCCATCTACATAGTATAGGATTGCTGCCATTGATATATTCAATTCTCTTTATGTTGGTGCATGTCCAGGATACAGAGGATTTGAACCTGGGACCGATGGACCTTGGATACTACTCGTTGAGCTAAAGGGATATTCAAATAGGAACACGTTCATCTCACCAAGTGTGTTACTCATGACCCTGATAAAACGAATTCATAGAAAAGGAGATAAATACACCTATATTTATAACAACACTGAAGTTAGCCCTTACTTGCAGTAGTAGTTTTGGTATTGTCCAGGAATGAGTGCTACTGGATATGGTCCTGGTTTGGTGGCCTCAGGGGGAAGCTTCTTGTGTCGACCATTTGGGTACTGAATCATCTGAAAACATGCAAGGAGTTTCTTGTTCTTCACTCTATTTTCATGTACTTTAGATTATTGAAAAGTAAAATAAAATTTTAATTGAAAAAAACCCACCAAACTTTCTATCCTATGTATGCATGAAGAACAAGAGAATTAGTGAGCACAGCTCACTCATACACCCCTGCTTTTAACATTGGTCAAGAAAAGTTTCAAAATAGCAAAAAGACATCAATCATTTAATGTTTAGTCTTGTATGAACAGAGCACAGAAGTATTATATTAAAAGGCAGAGTATGTCTTCATAGATACACTTGTAAATGTCGAAAAACTTTGAAAATTTGCATTAAATATGCAAATGAGGGTATGAAACATACAAATGTGGAAATGAGGGTATGAAACATACAAATTGCAGATGTACACATCACAGTAATTATATGTATTTAAGTTTCATAAAATTTGAATAACTGGTGTCAGGGTTATGAGTGAAACAGAAGTGAGAATGGCGAAGTTAAAAAAACTGAGAAAATTTGCATAAATTATGCAAATGAGGGTATGAACATACAAAAGGCAGATGTACACATGGTGATTGTACTTATCAAGTTTCAAAAAATTTGAACAAGTGGTGCCAGAGTTTGAGTGGAACAAAAAGTGTGAATGGTGAAGTCAAAAACAGCAAAAAATTGCATAAATTATGCAAATGAGGGTATGAAACATACAAAAGGCAGATGTACACATCATGGTGATTACATGTATCAAGTTACAAGACATTTGAACAATTAGTGTCTGAGTTGTGAGTGGAACAAAAAGTGTGAATGGCGAAGTTGAAAAAACAGAAAATTTGCATAAATTTTGCAAATGAGGGTATGAAACATACAAAAGGCAGATGTACACATCATGGTGATTGTACATATAAATTTTTGTAACATTTGAACAACTGGTTTCAGAATTATAAGCGGAACAAAAACCGGACGGACGGACACACTGACTGCTATATAATAATTATAATAATGGGCATTTATAAAGTGCTATATCCATCGTAGGGGGTGTATAAACAGCCATTCCTGTTCTACACCTGAAGACAATGCAAATAGATAAAAAAAAACCTATGGACTTGAATATTGCAGACATTGATTTCCAACAGTATTTCAGGTCAAGTAACACAGACACAAGAGGCAACACCCACTTACAAATGTCTGAAGGTCAAAGTATGCTCGTCTCTCCTCTCTACGCTCTCGCTGGAACTGAGCGTTGAAGTCTGCCGCGGCTTTCACCGCCTTCTTGATGTATGCTCCCATCTTTCCCTTGTCTAGCTTCGGCTGTAACAAACAACATATAACTTGATTAAGATTGCAAATCCTGTTTTACTGCCAACCCTCAAACTCAATATTTGCAGGAATTCAACATTTTCCTGGCTACATTGTTTTCAATTGCCCTCATTTTTTTCCCTTCTACCCACACAAAATCAGAAGTTACTGTCAGTACATTACCTTTGTTTAATACATAATTTGATCTTTATTGAAA
This sequence comes from Gibbula magus, assembly GCA_936450465.1. NCBI lineage: Eukaryota > Metazoa > Mollusca > Gastropoda > Trochida > Trochidae > Gibbula > Gibbula magus. The sequence continues at coordinate 40,729,332 of OW388291.1, forward strand.
TCAATATTTGTACCAGTGCCTAGTTGCCCAAATTCTTAACAAGAAATAATCTCTTGTCCAACATGGAAACTTTACCATACCCAGGTGTCAAGCAATCATATTGTTTAATCCCTGAATGCAGAATTTAAATAATTTAAATCATGAGGTGACAGCTAATAGGAGTTAATCTGGTCGATACTATTGTTTTAGCAAAGAAATGAAAACTAGAAAATGTGCGACCCACCACTTCATACTCCTTGTGTTTGTTGTTGATGTTCTCTCTCTCCTTCTCATGCAGCACGTGTGCGTACTCCTGTGGCATCACAGAATAATGGGTTATACATACATGATGCAACAAGTGATGTATACAAAATACTCTCTCAAGGGCGATGATTGGTTAAACACCAGGGGGTGGATTTCAAAACTCTCTTAGTGCCAAGATAGATAGTCGAAAGTCAATTGTTATATATGATAATTACAACTATATACTTCTGGTCCAAGATAGAATTCAAATACCCCCGGTAGCTGCATGGATATCAAAATATGATCCAGCTCAATCCCTGTGTATAATATAAAACAGTCTAGGTTCTCTTTCAGCAAGTCTAGATGCAACTCAATAACTGCAAGATTCAGATTACTATTGCATGCTGACGGTTATCTTGGTAACAATAGTATTCAGCAAACATGTACAAATTTTACAGTGATCGAGAGATCAGAATAGAGAAATGATTTTCAGGAAGCCATAACTGTTCAAATCTACTGAATGAAGCATAGTTTAAACAAGTGATTGTGTGTACGTACCCTGTACCTCTCCTGGTAGTCCTTGTGCATGAGGTCGTACACCTCCTCACTCCTCAGGGCCGTCAGACCTGCAACATACACACAACATCTCTTAACACACATGATACAAGACCTGCAACATACACACAACATCTCTGAACACACATGATTCAAGACCTGCAACATACACACAACATCTCTTAACACACATGATACAATACCTGCAACATACACACAACATCTCTTAACACACATGATACAAGACCTGCAACATACACACAACATCTCTTAACACACATGATACAAGACCTGCAACATACACACAACATCTCTTAACACACATGATACAAGACCTGCAACATACACACAACATCTCTTAACACACATGATACAAGACCTGCAACATACACACAACATCTCTGAACACACATGATTCAAGACATGCAACATACACACAACATCTCTTAACACACATGATACAAGACCTGCAACATACACACAACATCTCTTAACACACATGATACAAGACCTGCAACATACACACAACATCTCTTAACACACATGATACAAGACCTGCAACATACACACAACATCTCTTAACACACATGATACAAGACATGCAACATACACACGACATCTCTTAACACACATGATTCAAGACCTGCAACATACACACAACATCTCTTAACACACATGATACAAGACTTGCAACATACACACAACATCTCTTAACACACATGATACAAGACCTGCAACATACACACAACATCTCTTAACCCTTACGATGCGTATATATATTTTACCAATTTTAGCTCCTGTGGCGGAATTTACAGGCTCGCAGCTCGCAGCAGTAGTTTGGGCTTTGGCACTAACTAGCTGTGCTGGCGGAATTTACAGGCGGCGATTCCGGTACCGTTTTTACAAAATATACCGCATCTACATGGCGAATAAGGACTATATACGGGCGTTCAATACAAATTCAAGTAGCGACACCCGTACACAAATGGCTTATTCACACCCGAAACTTTGAATGAATTTTCTATGTTTTTTCGTTTTTATTCTATTACTTTCGAAAGATTGTCTTTAATTCGGGCCTCGTAACATCATAAATACGAAACGAAAAAAATTCCATTTATATACGGAATTGAAGTCAAGATGTCTAGCTTCACAATGATATAAAAATTATTAGAATGCGACCTTTGGTTATAATTCTATAGCTATGTAAAGTTTGTCTTTATTTCCACCAATAAAATCGTAAATACTTACAACATGTAGCGGCATTGCGAACGGTCGTTCATCGCACTTTTCCAAGAAATCATAATCTCGAACCAGTTGACAAATAAGCACATGTCAACCCTAATATGGTTATGTTGTTTTACCTTTCAAGTAAAAGTTAACCTCGAACCATAACTGATGAAAATATGTTGATTAGTTTGTTTGCCGTTTGGTTTCACATGCCTCTCAGAAAGGTAAAATTGTATCTTTATTTCTGTGAATAAATATGCGCATTTTATATAGAATAAAAGATTATTCTTTTTGGTTTATTGTGATATAAAAATCATGAAAATGCATTCAGTAATTTAGCCGTGATAAATGTGCAAGTAGTTGTAAAAATCGCGGATTGTTAAAGAGATTGTTGGTGTAAATGTGCCCTTTTCCACGGCGCTTGCTGTGTCTTTATTATTTTTTCGACATTTGCTAATTTTATATGGAAATGTAGTCCATTGTTTCCCCTTTATTTTGCCGTATTCTTTTTTGAAAACAAACAATTCGCTCCCATGATATGAAGTGCGGGAGTAAGGCGAGTTAGCGATTTTTTTCCCGGTCTCGCGAGATGTGAGGCAGATAGCAGTCTCGGGCGAGGCAAACCCGACGCAATACAAACACGTGGGTGAAAATAGCCTCAAGCGGATTAATGCTTCGGGTGCTAAGCCCGACAAAATTGGCCTTTTGTAAAGCTAATTATCGATGCGTTACGGGTCAACAATGCACACGCAAATTGGTATGAATTTTGCTTGATATTCCGACCACACACTGAACAAAGCTTTATTCTCATGTCGGGTCTCGGAGCGTAAATACAGCCATTCTCATGGGTCGGGTCGCGGACACAATCGACTCGTGACCCGGTATGGTGGATAGTAACGTACATAGACAGCAGTGAATTATTCTAAGTCTTGTATCCGGGATCCGTAATGGAGTACCTAGGAATCGCTTATAGCCCGCCCGGATTATTCCTTCGCCCGCATGTTAAGGGTTAACACACATGATACAAGACCTGCAACATACACACAACATCTCTTAACACACATGATACAAGACCTGCAACATACACACTACATCTCTTCATACAGATGATACAAGACCTGCAACACAGCGAATATAAAAATGAAAGTTTCCCGTGATATACTGGTACACAGTGGATGTATTGCCAAATGTATCATTTAGTTTTCATATCTCAGTAAACCATTAGAACTGTGCAGTCCTAATGATTGATGTTATTACCAATCTATACTCTTTTTCCCCTTTTACTGGTTCAGTGGTTGCACCATTGCACTATGAGCAATTTTATTTTTAAGTGAACTAATGAAATTCATTGTGTTATAGAATTTATTTATTAAATACAAATTGTTGAAGTGTAAGTAAGACATATACAACTATGAGATGACAAATTGCAGACTCGTGGAATATACTCTACGTTATCTGAAACGTGAACTGAAATCACCTGCCAGCCAGCATAGTCTAATGAAGCAACCCCTATCGTGGACCCGCAGTACGGAGTGAGAGAATAAAGTTATCACTTTCCCGTCTCCTCTAATTAACACAGCTTGGGTCTCTCCGAAGCTACCAGCCTATAGCAGGGGAGGTAACTCAAGCAGCCAGAACCTAAAGTACAGCACAATAGCACTGTTGTGGTCCTTAGCCTGGAGGCATTCCTCTCGAGAGCCACACACTTTACTTCTAACTAACCCTGCATAAACATTCCCAGGTAACGTAGAATTAAACATGTGTGCCAACCGGCCTTGATTAACCCTTATGTGACAGTACCCATCATATGTCGGTTGTGTAAATTAGAAAATCTTTCTTCTAATCAGATTAGCTACAAAAGGGTGAAGAAATATGTTGACTTGTTGCAAAATTACCGCTGTTCTGAAATAAAGAGATTTCAAAATGAGACTAATGACAATCGCTACATCCTGGTGTGATCCGTCAAGTTTACATCTTTGTTTTCAAGTTTCTGACACACATCAGGCACATCATCCGGGTTTGTGAAATTGGCATAGCTTGCTATCTTTGGAACATATTAATGAAGATGGATTAGAAGAAAATCATTATTTCTTGAAACCCTTGATAGAGAACATTCACCTGTGCCTTTTACTAAGGTAGGAATTTCAGTTTATTGAATTGTGTGAATATATTTGTATATGTGTTTGATTAATAAGGATTACAAAAATAGTTTCAATTAAATAATGGATTTAGTTATTATTTATCAAAAGTTGTAATTAAAATCTATGAAGGTTCTATTTAGGGTAAAGAAAACTTCAATGGGTTTATCTGTTTATCAGTTTATGTACAATTACAGTTTTTAAAATGTTGGGGTTTTTTGTTGTTTTTTTTATTTATGTTTTTATTTCCAATCAGATGTTTAAAGTTTTTAAAATGTTAAGAAATTAATTGTTGTTGATGTTTTGAAATCTCAACCTACAGATCGTGACATGTATCACAAAAGCAGACACTTTAAGCAAATCATGAAAAAAAAAACATAAAAAGAAACACATCACGATGTGCCTTATCATGACATTTACCGGTATACTGAAACATTGACAACAATATTTCAAACTCTTTTTGGTATGATTTCTTTTTTTCTTTCAAAAAATTGTAACAGAACAGAGAACACTTTTACATATTATCAACCATGTATGATGTAAGAGTATTTGAAAGGAATAAACAGGCATTATCTAGGAACTCTGCAAGAATTTACTATAATCACAATAATATTTGATATTTGTATGAAATAACTAGAAATATGTGCATGTGATGCACTGTGATGTCCCCTGCTCCAATTTTCAATCAAAACTAATCATCTAACCCTTACTTAACAATGCCAGAGGAAAAAAAACAAACTTTACTTTAATCGAAAAAGGTTACTCTATTAGCATAAATCAACTGCACATTAAAAAAAGAAGAAAATAGATGGTAATTAATCTAATCTAATCTATATCTGTCATAAAGAAGGGCCCAAGTCACATAATTTAAAATATCTCATGAATTACGGTAGCTTTGATAACGACATGTTGATATTTTTACTTATTTTCAAGGAAAACAGACTGGTTTGGTCTTTTTTTATTAAAAATAATAGCAAAATTTACTACTTTGCAACCGTAGAGAGAGAGGTTTCATAACAAATATGACATTGTTTCTGTAAGATGCATTAAATGAACCTATTTCAATTAAATTAAAAAGTGTGAATACTGATCAGATTTTGAGATATGGGCATATTGAGACTGGTAGAGACAATTTCTTGCCTCAATATTAAATTTTTTGGCAGGTCCCTACCCCCAATTTGCACTAAGTTGAAATTGTGTCCATGGAAAACGAGAAATAAAAAATTCAGAATAGCCAAAGTAGCAAAAGGCACCACTCTATCACTAGGTCTAAGAAAATACTAAGTTTGGTGAAAAAATATTGAATGGTTTTGGAGATAGAGGCCAGAAAAGGTCCCTACCCTCAATATGCACTAAGTTCAAATTGTTTCCATGGAAACCAGAACAAATAAAAAATTCAGAATACCAAAGTAGCAAAAGGCACCACTCCACCACTAGGTCTAACCACATACCAAGTTTCGTAAAGAAATACTAGATAGATTTTGAAATGGAGGCCGGAAAAGGTCCCTACCCCCAATTTGCACTGAAACATAGACCCCATGTATAAGTCGACCCCCCTCCTTGACCCCCTAATTTTTGGTATCAAATTATCAACTTATACCCGGTAATATACGGTAAGTTCAAATTGTTTCCATGGAAACCAGAACAAATAAAAAATTCAGAATAACCAAAATAGCAAAAGGCACCACTCCACCACTATGTCTTACCACATACCAAGTTTCGTGAAAAAATATTGAACGGTTTTTGAGATATGGCCCGGAAAAGAAAGCATTTCGGAATAACGGAATGACGGAATGATGGACAGAGGTGAAAACATTATGTCTCCTGAAAATTCAGTACTTCATAATCAGTACTTGGAACATCACTACTCACCAAGATCACACTGTGTTTCTGATACCACACCTTTTTCTCTCAAAAAATCTTTCTCATTTTTATCGCATGTTCTTCTGTACAAATCTGTAATAAGATTTCATCATCATTAACATATTATTATGGCTGATATCAATTATCAATTAAATAGTTTAAAGTAAAACTTGATAAAAAATAAGTTTCATCAGGAAGAGATGATGTTTTGATATCAGAAGATACTAAGGTGAGATTAACTGCCATTTGATGAGCAGTGTAGTAAAGTCATAGCATTGTGACATCATCAAGCTTATGACATGTGTTGTGAAAGGCTTTTGACGTCAGAGTATTATGAGGAATGTACTTGATGATGACAAAGCATTGTAACATCAAATACTGGTACTTGAAATGCCCAGTCTAGGTGGAAAATCTCCTAGCAAACTAGCATTATATCCAGTGGAACCCAGTTTTGGATGATAGTTGTTTTTTTTGCATCAGAATCATTTAGACAAGCTTGTTGTACCCATGCCAGTGCAAAATATTTATTGTATCAAGGAGGAACCTGCAGTTACCTGGATATTTGCGTTTGAAGGACTTGATTTGCAGATATTCACTGATCTGTTCCTGCAGCATGTACCACTCCCCTCCATCTAGAGGCCACTGGTACTCAAACAGATTCTCTGCAGGAAACGCGCTAAACACAATAAAAAATAAATGAAAAACCTCTTTATTTCATTGAGTGTCTTTTATAAAAAAAAAATTTAAAAGAAGAATATTCACATCCTAAATGTCATTACCGGTAATACTAAAAACAATAGTCTTGCAAGTCACCTAGATCCCCAACAAATAGATTTGTAATGCAAATTTCTTTTAAATTTTGGAGACAATAGGATTTAAGGTCTGGTTGACAGTACAGGGAAAAAATAGTTAAAAAACAGTCATATTTTTAAGTGGAAGTTCTTTAGATTCTTTGAAGTAGAAAACAAAACAGTGTAAAAAGAAACAAAAAGACATAGTCTTCAACAATCCCCGCCAGACTCAAGAAATCGGAACAAGGGCAATAAATCAAGAAGAAATAATTGTGGGCTACTTATTTTCATTCCATCAAGGTATCGATACCCTTAAGCCACACAGCTGATTTAATCTTAAACAGTTTCTGAGAAAAGGTATCCCCTCTGAAGATACCTGGAACAGAGTCCAAAATTATGGAACAAGGGCAATACAATAACTCTAGAAAAAATAGAAACACGCTTCTTATTTTCAAACTCCATCAAGGTATTTATGCCCTCAGGCCACACACCAAATTTGGTTAGCCTATCTAAAAAGGTTTCTGAGAAAAGCTGTCCCCAAACCTACATCCCCCTTCCACTTCGTGGCGGGGGATAAAAACCCAGGAAATTTAGAACTTACCCATCGTCATCCTCAGGCTCAACAGTGCTCATGACACTACCAGGTCGTGACCTCTTGGCAGGGGTCGGACATAAATTGCTGTTACTCTGCAGCGACATGGAACCATCCTCCGGGATGGTGCTACTCATTCCCAACACACAGTCAAGACTAAGGCTGTTCTCATCCATGAAAGCATCAGTGATTGGAAAGCTGCGAGGTTTAGAAATGGTCGAGTTTGTTCCAAGTTCAGTTTCAGGCAGGAGTGAATCGCCATCTTCTGCATCTATAGGTTGTGTGGGAGTATCCACAGGTTCGTCTACATCAAGAGTTGCCATGGGAGTCCCAACATCCTCGTCCATATTGGACTCCTCCTCTTCAACTTCCATTGAATCTAATGCTTCACTCATCTTAGGATCAATGAGTGTGCACTTCTCTGGTTCAGACAACACTGAGTCTTTGTCAACAGACTCTATATCTTTGACAGCTTTCCCATCCGTGTCTCCTTCTCCTGGTTCTTCCAGGTTGGGTTGAAACTCAGCACTTCCATGAGATGCTGTCTCTATATCGTCAATCTCACCTTTCTTTTCCTCATCAGTTTCACCCTCAACTTTTGCACTGTTGTTTGTATTCCCAAGTTCTGATGGAATGGTCTGAGATTCTACCTTTTCTGATGATTTATCATCAGGTTGTTCTTTGCATATATCTTCATTTAGCTTTTCTTCTTCCTGTGTTTCAATATTCTCCTCAATTTCTTTGGTACAACTTTCGCCTTGACCAACTTCTTCTGTTTGAGGTGTGTCTATTTCTTGATGAACTGTTTCAACACTATGAGAATCCTTCCCTTCAGCTTTCTGACTTGTATCTTCTTCATGTTGTGATTGGTTTTCAGTTTTGCTTTTGTCATCCTGAGAATCTTGTTCCTTGGATTCGGTTTTTGATTCAGTCACAGATTCAAGTTCTGTACTTTCCTGCGTCGGAACAGGATTTTGGTTTTCCACAGTCCCACTTTCATTATTAGTGTCCATTTCTTCCTCCTCAGAACTGGATGGTGTAATGGGGTAGTCTACAATAATTCCAAGGCTGGACCTCTTCACTGTATCTCCTTCATTTGTGTCTTTAGTTTCACTCACTAGACTCACAGCTAAAGTTGAACTAGTTGATGGTTCAGATTGTGACTGTTCAATGCTTCTTGATTCTGCTAATGTTTCTCTGACATCCAAACCTGCCAAGTTTTCATCTTTTTTAATATCTTGTTGGTTCTGCAAGAGACAAATGGTATCTTTTTCACAAATAAACTTAAGAAGTGACACATCTATTTCATGATATCTTCAACATTTAATAGACAATGAAAGGGAATAAGAACAAAAAAGAAAGCAACAAAATATCACTTTTGAAATACACAGCTCTGAAATGAGATCAACCATCAAATAAAAATAGCTCAAGGATATAGCTAAACTACATTCTAACAGGGGGTGTAGGTGAATTTGTAGGCCAGACCAGTTCGTAGGAGTAAATTTCGGTGGATTCGTAGGAGGATCGGGAGGTGAATTCGTAGGAGTTCGTAGTTTAAGGGAATGAATGTTTATAGACTAACTTTGTGGTATGATATTATTACAATTAGATTATTAATAAATTATTAAATGATATTTTAACAATAAAATGTGTTTACTTGTCCGCTGTGTTGCGTTTTGTGTTCAATAAATAAAAGAATCGTGTGTTCAGTGTTGTTATTATTTACTTTGGTCGAGTTTTTTTTTATAAATAAATAAAAGAATGAGGTAAGTATGATTATAATTCCAGTTTACATTACACATTTACACAACATCTATGACTACAACTGGAGATTAGCAGACGTCGGCGAAGAAGAAACGGTAAGTCGTCAACAATCATATAATCCTTTGTTTTGTTAACGTTGTTCATGTACATACCTCCCAATTTATATTCCTTTATTGAAACAACTTTACACCGACAGAGTATTGAGCAATCAAAACATCTCACACCATGTTTTTTTAACAAACAAATAACTTACTTTACAAGTTTGGTGAGTAGACTAATTACTTGGACTCAGACTTTGACTCAGTTTCGTATACAAACACACAAGGTATATAAGATACGAGACCGAAAGATTAAATCGAGTCGAGCCGAGTGGGAGAACAGCTCCGCTGAAAACCGCTCGTAAAATCCCCGTACTCAACAACAACAAAATTAAATCAGTCTGAATCAACCATGGCTCTCTGTGTTGTTTGTACGAATACTGTAAGACCTCGCCAGCATGCTATCCAGTGCGATAGATGTGACCAACATCAACATGACATGGTATCCAAAACATGTTATAAGTACTAAAGTAATAAATGTCATACGAATATTTACAAGTTTAAATAACACTTTATATGATATATTTTTTAATCCTCCTACGAATTCACCTCCTACGAATTCACGAGTCCTACGAATTTGCGGCTCCTACGAACTGGTCTGGCCTACGAAATCACCGCATCCCCTAACAGGTGCACTTCAATCCTGTGATTTATGAGTATTTGTAGCTTTTAGAGTCTTGTGAACTATGTTTTGAAACATTGGATCCCTGTCTGTTTTAGGGTAAGTTTATCTAAAGGCAGGGTTAATAGACATTTGATACTTATTACTTGTAAAGCCCAGTAAAATGCAACACTCAACTGCATTTTACCGGGCACACTGCGGTCTTGTTCCTCATTTTTGATCTGCTGGATCTGGTTAGAATGTTTTCTTTTCTTTAATGAGATTAGTCCTAGGATACTTGATAACTGTCTTCTTTTTTTTAAAGATTAGTTTGTCTTAAGTAAAGCTTGATATGTTTTGCAATTATTATAATTAACGCCATGTATCGTCGAGTACTTGGTTTTCGGACGCACTTGGTTTTCGGACGGCTCACATTCGGGTAGTTTTTCATGATATTTGGAGCCATGTGACATCATCAATACAAAGGAAAGGTCTCCGCTAGTGGTCAGAATAACATGTTTGGTGTGAAACTTCCTTAGATTTGTCATATCATACAAACTTCATTCTTAAGCTTAAAATCTATCTCTATCCTGAACTACTTTTTGCATGTTATGAAACAGTCGACAATTTGATAATTTGAACAAGTCATACCGGCTACCAAAAAGATTTCTACGTTGTCCTTGCGTTTTTGTAATATTCTGGGTCAACGGAAGTTACATAAATAGCTTGGGATATCCCTTTTTGGTAACGACCAATCAGATGTCCGAAAACGGCGTACACTCGCTGACTGTTAAAATTCCGGATGTACTCACTAAATCAGACAAGACAATCATCAAAACATTCTCCCCAACGAAATGTCTCCAATTTATTTTAGATAAAGCTCATATGGAAAAATAGATGATACGTATTTTTTAATTTTCAAACATTTTTATTGTCAACATTGATTTGTGTCTTAAGCGTCCGAAAACCAATCACTCGAGGTTACTGTAGTTGTGATATATTTAAACTTTGCATTTAGGTCCGATGACGACAGAAGACATCTAGTGGAACAACTATAGAACACATTCTAAAAATTAACCATAACCCTAATCCTAACCCCAAGACATATAAATGAAATGTAGAAAGAGTAAAACACCACAAGCCAGTGTTATGAAAATGGGTGGCTAACCAATATTCTGCAGTTATACCACATCTATAAACAAAGAAAGCACCTAAAAATGTCCAATAAAATGGTCAATATTTGAAATTCCAAACATAATACCGTAACTGTGAATAGCTTAAAGCTTAAAAGTTAGTATCGTGTTTTATTTACGATTATCAATTATCAATTTGCACTCTTATTTACCTGTGAATCGGCATAGTCTAAGCCTCCCACAGCGTCTGATCCTTGTTTGGACGCCATATTGGATTTTCACAAAAACGCCTTCCGAAATTGAAGAGTTCAGCTGCAGACCGCTATAAAATCTTCTTTTTTTTCGCTGTACTTTCGTGCGCACAAGTAAATCACTTTTTTTTTTAATAATGAAATAATTGATGTATGTATTCAATACTATTTACTCCTTTTTTATTTACAGAAATCGGTTTACAATGAGTTTCGATTCCCAACCATATCAACATCAAATGTATGATGTTGAATATACTGGTAAGAGTTAATATCTAAATATATTATTTTCAGATTTAACATACATCAAAACCATGTATGGATCAAGGAATACAAATAAATTTGTCACAAATGGATATCAATTATGGGATAAAAATGTTAATTGATTTTTCAAGTTGCCAAATATCCTGAAATTTGAAAATAATAATGATTTATTTATGGCATTACCATGCAATTAAGATTTTATTTATATGCATTATATTTTATTTTCAACTGTATGGTACTTGTTTAGCCTTTGTTCAAAGAGGACTGGTATATATCAGGGACAGAGAACCGTACTCTAATGTAATACATTGATAATTCCCACTTATACTTCATTAAAAGTTTCACAAATAAAACAACCTTTAACTGTTTGCCACATTGCAGACTACCCTCCCGCGAACCAGGACACCAACATCAGTATCTCCGCCGTCGTGTCGGCCTCTTGTGTCATCGTTAACGACGGACAACATGATATCGTCAACCACTTCCGATTTCCTCAGGAATCGTTTTTACCTGCAAATGAAGACGTCACCCCTTTTGATCAATACACCATGGGAAATCAGTCCTTCCCGACTGATGATTTACAAAACTTCAACAACCTATCTTACAGTCAGGGATCTTACCCCGATGTCACCCAACATGACCCGTTATACCAGTACCAGAAGTTTTGTGGCACGGACAGCAATATGATTCCCAACAAGGCGGAAGTAGAAAACGATGATGTTCCCTTTCAAGATTCAACTTATCGCTGTTATGAAGCAAGTGAAAACGCCGTATATGCCCCGACTGACCAATGTGTGGGACGTTGTGAGAGAGGCATACCCTTCGAGTCACCATCAGCACCACAGTACGATAGACGTAGTTTGAACGACTCAGAACCTATAGCCGAATATGAAAGTTACTTTCTTGATAGTTCGACAAGCGGTGAATTTGAACAGCTACCCTGTCGCCCCCTCCCACAGCCTTCACCCGAGAAAATCTTAAAGAATGACCTTGACCCCAAGTTTGATCTGAACGTCGATGAGATGATAAGCACTGGCGTTACCGTCGCCGGCTTCAAACCTAGGGGGATAATCCGTAAACGGAAGAAATCCAAGACGCCAGGTGATGCGAAAGATGGAGGATATTGGTCGAAGCGGGTCAAAAACAACGACTCAGCTCGTAGATCACGCGAAACAAAGAAAGAAAAGGAACGAAGTTTTTACAAAAGAGCCGTCGAACTTGAATATGAAAATTTTTATTTGAAAGAGAAAATTTCGAAACTGGAAACCAAACTCTCAGCGTTCAGCACTAACATCTCCTCAAATCAAACCAATACGGCGGAATCTGTCCTCGAACCGTTTAATCTATGAATGAACCAGGACTCGTTTTAATATCGACATTGAATATTACCACATCGCTCTGCCCATATAATAAACCCATACAGATCCGTGGCACCAAGGGGGTTAATGTTCTCGGAGGTTAACTCTAAGTGTCAATATTCAACATAACTATGGGATCATATATTATGGATAGTTGTACATGGACATGTGGGAACATACACATTGTTTAAATGAAATATAAAGACACTGATGGTTTTGCATACAATACCGTGTTTCCTAGTCACATGTAACGATGAGTAATCGAAGTAAGATACAGTATAGGTTGCCGTTCCACAAGCCACTCTCGACCCTTATGATATGAAGTAAACATGAGAATATATATCTTGAAAACATGAGAAATATAAATTTATATGAGGAAATATGGACAGAGAACAATGCCAAGATATATGGCACATTAATTGACATTTGACACAATAATTTAAAAGTAAACTTGTTTATGATTCCTAATGCTTGCATCAAATCAAAGTAACAGCGAACATACTATGCATATTATTTTACCTTTGTGTAGCCTAGGGTTGTGGTAACGCACGTCATACAGTAATCATGCATGGATTCCTTGAAAAAGGTTAAGCAAGGCGTTAGGACATACATTGTTAGAATGTTTGAGTAACTAATAATTTGAGTTGAATTTCATAGTGACAAACACACATATTATGGGTTATTGGTAATGCTTTTTCTACTAGAAGATTCAGAAATCAGACAAATGTTGTAAGTACGTGTTCGTATTTGAATACTAATCTGCTAGGGAAGTTAACTCTCAATGGTTTGAATACCTTGTGGAAACACGATTTATTGGTAGGCTATTTGGGGGTTTTTAAAAAATGAACAACGAATGTATCCGTTTTACTACTTTAATGATTATAAGCACAACAACAAAGGAGATAAGTCAGAAATATTGTACAGACGTTTCACATTGGCGTACGTTCTTGTGCTTTCTGAGTTTCATTTATTCCCACATGAATGAAAATTACGCATGTTTTGTTTACTTATTTACAATTTGATCTTTGATTTGTTGTACACATGTTAACTACACACATTACAGGTGCATCCATTGTGTTTCATAATATTTTTTATTAGGCTTTAAATCGTTCCGACTCACCATATGTGCTGTTTACAGTGCCAAAAAATTAACTCAGCTTGCATATTCATCCTCAATCGCCAATATATCATAATAACTAGTTTCCAATTAAAATCGAGTAACATCATAATGCATGTGCGAAAACCGAAATTGCACGTTCCATTTACATGCACAGTACTTATGTGACCTATTGAACATGATCAACCAAATTAATATTTTGTCTGTTATAAATAAGATTCCAAAATTACGCTTGACTCATTTACGCGCATTAATCGCGATGCATTGTCCGGTTTTCGATCAGAAATCACTACCTTCATATCGTCAATAGTCGACTATTATCAAAATGGTAGCTTTCGGTAACAGTTGGTTCTTCTCGATAAAGTAACACCATTTATAACGTTTGGTATATGTGACCCCCAACAACACAATGGATGTACCTTTAAAGAAGACCTAAATATATTCATTTACTGATGGAATTTCTTTGTTAGTAGCCGTGAACCCAGATCATTGGTTGCGTTTACGTGATCAATTTGATACTGAAACTATTAATATTTCAAGAGATGTTGATATTATAGTGATAGTACTTGCTGCATCATTTGTCATGGTGTACATTTTTAATATTAGCACATGCATGTGAACCGTTTTCGTTGTTCAAAACAAAATTGTTATTGTATCGTTTGTCTCAGTTCATGTTGGTATGCATAATTAAAGTGACATACGCGCCTCATTATCTATTCTTTTTAACTTGTCTTTTAGATGAATGCTGTTGAAATCAATCGCAGTTCTTCCTATCAACCTGGACTTAATTCGAAGTGTATCACTCAAATAGTTCATACTTTAATAAAATATTGCTATTTTATGGAATTTCCAAAGGCGAAATAACCAAATAATGCTTCACATAAAAGAAATGATATACTATACAATTGCTTAAGACAAAGGGAAGAAAGGTTTATCAATGCAATTTGATATAAATGTCAATCATTCACAGAACATTTATTAAGCTCTTCATGTTGTTCGTTTACAGAAAATGTTCTTGCCGATTGCGGTATGGAAGATAAGATTCAGAAATCATTCAAATTGTGATATGCTTCAGTCATTTAAAAAATTCTTGAAGTGCATAAGAAAAGGGACGTCAACAAATTCGTTTCAGATGTTTATTTTCAAGAAGTTGAGAATATAGGCAAGGCAGTCCCAAAGCTGATTGAACACGAATTTAACACGTTCAAGTTAACGCATCCAATGAAGCGCACGTAAAATCAATGGAACGTGGCGGGACTAGACCTGGTGGGACACTAATAATTAGGTCTTCAAGACGAATGTCTCGAAGACGTATTGTTATTATCCTGATTATTAGGTCTTCAAGACGTATGTCTCGAAGACGTATTGTTATTATCCTGATTATTTTTGTTATTATTATTATTATTCTTTGTACCAAATTTGTGATTCAGATTTCTCAGTAACGGCTTGGCCGATTTGCATGAAATTTTCAGGAAAGGTAGCCTGTAACCAAACTTAGATCTACTTTTTTTGCTTTTTGGATTTTCGACTTCTTTCATGAGTTATCTCCCCTGGAAGTTGAAACTTTAAACCTCAATAGCTCGAAAACTTACCAATATATTTTCATAAAACTTTCACCAAAATGTGGGCAACAACATTCCCCATCGATTGGGCCTAATGCGGATTTCGGCCGTAACAATAGATTTTTAGCTATTTCGAAAAAACTGAAAGTTCGGTGCACTTTCGCGAATTTGAGGGTACGCGTCTTCAAAAATCTTCTTCTAAATCAGGGCAATACATACAACATCGTGCAGTAGCTCATTCGAAAGCTAAAAGAATGCTGCAAAAAGTAATCCCCCAAACCCTTGCTCTATTTTTAACCGTTAACGAGCTACAGCAATTTGAAAATTGAACTCCCCAAACCCTTGCTCTATTTTTAACCGTTAACGAGCTACAGCAATTTGAAAATTGAAAAGTTGAAAGGTTCATAATTGCTTAACTTCTTATGCTATTGAAATTTTACATACACCTACGTATGCACAATTTCAAGAAGAACAACATAATACATCAATATCATATAAAAAGTGATAGTTTCGGTACCATTTGGACATATTCCCAAAAAGGTAAAAACAATGATTTTGAGCATTTTCAAAGGGTATATCATGCGGAGATATGTTCAATAGGACAATAAACTTCATGCACGTATCTGTCTTTATAATATACGTATTATAATCGGAATAATAGTTCATATTCAGGTATAGAAATACTCCCTCTTGGGGCGAATTGTACATATTTTACGAGTGCTTCAAATAATTTAAACTACTAATACATGTAAAATTTGAATTACAAACGCAACTTGTCACCTCATTGGCTTAGGAAAATTTAGTCTTTTCCCTTTCCCTAGTCTCAACATCCACATATATTTATTTATTTAATTTATTTATATTAAATATTTGAAATGTTCCTAACAGTGCGCTCAGGCCTGATTAAAATTTCGAGTTTACTTATCGTTTTCTACGGTGGAAAATAAGGGCCATCTGTTTTTTATCTTGCAAATTTCAAGATATAATTTGAAATTTCAAGAACATTAGTTGAAATTTCAACATATGAAGTTGAAATTTCAACATATAAAGTTGAAAATTCAAATTACAAATCATGCAAGTATCTAGAAATTTCAATATTTGAAGATGAAATTTCAAGATAAAGAATTAAAAACAGATGGCCCTAATATGTCACCGTAGTTTTCTGATTGGAAAAACAAGAGGCAAATGAAGGTCATACAAACCCAGAGATCTGATTGGGTAGATTATTACATGCTATGCTATTACATGCTATGCTAACTTAGACGTCGATGTCTCACGGATTTCAGAATTTTATACATCAGTTGATATTTGAGGTCGTCGTGTCAACAACTGACTAACCTTGTTAGCTTTGAAGGCATTTAGTACATGTCACTTTCAGGTTTGTCAGTAGTTTATGTTCTGACATTTGATTACATTTGCATTATTATGCCAACTTTTCTCTCGCAAGTTATGTAGTATTTTACACTTCAAGTTCATTATATCTTTGTCATCTACTAATTGAATTATAACTAACGCCGCGTTGAATCCAACTCCCTAACTCTTTACAACCAACTTGAGTTTCTGTGTCCCCTAAATTTAGATAAGTTATAAACTAGATTAATAAATTGCTTTCCATAGTTGTTTACTGGCTCTGTGTGTAGCTGTGTCGCAAGTTTGCATTTTTACTTTGTCCGTCATTCACTTGTTAAATATCATAAATTGCTACGTATTCAATGTTATTTATTTGAAGTGTCAAACAAGGGTTTGACCTGTCCTTTTTTTTCTTTCAGGGTAGGTTTAATGTTGCAGATTAGGGACGGTTCAGGTACTGCCTGCAATCGTACTCGTGTGATCGATTGAAGCTACGCACAAATACTATATGCGGGTGCATTTTTTTGCGTATATTCAATGGATCGCACTGTGCAATACACCCATCCCCTAATTATTTTTTTTTTAAAATTTGCTGAGTCATGATGATCGCAATTTAACAGCGTTAACACGTAGGGAGTATCAGTTTTGGACCTGATGGTTTATAGCAAAGCATGTAATAGGCCCACCGCTTGGTACATCACAGCAGTTAGTTATTAGAGGCTTCACCTGTTTAGACGAGTAGTGATACTCGTGTATAATGCGTATTAGCAAACTTTTTCAAGATCATTTTGTTGATAAATGCATTTTTTATTGTGAGTTAAATATTATTGACTATTTTTTTCTTTCCCAAACCAGTTTATAATTTTGATGGTCACAATTTGAAGAGTTTATTTCAAGTTACTTTTTGTTTAAACCTGGAACTAAGTTGTTAGACCGGATCCCTCATTTGAAATGAAAAATTATCCAACTGGTTGTTGATACATGCATAATAGTTGTACTGAATTGAGCATTACCCGTGTATTATTATAGTTTTCATTGTTTCATGTTCAGATCTGGCACACATTTTGAACTCGATACTGTTATTTCGAGCTTTGAATTTCAAATAGTGTTCATTTTTGTTTTAGCCGGGAACTAATGTTTAGGTCGCATCACTAATTGCGATATTTCATATTTTGTTGCATATTATCTAAATCAATCATGCCGCGAAAAAGAAATTGGAAGAAAGTTCAAGCGGGGAAAAAATCTGCAAAAATTAAAGCAAATGCTATCTCTGAATTGCCACAATCATTTGATATTTCCGATGATAGTTTTTATGAGATTTTTTCTGAATTGCCACAATCATTTGATATTTCCGATGATAGTTTTGATGAGATTATTTTGCATGATGATGATGCTGCAGTTGATCAAATTATTTTACAAGCTGACTTCTCGCAGGCTAACCCTCTGTTCGAGAACGCAGGTCTTCAGTGTGTTAGCAATTGTTTCATGGCCTTATTGTTCGGCAAAGTTAAATCTCTCAACGAATGGACAAAGGACGACTTGAATACAGTTCTGATCGAGGGTGATCAATTGTATGGTCACATACAGAGATCTTCAACCATGTCAAGTGCATATCTCTTGATAACAGAACTGCCAGAATATCTGGAAGCATTCAATCGTACTTTCACACTCGTTAGAGACGATCCATGTGCTGGATATATTTGGCCAACTGAAGACCAGATTCAGTTTGGTGATCTGGTCACCTTAGAAACCGCTCTCGAAGAGTCATTGACAAATAGAGCAGCTTGTTTCATAAATTTCTGTCAGTCTGTGTTTGCAGTTATTCAGCATGAAGGGTCCTACTTTGTTTTCGATTCGCATTCACGGAGCAGGGAGGGCACTTTGAGTTGTGATGGCACTGCCATTGTTATGCAATACCACAGTATTAATGCCGTTTATCACCACTGTATTCGTCTTGCCCGGTCCATGAATGCCAATCACAATACACTGTTTGAGCTTACAGCAGTTAGTGTCAGTTGTGAGAATGAGGTCGAAGGTCCAAAAAGACTGAGACCAGGGAAACTCCCACATGTAAAGCGAAAATCTCGACAGTGTGCATCTCATTCAAAATCACGTCCGTCTGATAAAAAGTTCAAGGTATCTGGCAGCAATCTATCAAATCCCATAATAACAGAGTCTGAGTCTGATTCATCTCAGAATGAATCTGGCTGTAATGAATTTCAAGCTACTCCTCAAGGCAATTCTTTTGAGCGTATTATTTCTATTAAGCAAAAGAGATTAGAACATCGTAACTGTATGAGAGAAAGGCGGTTGAATGTGGAAGCTGAAAGCAATGCGGTGTCAAATGAAAGTTGTTCAATTAGGGAAAATACCATTACACAGAAAAGAAGTGAACGGGCTGCAGAGAAATATGCAGTAAATGAACAATATCGTTTGAAATTAAAAAGAAGAAGTAAGGAAATGTATTCAGAAAATGAAGCTTTTAAAAGGCATAAACAAATGTCAAGCATCGAAAAGTATAAAACAAATGTTCAATTTCAAGAAACTGTTAAATTTGCTAGTGCTTCTAAATACCAGCATAATGCAGAGTTCAGACAGGCAGTGCAATCGGCTAGCAAATCTAAATATCAAGATAATGCGGACTTCAGACAGGCAGTGCAATCGGCTAGCAAATCAAAATATCAAGATAATGCGGACTTCAGACAGGCAGTGCAATCGGCTAGCAAATCAAAATATCAAGATAATGCAGAATTTAGACAGGCAGTGCAATCAGCTAGCAAATCAAAATACCAACAAAATGCAGAGACTGTTAAATCAGCACTTAATGCAAAATATAGGGAAAATGAAATCTTCCGTAAAACATCAAAATCAAGAAGCAAAAATGCATATCAAAGCATTTCAAATATTAGAGAAAAAGTTAAGCAAAGTAATAAAAGGAGGAGAGAACAATTGTCCACCTATAGCAGGGCAATTGCTAATGTAATCACCAAGTTTAAAAATGCTATAGTTGAAGGTCCAGAGTATATCTGTTCAGTTTGTAGCCGGAGGCATTTCAAAAACCAAGTAGTTCAGTGTTCAAAAAACAATTACCGAGCTTCTGAAGTTGCTGATCAAAGTATTATTAATGAATTTGTTCATAAGTGTTCTTCAGATTGTAAAGCAGTTTGTCCTCTAGCCAAATGTTGGATCTGCCATACCTGTCATAGAAAATTGAAAAGTGGCAAGAAACCAGCTGAAGCTGTAATCAATAATCTGAAGTTGAGTGAAATCCCGCTAGAACTGCAACGATTAAATGATTTAGAACGTCACTTGGTATCGATCAACATACCGTTTATGAAAATGATGGCCTTGCCAAAGGGTGGTCAGAATGGTGTACATGGCCCCACCATTTGTGTACCATCAAATATTCAAAAGGTAACATCTGTTCTTCCAAGGTGTGAATCAAATGACCAAATGATTCGCATTAAACTAAAGCGGAAACTCTCTTACAAAGGTCATCATGAATACAAGTTTGTCAATCCCAAAAATATTGAAGATGCACTATCGTTTTTGAAAACTAGCAACGTTTACTATAAAGATGTAGAATTCAATAATGATTGGGTAAACCCACATGATGTCATTGAGGTTGATGGCGAGACTGAAAGTTCCAGTAATAATGATGAATTATGCTCTGAAGATAATTTACCAACTTGTAGTGCGCAATCCCATGACAAACCAACTTCTAGTGTGCAATCGGATGACCAACAGGCTGTTGATGGTGAAGAACATCGGTTACTGCTTGACACATGTCTCCAACCAGTTGATATTGGGCAAGAAATTCTTGATAACAATTTGGACAACATTGTTAATATCTCACCTTGTGAAAATAATAAGCCTGTATCCATAGCTTGTGATGAAACAAACGAAGCCAAATGTTTTCCTACTTTATTCCCTACAGGGACACCAACATTTCATGATCAAAGAGAGGAGAGGTTAACTTTAGGGAGGTATTTTAACAACAGACTTATGAATTCAGATAATAGATTTGCCAAAAACACTGACTATATTTTCTATGCCCAATATCTATCTGAGTTAGAGATGGTGAAGTCGAATGTATCGGTGACAATACGTAAGGGTAAGACTTCTGGAAGGTCGATGAACATAACCTCCCAGTCACTGATGGATAAGGAATCTCTTTCAAAAATTCTAAAGCAGGACTTAGGTTATAAATTCCTTAAGCCAATTAGAGGGACTCCTCCCTTCTGGCAAGCTGCCCAGAAAGATTTATTTGCCATGATTAGACAGTTAGGAATTCCTACTTGGTTTTGCTCATTTTCCTCAGCTGAGCTTAGATGGCCAGAAATAATTGAATGCATCCTTCGTGAAATGGGAGACACCACTAGAAAAGCTGAGCAACTCGATTGGAATACTAAATGTGGCATTCTCAGACAAAATCCAGTAACATCTGCCCGAATGTTTGATCGGAGATTTCATTGCTTTTTGAGTGATGTCATTATGTCACCTGCAGCCCCTATTGGGAAAGTTGTGGATTATTTCTATCGGGTTGAGTTCCAGCAGAGAGGATCCCCGCATACTCATTGCTTATTTTGGATCGAAAACGCGCCAAAAATTGGAACTGATCCAAATCATGTGGTTGTTGATTTCATTGATAAATATGTTTCGTGTGAAATGCCTGATGTTGATGCAGATATTCATGAAGTTGTTGACAGTGTTCAAAAACACAGTAAAAGACATTCAAAATCTTGTCGCAAAACTGGTAAAAACTGTAGATTCAACTTTCCACGAGCTCCATCTTGTCAAACATTTGTAAGTCAGCCAGAAAATAATGAAAATACAAAAAAAGTTGAAGATTTACCTAAAGATGCGGATGGAAATCCTGATTTTAGGTGTTTGAATGACGTTTCGAAATCTGGTAAAATGATGCCGAAAATTGCAGAAATTATATTAAAAAGAATTTGGGAAGAAATAAATGATGAAAACAAAATATATGAGTGTACAGAAGATTTGTTTGATGCAATTGGTATAAGTCAAAGTGTATTTGAAAATGCAATAACTGCACTTGGTAAAAGGACCAGTTTGACATTGCAAAGACGCCCATGTGATGTGTGGATCAACCAATACAATCCTGCGCTATTGAGATGTTGGGATGCAAATATGGACATCCAGTTTGTCCTTGATGCCTATTCCTGTGTGGTTTACATAATATCATACATCAGCAAGGCAGAGCGGGAAATGGGCCTACTCTTGGGTCAAACTGAAAAAGAAGCCCGGAATGAAGGAAATGTTAACGCCAAGGAGGCACTTAGAAAAATTGGACACAAATATCTTACACACAGGGAAGTCAGTGCACAAGAATCTGTCTACAGAGTGTGTAATTTACATCTCAAAGAAGCTTCTCGACTTGTGCAATTCATACCTATTGGTATGGAAACCGTTCGGTTGAGTTTGCCAATTCAAACTATTAAGCAAAAATTGTCCTCTGGTGACATCAGTGAAGATGAGATGTGGGCAACTAGCATGATCGATCGGTACATCAACAGACCCAATGAGTCCGAAATGGAGGACCTGTGTTTGGCCAAATTTTGTTCAGAGTATAGAGTTGTGTCGCCATCCGAGGTTTCTCGTGTTGATAAAGATAAACGGAAAACCCCTTTAACAAAACTAAAAAAGAATCTTGGTTATATGCAAAAACGATCAAACAGTAAACCAGCAATAATACGCTATCCCCGTTTCTCTAAAATTAAAGACTCTGAAAAATTCTACCAAAGCATGCTACAATTATTTTTGCCTTATCGAGTTAATGAACATCTTAAACCTCTTGCCTTTGAAACTTTTGAAAAGTTCTATTTTGAAGGATCTGTGAAAATCAACAACATAATTAAATCCGTGAAGATCATTGTTGATTTAAATAAAAGCATTTTTGAAAAGGATGCTGAAGAGATTGACAATGCAGAAGCAGTTCTGGAGAGTTCTGGATGCTTGGAGGACGCATGGTCACAAATAAGTCCCGAGACAGAACTTGAAAGACACGAGTGTGAAGCATTGGCAGAAGATGTGGATGATGAGGGTGACTGTGATGAGAATATTCCTGATTTGTTGAACACGGAAAACAGGCAATATACCACCGATACTGTAGTGTCTGCATCGTCAATTTCTAAAACTGATGCCCAAAGACTCTTGCTTTCGTTGAACACAGAACAGAGCAAAATATTTTATAAAATTAGACAGTGGGCCTTGAATAAACGAAACAGACATCAGTTGGATGCATTTTACCTTTGCCTTCATGGCCCAGGTGGCACTGGTAAATCCATGCTGATAAGAGCAATAAATTATGAATGCAACCGTCTTCTTGGCAAAATCCGAGAACATCCTGATGACATATCTGTGTTGCTCACTGCTCCAACTGGTGTTGCTGCTTTCAACATCCATGCTCAAACCATCCATAGTGCTCTTTCAATTGGCATTGATGCACATTTGCCTTATGTTCCTTTGGGTGAGGAAAAACTCAACACCCTACGGTGCAAATATCGAAGCTTGAATTTACTAATCATCGATGAAATATCAATGGTTGACCATAAACTGTTAACCTACATTCATGGAAGGTTGAAGCAAATCAAGCAAACATCAGATGACATACCGTTTGGTAACGTCTCTGTGTTAGCTGTTGGTGATTTTTATCAACTTCCACCAGTTAAAGGTAAACCCTTATTTGCTGAAAACCTGGGAACGGATTACTGGAATGATTATTTTACTAAGGTTGAATTGACTGAAATAATGAGGCAAAATAACAGAAGTTTTGCAGAAACGCTTAATCGCTTACGAATTCGAAAACGTAATGAACCTTTAGATCCGCAAGATGAGAGAATCCTCAAGAGTCGTGAAACTGGTCAAAACTTAGACTGTATTCATATATTTCCTACAAATGCTCAAGTTGATGAAGTCAATTTGCGAATGCTCAATTCAAAGTGTGCAGATATCATTGCAATTGATGCTGACGACATTTGCAAACAAAAGAACACAGGTGTTTTGATTAGCAAATCTAAATCCAAATGTGGTACATTTGCTCTACCAAAGACAATCAATATTGCAGTAGATGCCAGAGTCATGCTAACGAGAAATGTGGACACCGCGGATGGTCTTGTTAATGGAGTATTTGGCTCAGTTGTGCACGTACTTTTCAAAGAGGATGAACAGAAACCTAAGGCAATTTTCATTGTATTTGATGACCCTACAGTTGGCACTGAATTGCGGAAAAAGACTATCTTTCCAAATAATGTGTCTGCATTGAGCACTCCAATCGTAATGCAAGAAGAGTCCTCCAGAAGTGGAGCTGGAGTGCGTCGGCAGTTCCCATTAAAACTTGCATGGGCCTGTACGGTACACAAAACTCAAGGATTGACTTTCAATGAAGTTGTTGTGTCATTTGAGGGCATTAGAACAGCAGGCCAAGCATATGTAGCCTTAAGTCGAGTAACCTCATTAGAAGGTTTGGTTATCAAAAAATTTGATCCAAATAAAATCTATTGCAATGAGGAAGTTACAAATGGATTGTTAAGAATGCAGACATTTATTAAAGAACCCTTTATTCGTCATCCAAAACCAGACCTAACTCTTGTGTTACACAATATTCAGGGCTTGGACGCTCATTTCCATTGCCTAAAAAATGATAACAGGTTTACAGATGCAGAATTTATTTGTCTCACAGAAACTTGGATATCTGTTGAAAAAATGTGTACAAACTCTTTACCGCCATATAGTTTTCACCATCAAAGTAGGAGATCATCCTATGATAATTCAAACAATATGTATTCTTCATTGAAATCTCAATTACATGGTGGTGTTGGCATGTTTGTCAAAGATGTAATTGTAGAAACTTTGAAATACGATTGCAATTTAGAACATCTCAGTGTTTACTTGCCAGCATTTGAAATTGTTGTTGTGACAATATACAGACCGCAGCAGTACAAAATCTCTGAATTCAAGAAGAACCTATCATTGTTGATTAGAGGGTTTAAAGATTCGTTAGAATGTGGAATCTTAATATTTGGTGATTTCAATGACAACTTGCGTACATCATCTTCTGTGCAAGATTTATTCGAATCACACGGCTTCATGCAACATGTATCCGAATCTACAACAGAAGATGACACTATCATCGATCATGTTTATTCAAGAAATATTCGGACTGTTTCTGTGACAATATTGCCTACATTTTACAGTTTCCATGAGGGCATCAAAGTAAAGATTTGCAAATAATTAAGGTATTATTTGTTTTCATGTCTGCTACAGTGTTTTTTGTATCTGGTTTTACATTTTTGCATTTAGGTTATGGTTTTAGGCACAGTGCACAGTTAATTTATTGTTGTTTTTAATCTTGGCACAATCTTGACTGCAGCTTTTTCATTGAATATGTTTTTTGTGTATAAATGTTGGACTCCTGCAATCAAGATGACTTGGCACTATGCCTGTCTTGACTGCAGCTTTTTCATTGAATATTTTATGTGTATAAATGTTGGACTCCTGCAATCAAGATGACTTGGCACTATGCCTGTCTTGACTGCAGCTTTTTCATTAAATGTTTTATGTGTATAAATGTTGGACTCCTGCAATCAAGATGACTTGGCAATATGCCTGTCTTGACTGCAGCTTTTTCATTGAATATATTTTGTGTATAAATGTTGGACTCCTGCAATCAAGATGACTTGGCACTATGCCTGTCTTGACTGCAGCTTTTTCATTAAATGTTTTATGTGTATAAATGTTGGACTCCTGCAATCAAGATGACTTGGCACTACGCCTGTCTTGACTGCAGCTTTTTCATTGAATATCTTTTGTGTATAAATGTTGGACTCCTGCAATCAAGATGACTTGGCACTATGCCTGTCTTGACTGCAGCTTTTGAATATCTTTTGTGTATAAATGTTGGACTCCTGCAATCAAGATGACTTGGCACTATGCCTGTCTTGACTGCAGCTTTTTCATTAAATGTTTTATGTGTATAAATGTTGGACTCCTGCAATCAAGATGACTTGGCAATATGCCTGTCTTGACTGCAGCTTTTTCATTGAATATCTTTTGTGTATAAATGTTGGACTCCTGCAATCAAGATGACTTGGCACTATGCCTGTCTTGACTGCAGCTTTTTCATTAAATGTTTTATGTGTATAAATGTTGGACTCCTGCAATCAAGATGACTTGGCACTACGCCTGTCTTGACTGCAGCTTTTTCATTGAATATCTTTTGTGTATAAATGTTGGACTTTTGCAATCAAGATGACTTGGCACTATGCCTGTCTTGACTGCAGCTTTTTCATTAAATGTTTTATGTGTATAAATGTTGGACTCCTGCAATCAAGATGACTTGGCAATATGCCTGTCTTGACTGCAGCTTTTTCATTGAATATATTTTGTGTATAAATGTTGGACTCCTGCAATCAAGATGACTTGGCACTATGCCTGTCTTGACTGCAGCTTTTTCATTAAATGTTTTATGTGTATAAATGTTGGACTCCTGCAATCAAGATGACTTGGCACTACGCCTGTCTTGACTGCAGCTTTTTCATTGAATATCTTTTGTGTATAAATGTTGGACTCCTGCAATCAAGATGACTTGGCACTATGCCTGTCTTGACTGCAGCTTTTGAATATCTTTTGTGTATAAATGTTGGACTCTTGCAATCAAGATGACTTGGCACTATGCCTGTCTTGACTGCAGCTTTTTCATTAAATGTTTTATGTGTATAAATGTTGGACTCCTGCAATCAAGATGACTTGGCAATATGCCTGTCTTGACTGCAGCTTTTTCATTGAATATATTTTGTGTATAAATGTTGGACTCCTGCAATCAAGATGACTTGGCACTATGCCTGTCTTGACTGCAGCTTTTTCATTAAATGTTTTATGTGTATAAATGTTGGACTCCTGCAATCAAGATGACTTGGCACTACGCCTGTCTTGACTGCAGCTTTTTCATTGAATATCTTTTGTGTATAAATGTTGGACTCCTGCAATCAAGGTGACTGCAGCTTTTTCATTGAATATGTTTTGCGTGTATAAAAGTTGGACTCCTGCAATTAAGATGACTTGGCACTACGCCTGCCTTGGCTGCAGCTTTTTCATTAACTGTTTTTTGTGTATAAATGTTGGACTCCTGCAATCAATATGACTTGGCACTACACCTGTCTTGACTGTAGCTTTTTCATTGAATATATTTTGTGTATAAATGTTGGACTCTTGCAATCAAGATGACTTGACACTATGCCTGTCTTGACTGTAGCTTTTTCATTGAATATCTTTTGTGTATAAATGTTGGACTCCTGCAATCAAGATGACTTGGCACTATGCCTGTCTTGAATACAGTTCTTTTTCTTGAGTATCGGTTGTGTGTATAAATGTTAGACTCTTGCAAAAAAAGATGAATTGACACTATATGCCAGTGACTCGATAATGTGATTGCTATTGTATAGTATAAAATACGTCAATAGTGTATGATAATTAACCATTGCTGTTGTACATTTTTTGTGAATGCTCACCTTTACAATGACTTGGATTTCGTTAAAGATTTCCTTCATACGTGACCCAGTACCTTGTCATGATTTGGTGGTTTGTGTGTCTCTTTACTTCAAATAACTATGTCAGTGGGATCATTAATGTTTAAAGCAGGTGCAACCAAACTGGAGAGAAGAGTCCAGACAAAACTGTGTCGTTCACAATTCTACTGACTTTCTCTGACAGTATATTTATTTCTCTTTCTTTCCTTCTCCATCCCTTATTAAATTCAGTTAACACGGGACAAATTTTCCAAATGCACATACAGATCGTTAAATAAAGTAGTTTGGACAGAGCAATATTGCTGGTATACTTCGATCAAACGTGGGGTTCGAAGGTCAAGCAGAAGTCTTGAAGACCTAAGTATTGACGCGTCAATCCTAGTTTTTTATTATTATTATTCTTTGTACCAAATTTTGTTCAGCAGATTTCTCAGTAACGGCTGGGTCGATTTGCATGAAATTTTCAGGAAAGGTAGCCTGTAACCAAACTTAGGGGACACTTTTTTACTTTTTTGATTTTCGACTTCTTTCTTGAGTTATCTCCCCTTGAAGTTGAAACTTCTAACCTTAATAGCTCGAAAACTTATCAAGATATTTTCATAAAACTTTCACCAAAATGTGGACAACAACATTCCCCATCGATTAGGCGTATTGTGGTTTTCGGCCGTAATAATAGATTTTTTGCTATTCCGCAAAAACTGAAAATTTCGCGCACTTTCGCGATTTTGAGGGTACGCGTCTTCAAAAATCTTCTTCTAAATCACGGCAATAGATACAGCATCATGCAGTAGCTCATTCGAAAGCTAAAAGAATGCTGCAAAAAGTAATCCCCCCAACCCTTGCTCTATTTTTAACGGTTAACGAGCTACAGCAATTTGAAAATTGAACTTTTTCAAAAACTTATTTTTAGGGCGTGCATTCAAAGGGACATAACTCTGTTATAAATGAAGTTATATCAAAGTTGCTGACTTCAATCTCTTTCTAATAACTAGATTAACAATTCCGTAACACATCATTATCATATAAAAGTTATTAGTCTGGGCATAATTTGAGCATATTCCCAAAACAGTGAAATACTTTGATTTGGAGACTTTTTGAGGTGTATATCCTTTGGGGAATTATTGATAATGAACCACTCAAGATAGGAAGACTTGAAATAGATCATGGTGATGTAGAAACGTCATTTATTACGGACAATATTTTTCAAGCTCAAATCTGTCTTAGTTTTTGTGTGACAAGTCATATAAGTTTGTCATTTTTTTTAAATCGCTATTTTCAACAAAGTTGAAAGGATCATAACTGCTTTACTTCTTCTGCTATTGAAGTTTTACACACACCTACGTATGCACAATTTCAAGAAGAACAACTTTTATGTTGACCGCTTTCATCAAAAAGTTGATAGTTAAGCCTCAAAGATCGCAGGCGATGTCTAGGGGTCCAAATTTAAGCATTTTTGACTATTTTCTTGAATATTCAGAACAGCATAACGCATTTATTATGTATGCAATCTAACTGATGATTACATCTTCTTAAGTGGAAATTAAAGCACAACATTTTCTATGTTGCACCTTAGTATGGAAATATTAACCATTTTGTCTTAATCGTGAGAAATGTAATCTAGGGGTCCATTAATATGTGATTTTTCCGTTTTCAGAGGGGTACCTTCCTTGGAGAATTTTTGTAAAAAAACTACTGAAGATAGAGACATGTTTGATAGCTCATTTTAAAGCGGAGAAACAGACGATTAACCCTAAGTCCAACATGGAGTTCTAGGTCAAGCAGAAGTCTTGAAGACCTAAGTATTGACGCGTCAATCCTAGTTCATCATAATTTTGCAAATGTCGAATCTGTGACGTCAATGAAGATAAAACATATTAAAAATAACAAATATAGACACGAATATAGCTCTTTTCTAAATATTTGATCTTCTTTACAACAATCATTCGCCTATCTCAAATTGAAAGTAATAACAAACATGTTTATTAACCATTAATTATGGAGACATAACGTAACAGTTAATAATAATTATACCGTTATTCCTCTAATATAACTTGGGGCTTGCATCCCGGGTCTTAAATACAAATGTGTTTAGTTGTGGGTGTGTTGGGATAGATGTAACCCGTGACCTCGAACAGAAAGAAAGGGCTGGTGGGGAAACAGCTATAGAACACCGGGTGATATTAATTTGTGAAAACACGGTATCTTATAATGAAATAAAACGTAAGCATACTGTTTCCATAATATTTCATAAACATGAAAAGGTATGTTAACAAAATCAATTTCGGTAATATAATTTAATATGATTTAAAATGTTTCGTGTTTAACATGGACTTAAAGTACATTAATAATACGTAATATAAGTATTATGTTAAGTGTTACGAAGGCGGGGTTGTTGTACCTATTCATACACTATTTGATTTAGCATTATCTCCTAAACTTCATTCAGTAGCAGTTTGGCAATGCCGAAAGAAATCAATTAGAACATTTGTGTAAATCATATCGCCCGAACGCAACCAAGCCTTGACGACGCTTCGATAGCGTCCTGTCACCAAGCGCGTAGTTCTCCCACAATACACAAAAAGGGTTCACCACATATTATGACCCAACCTCTTTTTTAGTCATTTTATTTCCCTGCATTCGATCCCTTTATATGTAGAAGTGTTTAAACGCCACCTAATCAACAAACACAGTGAATGACAGCTCTATGAAAGGTAGTCAAGGCGATCTATGGTGACTTTCTTCTCGGGGTACCTACACACCGAATGCAGACGACGATCACGGACCGGGACACCGGCCTATTGACTACCGATAATATCCCTCCGCACATGAAATAGTCCCTTGCTAATTGTCCCGAGGAGACCACGCTAATGACAACCGATTTCCCGATGTACCACTTAATGTACAGTTAAACAATTAACAAATTTAATCAAGTAGTTAATTAGAGGATATCGGGATCAACTAATCGCCGCGGGCTCAGTGCTAGGAATGTGTGTGTTTTGCAGCAGACACAAGCATTGGCAGTCCTACAAGCATGAACACGGAATATATACCAAGATCTGATCAGTTTGGATTTTAAATCTGCGGTTTGTGAGATATCACAGGGGAGTAGGATGACTCTTGTTTTACTGTTGGATTAATTTATTCGATGTGTGAACGTCACCATCCGGATGGACCTCCTACTAGACAGTAAGTAGAATCAGTTAGCGCTCTACTACAGTGTGTGTCAGGAACTGTCGTGTTGACATTCAGGACATGGCATCGGCCGTCACATACTTGTCAAACATTTCAACTCGTATATTTCAACTGAACATAAATGTTATAACAAGCGTTTAGGTAAAGGTTATTAGTTATAAACTGAACTATTATTTGAAATCATTGAATAAAATATTATTATAACATAACATTTAGAATGTATGGCTAATAATGGAATATAGGGAATATAAAGGTCAGTGCTATATGTTTCTATGTGATATATCTGATAATGACTTTTTAATACAACTCTGTTGCTGTTATGTCACTTTAGTGATACAATGTGTGATATATTAGATTATCCCATTAGATTATATCTCTTGTTCTGGGGAAAATAACTATATACTATCTAAATGTCACACATTATAATATTTTGATAGTTACAAGGTAAACAGATTATAACATAAATTTAACAGTTTTCCCCGCTAAAAAAAATATTCATTCATTTTAATCAAACTTATAAAGTCATAAATATTTCTGATTAAATTTCTTATATTCACTGTAGGGTGGTATAAATGATCAATGGAAGATGGAACATTAAATTTGGTTAAATTGTTATTATTTCAATTAAATCGCATTACAAAAAGTTAATAGAAACTAGGAGGAAGTAAATTCAATTAACATGCCAGTACAGTCAATCAAACAGGTTTCACATATATATTAAACAGAGTATTTGAAAATAACAATAACGCTTAATAATAAGATGTTCTATTCAGATATGGTTTAACAGCAGTTCAATACATTCATTTGAAAAAAAGCCATTGAAGTGGAAGAATACATTCATTTGGAAGGAAGCCTTTGAAGTTGAAGCTTGATGTCACTGAGTAAAGATGTTTCGTTGTGACTGACTTTAAGGATATTGATTGTGACTTTGAGAAAAGATTGTGTCACTAATTAAGGATTATTGGTTGTGAGTTTGAAGAAATATTTGGGTCACTGAGTAAAGATTAAAAATTGCAACTTTGAGAAAAGATTGTGTCACTGAGTAAAGATAATTGGTTATGACTTTGAGAAAAGATTGTGTCACTGAGTATAGATTATTGGTTGTGACTTTGAAGAAGGATTGTGTCACTGAGTAAAGAATAAAAGTTGAGACTTTGAGAAAAGATTGTGTCACTGAGTAAAGATAATTGGTTATGACTTTGAGAAAAGATTGTGTCACTGAGTAAAGATTATTGGTTGTGATTTTGAAGAAGGATTGTGTCACTGAGTAAAGATTAAAAGTTGCGACTTTGAGAAAAGATTGTGGTACCAATTAAAGATTATTGGTTGTGACTTTGAAGAAGGATTAATATTGTGTCACTGAGTAAAGATTAAAGGGACACTGCATCGAGGATAAACATGAGATCACTTTTATCTCCATATGCTGAATAACGTGTCTGCTAGCGAGTTACACTTCGCTTCACTGTCTACATGCAGTAGTTTTTACTACTTTTTTCTTCAATTGTTTGAAATTTAGGGTCTGTGACTCTTTATCAGACACGTTAATCAGCATAGGTTATACATTTGATGGCATATTTATCATCGACGCTGTGTCCCTTTAATGGTTGTGACTTTGAAGAAGGATTGTGTCACTGAGTAAAGATTAATGGTTGTGACTTTGAGAAAAGATTGTGTCACTGAGTAAAGATTAATGGTGGTGACTTTGAGAAAAGATTGTGTCACTGAGTAAAGATTCTTGGTTATGACTTTGAAAAAAGATTGTGGTACTGATTAAAGATTATTGGTTATGACTTTGAGTAAGATTATGTCACTGAGTAAAGATTATTGGTTGTTGCTGACTTTGAAGAAAGAACAGAATGTGTCACTAAGTAAAGATTATTGGTTGTGACTTTGTGGAAAGATTGTCTCATCGAGTAAATGTATTATTATTTTGACTGAGGTAAAGACAAATTTTCTGTTCAGTAAATGCAATGTATTAAACACTAGTTTCTGGAACTGCCCCTTTAATGTGTAATCAATTATTGAGGCATCCATTGATCAACTTTCAATTTAATCAATTATTATCAATAATAGGTCGATAAGAGGATAAAGGACATTAGTAACAACTCCAATATGACTTGCTAATATATAATAGCATGTTCAAAGTCCATATGAAAATAATTTGTAATTTATTTGAACAAATACTGTTTTATGATTGATAATTGATTGACAATCCACTAATGATCGATAACCAGATTAGTTGATTGATTACATCACTGTATACTTTACATCACTGTAAACACTGTATTTGTGGGGAATAGTTCATGAGAAGATTTCTCTGTGTTTTAAACATTGCAATGGCCTTTAAATGTGCAGAAACCAAAATACACGTCCTATATATATGCACAGCAGTTATATGGCCTATTTAACATTGCCAACCCACATCTCTCTTTTTGTCTGTTTTAGGTAAGGTTCCAAAATTATGTTTGACCAATTGGCAGCCCTTATACATTGTCTGATTTTCAATCGTAAATAGCGACTTGCACCTTTATATTGTTTTTATTTATATATAATGACAAACCGGGTTATAAAAGTTGTCTAATAATTAATTACAAGTGTATATTGTCTTGATTTTATGCTCATTTGATTCTGATGTATAATGAACATAGAGATAATAATATATTATTCTTTACAAAAATGCGCTTTGGTTGAAATTTAATTAGCAGCTCCGACTAAGTCGATACACGATAACTTGGAAAATATTTGTGCTATCAGGCTGTTATTTGGTGTATATGAACTATGGAGAAAGACCAAGATTTGTAAACGTTTTCTCTAAAATCTGTCAAAGGTCAAGGTCACAGTGAGGTCAAAACTTATTTTAACTATGAACACTTTGAGTCATTGCATGATTGTTATACGCGATGAAAAGTGATCATTGATGATCAAGGTCAAGGTCATGAGATATTGGTTAAAACCACGTTAATCCTTGGATAAAATTTTGAAAGAAGAAATAGGTTTTAAAGGGGCAGTAGCACGTTTTTTGCAAAATTTATTTTTTCAAATTTCCCATTTATAATGATAGTTTATGTCATTTAAACTAACTTAAGAGGGTAAAACATCTTATTACACAAACCAATTATCTGTAGCGGTAAAAAATATGTTGCGTATAAAGCAAAAATTGTGTGGCGGCCATTTTATTGTGAACACAATTTATTATTTTATATTACAAAAACATTTCCCATGGCTTTACCAAAACATGTACACTCATTTTAAACTTTATTTTCCAAAGAGAGAAGGATGTTTTACCATTGGTGAAATTATTTTTCAAATACATTTCATCAACTTATTTGAGCGAAAAAACGTGCTACAGTGCCTTTAAGAACAAACTTGTGAAAAGTGACCCCAGTGATGATTAGTAATAACTCGAATAATGAACAAATTTTTGTTAAAAAGAATTCCCATTTTATTGATGCTGACGAGAAGGCGGAACAGGGAAAGGCGAGACCCTAAGTTTCGGAGCTGCTCTGCTTTTGCGGTGTCCCACAAACGCTAATCTAGTATTTATAATGTTATTCTTCAATTCTGTGCCTGTTGTGTTTACCTGAAGATTATCAAGGTAATTTTTCCTTTACACACAGTCTTGTTTTTTATCCCTGGTGTATGTAGACCTTTTGCCCAAAACATTCTGAAAAAGTGTTCATTATAAAGAAGACAAGAATATTTATGGATGATCAACTTCTTTATTCAACAATGGCTGCATTTCTTGCGTTTAACTTACAAGGCTAGAAATTAACACTAGTCCTTCGGCCCGAGACTAGTAAAAATGACACCGGGCTAGTAAATGGTAGCTTCTCCTAAATTCTGAATCATTATGAAATACTCAAAGTATGAGTAGAGATTCTTGTTTTTATCGGCAACAATGGTATCAGATGTGAATGATTGAAGTAGGGAAAATACTTGCCATTGTAGTTCAAATATAACAAGTTATAATTGTTAAATTACTGTATTTGGCTAGTAGAAAACAAAAGGACTAAGCCTTCTGGCTACCATGTTTGAAGTTAGTTTCTACCCTGGTTTTAACACTATAAGGATCTATACCGAAACTTCACCATTGTTGAATAAAGAAGTTGATCATCCGTAAACTCCTTGTGTTCTCTATAACACAAACTTCTAGAATACCTCTCAAACAGCGTTAATTATTTTGCCGTTTGCAGTATGTTTCAAATAGGTTGTTTTCTATAATGCATAAAAAGCAGAAATACACAAACAGCAATTTTTTTCGGTAATTTTCTTTTTCACAAATCATACCCGGGTTGAACTGTTGCTTTAAGGACAATCATCAATACATCAATATGTGAGATCATGAGTAATGCCTACCATACTTACATAGCAGTGTCTCCGTAATCTGATGACGAGACTACTTGACAACAAAACGTCCCGGTGCTGTTTACACGAGGATCGTATCACTTCACAACCGGTTACACTGTCATGTACTCCTCTTTTCTTTTTTTATTGGTGTCTTTTGTCATTGTTTGTGTTATTTAAAGCTTATATTGTCTTCTCCACACTAACAAAATCATGTGTTTTAAATTAGATATGATGTCCGTATTCTGGCGCACATGACGACTGTAACCAGCATGCTATGCTAATAATGAGGCTGTCTGCAGTATGCATGCTCAAGGTGCTTTGAAACGTATGCATGTGTGAAACTCAACATGAAGAAAGACAAGATCGATCTGTGTAATTTTCTGCAAGGTTAATCCTCTGATTTAAATTATATCAAAAGTTGACAACAATAACATCATCTTATTAATGAAAGTCTTAAATATTATCTAATGGATCATTGGTTATCCTTGAAAACAAATTGAAAATTTAATTGACAGTACCTTATGAATAGTTATATGTGTAAGGTGCTAGCATTGGGGGTCTGACTCTGAGTGTGTAGGTAAAAAATGCAAGAAATTAACAGCATTTAGAAGTGGAATACATAAGAAAACTGAATTTTTTGGATAACAAGTTCTTTATTGGGTAGATAGATACCGTTTGGGAGTATATGCTTACTCCTTCATCATCTGATGATATGCTGTGATGTCACAAACATGATGACATCACAATGCCATGATATCATAAGCATGATGGTGTCACAATGCTATGACATTACCACACTGAAAATCTAACAGCAGTGATGTTTTTAAAAGATGTACCTCATGATGTCATCTGGTTTTAGGAGTTATAACATTTTGAGCCATTACATCATAATTTAAAATCATATTGATGTCATTTAGTTGACAATTACGGAAGCGCTGAAGGGACATGGTAAAATAATATTTATCTCGTGCGCACGACTTAGTATCGCGTGCGCACGACTTGGTATCTCGTGCGCTCGACTTAGTATCGCGTGCGCACGACTTAATATCGCGTGCGCACGACTTAATATCGCGTGCGCACGACTTAGTATCGCGTGCGCACGACTTAGTATCTCGTGCGCTCGACTTAGTATCGCGTGCGCACGACTTAATATCGCGTGCGCACGACTTATTATCGCGTGCGCACGACTTAATATCGCGCGCGCTCGACTTAGTATCTCGTGCGCACGGCTTAATATCGCGTGCGCACGACTTAATATCGCGTGCGCACGACTTAGTATCTCGTGCGCACGACTTAGTATCAAGAGCGCACAACATGCAGTCTAATTAAAATCGACCCTGTTCCGAGGAATTAAATCTGATACAAAGTTCATTTCGTGATAGGAACTGGTTCTATAGATTCCTCCGAACGATATGTGCTCTTATCCCGACAAATTTACTATTTTGCAACTTTTGTTTCTCCGAAAACTGTGTATTTTAATAAGACTGGCACAGCATGACATCTTTAAGGTCGACTGCAATGCCCAAAGTCACTTTCGGGATTCATTAAAAGGGGATTTGAATTTGACACTCTAAATTCCTGAAATTGCCCCATAAATTACTTATATACTGCTTTTTAATTACAAGTTTCTACTTGTGTTAAGAGTCGGTGACCTTAAAACGGAATTATTTGAAACGTCGACAGGTGTTCGCCAGGGTTGCATTCTGTTCTATTTATCTTTTATATTAGTGAATTAGTTGATGACCTTAAGACTCATAGGTTAAGAGGTATTTTTATGGAACAGAATATATTCTATTGCTTCTGTTTGCTGATGATGCAACGTTACTAGATGACACTGTTATTGGTCTGCAGAAGAAGCTTGATTTGCTAAAGGCGTATTGTGATAAATGGGGTTTGCAATTTAATTTGGATAAATCATGCATTGTTGTATTGAGAAATGGACGTACGGTGGAGAAACAGTCAATGTTGTATCACATTATACATATTTAGGTGTAATCTTCTCAAAACTTGCAAGGTCAAAGGCATGCGAAACATTAGTTATTCAAGCTCAAAAGGCCTGCTTTCCCATTTTTCAACTCATTCACAAGGACCTTTAAATCCCATATTACCCAGATATTTGGTACCAAAATAGCACCAATACTTTTATAAGGACCAGAAATATGAAAAAGTTCATAATTCTTTCTTTAACTTTTGTAAGTAAGTTTTGGGTGTCGGAAAACAGGTTTCAAGTAATGGAGTTTTAGCAGGTTGTGCGAGATTAAAAATGTATGTTGATTACTATGTGAGATGTATTCCTTATTGGTGTAAATTATTGAGAATGTCCAAGGATCATTATCCAAAACAGTCGTATTTACATATGAAGAAGTTATAGTTTCACCTGATAGAGTAACTTCTGTTAAATATTTGTTAAATTTCTATGGATTTGGCTTTGCTTGGAACAATCAAGATGTCGGTGATATATCTTCATTTATATATAGTTTTAACAACATAATTATTGATTGTAATAAACAGCCAGCGTATATTTGGTAGGATAAATCAATATTTGTCTACTGCGGTTAAATCCGCCCCCATTGCGTTGTAATATAAGAGGTGCAAATGTAGATATGACTTGTAAAATGTGTGAACCTGGTGTGACTGTAAATGCTGTACATTTTATGTTACATTTTTAATCTTACACGAGATAAGCCCTGTTTATACGGCGAACTCTGCACATGTGCAATATTGCTTATGGTAGTAACATACACACGTGAGTAAAGGTAAATTACTATGCGTTCATACATGTTAAATTTCTGCGTAAGCAAATGAGCTTCCAACTCTTTTGATATATGAATAGAGAATTCCTAAAACATGCCAATTCATATTTATTAGATGTAAACTAACTAAATGACATTAATTTATATCTGTCAACATTTGTTTGACTAGATCGCCCTAATTATAATGAAAATCGGATAGTCAGATGGATTTCGAAGGTCATCGCGTGCAAGAAGGAGATAATCCTAGTAAAATATGCATATGTGCAACATCCCGATGCAAGGCATAACTCTTGCCAGTCTCCATTACTGGCTGATTTAGGCCTTGCAGTATTTCCTTAAGAAATCTGTGTTTAGAAATCCAGGCCCGCTATGCATTTCCAGTGCAGCGATTCACTGCCTCGACACAAGAAAGCTAGGGAAATACCGCAAGGGTTAAATCAGCCAGTAATGCAGACTGGCAAGAGTTATGCCTTGCGTTTGGAAGTTGGTTTTTCATATGTGTGGATCTCCCAAGACTGTGGTGACATGGACTGTTTTATGCAATGTCTTAAACAACGATGTAAATTAAAGATATTCAGTATCAAATATGGCAAAGCAAATTAAATTCATCATCGTATCTTCAAACTTATTGTCACTTCAAGAATATTCTGAAACCAGAGCTTTACATTTTAGAACTTATTCCGAATAGAGACCTTGTACG
Source organism: Gibbula magus (assembly GCA_936450465.1). NCBI lineage: Eukaryota > Metazoa > Mollusca > Gastropoda > Trochida > Trochidae > Gibbula > Gibbula magus. Next base: position 40,767,757 of record OW388291.1, read on the forward strand.
TAATATGTGTACATTTAAATTCATGAGCCATAAACTTAATATCCAACTGTATCGATACGATACAAATGTAAATACTGATCTACTGAAATGTACAAAAAGTAATAATGGCGTCATTGAAGATGAATGTCACTTTTTATTAGTCTGTCCATATCATGACGAAAGTAGGAAATCATTGTTCCTACCTAGATACTATTATACACATCTATCACAGTAAAAGTTTAAGTTGTTTATAACTTCCAATAATACTGATTGCTTAATCTCGGATTATTTTTTAAGCGTAATCTACCTATGTAAATAGTCACTTCGATGTCCATGTGCACTGAAAATTGTAATATTGTACTTTTGGCTATTAGGCCTTGAATATGAATAAACTTTCTTAATAATCAAATTAAAGTGCATATTGTCTATTGGCTATATCTATCTCTCTTGTCAAAAAACGAATGCTCTATATTAACAATGTTAATATCACCTGTAAGTATAATGATTAATATTTCATATATTATCAGATTGTATCCAAAAAATACACAGAATGAGAGTGTAACTGTGTACTATAAACAGTAAATCTCGAAAGTGACTATTGGGCATTACAGTCGACCTTTAAGATGCCATGTGCATGCTGTGAGCACGATATACTAAGTCGTGCGCACGCGATACTAAGTCGTGCGCACGCGATATTATGTCGTGCGCACGCGATACTAAGTCGAGCGCACGCGATACTAAGTCGTGCGCACGCGATACTAAGTCGTGCGCACGCGATACTAAGTCGTGCGCACGCGATACTAAGTCGTGCGCACGCGATATTAAGTCGTGAGCACGCGATAGTAAGTCGTGCGCACGCGATATTAAGTCGTGAGCACGAGATACTAAGTCGAGCGCACGCGATACTAAGTCGTGCGCACGCGATACTAAGTCGTGGGCACGCGATACTAAGTCGTGCGCACGCGATACTAAGTCGTGCGCACGCGATATTAAGTCGTGAGCACGCGATAGTAAGTCGTGCGCACGCGATATTAAGTCGTGCGCACGAGATAAATATTATTTTACCATGTCCCTTCAGCGCTTCCGTAGACAATGGCAGGGCATTGACGCAAATTTACATTCATATCCAACACGAGCGATATCTCGAGCTGTATTTTTGGATGATAAATGTTGTTGATTGTTGTGAACATACAAGGAGGAAACAGTGCTTGCTATTAATTCATGATTTGTCAATTATGATAAATGTCCAGACATTCTTTAAGGATGTTTGTTCTTGATTTATATAAAATCATTTCTGGGATACGGATACTTTGTCATATATTACAGGAACAGAACTTGTAAAGAATGGTAAAATAAATCCAATACAAATGACCTGTCTGGTACAGTTTCAGTTAAAACAACCAGCCATCAATAGAATGTATTATTCAGATATTTCCATGTTGATGGGAAAGGTCCATTAGCCATTTGTCTTTGTTGCTAGGGAGCTTTAGGTGAGCACAAAGTTTGCAAAGAAAGTCACAAAAACATAAATGTTTATGAAAGGGTTATGGCGAGTGAATACTGCACGTTGCGGTGTACGTATGTATCGTGTCCCGATCGCTGCTCATACTCCAGGCTCCACATCACTCTAAACTCAACTAAAGACCTTACGACGGAAAAATCAATGAAACTCTTTGAAATTGGTCAACATGTGTTAGCAATCGGGAGAAATACATATCCTGAATGGGATTGAAGTGCAATACCTTGTAATGGAATGCGGATCGGCAATGCGTAGTTTGATTGGTCTTGCTCTTTTTGTTTTGTGTCATTGTAACTTGCTTACGTGAACCAACGTCATGAAAACAATGTCGCATTAACTGAATGATATAGATACTTAATATGAAACATTGAACATAAAGCTCCTACAGTAATCTTCTGTACTGAAATTCAAACCATCAGCTGAGCCATCACACATTAAAGCAGTGATGAAATATATTTGTCAAAAATTTCCAAACTATGATTATTCAAGATTTTGTGATCCAGAGAATAATCTGGAAACAATTTAGGCTACTGATGCATTGATGTAGAGACTTTTACTCGAAAAACAAGATGTTTGTTTATTTTCGACAACATGCTTCAATTGTTGCAATGTCAGTTAATGCAATTTACGACTTTGTATCGCTGTAAATTGATATCTTAAATTCTTCTCCCTGATATTTTCTCTGTGCAATATTTTCTCTCTATAATGTTTTCTGTCTGATATTTTCTCACTTTCATGCTCTCTCTCTATCTCTCTCTCTAATAATTTCTCTATCTGATATTTTCTGTCTCTAATATTTTCTCTATCATACAGTCATGCTTCAGTGCGCTCGTCGGGCTAAATTTGCAGGTATACTCAAACCGGGTAATTAAAAAGTTGTTTTAACCCTTTCGCCACTAGGAAACCAGAATACTAATACGTTTTCTGGCCTCTGTAGAGGCCTTCAAGGGTGAAAGTGTATATTGTCTAGATTTTATGCTTATTTGGTTCCGATATATAATGTACATAGAGATAAAAATCTGTCATTCTTTACAAAAATGCATTACATTTGGGCTTTAAAGGGGCAGTAGCACCTTTACAGCCCCTTTAATACATTCTCCGTATTGTGATACTTATCATTAAAACATTTAAATTGGTCATTTTTGCAAAATATCAAGGTGTCCAAATTAAAAATTTAATAAAAAAATATATATATAACTAGGATGTCATATGTTTGAAATCACGATATATATCATGAAATTTCTGTATCATAATACTTTTAGTATCATTAAACTAGTGTAATATTGAAGCACATTATAGACAGACTATTGCACGAATAATGTGTCATAATGACAAGGCCCCCTTGTTAGTTATTTAATATCATAATTTCTTAATTACCCATTCTTATTCATGCCCCAAATAACAAGGAAGTTGGAAGTACCGTAGATATAGTTTTATCGAGGTCTATAAAGTCCCAAAACAAGGAAAATATTTGACAGTTTTCAAGTTTTTCTGTGCTATCCCTCTTCCTTGACCTCTTTCACCTGATAATCCCAGAATGTTATAGGATAACCACTTTTGTCCTGTAACCAATCTTTGATTATTCATTGCTTTTGTTAAACAGTTGTTCTGTAAATAAGCCATTTAAAGGGGCTATAGCATGTTTTCAATCAGAAATAAAGAGATCTCACAAAATGTGAAAAATAAATTTTACAAATTGAAAAACAATCCTCCTCAATCAATAGATTTCTAAAACAGAAGGTTATAATTTGGTTTAGCAACATGGATCCATTTCCCATCCTCAAATTATTAAAAGGTCTTCACACTAAAATAGCCGCTAGGAGTTTTTGTGTTGTACATGACACTGTTTTCTACAACTGTGGATAATCTGGTCATGTAATGGTCTGTTTTACCCTCTAATCCTGCATAAATGCTAATTGGCAAATTTGAACAAATTTATAATGAAAAAAAATGTGCTACAGTGCCTTTAAAATAGTTTGACATTAATAAATTTAGCAACTAAAGTGCAAAGAAAAAATATCCTTCCTCATTGTGTGCTGAATTTGAACCTGATACGAAATAACTTTACTAATAAAATCAATATAATTTTTTTTTCCAAACAACATTCTGAATCCAATAGAGAATTTTCAAGTAATGGAATACACTAATATAATACAATACCTTGAATAACGTGATGGTGACATCCTGTCAGTTCGTTATTGTGTTTATGAAATGCATTATGGTCGGACCAATGACAACTGTTCACAGTGTAATGCATCCATTTCAATAAACTATTAGTTATCAAGCATTTTCTAAAATCTATTTATACTTGTCATAACAATAACTTTCAACATCTGTATAATAGTTTTTAATGATTCTTTTTGCTTGATTGAATTATTATCATAAATATTTTCAACTAAAATCTTTTTTATGTTTCAGCCTCTAGTTACTCGTATATACCAACAAAAGAGCTTTCATGCTTTTACATATATGAAGTGGGGTTCGTTCACCCACTGAGCAAATGTTCTTTCAATAGTTAAAGTATCTGTCCTATTGCCATCTTTATGTTTTTTACATTATGTGAAATGAAAAACATGGTGTAGTTTTACTAATTTTACTACTTTTTATACCCCGCTACGAAGTAGTCGGGAGTATATAGCGGTCAGCACGTGCGTGCGTGCGTCCCTCCCGTTTTTGTTCCGCTTATAACTCTGAAACCAGTTGTTCAAATTTTACGAAACTTGATATGTACAATCACCATGATGTGTACATTTGCCTTTTGTATGTTTCATACCCTCATTTGCATAATTTATGCAAATTTTCTCCATTTTCGACTTAACCATTCACACTTTTTGTTCCACTCATAACCCTCACACCAGTTGTTCAAATGTTACGAAACTTGATATGTACAATCACCATCTGCCTTTAATATGTATAGGTTCATAGTGACTAAATTATGCAAATTTTCAAAATTTTTTGACTTCACCATTCACACTTTCTCATAACTCAAGACACTAATTATTCAAATGTTAATCTGTCATTGTATATTTCATACCCTCATTTGCATATTTGTATATTTCATACCCTCATTTGCATATTTAATGCCATTATTTGACTTTTACTTCTAAAACACGCTTACAAGCTAGTGTATCTATGAGGACATACTTACTCTGCTTTAATAATACTTCTGTGGTCTGTTCATACAAAAGTCTAAACATTGATGTCCTTTGCTATTTTGAAAAAATTTTCTTTGACCAATGTTAAAAGCGGGGGCATATGAGTGAGCTGTGCTCACTAATTCTCTTGTTCGTAATAAACACATACGTTGATAGAAAATCCATAAAGTAACAAATGATTTTCCATCAGACTAATCAACAATGTCCTGGTAAGCTGTAGCGTTTTCTCCACGCTAAGCGCTGATGAATGGCTTTCTTTTTATTTTTCAATGAATGTGCTGTCGTCTTTATTAAATTGTCGAATATTATAATATTACCCTTATCAATAACTTTTGAGTAGATTGTGTTTTAAACCGTATTAATAACATATATGTGTGTAAACAGGAATATCCTCTCCAACTTTCATTTCCGTAAAAAGTACCCCGATAGAACCCTCTCTTTAATGATCATGAAAGATTAACCTTCTGAAATAACCCTTGACCTGTTAGTCCCAATATTCCTTGATTGATACCTTTGTTATGATCCCTGTAAATTGGACACTCAGAATGGGTAAATAGCTCACATGATGATAGTGCTAAATAATTCATCTTGGTCGATAATCAGCTTTCATAACTTAGCAATAGTACTTTATTGAAAGGAAACATGAAAACACAATTTTAAGGTAAATCATCAATAGCGGATCCAAGATCCCAGATCCCCCCATGGACCCCAACCTCTATTTCAGTGAATGAAGCCAGCCGCTTCTTTGAAAAAATCGGGATCTGCCTATTGAGTTTAATTTAGATTGATTCAGAATGATAACCACATAAATGTTTTTGCAAGTTCATTTCAAATTACCTCTCCTTTGCAAGATGGCAAATGGTGTTTCAATGATGTTTTATGCAGAAAGTATGATGGTATATTACTTTCAGACCTATTAGAATTACAGCAGTTTTTGTTATTGTCATAGTTTATCACGATCACCGATCACTATACTCCCATCAAGGGAATATTTATTGAATATTTGATATTGAATTTTAACTACTAAAAGCACTGTGAACAGATTATATTAACACCTGATCATTAAAGGTCTTCACCTGACATTTATCTACCCAGTATTAAAGTACAGCATGAACATTGGATATTGAACGTGTGGAGTGTGTCTATAATACTGTCCTCCTGTCACAGAGAGAGACAGGTGCTTCCACTGCAGTGGGTGATCCAGAGGGGGTTCAGGGTCCCCCCCCCCCCCCCCCCCTCCTTGAGAATTTGTGCATGTGAAGTTGATGGACCCCAAGGTGAACCACCGCCCTTTTAAAATTCACAGTTGGAGAAAAAAAGTTTCAACAAAGAAGAATGAGCCATTTATTCAAATAAATATCTGAACAATTGAAATTATCAGAATTTATGACTTGGGATTTATAACACATCATGTTGAGCTTAAATCTGATGTAGAAGGACATTTCAGGGAGATAGATTGATTACTGTTGTTATACCTGGATTCAACAGATCCAGTTACATTATACAATACTGTGGAATAATTGATCTAATCAATTGATGGAAGTGGGCTTAATGTTTCTCTCATACATGGGTGAATGTCTGATGTGCAAGCAATTGATCATCAATTTGTCAGGGAAAATAATAAGGTTTAATTGCATTTATTTAAAAAAAACACTGTAAACTCAGATATCTATTTGATTTTTCCATTCCGACCACTTCTCTGTTTTCAACTAACTGCTAAATGATTGCAATAATGCCCAAGTGACATAACAATAATTCACTCAATCACTCACTCACTCTGTTTGCACTGTAACAAAAAGGTGTTTTCTTTTTAGTTTGTTTAGTGAACACCATCGTATGTTTAGTTTTCTTCTGTGGTGAAATCTTTGTCCTCCACTTGAAAATTATATATCTTATATTTCCAATTTTCTTTGTTTCTCTGGTCCGTGAAACACTTGTCAATAGAGAAACTTTGAATGGGTTATGTTCAACTTCTTATAATTAAAAACCTGATGAGCTACAGAGCCCATGACTATTTTATTATATTTTCAATTGATTTTGTCATTATTTAGCTTTACTCAATTAACCTAAAAATTGATTGGGTAGGTTTTTCAGGGAAAAGTAGGCTAGTTTGAATTGCACATTAGAACTATCACATATTGATCTGAGCACAACACTTGATGACAGCTGTTACTGTAAACGATGATATAGTGGTTATACACAGAGGATGTGTCTCTTTATAAATATTTGTATAAAGTGGGTCATTTGGTCAAATATTTGTAAAAAATGGGTTATTTGGTTATATCTGTACTGTGGTTCGTTCGTTTATATATGACATGGACACAAATTGTTATAAGAATCACTAAAAATTTAGGTTCATATCAGGTTTTCAGTTATAAAATAACTTCCCCCCCCCCCCCCCCCCCCCCCCCCCCATATGCAAAATATAACGTGAACATGACATGCAAAATAGGATTTTTATCAGGATTTTATTTAATCATGAGATAGACAAAGTCCTGAATTTCAGCACAGTACCACCAATGATTTGCTTGTTCAAACCGTTGACGGCAGGTTTCACTGCAATGCGTAACCACAGTAGTGTTGCAGGTTTTCTCCCTGTACTATTACTAGCTGCCGGGAAATAAGTGAAATACTTTTCATAACAGCTCTAAGCCCCAAATCACCTTTTATCAACTCGCCAATTTAGTTCTGCCAACTTCTGAAACACTTCTCAAAGAAATAAAATTCGATGTATGGAAGCTAAAATAGAAACATGCAATCAGAACAGACTGTTGATACAAGAAGCTGGAGATATGTAAGTACAACATGCAAGTATTCTGCTGTGTATTGATCAAAGCAATCTGAGATTTGTTTCCAGTTAATCTAGCAGAGATAATAGAAAATAAGTCGATCACTGATTACGTTGTTTTCTTTACACAGATTTATTTATTTTCAAAACCATTAATGATTTCCAGATAAGATGATTTATCATTGCATGTGTAATTCAGCTTTATGCCAGCAGTTTTTTGTCAATGTACAATGATGCAATTTATAGATTAATCCTCCTCAAGAAAACACGGTTTGTTAAGAAATGCTTTTGAGATTGAAAAAGGATAATTTCCTGTAAATTATACAATTATACAATTCACAATATGCTCTGCAGAAATGTTTTGTTAATATTTTCAATCACTCAGTGAAAGATAAAACCGGTTCAGAACTATGTAAGAGACTTTCATTATAAAAAGTCTGAATTTCATCCAGTGAATTAAACAAGAATAATTGGATGCAAGTAAATCATGTTTTCATTGATTTTGCCAGTATTTAGATTAGATACCGGTAGATGTTCATTTACATGTACTTATCACAATTGATTTATCAGAAATATTACGCTAATATGCTCAATAAAGTGTGTGAAAGTATTGTCCAAAGAAAAGAGCATGATTTACATGGAAACGCTTTCCATATTTCCATTTGATTAAACAACGATAATGGGCATCTTTTTTACTTCTCCAAAACCCTGACTGATTTTAAAGATGGAAGATGTACATTTGCATGTAGGCTGATCATCATATCAAAGCAACATTTTCAGGAAAGAAATGGATTTTTGCAATATGAACAAATTTCTTTGCATAAGTGGATTCCTGGATGAGGAAGCTTCATTTATTGGGGAATAACTTCCAGTGAATTGAACAAAACTAATAGGTATCCCATTCAATGTACTAGACATAACATAATATAGTGAGATTAGATTACATATTTCTAAATATAATGAACATGAATTTTTTCTTAATATTTGGAATTTGTTTTAAAAAAATTTAATGATCTTGAATTGTTCATCTCAAGCAAAAAGTCATAATTGTCAAAAGATGAATTGTTAACAATTTCATTACAATTATATACTTCTATGGTTGAAAATATGGGGTTTTACATCCAAAACTGCTACAGTTGAGTGAGTTCTGGTGACGTCATACCATTGTTGTACTAGATTTTTATAAGCAACAGCGATAATGTTGCGTTAATTGTAGATGTGACGTCATATAATTGTAAACATGATGTCATCTCCTTGGAGATATTTTCCACTGAGAAAGTGATATCAAACTGCCGTGGTGAGAACATTTTCTTGTCATTGAGCATGCATATGATGAAATGTATATGAATGTATATAAAACTGACTTTGTTATGTGTTATTAGGGAGTGGTGCTAATCACTGTGATGAAGATAGTTGTGTTCTGACCTAACCGTCCCCATGAAGCCAGTGTAGTTCACAGTTCCTCAGCCTCAGACAAACTTCAGCTCAATGTCAGAAGAAAAATCAATATGGCTCTGAGATTCCATTATATTTTCAAACCATAAATAAATAATACAATACACTGTTTGCATGAGAGAGTTCCCTGCTTATGTTTTCAGAGCCTTAGTGATTTAAGTTTGCTCATTGTCTAAGTAGAGAGTCCCTATAGATGTTTCTATTGACAAAATGAATAAATAAACAAAGAAAAGGTTTACGTTTAATACACATGAGAAAGTTTTTTGCATTTGTATTCATTCACTCAAAGGATATGCATAAAAGAAAATGTTTGATGTACCTAGAAGAAAAAGGAGGATAAATCCATCATCAAGACATGGAGACGCCCACAGAAGGAGCAGAATTTTGTAGTTCCATGTGTCCATGGGTTGGACCCCCTTCTTCAGACTCAACCTTCTTAGACAGGACATCAAGCGCCTTTTATAACATAGTACCAAAACACCAATTATATATTTCAGATTAGTTTTCTTGCATTGTATAAGCACCTGAGTAATTTAGATAATCTTGAATGATTTGATATGGACCAGCCACGGCTATGTTTCTGCTGGCAAACGAAAATATTAAATTTTGCAGATTAGATTCTCTCTGGAATACATGAGAAATGTTCCAGCTTTGTCATCGTTTAATAAATATCAAAGATACTGAAGACAGATCCCTTCATAAATGAAATTATAAAAACAATGGTGGTTAACCGAGAAGGTTAAAAGTAAGTATGAGCTGTGAGAGAGAGGTGCAGTACAAACACGTGGCTGTGGAGTGGAGATTCCCTTGTCAGACTGGAGATTGGTGTGATTTATAGCTCATTGTCAACAAGTTTATACATCATGTGAACCAGGGCCTAGCTTTCCCAAGCTCTCTTAGCCATAGGTGGATCCCTAAATGTTCAAATGGGGGCCCCATCCTCCTCCACTGTTCAGCTCTTATATTATCGTTGGTACGATGCATTAACTTTAGTTTATGACTATCCTCTCAATAAGGGAACTTTGGAAATCTAGACGCTGATCGGTTTAAAAGGTACATTGCTTTATGTGCAAAGCTTTTGATCTGAAACTGTTAACACTTTCCTGCTATGGTGGCAATGGTGTCTCACAGTGAATTACTTTTGAATTCAGTAGCAGATTTCAAGTTAACATATTTGATGACATGTATACATCTGAGTTGTTGATGAGGTAGGTGATGCGGGTTGAAATGAAATGAAATCTTTATTTAATTTTCATGTTGAAACATATTTAATATCTATGCTAATACAATTTCCTTATCTGTGTGAAAAAAGCCCACAATAAACTGAATACAATTTTAACATGAATGCATGCATGACGACATCTCTCATCTGAGTACTGTGAATCATACAGCTTTATAACTTGTTGTTGAGTTTTTGAAAGTTCATCCAGCTGTCCCTGTTCTGTACAGGCCACTCAGCTTGTGTTTTAAGTAGGTTATTACAGAGCAAATGACAGCCATGTTGACTGAGAGGCTGTAGGGTCAATTCATGTGACGTGAGATGACATAAAATGTTTCAAAGAGGTGTTGAAATGCGGTGTAAATGTTTTTAAGAGAAACGCACATTTGAGATATATGACTGCTACAGGGATATTGACATTGGTAGATATATAATGATAACAACCCATGGTGACTTTATGATTATATGCATGCCTAAATAAAAGAGAAATATCAAGATTGTAGGGTTGGATATGACAAAGATATCAAGGTTGTGGGTGAGATATGACAAAATTTGTCATGAGATATCAACGTTGTGGGTGGGATATGACAAAATTTGTAATGAGATATCAAGGTCGTGGGTGGGATATGACAAAATTTGTCATGAGATATCAAGGTTGTGGGTGGGATATGACATAAGTTGTCGTAAGATATCGAAGTAAGGTCGTAAGGTATGACAAAGTTGTTAAAAGATATCAATGTTGTGGGTGAGATATGACAAAATGGTCATGAGATATCAAGGCTGTCAGTGGGATAAAACAAGTTTTCATGAGATATCAAGGTTATCATTTGATATTAAGGTTGTCAGTGTGATTTGACAAAAGTTCTCACAAGATATCAAGTTTTTAAGTGTGATTTGACAAAAGTTGTCATGAGATGTACAGGTTGTTGGTGAGATATAATGAAAGTTGTAATAGGTTATCAAGTTTGCTGGTGCGATATAGCAAAGATGTGGTATCAAGGCCGTGGGTGAGAAACAACAAAATTGTCATGAGATATAAAAGTTATGGTTGAGATACTTGGACAGTTTTTCCTCGAGGGTCTCTTGGACAAACTGTCCTGGTACTTCCCGATGCACCTCGGAAACTATTATTAGTTACTATTACTTGTCAAGAGATAACAAGATTATCAAGGCAAGAATTTTACATATTATTTTATCATAAAATTATGATCATTAGACTCATGTATCAATTAAGTACATGACTCATGATCCATACAATCTCCCAAGACTCTGATACTTAGTGTTACAAGGCATCCAGTAACGTGTACTAAAGCACCTCTGTGAGGACACTGGGTACAATGACTATACAGAGACTGGGTGCTATTAAGGTCAATGCTAGTTGATTTGCCTACAAACTGTGTTGTGTGTTATGTTATAAACATGACGACAAACAAAGCCTCGAGATGCTTGCACGAACACATAATCTTTTCTTAATGACCTAATTACAAGGATGTTTCTACAAATCAATTTCCTTAACGAACTTGTTTTATTTGTTTGTAATAGATTGCGCTGGAAATGTTCCAAGGACTACTTAATGTTTAGTAATTGGTTAGCATTCTAATAGGCTCAACTGGATGTTACTGTACAAAGGTCTAGTTGTTCTGTGATATAATTTTTAAGGTTCTTTATATTAATGTAGTAGTGTCAATCATCTCTGCGGAAATATTGTATCCTGTATTTCCTCTAATAAGCTTCAAGGCCCTTATTATTTCATCTCTCAGACTGGGCACTTATTGGAGATTGTGCTCTCTCTATAAGCATGTTTATGATCAATAGTTTTCACAAAATCAAATAGTATATTTCAAGGAAAACAAATTAAATGAGAAAACATTTATCTTACGTTTATTTGTTCATTATGACATGTTGACATTGGCAAATGTCACTTTTACAACAGCGTCTCTAATTGCAAAACTAGATTCAACTGCAATCAATCAGGACACTCCCTTTTTTCCCTCGATGTCAAGCAATGTAGAACAGAGGTTAGGATTGGAAATGTGAAGGGAGTAACCTCTGTGGGAGAAGAGAATGTGACCAATATTTCTTGAACAATTGCTTACCCCTGTACTTTTTCGGGCCTGTTACTGGTACCTGATTAAGATTGTTTATCAGTATTGATTCTTTAATTCAACAACTTACAATACTGAAGGACTTGAGCAAAAATCAGAACATTTAAAAATACTTTTGATTTAGAGTAAAGTTGTGATTCAGAAACTTTGATGCAAATTTAATTTTTCCACACGGTGATTCAATAAACTGTTTAAAGGCCAAATATTCAGAATGAATGTTTGATCAGTGTGAGACCTTCTTAAATGAAGTATAGTGCACACTGATCAAACATCCATTCTGAAAGTCGTTAATGTCTTTGAGTAAAGCATTTAAAGGAATGTGGTTCTGTCGCCATCTTGGATAATTTGCATTACCGGTACCTGAAATGAAAACACGCTATATTGTACCTAATTTTACAACTTTTTAATAACTTAAGACAAACACTGATAGAGTATTGACATAGTAACACTTAACATATCATAAAACTGATAAATATTTTGTTGTTATCATGTAGCGAAGTCTTCCCCACTCGCAGCGCCGATGAATGGCTTCAGTTCTCATTGTTTTTATTTTCAACAAATGTGCGCTTGTGTTTATCATGTTGTGAAATATAAAGTCATCAAAATGTTACCTTAATTAGTATTTTTCAATTTCACCGTGTTTTAATCATGTATTAATAACATATATGTGTAAACAGGAAAATTCTGCCGAACTTTGTTTCCACAAAAAATACCCTGATAGAACCATCTTTTAAGCATATTCTGTGTTTAGTGTTACAGTTTACAAAAGCTTGAGTCAGATGTTAGATGGAGGGAATCTGTCACTTTGAAGCGGCAAGTGTGTTTATGCACTCATCTGATAATCTGACCTAATTGTTAAAAGGAGGGTTCTATCTGGAAATTTTAGAGGATATATTCCCGTTTACACATATATATGCTATTAATACATGATTAAAACAGTCAATTTGAAAGACATGAATGAAGTTAATATTCTGATGACTTTACATTTCACAACTTGATAGAGAAAAGCGGACATTTGTTATGAAATAATAACAATGAGAACTGAAGCCATTCATCGGTGCCGAGAGTGGGGGAAAACTTAATTATGTGTTCCCTGTGAATATTCTATCTTTGTATATGTTTTATTGTTACAAAATTGTAAAATTGGGTTAAAATATATGTTAAATATAGCATGTTATCATTTCACGTAATGCCAAGAAACCAAGATGGCGGAGAGAGTTCGGTGATAGAACTTTCCCTTTAAAATTATCTCACAATATTTAGATCTGGTTTTTGGTTTCTTTTGAAACTGCTGAGTTAATGGATCTGTAAGCAGTCACTCTGCCCATTACACAAGTGCATTCCTTTACATATTGCTGATTCAGTAATTGCATATTTGAATGTCAACTACTCCAGTTTAATTGTGAATGATGATCAATAATTTTAGATTATAATTTCCCAACTGTCTGGTTTTTTTTTGAGGAATGTCATATACTTTATCATGAACAACTACATACATGGTAGCATTATAGACATTTACCATTTATTAGCTAACCGCATTGTATTATATGCTTTCTTCCCTATCTTTGTTCATTAAGCTTGTAGCTGATCTACACAGAAAGGAATATTCATGGGTTTTTTTCAAATAATATCGACTATATAAGTTACAGTGTATTTCATTTAATTAATTTGCTACCCATTATTATGACACAATGTGTTAGCTTTTCCAAACATTGTCTCAGCAATACTGATAACTGAATAACATTTCTGTTCATATCAAACTAATGAATTATCATATATTTGCCTCTCTTCTTGTTTGCTTTAGTTAATTATAATCGATTGCCAATACTAGTTTTCCGATAAATGCGAAGGTAGCGTTATTGGAGATAAAGATAACATCTATATATATCAAGTTCACACGAACAAACATATATCAACTTACAAATCCTCAACGACTCCTTCAGAATCAATAGGGTTAATCAATTATATTATGTTAATGAATATTTAATTAGTAATTAGGACATACCTTATTGATCTTGTTCGGTACATACATTTTTTTTTTATTAAGAACTTTCTCATAATGATCTGTAGATGTCAACAGGTCGAAGAAAGAAATTATTTTCTGATTGAGATATTAATTGAATTATTGATTTCATCAGTATGATAAGAGATTAGAGTAATCAAACTACTATTTATATAATTTGACTTTTTAACCTCTTAAATTTTTGATAGGATTTTGATTTGATGCGGAAAGATATAACTATTTATCTGAGCACAAACCAATAACAAAATATTTTGCTTGTACATCAATTCTCATTATTTGTAAAATAATATATCTCCTAATATACCCCTTTCACCCAAAGTTTTCAAATTAGGTTACATTTGGTAATCATGCAAAAAGCATTTGATTTTAGTGACCTTGGTATTAATTGAAGAATTTATTAAATGACTAATTAGTAGTCTTCTTGTTATTTATCCTTTTCATTCTAAAATTCTAAATGACAATGTTACATTGTTATAACAGAGACTAGCTCCTTGAGAACATATCTATTTAAGAGAGGTGTGCCATATATATGTATCTTTGTTATTATTTTACTTTAAATGTTTATTTACTTGATGAAACAGTGAGATATTTTGGTGCTGATGATGATTGTTTATTAATTCAAGTGTCTATCTGTTCTCACGCCACATATCTCTCCAGGGATGTAAACTTTGTCTGCAGTAGAAAACTGTTCTAAATCAAGTAAGTTTTGGGTGCAATACTACGCTGAATTTCGGTGCAGTACCACTTATGGTTCTAATCTTCCAGCTAATGCTCGCAGGTTTCACTGTTATACATAGCCACAATAGTGTTGCAGGATTCAATAATAGAAGCCGGAAAATAAGTGACATTCATTGCGTTAACCCCAAATAACCTCACACCACATTGCACAGTTTAGTTTACGGAAGGCAATGATACACACAACTTCCAAACGCAAGGCATAACTCTTGCCAATCTGCATTACTGGCTGATTTAACCCTTGTGGTATTTCCCTCTCTTTCTTGTGTCAAAATAGTGAATCGCTGCACTAGAAATGCATAGCGGGCCTGGATTTCTAAACACAGAGTTATGCCTTGCATTGGGAAGTTGAGATACACAGAAACTAAGTTACTTTTGATAAATTGTTAATTTATAAGTTAAACTAAATTTGTTGATCACGTTATCCTTCATTTAATTCTTTGTTGGTACCAGCACTACAGAATGTGGTTGACTGCTCCCATACAGATAAGTGATGGATTCAACCATGTGTAAAACACACGGGACATTAATCAGACCAGAACAACAAACAAACAAGGATGTAAATCTCCTGTAGATACGAGATCGTATATTAAAACAACATGACCTGTCTATCTTTGCTGCAAATTCACACAGAGAATTGCAACTGTCTGCAGCTGGTGATGCAATCAATCAAGAAACCTTCTCTTGTAGGTGCAGAAAGTGCAGAAAGATTTGAATTTCACTGAATATCAGCACAGTACCACCAAAGATTTGCTAGTCTAGTCGATGCTCGCAGGTTTCATGGCAATGCATAGCCACAATGGTGTTGCAGGCTTTCTCCCTGCAATAATACTAGCAGCAGTGATGAAGGGAAATACTCTTGAAAGTAGCATTGAGCCTCAAACCATCTCATCTTATCCTCTATTGTACTTTGTATATACTTTTGACAGGGTGAGGTTAATAGCGTTCCTACTGCGATGCCCTTTTACCTCAGTTGTTATGTCCCGGACTCAAATCCCTCAAGATGCTGGTATTTCTATTTTCAGTCATACTTCATACAGTTTGATGATTAATGTTATTCATATGCCGAGTACAATAACAAATTGGTAAAAATCCATGTTGACTTATTTGAATTCTGAACTTCAATATAACAAAATTAATTATGTAAACTAGGGTCCAAAAGAAACGATAACATCTATTTTTTAAAATAATATATTATAAAATATTTTATCACATCCGGAGAAATGGTGCACTTTGTGAAAATGACATTATTTTAGGTAGCATAGTTTGCAACTGCAGATAAAGTGTATAAACGGCTGACCATACACATTGGTATAACAGCAACAAAAAGCACACAAGAAAACATCGGGTTTGACAGCCATTAACAGAGAGAGCCGTTGAAATTATCACATAGCAAATCTCACACGTCGACGACGCCAGAAGTTGCGCGGGCATAGCAGTCGCCAGGTTAACACAACGGTTACGGAAAAGAGATCGGACAATATACAGGTCAAGAAGAAGGTGATTACGCTTATTGAAGACCGCTAAATCCGGTATTTTATCTCCGAAAGCCATTCATCATTACGACATTAATGTCAAAGACGTCACTGAGACATGTGATTATCAGACAAACTTGGTAAAAGAGATTGAAGACTCATAACATCTGAACACGTCGTCCATACCATAAAACGTTCCTGAGGCCTCAACAACGAGTAAACAGACAGACTAATTCAATGTTGGCAACAGCGAGACTGAGCACTGGTCATGCTCTCATATGAGAGCAGATTTTGCATCTTCAAGAACAATGGTAGACAGCGTGTGTACTGAAGAATAATTGCTAACGCCGTCGGTTTTAAACTGAATTTGCGGGTGTTGAATAGCAATGAATCCTGGAAATTTTACAAACGCAACTATTTATCTTATAAGTGACCTTTTTGCTCTCATTTGCATCCCTCAAGTCAGCCCCTTGCCTCCTTGATGAATGACAAAGCTTATCTTCTGACGTCATCCGACGTCTGACGTCATCAACCCGTAGACGTGTACTAGCCCATACTGACACTTGGGATGGACATACCAAATACAAATGTGACTTAGTTACGCCTCTTTTGACATTTTCAACATTTGTCTCAGTCATTTATGTGAATGAAATTTTCATTTTCAGACCCCTCACGTTGCGTACCAATGGATGCAAAGTACTGATTGAAATGAATTTTGTACACATGTTAAATGAACAAAATCTCAAAAGAATAATACCAATTCTAAATTTCTGTGTCATTAAGTTTTCCTGTAATGGCCGCTCAAAAACGTTGTATCATTTCTTTTGGACACTAGTTTAGTAGAGTACAGAAGATATTGTATAATATCCTGTACTAAGACAATTGGAAAAGCGTGGATTGTCTTCAAAAGAGTGTTAAACCATTAACCTGCAAAAGCATATTCTCTTCATTCCACATGACATTCAACATCAGTCAGTGATTCACTGAGAAAAAATAAATTTCAATAAATGATTGGATTTGACAGGAACCCATACATGATATAATTTTAAGAAAAATTCTGGATTACTACTGTTACACATTCAGGGAATTGAGATGCTAGATATGATTGCCATTCACTTTATAAATCATTACTGTTGCTTGTTAGTTCATTGTAATTACAGAAAGTAAATCATTAATTTGCTATCTCTTATGACACAGATAAGTGAAGATTTTCTATCTAGTTTAAAGTGCATCTCCGTTGAACATTTTTATCTATGAAATACTCCCTTGTTGAATATAATCTTTGTTGATCAATTTCCATTATTCAAAAATAATTTCAATGAACAGTGAGCAGTAATTAGTTGACGCTAATTATTTTAACGGGTTTCAGAACCATGCATGTCTCTCTGTTGTTATCTATGATTAGGAAGCTAACTGCCAACTACGTGATATTGTTTTATGAGGTTTGGTTGGAACGTTAACAATTTGTCAGAAATGTTATATTGGATAGAAAGTATTGGAAGCACATCTGTGCACAGAAGTACACGCCAAGAGTCTTCTTTTGTATGGTCTTTTGACAGTACTGAAATAAAGGGTAAAGAGTGTTACTTTTCATTCCAGTATAAAAAGAAAAACAATAGTACCTATTTTGTATTATTACTCGCCCGTTGAAGATATCGCAGTTTAATAAATCTACAATGTTATTACACATTGTGTAAAAACATCACGTGCCGACGATTGACGTGATGTCATAATGGCAATGTAGCAATGGACTGTGGACTTATGGACGAGTTCGTAGAATGAAGTGACATTTAAATCAGTGAGTAATAAATAAAATACTAAACTCAGTTCCGTTTAATAACATATTTATGAAACTCGTGAGATAGTATTTGTATTGAACTCGCATTCGCTCGTTCAATACAAACCACTCACTCGTTTCATAAATATGTTATTAAACGGGACGTCGTTTAATATTCTCTATTTTCAGTATGTATGCTTGTACATCAAATCTCATTATTTATAAAATAATATCTTAGAACTGTTCACCCAAAGTTTTAAAATTTGATTTCATACATTTAATAATCTGTTTGCTATGTTTCAGAGTACAGAATTCTGGGCAAAAAGGGGGAAGGAACTTTTTCCGATGTTCTCAAGTGCCAAAACATCAAAGATGGGACGTGCGTTGCGTGTAAAAAGATGAAACAGACCTATGAGAGGTAAGCTTGATTCTGCTCTTATGTTCTGAATTAGATAGCAACTATTTGTATTGGAATCTAAAAGGAGACAGTTCCTGATGAATCTGTAAGATGTTGCCGTATCCACTGGTATGACACAATCATGAACACTTTGGAATTAAGCTGGGTGTTAATGTTTCTTCTTGCATTACATTAATTAACAGTTCTTGCATGATTTATAAGAGCAAGGAAAATGGCGTCATTTCATAGAGAGTACCTTAAAGATGCTTTCTCTAAGATCATGATAATTGTGTTTAGAATTACGCATTTTATAGCTATGGTAGCTAGCAGTCACCGTCGGATTGTTGCAGGTGTGTAAGTGTTTTTCACTTAATTTAATTAAGGTAATTTACATTCATATCTTTGACGATACAATTCATTTAACTGAATAACGGAGAGTAGTTTATTTTCTGCTGCACAAGCCTGTCAAATTTAGACTCTTAGAACTGCAAAGCCTGTTACTGATCCCAACCAAAATGTCATTCCATTGATTTCCACGCAGACTATTCAAACATTGATGAAATTCATGGCGGTATACTTGAGGAATATTCTCCACTATAAATCTTTAACTTGTCAACAGTAGTAGTGATTACAATGCAGATGATAAAACATTCAGGTTCTATTGTCAAGTGCTAATCAAGTGGAACTAGTCTATGGGTGAAGTGTCCTATTCCCTCCACACACAGGTGTGTCTTACCTGTCCACACAAACTAGTAAACGAGTTCCAAAATAGACTCTCCCAGTCCCCTATTTCACGAACACACTGAAACATAATTAACTCCTAAGTCTAGATTTTTATGGAGGCAACTAGCATATCTAGATATTTGCTTGAATTTTAAAATTCCTTTTTGAAATTTAGATATGCTTTTATGTTTTTGTATATGAAAACCTGAAATAGTGTGCGGAGTATGTTATCTCTTGGGGTGTACAAGGACCATGATGCTAATTATGTATAACCCTGTTTGCTTCACAATGGTGACACAAGAGCTTATATTCAATACTGAGTAGGGTGTTGAAGCTAATATTGCAATTCTGAACACAGTCATGTTTATTAGATTTCAGCTTTCCATATCAATTGTTGTCAACTGTTATGCAGTTTGAATTGTGAGGAGTATTTATTAAAAGATGTTTTATTTCACATGAATGTCTTTTCCCGTCGATGTTTTGATTTAATAAATGTGGCACAGTTTAATTTGCCAGGACTAGGATTCAAAAGATGTTAACAAAATTAAAGAGAGGGTTCTATTGATGTATCCACCATTATGGTGCCTCAATTATTCCACAAAAGACAACAGAATTGAAAACAGAGGCAGAGAGACACGTAGAACAAAGTTTCAATGTAATGTAACAATGAAAAGGTTTTTCCTGCATTGTTTTCTCACTGATCCATACTGACGTGAAGTGAAAAATTTACTTTTCTGCACTCGGAACGTTCTGGCTGTGATTACTTTTGAGTTCAACATTTTATATTGCTGGTATTATTGGCTTCATTATCTTCTGATATAAGCACGATCATTACCCGGAGTTAGAGCTGATCTATATATTGCCTTTATAAAGGTTATTGTATGTTACTTCCTTGTTGGTTCTCTTATATTGTAAACATTATCACAGAAATGACAAGTTTATATGTTGCTGATCGATATATAGGTTATTGCACCCTACTTCATTGGTTCTCTTATAATGTAAACATTATCACAGAAATGACAAGTTTACAATGTGCTGATCGATATATAGGTTATTGCATGTTACTTTCTTGTTTTTTCTCTTATAATGTAAACATTATCACAGAAATGACAAGTTTACATGTTGCTGATCAATATATAGGTTATTTGCTCATCAGGCCTGATAGGCCCGATGGGCTTATTGCATGGCATGGTGTCCTGCGTCCGGCCGTCCGTCCATCCGTCCGTAAACTTTTCACTTTTTCAACTTCTTCTCCAGAACCAATGAATCCACAGAGCTGAAATTTTATGTGCAGACTACTTGGCCAATGGGGGATTCTTAATTGTAGATTTCGTGACCCCATGACCCCAAATGGGGTCACAGGGGTCACATCCTTAAAAACCTACTTTCATCTTCTTCTCCATTTCCAAAAGGTCTAGAGAGCTGAAAAGTTGTGTGCAGACTCCATGGCCAATGGGGATTCTAAATTGTAGATTTCGTGACCCCATGACCCCAAATGGTGGCTGTGATCGATATATAGGTTATTGCATGTTACTTCCTTGTTGGTTCTCTTATATTGTAAACATTATCACAAAAATGACAGATTTACATACCGGTATTGCTGATTGATATATAGGTTATTGCATGTTTCTTCCTTAACCCCAGTATAATGCAATTACATAGGGTTTAGAGAAATACCTTAATATAAAGTTGAAGTGGATACAATTTACACTACTTGAGGTGAGGGGAACATATGTTAAACATTGTGATACAAGGACAGTTTCTAATATGAGATATAACCCCTAGCAAGGTTATAATTAATATCATGCTGTATGGATACTATAAAATGTATTAAATAACAACAAAGCATTGATAAATATGCAACAGATGTCGCACGTCACAGCTGATGAATAGGCTACATACATTAATGTGAAACAGACATGTCATATCAACGTGTAGCATATTCAGTATCATATGAACTATTCATGCATGTAGGCACTATTCAAATGTCTGTCATATAGACAGCGCATACTGAACCCGTCTGAATCTTTTGACACAAAAGTAA
Organism: Gibbula magus; assembly: GCA_936450465.1. NCBI lineage: Eukaryota > Metazoa > Mollusca > Gastropoda > Trochida > Trochidae > Gibbula > Gibbula magus. The sequence continues at coordinate 40,789,151 of OW388291.1, forward strand.
AACATAAACTAATGCACATTTCATCCTTATAAACAGTTATTGAGAGTACATTGTATTTGTATTTTGGAGAATGATAATTAGGTCCTCAAGTATAACAAATATTGTTGCATGCATAGTGCAAAATTTGATCCTAATAAAGTTCACTATTTGCACTTGGCTGCAAAGTGGTTACCACCTGAAGTGTTATTGGTAAAGTTCAAATTTCACGAGTGGCGAAGCTTTACTCATGTCACAAGATGAAATTAACCTGGTTTTTAACAAACTCCATTGTGTATTCTGTCTTTTCTTGACTTTCGCCGCTAACGGCTGTGATACTGCCGAAACAGCGTTAAACTTTAACTCACTCACTCAATTTTCTTGACTTATACCATGTTTATATTATCGAGCTGCGCGACCCGCGGAAATATCAACTTTCTACCTCACGAGATGAGATAAATATGGTATTTGTCAAGAATTGACAAACGTTCTATTCATTATATGATGTTATCCTTGTAATTGTTGAGCAGCTGTTAGGAACACCCCGTCACCACAGTAACAATGTGTTGTCATAATATAATTTGTTACGTCACACCATTGTTTTATGATGTCAAGTTATATCAGTCACTGCATGGTCACAGTGAAAATGTAAGTTATTATCAATGTAGCTTGGTAGATAGCTTAAGTTATTTAACTGAAAAATCCCTGTATTTCATTGCTCATTATAGAATAAAGTGTCAGGCCTGGCACTTGAATGCAGTGAAGTTGTTATCGCTTGAAGTGTCGTGATACAAATGTAACTGTAAAGTGTTGTTAGGTTAAGGTCAACCCCTTCACAACTTCCCTGTTTGCACAACCTTTCAGTGCATAGTCAGTTATAAACTATACTGTAATGTTGAAATGATTACATGTGACTGTGCATTGAACCCCCCCATGCCATTTAACTCCTCTGTTTGTTTGCTCTTTTACTTTTAGACAGGATGTTCGGAATAAGATTTTGATCGTTACAATGATTTAGAAATAATCTTCCATGGATAAGACTATTATTCTTTTATCAATGATCCTGGAAATGTTTGAGTGCTGATGGCAGTGCAAATATATATTTTGAAGGAGAATTTCAAACAGTATTTTATGATGTGCAATTAAAATGTGTTACAATTTGTAATATTATCTGAATTTATATAAGGATATGAAGATTTAAATTTGATTTACGTTATTTTGATTTCTGGAAAATGTCTCTTCTTGACAAGGAACCTAAATATATGCCTGAAAGATACGAATTGAATAGAGAACTGAAATTGATCTATGGTATGTTCATTTGCACAATTCATTTTGATGTTTTGAATCAAAGATTTTCAGTTTCTTTGGTGTTTCTTTCAACCTCATTCCTGTTATAAAAGTAATTAAGAACACTATAGCATAACTGACCAGTCAGAACTCATTCCAGCTGTACTATGAATCTGTGTACAGGATAGGACTTTGGAGTAGTGTCTCAAATATAGGGTTCCAAATGAGATTCGTTATTATATCAAGTGTTCTTTCTTTCTGCATAGATGTTACATCACTCAGTGGTAACCTCTGTTACATATAGGCCATATTTTACAATTCTTACCAAATCCCTGGCAGGGAAAGTTTGCAACACTGATAACATCCTTATATTTGATCAAACATTGTTTTACTTCCATGACTGAATATTACATCTGTAACCATTATTCTGTCTTCATGGAACAATTGTAGTCATTTTGACAGTTACACAATGCTCTGTTTTAAACAACATCGCTGTTTGCAACCAATCACGATTCTCTTTTTCTAGCCAAGAAATTGCTCAATATACAACAGGGGTTAGGATGGAAGAACTGAGTGGAGTAACCTTTGTGGGAAGGAATGCTCTATATGTTGAATTCTTATAACTTATAATGTACAGAGTATTGTCCCCACAAGGCTCCCCTCCAGGTTTGTTTATGGGCATATACGAGTGTACGTTTTCCATCTCGGACTAACCAAGGTTACGCAAATTAAGGTTTAACTTATAATGTACAAAATATCGTTCCATCAACCGATTTTAGCCCGTGATAAAAGATAAGTCGTTTAGGGAAATGGCCCCCTGAATTGATGAGTGTGAAATCATACCAGGTGATTAGATTACTGGAATTATTATTGTCCCCCGCCGCAACACGGAACGGGGGACTATGTATTCAGCGGTGTCCGTACGGACGGACGGACGGACGTACGTACGGACGCATTTCTTGTTTATGCGATATCTTATGAAGTGTTGCATCCAAAGTCTTCAAATTTGATGTCTGTCTACATTGTGGGAAGACGCAGACACCAGTCAATTTTGGTGACCTTGGCCTTATTTTCAAGGTCACCACGACACTTTGACCACTTTTTGAACTCTTGTTTACGCGATATCTCATGAAGCGTTGCATCCAAAGTGTTCAAATTAGTTGTCAGCCTACATTGGGGAAAGACACAGACACCAGTTGATTTTGGTGACCTTGACCTTATTTTCAAGGTCACCACGGCACTTTGACCACTCTTTGAACTCTTGTTAAGGCGATATCTCATGAAACATTGCATCCAAAGTGTTCAAATTAGTTGTCAGTCTACATTGGGGAAAGAGACAGACACCAGTTGATTTTGGTGACCTTGACCTTATTTTCAAGGTCACCGTGACACTTTGACCACTATTCTAACTCTTGTTAACGCGATATATCTTGACCGGTTGGACTCAAAGTTTTCAAACTTGATGTCAGTCTACACTGGGGGATTACGCAGACACCAGGGGATTTTGGTGACCTTGACCTTATTTTCAAAGTCACTACAACACTTTGACCACTTTTCGAACTCTTGTTATCACCATTTATTATGACCCAATGTTTTCAAATTAGGTGTCAGACGACATTGGGCGAAGACGCAGACACCAGTCAAGTTTGGTGACTTTGACCTTTTTTCAAGGTCACCGCGACACTTTGACCACTTTTCAAACTCTTGCTTACGCGATATATCATGACCGGTTGGACCAAATGTTTTCAAATTTGGTGTCAGTCTACATTGGAGGATGACACATACCAGTACATTTTGGTGACCTTGACCTTATTTTCAAGGCCACCTCTACACTTTGACCACTTTTTGAACTCTTGTTAACGCGATTTCTCATGAAGTGTTGCATCCAAAGTCTTCAAATTTGGTGTCAGCCTACATTGGGGGATGACACACACACACCAGTACATTTTGGTGACCTTGACCTTATTTTCAAGGTCACCACAACACTTTGACCACTTTTAGAACTCTTATTAACACGATACATCATGAACCCAAGCACCCAAAGTCTTAAAATTTGCTGATCATCATGGCACTTTTTACCAGTAATGCAATATATAAAGTAGCTCCAATGATATGTCTTACTAACTCAATGTCACCGGCGGGGGACATTGCCATGTTAGTGGCAAACACTTGTTTTAATCATATTCAGTTAAAGGTCACCATTCAATCTTAATTAACCTAACACTTGCACTAATTATGTTAAGATTTCATCAACAGTCATGTCTCTTGCCATTTCAAGCCAATCAACAACAGATAAGAGCAGAAAATCATTGGTACAAATTGGTTACAAATGCTACTATGTACATGACTACTGCAGAACACTGAACACTGAAATTCTCTTCTGTTGCAAATTGCAATTTTGAAACCTTTTTTGTCAGTATATGCAATAAGGCATGTCTGGCAGTAACTTTTGAGGTTTTTCTTTATTTTTGCTATTTGTAATGACAAAATAACGCTTTTGGGATGGCTAGTTTCAAGTGGTTTCATACACTGCCTTTTTGTTAGGTTCTGTGTTATCTTTTAGAAATATGTTTAGATGGTGATTAAATGTAACATTGTTATGTTTGGTATATATTTTCACTATAATACAAATTCTTATTTCTGAAGAAGTCCTGTTCAGGAATTGAACCCAAACCCTCAGAGAATATAAATAGTCTTTGCACTATAAATTAGCAAAGAGAATAAAATGTAACTCAAAAATAAGTATCTAAAGTAAGTGTCATCATTGTTTGTTTTCAATGATTAACATACTCTGTTTCAATTTAGAGGCTTAATTTGTCATGATACTTTGTCCCACCATTAAATCTTTTGAGATCGTGCATATTCTATTTAGTCCTCCTTGTGCTCTAAACATGTCTACAGAATGACCTACTGAAGGAGAAGTAACAATGTTTATGCGTCTTGTGATAAAACTACATAGAGACCTTGTGTGATTTTGTGTACTAAATCGTAATTAATACGAAACCTTTACTTGATCAATCCAATATTAGTGTTATTGATGTTTATGTTACTCCATGATTAAAGTACTGCATACTCTATTTTAAAGTAGACACTCTCATTTGTTAGATCGCATGTACTCTGTCTTGGTACAGTATGTACTAAATACTTACAAAAATATAAGAACTCAAAGAATCTGTCCATTAATTATCTAAAGACGCCGTTGAAAATGAGATTCATTTTATCTTTACCTGTACAACATATGATGAAATTAGAAGGAAGTACATACCCATTTATTACTTGTCATGCTATAGCTCTTAATTCCCTATTATGTTCTTCTAATGAACAGGATATCAAGAATTTGTCTTTATTTATATAATATGCTAGTAAATTAAGAGATGAAATTTTGCAATGATTTTCTTATACCGGTAAACTATATTTATGTATAACTCTGTAAACTGTATATGGGCTGGAGACCTTGAATACAATAAACTTCTTGTCTTGTCTCTTGTCTTGGTACAGTATGTACTAAATACTTACAAAAATATACCCTACTCTGTCCGAATACATATAGGTGATTAATGTTTATGTGTCTCCGTGATTAAACAGCTCTGTCCCTGTACAGAAGTCTATCGTGTCCGTATATAGAACCTTAGTGTTAACTTTTGTGTGTAGCTCTCCGAGTGTGTTCTGACAAGCGTGGAAACCTATCAAGACATCGGCCAATCACCTTGTCCCCTCAGATGTTGAGATTGCTCTCTGACATGCGATGTTCGAATAAAGTAAATCGGGCATCGATATCACCTTCACATCAAACACTAGGCCAGGAAGGCTTAGCTGACTGTTCTTGTTATCAATAAACAGTTATTATTTATTAGCAAACAGATATGATAATAAATATAAGATATTGTGATCAATTATGATTGCCGGTATATCACCTTCATTACAAACCATGTACCTGCTCATGCAGTAGTATTCAGATGGTGGCACTTGTCCAAGGGGTAGTGAGCGGGTTATAATTGGAAGGCTGGACAGATTCAATAAAGATACTGGACAGTACAGTAAAGTAAACAGTAGTAAGTTAAGAGAGAGGGCTTGTACTGTTCAAACATAAGAGAGGTATCATGAAGCAAATTTGATAATGTTTCAGCCAGGGCTCGTTTAAGTCTGATGAAGGGACTTTAATAAGTTGATTCCTTATCGCTCTCTCTTGTGTTTGAATGGTAGAGCCCCCTCTCTCTTTTTAGCAATATTGAAAATATGCAGGTATCTTGTCTCTCTCCTAAATGGGAATATATTGAAATGTTCTTGTTCCTGTAAATTGGCCCTAAGAATGGTTTGACACTTATTCATGCTGAATACAACTGCTCTTGTTGAAAGCATATCAGGTATCTTCAGGGAAACACCATTGTTACCATTTGAACTTGGTTTAATTAAAGCCAAGGTTTTCCTCCAGGGATGCAGATTCAAATTTTTACCAGTCGGACATTTCATCTTTGACCCAAAAAAACGAACCCGGAAGTAAACTTTTTTCAATGAATAAAGTATGAGAAAGTATAACTATTTGTTGGTTCTTCATTCATTGCATACTATTAAACATAACACGATAGCAATTAACTATACCTATTAATTTATCAATAACATGCATAAAATGGTTCATAATTTAAAATCAATGTTTACCAACCAAATTCCCTCCTCTTTGATGAATACTCCTCATGCATGAAGATTTGGTACAATACTACAATAAAATTCACTGTAAAGCCACATCTAGCACATATATAAATGATTGTGTGTATACCTATACCCTGTTTAAAAGTAAATAATGTTTACCTGGACCCTGTATCTACATGATTGTATTTATTCCTTTACTCTGAGTATAAGTGATTGTGTATGTATACCCTGTATATAAATTATTGTATGTATGCCTATACTCTGTGTATTAGTTATTGTATGTACACCTATAGTATTGTGTAGTGTACATTCAGTTGACTGTGTGATTGTCCCGTCTGTCTAGCTACCGACTCTAACACTGCTTGTGTCAATACTGTATGCAGTAGCACAGGAATTAGGAACCAGTCGTTGGTGTACATGTCAATATTCTGATATCTACAACTTAACTTACAGTTTTGTTTTGACTTTATATATGTACGGTTGTCAGGCTAGCTCCAATTATGTCTAAACTCTGATTTAGGATACACATGTCTTGAGAGTCAATGATAGAAAAACTTTAGTCAATATTGAGTCAGTGTTTAGATATAAATAAAGTAGGTGTTGTCTTTGTGGGTGGTGATATTTCATTGAAAGATTTCTATATTGAATGATGTCAGCTGTTTGATGTTGTAGGACAATAGGTTTATCTTAGTACAGGTGGATGTAGATAGGACAAAGAAATCTTCATTATGTACTGCTGTTATATGCTGCAAGCTGCTTTTGTGGCAAAGAGCTTTTACATTTACAGCATCAGATAAAAGTTATTAGTTTCAATTTTTTCTAATCATTGGAAGAACTGTTCTCTCTGGAAAGTGATTTCCTTTATCTTTTACCACCAAAGTAATAGTTATCACCAGCAGTGTAGAAATAAGGCCAATCTGGTAACTTTTGCAGCGGAAGATTTTGGAAGTTTATAAACATTTCATTTTGCATTTAAAATTCACAAAGTATCACTTTTATGCTTGCTTCTATTCAGGTCCATTTCCTACACACGTCACTCGCTATGAAGCTGAATGTCCGGATTATCTCCCTTGACAAGGACATTGTGAATTGATGACTGGTGGTCATCTTAAATCAGTCTATTGTTCAATTGATTAACTTTTTATCATTTTACCTTCTAATATTCTGAGTATTCCTATCAAATGTTAACATTGTACAAGCCAATATTCTAAGTATTCCTATCAAATGTTAACATTGTATAAGCAAATAGTCTGAGTATTCCTATCAAATGTTAAAATTGTATTAGGCAATATTCTGAGTATGTCTATGTCAATATTCTATGAACTGCTCCTGACCCATCTCTAATATACTTCTCCAATTAGGAGTTAATGTTAGAAAACAGTAAAAGCGCCTAAGGTTTCTTCAGTTCAGTTTACCCAGTAAAAATAACAGTTTCTAGTTTCTGTAGACTAGTAGCAGGTATATTCCACTGGTAAAATACAGCTTTTCACATCAATCATGACATCATAAACATATATATTTATATATATATATTTGTTTCTGTATGTTTCAGCCTGGACCAGGTTCAAAACCTGCGTGAAATCCAGGCCATGCGACGTCTCAACCCCCACACCAACGTGCTGGACTTGCACGAGATTATCTTGTGAGTGAAGTCTTATTTCTCCTTTTCCTTTTCAAAAGTTCTCAACAATGTTATAAATACATATAATATTAACCCTTTAGTTGCGTATTTCTATTTTAACCATTTTAGCCCCTGTGGTGGAATATTCTGACCATCTAGCTCGCAACCTTATTTTGGCTAAAGCGCTAATTGGCACTGCTGGCGATATATTCAAGGCGGCAAACCCGGTACCGTTTTGACAAAATATATCATGTCTAAAACGGACTTTATACAGGCGTTTTATACAATTCCAGGTCGCGGCACCCGTACAAAAATGGTCAATTCATACCCGCATCTTTGAATGAATTTTCTATGATTTTTCGTTTTTATTCTATTACTTTCAAAATATTGTCTTTAAATCGGGCCTCATAATATCATAAATACGAAAGGAAAAAAATTATATTTATATACAGAATTGAAGACAAGATGTTTGGCTTCACAGTGATATAAAAATTATTAGAATGCAACCTTTTGTTATAACTCTATAGCCATGTAACGTTTGTCTTTATTTCCACCTATAAAATCGTAAATACTGACAACATTTATGATGCGGCATGGCAAACGTTTACTTACGGCGTTCATCACACTTTTCCAAGAAATCATAATCTCGAACCAATTGACAAATAAGCACATGTCAACCCAAATTTGGTCATGTTGTTTGACCTTTCCAATAAATGCTAACCTCGAACCATATCTGATTTAACTATGTTAAATAGTTTGTGTGTCGTTTGGTTTAACATGCCTCTCAAAAAGGTAAACTTGTATCTTTATTTCTGTGAGTAAATATGCGAATTTTATATGGAATAAATTATCATTCTTTTCTGTTTATTGTCATATAAAAAATATGAAAATGCATTCAGTAGTTCAGCAGTGATAATTTGTTCAAGAAGTTGTGAAAAGTGCAGCATGTTTAAAAATATATGACTTTTTCGCGCATTTGCTATGTCTTTATTTTTTTTAGCATATTGGTTCACATGATATGAAGTGTGCGAGTAAGGCGGTTTGCCGTTATAGGGACACTGTCGTGAGATGCGAGTCAGATAGCGTACAGGCCTGTACGGCCGGGGGCAATGCAAACACGTGGGTGATAATTAGCCCCCAGAGAGATTAGGCTTCGGGGCCTTTTGTAAAGCTAATTATTGATTCATTACGGGTCAACAATGCACCCGCAATTTGGTGTGATTTTTGCTGGACATTTCGACCGGACATTGACAAAGACTCGTTTTTTTGCCAACTGCGAGGCATTAATACAGAGCTTCTCATGGAGCGACTCCCGGAGACATATCGACTCGCATCTCGTGGAGGGATCCAGCTCCCTGGGAGAGAGCTGTTTTAATTTCTAAGTCTAGTATCTGGGATCCGGTAAGGGGTACCTCAGAATTGTTTATTGCCATCCCGGACCATGCTGGGGCTAATGAATTAAGGGATAATAATAATAATAATTGTACAAGTGGGTCTTGCAGGAGCAGTACCATGCAAGGCCTTTAAGGTGTAGGTCAGGAACTCGTATTGGCACCGCCGGTGTACTGGTAACCAGTGACATCTTCTCTTTTCCTTGCACATGAGATGGGCCTTTCAGAACCATTCTGGACTCTCTGTAGTCTGTGTATGAGAGTCTGTGGTTGTGACAGCAGGGCATTCCCCTGGTCAAGTTTTGGTTAAAAAAGAATAAGTTTAATTTAATTTTCCGCATGTTAGCAGATGCCCATGCATTGATGTCTGCTAAGCAGTTATTACTTTTCTGAGTAATATTACCCCTGTGGTTATCACAAGGATGAATTGTCTTGTAGACTTGCTTGCTGTCTATGTATCTGTGATGTGAAAGATCATGGCGCATACATATTTCACTCAAGGGATTTGAGAAGACAATATAGGCCCTAAGACGGGTCCTTGGAGAACTCCAAACTTGATGCACTTTTTATACATCAGAACCTGCTGTGACGTACTTATAGTTTGTGTACTGTTACATGACCTTGACCCTGAGACAGTAGTTCCTGAAACAAAGAAATGCAGCTATACTGGGGGCGGTCAAAAACATGTGTTAAAGGATAGATGAAATGACATATGGTCCAAATCGGATTCATTAAAATGTGATGTCAATTTGACAATTGCTCGGTTTTAAATTTCTGGAATCAGTCCATAAATTACTTATATACGACTTTTTAAAAAAACGCCTGATTTAGCCCCGGTGACCAGAATGAAAGTCTGTGGGAGTGTGGCCCGTGAATGGATGACTTCTGTGACGTATCGGAGGAATCTGATTTTCGGCGATAGTCATAATTCAACGTAATTTCGCAACATTTTGATTGTTAATTTCACAAAGAATTCTTCAATAAACCAACTTAATTTTCCCATATATCGAATGTTTAGATATCGAACTAGGTAATTACGCAGATGACAATTACACAATTATTACATAAACATGTCTTTTTGGCGATGTAATATACCTCATAAATTCATTTAGCGGCAGTGATAATCATCATTAATTAATTAATTAACGAGACTCGGCGGAGTAGCTGTCTAGCCGCCCCCCGTCTGTCGCTTATCACAGTCACCCCTCAGTGAGCATTTACAAAATGATTGTTAAAACTAATTGCGGTAGTGTTAAAATGGGTGAATTAAAATCGTCATAATTATCAATTGCAAGTGTATATTGTCTCGATTTTATGCTCAATTGATTCCGATATACAATATACGTAGAGGTAATCATCTGTCATTCTTGAGAAAAATGCATTTCATCAGATTTTAAATCCTTATTAGGGGTGTATTGCATCGCAATAGTTGGCTTAGCAATAGTACTATATCGATAGTATATACAAAAACACTATCGCTATCGCAAGTAAGGTTAACTATCGATACTATCGAAACTATTAAATTTCTCTTAATTATGAATGATTTACACAAGCCTCACTGCATTTACTTCAAGATTTTTCATTTTAGAATGTCAAAAGGGAAGAACTAGAGATAGGAAATAGCAAAATGACAAAAGGTCTTTTCATTTATGATTTCTTTACTGATTTTGGTTCCATAATGCTTACATCAATTAAACATTTCTACTAATACCTATAAGAAATCTAGCTGATTATTGCATATTTGTACAACAAACCCTATCGCAATAGTTTTTGCAATAGTGAGTTACAATAGTCTATTGCTATCGCAATATTAAGTGGCAATATAGACTATCGCTATCGCAATAGTCTCTTAATTTGGGTCAATAGTCACCCCTAATCCTTATATTAATTATAATATGCATTGTAATCACCATCAAAGAAGATTAATGAACTAGAAACTGGCAGGTAGAGATCAAAGGGAATTTATAATGAAGTACAAGATGGGACCTCTTTGCCTTCTCGCTTAGCAGAACAATACACCCTTGAAGTTCAAGTATTTGAAGGGCATTTAGAAGTGGAATACAAAATGAAAGTAAGCATGTACCCCGAAACATTAATTTGTTCTCTATAAAGAAATCAAATTTTTCCTATCCTTTAAGTTATTGCTTCTTTATTATTACAGAATTTCCACACATCAAATTTACTTGTATTACCTTGAATGACATTGTTTATTTACAGTGACAAAAAGTCGGGTACGTTGGTTCTAGTTGTGGAACTGATGGATATGAACCTGTATGAACTCATCAAAGGTATGTCGTACGTTAGGCTTATAAATATAAACTAATGTTCTTGTTTTTCAAGATAATTACTTTATTCTTCATGACACATTGAAAAATATGTTTTTAAAAACAAATTCCAAAAGTAAAACAATTCTCTTTCATGTGACCTTTAACTTTGTTTGGAAATTTAACTTATCTTTCATGTGACGTTTAACTTTGTTTGGAAATTTAACTTTTGTTGTCAAAATGTGTTAACTCAATTGAATAAAATGTCATTACAAAAAATTCCATCATTATAAACCATCTTAAACAAGTCACTTGCATTGAATATACACATAATACACTATATCCGATATTGAAAAGGAAGCAATGGTATAATAAACCACACTGATCTGGCTGTAGCCTACTATAGACAAAGGAACAAACCATTTGTTTGTAGGCAAACGTCATTATCTACCTGAACGCAAGGTGAAGCAATATATGTACCAGCTACTCAAATCTATAGACCACATGCATAGGTAAGAAACATCGATCCACCAACCTAGTGCATGTTGTCTCTCCATCTGTCTCTCCTTCCTTCCTTCAATCCTTCCTTCATTCTAGCCAGTGGATGTTGTCTACCTTCCTCCTGCAAGTAGATGTTGTCTCCCCTTCCTCCTGCAAGTAGATGTTGTCTCCCCTTCCTCCTGCAAGTAGATGTTGTCTCCCCTTCCCCCTACAAGTATATGTTGTCTCCCCTTCCTCCTACAAGTAGATGTTGTCTCCCCTTCTTCCTGCAAGTAGATGTTGTCTCCCCTTTCTTCCTTCCTCCTGCAAGTAGATGTTGTCTCCCCTTCCTCCTGCAAGTAGATGTTGTCTCCCCTTCCTCCTACAAGTAGATGTTGTCTCCCCTTCCTCCTGCAAGTAGATGTTGTCCCCCTTCCCCCTACAAGTATATGTTGTCTCCCCTTCCTCCAGAAGTAGATGTTGTCTACCTTCCTCCTGCAAGTAGATGTTGTCTCTCCTTCCTCCTGCAAGTAGATGTTGTCTCCCCTTCCTCCTGCAAGTAGATGTTGTCTACCTTCCTCCTGCAAGTAGATGTTGTCTCTCCTTCCTCCTGCAAGTAGATGTTGTCTACCATCCTCCTGCAAGTAGATGTTGTCTCCCCTTCCTCCTGCAAGTAGATGTTGTCCCCCTTCCCCCTACAAGTATATGTTGTCTCCCCTTCCTCCAGAAGTAGATGTTGTCTACCTTCCTCCTGCAAGTAGATGTTGTCTCTCCTTCCTCCTGCAAGTAGATGTTGTCTCCCCTTCCTCCTGCAAGTAGATGTTGTCTACCTTCCTCCTGCAAGTAGATGTTGTCTCTCCTTCCTCCTGCAAGTAGATGTTGTCTACCATCCTCCTGCAAGTAGATGTTGTCTCCCCTTCCTCCTACAAGTAGATGTTGTCCCCCTTCCCCCTACAAGTATATGTTGTCTCCCCTTCCTCCAGAAGTAGATGTTGTCTACCTTCCTCCTGCAAGTAGATGTTGTCTCTCCTTCCTCCTGCAAGTAGATGTTGTCTCCCCTTCCTCCTGCAAGTAGATGTTGTCTACCTTCCTCCTGCAAGTAGATGTTGTCTCTCCTTCCTCCTGCAAGTAGATGTTGTCTCCCCTTCCTCCTGCAAGTAGATGTTGTCTCCCCTTCTTCTTCCAAGTATATGGTGTCTCTCCTTCCTCCTACAAGTAGATGTTGTCTCCCCTTTCTCCTGCAAGTAGATGTTGTATACCTTCCTCCTGCAAGTAGATGTTGTCTCTCCTTCCTCCTGCTAGTAGATGTTGTCCCCCTTCCCGCTACAAGTATATGTTGTCTCCCCTTCCTCCTGCAAGTAGATGTTGTCTCCCCTTCCTCCTGCAAGTAGATGTTGTCCCCCTTCCCCCTACAAGTATATGTTGTCTCCCCTTCCTCCAGAAGTAGATGTTGTCTACCTTCCTCCAGCAAGTAGATGTTGTCTCTCCTTCCTCCTGCAAGTATATGTTGTCTCCCCTTCCTCCTGCAAGTAGATGTTGTCTACCTTCCTCCTGCAAGTAGATGTTGTCTCCCTTTCCTCCTGCAAGTAGATGTTGTCTACCATCCTCCTGCAAGTAGATGTTGTCTCCCCTTCCTCCTACAAGTAGATGTTGTCTCCCCTTCCTCCTGCAAGTAGATGTTGTCCCCCTTCCCCCTACAAGTATATGTTGTCTCCCCTTCCTCCAGAAGTAGATGTTGTCTACCTTCCTCCTGCAAGTAGATGTTGTCTCTCCTTCCTCCTGCAAGTAGATGTTGTCTCCCCTTCCTCCTGCAAGTAGATGTTGTCTACCTTCCTCCTGCAAGTAGATGTTGTCTCCCCTTCCTCCTGCAAGTAGATGTTGTCTCCCCTTCCTCCTGCAAGTAGATGTTGTCTCCCCTTCTTCTTCCAAGTATATGGTGTCTCTCCTTCCTCCTACAAGTAGATGTTGTCTCCCCTTTCTCCTGCAAGTAGATGTTGTATACCTTCCTCCTGCAAGTAGATGTTGTCTCTCCTTCCTCCTGCTAGTAGATGTTGTCCCCCTTCCCCCTACAAGTATATGTTGTCTCCCCTTCCTCCTGCAAGTAGATGTTGTCTCCCCTTCCTCCTGCAAGTAGATGTTGTCTCTCCTTCCTCCTGCAAGTAGATGTTGTCTACCTTCCTCCTGCAAGTAGATGTTGTTTCCCCTTCCCCCAACAAGTAGATGTTGTCTCCCCTTCCTCCTGCAAGTAGATGTTGTCTCCCCTTCCTCTTCCAAGTATATGGTGTCTCCCCTTCCTCCTACAAGTAGATGTTGTCTCCCCTTCCTCCTGCAAGTAGATGTTGTCTCCTCTTCCTTCTTCCTACAAATAGATGTTGTCTCCCCTTCCTCCTGCAAGTAGATGTTGTCCCCCTTCCCCCTACAAGTATATGTTGTCTCCCCTTCCTCCTACAAGTAGATGTTGTCTCCCCTTCCTTTCTTTCCTTCTGCAAGTAGATGTCTTGCATGCTAGATGTGGTGGGTAGTCCATTTGTAACCTTTGTAACAGGTGAAGTTGATACTCTCTTTGTAACCTTGGTAACACATTCACTGGGTATATAGTCTTTCTGTAGCCTTTGTAGCACCTGTAGTGGGTAGTCCCTCTGTAGCTTTGGTAATTCGTGTAGTGGGTAGTCTCTGTAATCTTGGTAATGCATACAGTTGTTACTCCTTTTGTAACTTTGGGAACACATGCCATGGGTTGTCCCACTGTAACCTTGGTAACACATGTATCTAGTCATCCCTCTGTAACCTTCTTGTTGTCCTTCTGAAACCTTGGTAACACTTGTATACAATAGTCCTTCTGGAACCTTGGTAACACATGTTTTTGATGGATCCTGTAACGTTGGTAACACATGAAGTTCTTACTCTTGATAACTCTTATAGTGGGTAGTCACTTTGTTACCCTTTGTAGGTATAATAGGTATGTGGGTATAATCTTGTTAATTTCACCTGGTGTGTAGTACCCATTTAAACATCTCCAACTCTCATGTTGAATTGGTGTCATAGCTTGTTAAATATCAAGTGGATCTGTTAGCAATGTGTTTATCTCCACTTGCATATGGTGTCCATGTACCTCTCAGTGCTTGTGGCTCTGTACAACTTCAGTCCTAGTTGTACTCTGTCTGCAGTACTTGATGAAGCAGCTGAGACCGCATGGTCATAACCAACATACCATCTACCATCTTGCTCTGTCAGGGTATCTTTCTGCAATTCTACTACAAATACCCTGATTGTCTAATACAGTTTTGACTTGTAATGCTTACTGGCTATTTACTTTTCTCTATGGGTTTTGTCAGCCACTGAAACATGTGATTTGAAATGTGACCATCCCTCATCCTTCATTCAATTGGCAAGTGTTAGAGTGTTATGAATCAGAAGCATGTCAGACAATCAGGGTATTTGTAGAGGAATTGTGGATAAGAATACCCTGATGGAGCAAGATGACTGTCTGTCATTAGGATCATGATTGCCCTAGGGAAGACCCGAGGGTCTTTCTGTAGGCAAAGGCCTCTCTTTGCTAGATCGCCAAGGATGATGGTGTTATCTATTTTATATACAAAAACAAAAATAACAAACAAACAAACTAACATGAGTGCCGTTGTCTAAATGATTTACTGCAGGTTCTGGAGTAGGCCCTTTGTTAACGAGTGGTGACTCTTGTAAGTTGGCCACTCAGAATAGTATGTACCTATTAATTCAACAGCTAGAATATACTCATAGATTTTTGTTCCTGAGATTAAATTCTTTCAAGCAATTTGCATCTTATCTGTTGACAGAAAGTGAACATTGACTAAAGGTTATCCGATAAAGTCTTTGATTTCTTATTTTCGTTTTATTGATTTACGTAAGACCACTGGACAAATAGAATACTATGACTCAATGTAGAGAATTGTTGAGATGCTCTGTATGTCATAAGCATTCATTGAAGGAGAAACACGTTCAATGGAGTTCTACGGATTCTAAATGTTTTTCTAAAGAAACCATCCACAGAGACAGGAAGTGGTGGAACAGTATAGCGATATCTTATGTGAACAGCTGATATGTGGTGAATATTGTATTCAGTTCTTCCATGAATACTGCATAGCGTATATCTTAATGTCCTGTAGATAAGTGAAATTAAATCTATGAAGAGGGGAAGAGAGACAGGAGATTACTTGTCGTATTTGGAAAATCTTTCAGAGAGCCAACTTACTGTCAGATCTTCCATGAATAAATATTTATCTTGAACGTAAAAATCAATTTAGATTTCAATTGCTGAATTGGTTTCCATGGAAACTGGAGTATCATACGTTCTTACCCATTTATCTATTTTCAATGTGAATGGTAGATTATTCATGGTGAAAATGATTTGAATAAAAGAGAGCTTTTCTTGGTTTCCACAGCAGTTTCACAAAACAGAATTTTCTGAGGAAATGTTTTAACAAAATTAATATTCTCAATCCATCAAAGTAGAATATCATGTTAATATTCAGAATAAATTTAATATTCCAAACTAAAATTAATATTTGTCAACTCTTCAGGGTTTTCATCTTCACAAGACACTCCTGAATTGCATTACAAGAAACACATTTTTAATATAAAAAGTGATTACAGTTACTGATTAAGTGCATGCTGTTCTCATTCACAACTTAATCTTTTTTACCATAGTAGCTATCAGATCTTCTTCCATTTCAACCTTGATAATGATGGAGAGGGCACCTGTCCCTTGGTACTCCTACCTGCTCGTGGCACTGGTGATGAGGTGTTTCAGTGTTACCTGTAATCTGCCAACCCTCTGCCAGGGAATCCTAAGTTATTCAATATGCTGTTTCATACCATCTTTTGGTAAAGAAAATTGAATCCTTTTCCTGTTCCTGTCACCTTGTCACTCTTTGCCTAATATATGAATAGCAAAGCACTGGAACAATCCCCTTAGTAACGGTTCTGTTGATATTTCTTATATCAGGTGGTTGTTTGTGGAGACATTGAGATTTCGTGGTTCCAAACTCTCTGGTTTCCGGTTACCAAGTCAATGGTTAGCATCTTTACATCCAAGCAAACTCCATGTTAACTATCATCAACAACAACACCAAAAAATACCTTTCTAGATCAATCTGACACTTACAAGAACATTCACCGCCATTGGTGGTTTATAACACAGACATTAATCCTGTGCCATGCACTGATAGAAATCACATAGAAATCTGATCCCCTACCTGACGACTTTGCCCACAGATCAGCATGTAACATAGTCCCACTACTCACCCACTACCCTCTTTCATGCCTTAAATTCACATTCAACCTCCACACACTGCTACCACCCTACCACAACCACCCAAACAATCCAGAAATCAACTGGCAGAAAAATTACTGATGCCACCCTACCTCACCCAACCATATCCAGGCACGATTCCCTCACTATTAAAATACATATCCTGCAAAATCTAGACACTTTCTAGTACTGACTTTTCTTTTAAAGAAAATGTAGGTAAATATCAATCAATACAAGACCTCCTGCTCTTTGTATGACTACTACTACTACTATTCTTTTCTGACACTGTTATATCCACAATCATTCAACACAGCGTCCCCATCCACCTACTACTCTTCTCTGACACTGATATATCCACAATCATTCAACACAGCGTCCCCATCCACCCACTACTCTTCTCTGACACTGATATATCCACAATCATTCAACAAGGTGACACCATCCACCCACTACTCTTCTCTGACACTGATATATCCACAATCATTCAACAAGGTGACACCATCCACCCACTACTCTTCTCTGACACTGATATATCCACAATCATTCAACACTGCGTCCCCATCCACCCACTACTCTTTTCTGACACTGATATATCCACAATCATTCAACACAGAGTCACCATCCACCCACTACTCTTTTCTGACACTTGTTATATCCACAATCATTCAACACAGCGATACCATCCACCCACTACTCTTCTATGACACTGATATATCCACAATCATTCAACACGGTGACACCAGCCACCCACTACTTTTTTCTGACATAGATATATCCACAATCATTCAACACGGTGACACCAGCCACCCACTACTCTCTTCTGACACCGATATATCCACAACATTCAACATGGTGACACCAGCCACCCACTACTCTTTTCTGACACCAATATATCCACAATCATTCAACAAGGTGACACCATCCACCCACTACTCTTCTCTGACACTGATATATCCACAATAATTCAACAAGGTGACACCATCCACCCACTACTCTTCTCTGACATTGATATATCCACAATCATTCAACACTGCGTCCCCATCCACCCACTACTCTTTTCTGACACTGATATATCCACAATCATTCAACACAGAGTCACCATCCACCCACTACTCTTTTCTGACACTTGTTATATCCACAATCATTCAACACAGCGATACCATCCACCCACTACTCTTCTATGACACTGATATATCCACAATCATTCAACACGGTGACACCAGCCACCCACTACTTTTTTCTGACACAGATATATCCACAATCATTCAACACGGTGACACCAGCCACCCACTACTCTCTTCTGACACCGATATATCCACAACATTCAACATGGTGACACCAGCCACCCACTACTCTTTTCTGACACAGATATATCCACAATCATTCAACACGGTGACACCATCCACCCACTACTCTTCTCTGACATTGATATATCCACAATCATTCAACACTGCGTCCCCATCCACCCACTACTCTTTTCTGACACAGATATATCCACAATCATTCAACACGGTGACACCAGCCACCCACTACTCTTTTCTGACACCAATATATCCACAATCATTCAACACGGTGACACCATCCACACACTACTCTTCTCTGACACTGATATATCCACAATCATTCAACAAGGTGACACCATCCACCCACTACTCTTCTCTGACACTGATATATCCACAATCATTCAACACGGTGACACCAGCCACCCACTACTCTCTTCTGACACCGATATATCCACAACATTCAACATGGTGACACCAGCCACCCGATACTCTTTTCTGACACCAATATATCCACAATCATTCAACACGGTGACACTAACCACCACTACTCTTTTCTGACACTGATATATCCACAATCATTCAACACGGTGACACCAGCCACCCACTACTCTTTTCTGACACAGATATATCCACAATCATTCAACACGGTGACACCAGCCACCCACTACTCTTTTCTGACACCAATATATCCACAATCATTCAACACGGTGACACCATCCACCACTACTCTTTTCTGACACTGATATATCCACAATCATTCAACACGGTGACACCAGCCACCCACTACTTTTTTCTGACACAGATATATCCACAATCATTCAACACGGTGACACCAGCCACCCACTACTCTTTTCTGACACCAATATATCCACAATCATTCAACACGGTGACACCATCCACCCACTACTCTTCTCTGACCTCCAGACATATGCTGTTTCAGGCCGGAAGCAATACTTACCAGAGTCTCTAGTGAGGCGCTATATCTATCAGTTACTAAAATCTCTAGATCACATCCATAGGTAAGACACACTAGACGTGAACACCTGAACTGATGCTTGCTCTTACCTACTAACGAACCAAGTTTGATTAGATGTGTGACGATCTGCCGTGGTTTGCAGTTTACGCTTTCTGCTCTACTTCCATCTTTTATTCAACTCAATCCAGCTTTTAGTTTTCTTGTTTATTATTAATCCAACTTTTTTAATCAATGGCTATTGACTATATTTGTGTTTAAAATTTATTCCAGTGATCCATGTATTTGATGATTGATCCAGTTTCAGTTTAAGCTTTTTTATCCCACCCCTAAAATGTGTTTTTGTTGTTTAGGGAGCGACTAAAAATGTCTTTTGAATTGTAAATGTTACTATGTTTATAATGTGAGCTTGCATTTTAATTGTTTGGAGTTGCTGTGGGGGTTGCATGCAAGAGTGAGCGTCATGGGAATTTGAATCTGTACAGACATTTCTAATTCTCATGACATTGCAGTGATATACTTTAAAGATTTATTTCATAGCTCCAAACACAAAATAAATAACAAACGTAAGTACAATTAACCATGTATAAAAGAAAATATTGAATTCAGTTGGCTCGAACAATTCAGAAATTAAGCAGAATACATACCATAACATATGTTCATATATAATTAACAAACATGACACTTTATTAGCAGCTCCGACTTAGTCGGAGCTGCTATCAGTTTTTGCGCAGTTTCCACCGCCGCCGCCGCGTTTTGTATTCGCTTTAACTTTTTTCCTAGGAGGTTTTGAGAACTCATATACATAACTTCTTACTTATGCCCCTCGGGAATTTTTTTGACATGTTCATATTCAAGGTCAAAGGTCAAGGTCACGAGTTCTGAAATCGCTAAAAACATCCTTGTAAACACGATAACTTGAAAAATATTTGTACTATCAGGCTCTTATTTGGTGTACATCAACTATGGAGAAAGGCCAAGATTTGAAAAGGTTTTTGCTAACATCCGTCAAAGGTCAAGGTCACAGCGAGGGCACGACTTAAGCATGCTTTTGCGAAAATGTCTTATTTCAACTATTAAAACTTTGTATCATTACATGATTGTTATACACAATGAAAAGTGATCACTGATTATGTGACCTTGAATTGTAAAGGTCAAGGTCACGAAATATGGTCAAGGTCACCAGTTCTGAAATCACTAAATAACTTTTTTCCATAAAAGTATCAACACCTCAGATATATAGCTTCTTTCTTGTACACCTAGGGAAATATTTTGACATGCTCACATTCAAGGTCAAAGGTCAAGGTCATGAGTTCTGAAATCACTACAAAAATCCTTGTAAACACGATAACTTGAAAAATATTAGTGCTATCAGGCTCTTATTTGGTGTATATCAACTATGGAGAAAGACTGAGATTTGAAAAGGTTTTCGCTAAAATCTGTCCGAGGTCAAGGTCACAGCAAGGTCACAACTTAAGCATGCAGTTGCGAACATTCCTTTTTTAACTATTAACACTTTGAATCATTACATGATTGTTATACACAATGAAAAGTGATCATTGACTGTGTGACCTTGAAGATCAACGGTCAAGGTCACGAGATATGGTCATGGTGACCAGTTCTGAAATCTCTAAGTAACTTTTTCCAAAAAGGTATTAACACCTCGTGTACATAGCTTATTTCTTATAAATTTGGTGAATGATTTGGACATGTTCACATTCAAGGTCAAAGGTCAAGGCCATGAGTTCTTAAATCACTACAAGAATCCTTGTAAACACGATAACTTCAAACATTTGTGTTCTGTCAGGCTCTTATTTGGTATATATCAACTATGGAGAAAGACCAAGATTTGAAAAGGTTTTTGCTAAAATCTGTCAAAGGTCAAGGTCACAGCAAGGTCACAACTTAAAGCTTGCTATTGTGAATATGCCTTATGTTAACAATGAACACTTTGAGTCATTGCATGATTGTTATACACAATGAAAAGTAATCATTGATGGTGTGACCTTGAAGGTCAAAGTTCAAGGTCATGAGATATTGGTTAAGGCCATGTTAATCTTTTGATCCAATTTTGAAATCAGAAATAGGTTTTAAGAACAAAGTTGTGAAAAGTGACCCCAGTGATGATTCAACTTGTTAGAATAACTTGAATAATGAACAAATTGTTGTCCAAAAAAATTCCCATTTTATTTATGCTGAGGAGAAGGCGGAACAGGGAAAGTCGAGACCCAAAGTTTTGGAGCTGCTCTGCTTTTGCGGTGTCCCGCAAATGCTCTTCTAGTTCGTATTCAACTCGTGCAGTTATTATCAAAATTTGATGAAAAGAAAAATATTGTATTGGGCAATTGTGAATGGTAAATTTAAGTTGGCAACCATGCATACAAAATTTTATAAAGAAAGTATTTCAATTCATTTCACTAAAAGCCCACTTATCTTAATCTACAACAATATGAGCATTACCCTGAGATTTGGTGGCATTACGTCCCATAAGGAATCAGAACACCACCCTGTGGGACTCTCTAGCTCCTATTGTAACAGTCACGCCATACGAGGAAAGCTAAGTACAGATTTTCCAGTCATTCACCCCAATCTAAAGGTTTATTATCCAGACCTGCTAAGCTAGATATTAGTTTTGTAACAAGTTAGTAGGCTTATTGAAGCACGGTTTGTGTGTGGGACTAGGAGAAATGTTTATTCAACTAAGGAAGTCTGAGGAACTGGAAAATGTTTGTTTAACCTCTCTAGAATATAAATCCATATTGTTTACGACCTCTTGATCTGTTCAGAAAGGAATAAAGAATGGAAATCCATATTGTGTTTGACCTGACTGGGTCCTTGCAGATTGTTATTGTTTACTTGTTGTATTACTGGTATGTTGAATTCATAGATTTATAAGTATAACACTTGAGAATTACATCAATATTAGGGCTGAGTATTGCACTAAAGTTTGTATTGCGATGTATTGCAATACATACTGAGTAAACTAAAATTCAACTTTTATCCTTCTGTTTGCAGTGTAAACATTACACATTTAGTAAAAAGCCTTTCAAATCTTTAGAAAAATAGATCATAAGTCAAAATGATAAGTTAATTTTGATGGCATATATTTAGAAAACATTTGTAATACATTTCAACATATATTCTTGCACCCCAAAAGACTTCTGTAACAAATTAAGCTGGTAACTATGTCTAAAATCAAGATATGAATAAATTTCACTAAAAAATGTTGGTGCGATATATTGCTATATAAAAATGGTATTGCAATAATTGTATTGCACAATCTGTATTGCAATATATTGGTATTGCGATAATATTGCTCAGCCTTAATCACTATTGACACTTCATACATGTGTGGACCCTTCAATTGCTTACTTCTTTAACTCTGTATTTCTCGCTCTTGGCAGAATATTCATGCAGACGCTCTGACAAGTGTCTAATTAAATTAATATTGACTTTACATACGTAATAAAAAATAATGTGTAATGGAATAAATCATGAATTCATGATCGTTTGATTGTTGAAATGTACAAAGTGTTAAATAAGAATACAAAATGGTTTTGATTTACAAATTTCAAATTGCAAATAAGAAGCTAGTATAAACATATTTTTTTTATATATATATACCGGTATATATATATATATACGGTAGTTAGACAAGATTTCACAAATTTTAATCATCCATGGGGTCTACTCTAAAAATAGCTGTAAAAGTATTTCTGATTGATCAGCACTTTATCTTCCAGGATATTTTAGCCAATGGCAGATAAGTATAAGGATAGATTCTTCAAAGTTAGCCATGCAGATCATCCCTGTATGACAAGATTAAACTGGGGTTAAATCCAGACAGAGTTCATTCACACAAGTCACAGCAACAATGATTCAGGCTACACTTTGCTTATCTCCTGGGGGTGCGCTTGTACGATTTATTTATCTATTCTCTTATCGATAGGCATATCCATGCGTTAAATTGCCATGTAGAAGAGAAATATTCATGTATTACTAAGCAGAATGAGAGGCATTGTCTAGAGATCAATTTCATGCATTTTTTTGCCCCCCCAGTTAGATATATCTGAGCATTGTTTTATACACACACCGATTCATGCTTTACATGTAGATGATTAACATGTATTCGCACATACAGGAATGATTGAAGATTGCCAGATGAACATACATATTCATGCACCCTTCACAACACAGATATACCCTTCAATATATGGTGTCCCACATTTATATAATATATATATTTACTTGTATATCACTTGTAAATTTGCTGCCAAATGCAAGCATGAAGGCAATGTTGCAGTGACACTAAAAGCTATGACTAAAACCTATGATTTTGTAGGCAAACTATTTTTGTTTCCTATGTCTTGCTCTATGTTCCCAACATTGATTGAGCACTTTCCCCAAAAAGGCCAAACACACTAAATCTTATTGGTCTTTGTATTTTGCTTATATATATATTTCTACACTCACACAAGCAGTCTGTGTAACAGTGTAGTACAATGGTAGCCTTCCACCCTTATTACTTCAGACATTAGGACACAGATAGTGCTATATCACACCTGAAATCTACATGGGGGGTTAGGTGATTGACGGTCGGCTTATATTCTTTATGTCCGCGTATAAGCTGATGGATAAAGATACAGTGTAATATCGGTCCAGAATAGAGCGGTTGCATGTCAATAGGTCGTTCTCACTGAACTGTGCCCCGAACAACTCGTTGTTTGCTTTGTTGTTTGTGTTTTGTGGTCGAGGATATTTAATTTAACTACCTCAGGTCATACATTGTGACAGATTGAATTGGAGTTATTTTTGTTATTTCCGGGTGTTATTAGCTTTAGTTAAAGTAATCTTTTATCAAATTAGTTGTGATAATCCTTTTTTAAAAAGAAGAATTTACAAAATATGTGAATTACTATGTTATTTTTTTATATTAATCTTTATAATTTTCATAATTATAGATAAAATTTCATAGCTTCAGATTGTTATTTAATTCAATTTGAATAAATGTGTTTTGTTTGAATTAAATGTGATGTAATCAATAAGTTCTACAGGGAAAATGCCATTATTTGATATCAATATATCTCCCATCATGACTATGAAATCTAAAAATTCTAAGTATCACAATGTGTATCAAAATATAGCAAGTATAAATTATAAATAGTCTGTCTGCAAATTACCCTTAAAAGCATTTATGTATTTATAAAACACATCACGTATATATATTGATGTATTACTTTGCCTTGACCTTGGACTACCTATATAGGTTTTATTCTGCTAGAATAACATTCTTCTAATGATGTTCTCAATTTGTTTTCTTTCTATAGGAACGGTATATTCCATAGAGATGTCAAACCAGAAAATATACTTATAAAGGTAAGTGTATATAAGTTCCATTGATCATCTTAAATAAACTGTGAAACATGTTGACAGAACAAACTGTGAATGATTATAACGAACAAATACTGTGTTATTAGCAACAAGTTCACAATTTATGATTTTTAGCGTCATCAAAGGTCACAGTAGTTCATGTGTTTATCATCATGCTTCACCATCTATTTTTAACTTATCATAAGATATAATTTATTCCTTGAAACTGTATTATTGACTGATAAAAAAAGGTTTTGAATCCAATATGACAAAGATCAGCTTCCCTAACTCTTGCTAGTATCCATTACTGCATGACTAATTGAAACCCTGAATATTTTGTCTAAATAAGTGTGTCTTTACTCATTTTAAATAAATCTTGATTGTAAAATTCAGAGTAAGTTACGCTTTCCATAATTCCAAAACTTGTAGATACAGATTGGTTCTGTTCAAAATGTTAATTTCCATGTGTTGCCCGATTTGTGCTGTGTCAGATTGGTCACATCTCCGCATGATAAATACTGCAGTGTTGTTCCTAGATGATCTGCTGAAGGGGTCATTTTGGCAATTTCTGAACAAGTGGGACCCTTTGCAATGTTAAAGTATCCTACTTCTGCAAATTTTAAGGGACACCAAGCCAAAAAGGTGGGCAAATGTCCCCAGGACCCCCTCTAGGAACAACACCGTAAATAGCACAACATATTGAAAACTGAATTGAAACCTGCATGACTCACATCAACTCAAAGGGTTATAATACATTTAATCTATTTTGTTAGCACTTAATTAGAGCAAGTAAGTATTTCAAAACCATAATATTCATGTTAAATCTATTGGAAGCAGTTAAACAAATTGCAAGAGAGAAATAAATCTGAAGCAAAATGTCTGGAACTTTTGAATAAAATATCAGATTCGATTGATTCAATTACTATTTTGAGTCTCGTCTACGTCATAATAGTTACTGTGATAATTTGAAAACATATACCGGTACAAGTTTTATGATGTTTTAGTGGGTTGATTTTCTGTTGTTTATGATTCTGGTTCAAGAGGGTCGCATCTATATCCCGCTAACTTTGCTGTAGAGAACTGTTGTACATGTAGTAAGGTTGGGTGCAATGCTACATTGAATTTCAGTGAAGTACAACCAGTAATCCACTAGTTCCAAATATTTGCTCGCAGGTTTCACTGCAATACATAGCCATGGTGGTGTTGCAGACTTTCTCCTTGCAATGATACTATCAGTCTGGATACAAATAAATACTCTTGAAAGCATCATTAAACCTCAAATGATTTCACATCACCTTTCGTGAGTAAATACAAATTGATAAAACGAGTGGGGCCAATTGGCTGATTCAAGACCTAACTTCAATATAGATCTACAACAATTATAATTTTTATAAATGGTAAGACTGCCTTCAAAATATGAATATTTAACCTGTGAGTTTCGGAATATTCTATGTAGCCTATCTGTAGACATTCCTGTATTGTTCACTTCTTATCTCATGGGGATTCCTGAGAGTTGCATGGCTACTCAGAATAAACTGGCAATAATACCGTCAGCAGCCTAAGAGTTAATCAACATGGTATATGATTAGAAATACATGCCGTTTAGATAATGAACAAATTTAACATTGTTGTATTTGGGGCCATAACCCAAATAGGTAAGCTGTTGGTACGGTCAATGCTGGCGGCTGGTGCCTTACTCTGAGGGTGTGGGTCCCCGCAAGGGAGTCATCCCGAAAAAGGAACAAGAATTTGTACCTTGCAGATAGTATGATCCAAATACAATAAGCTTCATGATATAGAAAATAGGAAGAAATTTAAAGAATAAATAGTAGATCTTTAAACAAGAATAAAGTATGAAAGTGCAGAGATGCATGAAGCAAGGAATTGACTGATGTGTAGAAATGTCTACACTACACAATTACCCTGGCATTCATAGTCCTTGATCTAATTGCATCCAGTAGACTGGTGTCAATACCCACAGTAGTTCCTACTATAGAACCCGTGCTTCTAAGTGAATCCACTTAATTCTACAACTAACTTGTACAAACTCTTATTATGAACTTGGTCAAGATTTTACAGCAAATCTTTCAGCAAATATACTTGAGTCTGCAGATCTCAAATATAGTGTTTGATAAGATATACTTAGTTATATATGCTATGGCTATTACCGATGAATGATTGTTTTACTTTGTGTTACTGTTATCAATAATGTATATTTTCATATTATATATTCTGGCATACTGTAAAATTATCATATTTATTTCTCACTGTTAATAATTTCATTGATAATAAGCATGATAATGTTGATCACAGGAGGACCTGCTGAAGCTAGCAGACTTCGGATCGTGTAGAAGTGTGTACTCAAAACAGCCTTACACAGAGTACATCTCAACAAGGTGGTGAGTACCGCTTGGGCTTTACATGATTCAGTTTGTTTAAAGTCACGAATAACCTTATCAACCCTCTTCTTCAGAATACAGGATAGCATTATGTGTTTGGCGCAGGAGATCAATGTTGGAACTCGCCAGGGAGTTAGGAATTAAATATATAACTTTTCTGTAGACAACTGTTCTATGTGCAGTTAGGATTGGATGCATAGCTGAATATCTGTGCAGAACCACTCATGGTTTGCTAGTTCCAGCCGATGCTCGCAGGTTTGAAGGTCGCAATCATAGCTTTCTTCCTGCACTGATACTAGCGTAGTGTTACCTCTCTCCAGTATTAAATAACAAGTTATATATAGAGCAAAGGGTAGAGCAAAGAGAGGACAAATTTAGACAGGTACATGTTTACCGAATTGGAATGAACTACAAAGGAAGTCAGAGGTTCATGAATAACTGAACAATGACTCCCAAAAGAAATTTCATTAGAGAAAGTATGACCGCAAATGTGCTTTTACTTATCATTCAATTATTTGATATATATGCCTCTAATTGAGGTTGTGGAGATACTGCTAAGTCAAGTGTATGATGTGCAGGTACCGCGCCCCGGAGTGTCTACTGACCGATGGCTACTACACCTACAAGATGGACATGTGGAGCGTCGGCTGCGTCTTCTTCGAGATTCTCAGGTACAGCATCGGTCCATCTCAACAGTGTTCGTTAGTTTGAGACGAGGAGGTGCTGCTCATGCTGAAGACAGTACTCTCTCACCCAATCAATTATCCCTTAATGATTATACCGTAATCAAGTTATTTAAATATCTTTTCTTCTTTCTTATATTATATTTAAATCTCACATGATGGTCTTCGGATATCAACATGACTTGGAACAAATATAAAAATAATTTACAAAAAGTTTTTTAATTTGTTTATTTTATCTGTCTGTCTGTCTGTACCAGTTTACACCCGCTGTTCCCTGGCTCTAACGAGGTGGATCAGATCGCTAAGATCCATGACATCATGGGAACCCCTGACCCCAGTGTGCTCAAGAAGATGAAGAAGTGAGTTCATTAATTGTTTCACTACATTTCTACCATATCAATATTTGGACCTGTAAAAGTTGTGGGTTTAATTCCAATGATTGATGTCTTTGTGAAATAATGTTTTGTATTAAGTTCCTCAATTTGTCATTTACAAATCAAACTTAACATCTGATTATGACCCTTTTCCACAAGATATAACCTTCCATATACATTAAGATTTCACTACATCTACTTCAAATATTTAATTTATCTCCTATATTTGAAATTTTCAAACTTGGCAAATAGAAACTAGTGATTTGACTCCAAATGTCAGCTTCACCCTCCATTAAACTGTTATTAAACACCTTTCTAACCTATTTGATTGCAAATCACATAGAAAATAAATTGTTATATCCACAGATCTCGCGGGATCAGCTTCAACTTTCCTCAGAAGCAGGGGACAGGTATTGAGCGCTTGTTGCCACACGCATCTCGGGAAGCAATATACCTAATCAACAAGATGTGCACGTACGACCCAGAGGAGCGAGTCACCGCCCGCTGGGCAGTCAAACAGGTGTACTTCAAGGAACTCAGGTGTGTTCAGGGCTGTTCACTGTGACATACTGCACCTTGTGGCTACATGAGATGTTTGATCCTCTGGGAGTTGGGGCTAAAATATTGCCGCATGTTTAAAAGGAGGAGCAACACAACTTCTCACCCCTTCTAGCGTTTTTGAAATTATGGTACAGCCGACTTTTACAAATTATTTGCAGGAAAAATGCATAGGGTATGTATTTTTAGTTAATCAGGCCTTAATGGCCAGATGAGCTTATGACATTGGCCATCATCTGTTTTCAGTTTCGCATCATCCTTAAACTTTTCACATTTTCAACTCCACCTCCAGGCCAGCTGCACCCACAATGCTGAAGTTTTTGTAGGGAAGTACCTTGCTCCTAGGGGGTTTAAGTTTGTACATTTGGTCCTGACCCCCTTCAAATATGAGTGTGGCAGGCGTTATTCTCTAAAATCTTTCAATTACTTTTACTCTGAAACCAATAGGCATAGCAATCTAAAATAATAAGAATAACATTTTAACATGTTGCATGAGACCATGGCAGGCTGTCCACACTGAAAATTATCAAATGACAGACTGTTATAGAGACCACTTTGTTTCCCCAACTGCAGGGATGCTGACCGGAGAGCTGCTGCCCTAGCCCAGACGCGGAACCATGATGAGGGGCGAAAGAAACAAGTGGAGCCTACAGATCACCATAGCAACAATCACGTGGAGCATTCCGACCACCATAAACACCACAAGCACCACAAACACGCAGAGCAACCGGAGGAGAAGATTAAAGAACCAGAGCCGCCCGAGGAACGGCCGTCGGAGGTGATGATGTATCCGATACGGGCGACGAAGGCGCAGTCCAACCCAACGAAGCGGGTAGGTGCCAGCAAGTCTTACAGAGCTCCTGCTGCTCCCAAAGTGGAGGTGCCGCTAGAGAGCACCTCAGATGACGGGGATGCTAACATCTGGGCCGCTTTCAAACACAGGAGGAGGGTGAGTAGGGTGGAGTGGGTGGGGTCTGGGCTGCACGCGTGTTGGGTGCTTACTAGTTGAGGTGAGTGTGCTTATGTGCTCCGAGGTTTGGTATAACTGGCACAGGTTTGGTTTGATTGGCTCAATCATTTGGTTTAATGTGCTCATTTATTTTGATTTGCCATGATGCTGATGACATTTAGTCTAAGATCTGAATTACTTTTCCTGAAAAGAGATTTAATTTGCATTGAAAGCCATTGCTAACACAGCCTATTCAAAGTCTAGTTTCGGGATGTTTAGGAAGGAATGTGCATGGAGACAATCACAGTAGTTTGTCGTTGATTTCATCTTGAAGGATTTTGACAAAATTGAGAATATTGCAGAAATTCTGTAAGATAAATGCTGAACTTTGGAAAAGCATGAGGAAATTCAGTAATAATCTCAATATTGAATTCAATTATAGTATGATGATTTCAGACTGCTATTCATACTACAAAACATGGAAGGATGATTTTGCAAAGGTACACCTAAATTTGTAATAGTTTCAGCCCAATATGTCATTACTACTAATGAATATGCTATGTGTATGATACCAGCAGTTCAATACTGCGACTGTTAGTGGGTGGTAGAACACACATGTATACAAATTATAGTTTGACGCATGTTTATAGCAATGCATGGGACTGCTTTATCTAACCCGACTGGATGTTTGCTCACTGACACTGCGTGGATAATGGTTTGCTGGGGCTGATGCATAACTGCATGAATAATAAGATTTGTTAACCTTCATTGCTTGAACATATTAAGCCTATGTTATCTTGTTAGAGAAAGAAAATCAATATAATTAAAACATGAAAAGGTCGTCAATGCATTAAATACAAAATAATATTTGCATTCAATGACACCAAAGCGTATAATTGTTTTGTAAATATGTAATTATCTTGATTCAATTGGTAGAAGTTTTCATATGAAAGATATAACACACTCCAGAGAGTTTGTTTAAAAAATCATGTCAAAACATTTACAGGGTTTTAGCTATATATATAAATTTGTTGCAAGTAAGGGTTGGTTTAAGAATCTGCACTGTCACGTTACAGCGGCACCGCCACCACAATTTCCGGCGCTATGCGGAGAGTCAACAATACCCAAACCATACGGGCCTGTTGCCAAGGGTAACGATGCACCACCCGCCGTATAACCCTACGTACCACAGCACGTCCATGCCAGCCTACAAACAATTTGAGCCACCAGGTGGGGGAGGTTTATTTCCTGCAATTAACAACGTCAACACTTTCAAACCACACAAGGTGAGTGATAAGGTATAGGTTGTGACACATTGTTAAACTACGTAAGATGAGGAGTTACATATTCAAATCATCATATGATGTAATGTGTTCATGTGATAATAGCTGTCACAATGAAAACCAAAGTAGATACATTGTGAC
Source organism: Gibbula magus (assembly GCA_936450465.1). NCBI lineage: Eukaryota > Metazoa > Mollusca > Gastropoda > Trochida > Trochidae > Gibbula > Gibbula magus. The sequence goes on from OW388291.1 coordinate 40,820,120, forward strand.
AGAAAGTTATACATTTGGTACCTTTATGTTGACTTGTGATACATATGTTTTCATATATAAACCAAATTAAGTGAGTTGTGACACGTTGTAATTCATTTAGATCATTTAATAGAAGGGTTGTGATACATTATAGGACATTAAGATTATATGATTACTTGTAATACAATCAAACAAGGTAGATTATTTGTTACACAATGTAATAATTTAAAACTGCTAAGTGAGTTGTGGTATATTGCGACACATTCTATTTTGCAAACAATCTTTACAATACAATTGTTGATATTATTCAGCCTGTTCTTATTTGCTTGTTTTTATGTTTATTGTCAATATTTTTCTGTTCAAGGCTCCTTCAAAATCAACCAAGAATATGTTCACGTACACGCTACCTTCAGTGGATCGACATTAGAGCATGCTGGGTATCCAGGAGACTTATCAACCTGAACTAAGGGGACAGTACTCTCTCTACGTTCACCGATAGGGTCAATTAACTATTTGGAGCTTCTCAAAGGGAAGACTCTCAACTTTGAACAAGGGGAGACTACTCTGTCTCAACACTCTTCACCATCTCTGCCTTGCAACATGTGGCCTTGTGTGAGTGAGGACTGCTCAGCAGAAGGGAAACTTGCTGATCTTTATGCACGACACTTTACCTGGCTTGATGTCCTCTGTTGTATCAGAATGAATGTGCATTCCTTTTAACAATATTTGGGTTGAGTTTCTAATGCCAGATATCAAACTGAACTTTTCCTTTCAGAGAGCAACTTATATTAAGTATTGCTCAAATTAAGTGTTGGATTCTATTATTTATATTTCTGATTATTATATATTATTATGTGATTATTACACTGTGATCAGATAAGAAAATATTAAGTTAGCTCGGAGTAGTCAATCTGTCAGTCAAATACATTATGAGGACGTATATCCATTCATTCCAGACTCTCAACCATGTTGTGGTTCGGCAGATTGTTTTCCTGGTGCGGAAGAGACTTGAACATTCTGCTTTAGAAAGTTATTGTGTGAATGCCTTGTGTGTGTGAAAGGATCTGTCATGTATTGACTATTGAGAGCCAGGGTATTGTTGCACAGAACATTAATTTGAATCTCTAAGGTATCCTAAGTGCAATGTTGAGGTGAGCGCTAAGGTTAACCTTAGTGTTAGGTTGCTTTTGTGCAATGACTCCCTGGACTGGTATTATTAGGCATCACTTTGTGGATTGGTGATATATGTGTCATGCTGGTTCCAGACCTTGCACAATAATGTGATGATTATAATTACATTCCAATTGTTATGCTTTACTGCAGTCCAACATGTCTGTATTATGTTGATTCTTCAGCAGAGCAGAGAGTAGGAGCATATGTGGCTTCATCGATCGTGAATCATTGCTTTATTGAACTCTGACATTCCAGTATATGAGTGGCAACTCTTGCTTAATACTTTACCGACCGGTAACTCTCACTCTCGTATTTGAAAAAGTCATACTCATGCTTGCTCATGCAAATGTAACTGTGTACAAAAACTTGTGATGATTCTATGGAAGATTGGAACTAGAAGTAGGTTAATACCTAGTGTGCTGCTGTAAGGATGCTGATGGATGACCAATCCCAGAGTTACCTCCCCTTCCAGGCGTATGTGCGGAGAAAATCATCTACCGGTAACAACACTGAGGCATAAGTTATTAAGTTGGAGGTTAGAGAATCTTCAACTGCTTTACTGGATCCATAGCACCTATCATACTTTGACTTCTAAATGAATCACAGCTAAGAGAAGATTCTGAACATTATGCAAAAACAAAGACATATAAGCAATATAGAAATGTTTATGCAAACTATTATTAATAAGTAGTTCATAAAGAAGGGCTTGAATTATGAAAATGCAAAATGACCTCTATTGAATCCAGTTTCTGAATCTGATCTGATATATATGAATCTTGTAAATGATGACAGCACCAGTTGATATCTTTTCTGTATATTTGTATATTTCTGATGAGTGCTAAAGGTTGAGTGAGACATGTTCTGTATTTTCATGAGGTGAAAACTAGTGCTGTGTCTCCCAGATATAAACTGTACCTCTCACCCATGTATTGTCCTGTCTCCCAGATATAAACTGTACCTCTCACCCATGTATTGTCCCGTGTTGAAATCAGAGAAAGTGTTAAAGGGAATGTATGAAATGGTATTTTTCAAAGGAATATTCTGATTTATAGAGATATCAGTGACATTATCAGTTCTTAATTGAAACATTTTTCTTAGGGCATCATTTTTATGGGAATTAATAGCAGAAATTTATAAGCCATTAATTGTCTTTCCACAACAAATACCATGAGTGTAACCTCCCTATGTAATGTATGAATATTGTACATGTATTGAGTGATCTGGACCAATGATATTTGTTAAAGAGTCCACCACACTTTTACTGTCTAAATGGATAGAGTGGTGCTTGTTGGAAAGTATTGCATATTTCATTGAAAATATACTCAAAGATCAGATCTGAATGCAAAAAGATTTTACTTAAAACTCAGATTCGAATACAGAAAATTGACAGTAAATTTTGTGTATGGTGAAATCATGTCCTTTCACAGTTAAAGGGACATAACTCCATGACTTAAATATTCCTCTACTGGATAATTTCCAAAAGAATAACTCTTGATTTATTCAGATATAGTTTGAGAAATTAAGAAAGCTGTAGCTTGCCTCTTCCCTAAGTATGATATGCAGCACAGAGAAAACATTTTCGGTAAGAAGAAGAGGTAGTGAGAGATTGTATTCCAGGAGACAGCTTTGCTTCTTGTAAACAGTGTACACATGATGATGATATGTGATTTAGCATTCTCTTTCCACAGCGGTTACCCTTCAGATTTCGTACATAGTAGGAACTTTCTCTGCTAGAAATACAGCACCCTGATTTGTTGCATCAGAAGTTAGTTGTGCAATCAATAATGATGTTTCAAATGGTACATTCCTTGAATGTCGAAATGACGAGAGTTACCAGTACTTCACTGTGTGATGCACACATATTGTTTACAAAACAAGATAAAAATAAGGATGTTACTAGTGTTGAAAACTTTCACCGCCCGGGGAAAATGCAAGAAGAGTGAAATATTGTCTATATGTAACAGAGGTGATGATAGAAATTCTGAAGAGAGTAACCACTGTGGGAAGAGAATGATGGTTTACTTAACTGGAAATTTTTATCATAAGACATTAATGGAGAAGAAAACATTTGGTAAGAATAGGTATATTTGAGGAGACCGCTCTGTGTTATAAAGAGTGTACACATGATGACGATATTTTGCTTGATTATTCCAGGTATGTGTGTGTTAAGTACAGAAGGATGAGTGTATTGTCTGACTAGGATATACATGATGAACAAAACCACATTCAGGATATACAGTTCTATACCTTTGTAATATACCTGTAAGTATATCAACTGTAGATATTGTACATACACCTAATTTATGATTCGTTAAGCCTTAATGATATAAAAATGTGCAGAATAGTTGTCACACCTAATTAATGTCCTGGGTATAAAGATATTAGATTTGTGATTTAGGTTACTAGCACTAGTTACTAAGTCATTATACTATGAAATTTAAAAATCTATTATTGAAACATTGTTATTGAAAAATTTGGAAACTTGTTATAAAACATTGTGATATATATTGTTAGCCACCTTCAAACTTCTCTTATCTAAAATTATTTTTACATACATGTACTCGTAAGAATGAGTGAATGTAACAATTGAATCATTTATAGTGCTTAATTGTTGCCTTGATGTATGCAGTGACAAATACAATAAGTTGTTTTATTTATTGGATTGTGTCTATATGCACACTACGTAAAGATATGCATTGTTTACAAATTGATTGCAAGTTTTAAAAAGAATGATTGTGCAAACTGTTTGCATTTGTTATAAGAACACTGATTATCAAGTTATTTGTTTCTATTATAAATAATTGTTACAATGAATTCAAACACTCCGACTGTGGCTGAATGTTGTGATACATGTGCTAAACTGTTTAATCATTCTGAGTGAAATACACGGCTTGTTAATTGTAAAAGTCATCAGATCTCAAACCCATAATAAATTTAGATCTGTGTTACAATCTTGTAGAGTTTTTATAAAGGTTGTTTGTTATGTACAAAGTGTGTGTTGACTATGTACCGACAGGCTTTACTGTTATATGTATGTAAAGTAGTCGGAGGACAAACATCAAATAGAACAATCATCTTGTTGTCTACAATCTTCCATGTAAATAATTCAGAACAACTGATATATATATATACATCTGTTGCCTTGACAACAGCCCTTCTTGTTGCAAGCACTAGTCTTGGTGTTTGATTATATTGGATATGAGGAAGCTTTAGACAAGTTATACTCCTGATATTTTAACATTAAAATTGAACTTTTTAATGCTTTTATTTTCCGACAGTATTAATGTTTATTTAATTTTATAGTGATTATAAAAGTTTTAAAGATTCAAGAACATCTATAATCAACTCATGTCAACTGAAAATGTATTTGTAGTGAATAATGTTATGCGTACTGTTTTTATGTCAAGGAAAGTGCCATTATTAAATATTAACTACAAATTTAATGTTTGAACTTTCTCTGATGACTGTTGAATGATTGGTATGAAAGATTATCGGTTATCATAGGTCGTGATGAACAAATGAAATTGTTTTCCCCTTATTTATGCCTTTATTTAATAGAGCAACTTAAAATCTCAAGAGTTTGAGTGATGGACAATAGATCTGTAGTAGGCACGGATACAAGAGTGGGTGTATTTCCTGGGTCCTATTACACAAAGTCCAAAGATTTAGGGAGTCACAGCGCCATGTTAAAGGGAGGGTTCTATCAGTGTAATTTTTGTGGAACATTTTGTGGGGAAATTCTTGGTTTAACATATATGTTATGAATACATCCATTTTTGTTACTTAAGATTTTACAATTTGACAAAGAATGATGCACATTCATTAAAAAATAAATAATCAACAAGTGAAGCTAATTAAGGTTGGAAAACTTTGCTACGAGCATAACAGGACATTTTTAATAATAAGTTATTTGTTACTTGTTTTATTTTTTTTTAAATTTAACATTTGTAAAAATACAGTGTTTCTCTCACTTCACATAATGCCAAAAAAACAAGATGGCTAATAGATCTTACCCTTTAATAAAGCCACTGCGGCTACCCTAGTGCTAAGGCGTTTTGTGCAGTAGGACCCAGGTATGAGTGCTTGGAATCTAGACTGTCCTCAAGTCTTTCTTTTTCCTGTTGACCATGTGATCTTACTCTCGTGATATCTATGTCTGCCTGTATCAAATATATATTTATTGTGTCTGCCTGTCTGGTCTTCAGCAACAGACATAGGACACTTCTTGGAGAGAATATGTGGAATAGATCCATTAAATTTAATGATGAAGAAACTGTGTTTGTTATATTTCGGAGGAACTACTGTTTTCCTCTTTAGTGAAGGGAAAAAGCTGAAACTTATTAAACTCAGGTAAATGAGTGAAATTAGCATGTAGATCACCCCAAACGACTACAAGGGACATTTTACAAATTTTCTTTGAGCGAAATTAGTGTCTGTTGGAGACCCCTCATTTCAAGAGTGAGTGAGTGAGTTATTGTTTAACGCCGCTTCGGCATTATTGCAGCCATTAGCGGTGATTCTCATTTCAAAATCCGACTCATTTAAATGAACGGAATGATTAACACCACAAACTGATTCATAGAGGCAAGATCTTATATGTGTGTTTTGTGGGGTGTCAATGGGGATGAATAGCGAATCTGTCACACATAAGCAAACCCATTTTCGCTATCAATATCACATTTATTTCATTTCATTCACACACAAACAAAACAATGACAGAATATCTTCTTATCTGTGGTTGTGGTTATATTATTAAATTGAAAATATCTCATGTAAATAAAACTGTGAAGTTAAGAAACAGATAAGATAGTCACATCATTCAAATTTAAAAAATCACTATATTTAAAAATAACAATTAAAAAAATAGTATAACTGGTTTCATAACAAGAGGCACTGTAGTCTTCAATATAAGATAATATTTGAACAAAGATGAGTGCTTAAATTAAAAAATGAAGGCATTCAATTATTAAGGCACATATTAAATAATGTTTCATAAAATTTAATGAAAGATTTAAGATATGTGTTGAAGAGCAAAACTTCAAGAACAAGATACTTATACATTTCAATCACTAACCGTATCATTTCCATCATGATTTTTAACAATTATCTAGAAAAATATAATCATCTCCCATAATTAAACAAAAACACAAATATTGCTTCTGTTTGAAAGCAATAACAAAGGCACCCATGAAGGTTTCGAGACAATATTCACTTTGTGATTTTACTTTCGGTAAATATCACATAGAAAGATGTCAGATAAACAGAATAAGAAAATTAGGTTTAGAATTAAGGCAGTATTGAGATAAAATTTATTATTCTGTGCTTGTAAAAAATGTAAACTTCAAATTTTACAGGACCAAAGGTCAACATTGAAGTCAATGAAATAGTTAAACAAACAGACAACCAAATATTGCATATACAAATGATTTATGTTTAAATACATAAAGGCATCAGGAATATCACAAACTTTGACAGGAAACAAGTTATAAGAACTTTGAGCTTAGTCTCCTCAAGTTATCAAAATAAAACACATGAACGAAACAAAAAGTAAAAAAACATTCAATCATTCAAAACACAAAGATTTAAATAACAACAGATAACGAAACTGAAAATTTTCATTCATAATGTTGTTAATCACTCTGAACCAATGAGTAAAATTAAAGCCTTCAATACTGTTTATGATTTAGAGCAATATATATACACAAATAAATTATCATGGGAAAGGCTTTTGATTTCTGGTATTAATTTTACTCATAATCTGCTTCTTGTAATATCACATGAAATAAAGCAATGATAAGAATGAGATCAAGTGCTCAAAGACAGATAGATTAGTTTTCCATACCAATACATTTTGTACATCTTTTTAAATCCCTACACATCCTAGGATGTAACCAGAATTGTTTGTTTAAACGTTCGTAACATGTAAGAATTTAAGTTTAACATTCCCCAAAACCAACTAAAAAAATGTTTCCTATTAAAATCTAACCAGCAAAGGTTTAAACCCTAACACGTTATGACATCACATTGAAATTTGTTAATCTAAGACTTGTTAAAGACACAGATAAAGATGCTTTTATGAGTATACAGACACAGAATTTTTGCTTAATTACTCTTCAAGTCCACCGAATTCATCAACCCGTTGACTGACATTCTTCTTAAATGGCATCTCGAAATCGTCGAAATCCACCTCCCAGCCGAAGCGCTCCCTGTTCTGTTCCTTGTTTTGTATAAGGTCCCGCGTGGTTGGTTGTTTGGTCCACGCCTTCAGGGGCGTGTACGTAATATCCTCTTTCTCGTCCATACCCCCCGCTAGCGCTGACGCCGCACGTAATATAGAACCTTTCCTCTGGTGGGGGATGCCGTCATCCGGGTGTCTGTTTACTGGAGGCTGGAATGGTAAAGCTGGTGTTAGTCAGGAAATATATAAATCTCTTTTAAAAACTATATTAATCAAAATAAGCTGAAATGATTGACGTAATGACATAATAACGATATATTTAATCGATTAAGCAAGACGAGTGTGTGCATGGTGTCTGAGTGAAGATAGGAAATAAAGTAAAACATTTCATTGTAAATTTCAATATCTGAATCACATGCATTAAAAAATCTGGTAAAGAATATATTTTCATCAACAAAGTATGGCCGTCTTCTTAAAATGTTATTAAGTTTCTTCAGTATCAACATCCAAACAGGTCACACATAAGAGAATGAAACTAAAGTTTTCAATCATCAACATACAGTGAAACGTATGAAACAAGGCCTGTCTTACAGCTATAACCTGGTAACTTTACCTCTGAGCTGGTAGTTCTTAGGTTGATCTTTGAAATAACAAATTGACAAAATCACAACTGATCAAGGTACTTTAAAGGTTATTTCATCTACTGCAAGATGTTAACACATCGACAATCAATACTTGACAATGTTGTTAGCCTCCGTTCCAATCATTATAATAATTATATATATATTCACATCACCTCAACATAATACTAAATTAATAATGTTAAAAAAGAGCAATCTCAACATGTAAATCCAATGTAAGCTAAAATGATAAAACACAACAGTAAAAGCTAAAAACAGACCATGTCAATAGATTACAATACATCATGCATTCAAACTTCCTACATGTAAATTGTTTTAGAGGCGTTCTTGAAGTTGCAATGCACATATACAAAAACAACTTGTAAACAATATTACATAAATCTTAAATACAAAGTCTTGCTGCTCACTTTGATCAAACAAATGCATCATTGACAATCAAAATGAACTGACAAAATTTCACTTTTGTGCTTGCTATTTTTTTGAGACACTGGGTACGGAGAGGTGATATGGGGTTAAATATCGCCTTCAAGGTTATTCATCATGGTAGCTAGTAACATTGCATAATCAAGCAAATCGGTCATTGACAAGCAAGTGAGTTGACATATATTTTCACTTTCGGTCTTGCTACTTTTCAAACTTTTTTTTCATACACTGGGTAAGGTGAGGTGATATGTTGTTAATCATCGCTGTCAGTCTTATTCTTTCATCATGGTATTATTGTCGGGAGAAAGATCATCCTTATGACTTTGCATTTGGGTAAAACCTGCAAGCACTGGCTGTAACTGTAAATGAAGCTAAGCAGATAAGTAAACAAGATTGAGAATATGTTCCGAGTGTGTGAACTTGTCAACTCCATTTTCCTTATAAGTAAAGCTAAGCAGATCATACACACAGGTTGTCAGTTGAATAACCACACGACACGACACGCTGCGACACAACAATCTGCTCAACTGTCACTGACGTCAAAATTACAGAGCCTGCTCAACTGTAACATTGTTTGAAAAGGTCTCAATTTCAGGTAGGAAAAGTATGATCTTAGTACAGTGTTTGCTTCATAAATGAGGGAGACGTCAGTTACAGTTATGACAGATTGTTGACGTCATGTTGTCACCTGTCAATCATCATCCCCATCCTCTGCGTCATCAACGTCCATATCTACATCTACGTCTACATCGCCAGTGTCATTCTCAGGCTGGCAACATAAGTATCAAAATTTGGAATGTCTCACAATATGATCCAGCAATATATTTCCGTACTAACATTCAATATGGTTTGATGGACCTCGATTTCCGATTTCTTGAAAAGAATGATTCTCTTCCCTAATTGGTACAAACCTGTGTGTATGATGAGCAAGTATTAGATAAATAAATAGCTCCATCAAAGATCAACACAATACTTTTCACAGTACATCAAAGAATGAAGACAATAAATATCAGGACATCAGAACCTGACCCTTGGTTACCTTCATTGCTCTGGCAGTGTCCTGAACATGCTGCACAAAGAGATTGAATTCTTGAGGTACATAAAGTGCTTGATGTAGTCATCAAAGGTAAAAACTGATATAATTCCATCTTAAACAATGGATATACTACATGAATAGGGCCAGATTGTTGCTCCAGAACGCCACAATTTTCAAGTCATTTTCATGGACAAAGCAACACTTCTGGATTTGTTACTTTTCAAGCTTACTTCATATAAAGTAAATCACCATTCATACCAATAAACACTGATTATACAGACAGAAATCCACGTAAATGCCATCTCAAGCAAGGCAGGATTCTGTTTCAGTGTGTGTGAGAGCAAGGTATAAACCAGTACAACTGTAGCCTTACTGAATGGCATGATTTGGATGGGAAGATACAGCTATGTCTACAAATACATTACCATTATAAGCTTTAGTAATTCACTAGGATTTGTTAAGAACATGAGCATGAAATTTTAAATATAATAATATAAACTCTATAATCATGAAACCCAGTACCACACCTCTAGAAGACGTCACATCTATACACACTGCAGGAAGGAAGGTGGAAACAGAGGCAGAATATGTACATAATTAGCATGCACTGGTGTGAACGACACAAGCACATGGCAATAACATATTATTAATGATTTATTATGTATACATCTATGGGTAAGGAGTGTACAAGCAGAACCCTCTAGCAGCTACGTTACAGGACTTACAGTGAGTCCGCTTGGGTTTCACGCCTACAGCAACAAGAGGGAGATATTACAAGATTGTTGAACAAGCACATGTTGAAATCATTCCCATGCACTCTAACAAACAATTGTCTCACATCATACTTATATCTTTTTGACAAAGATATTCTCAGATTCATTTACACTGGATATAAAACTTTGTTGAGTGATGCAGCTGAAGAAAAGCACTAAGCATTGCCTCTGAAATATTCTCCTGTCCCTATACAATTCTTCCTTCCTCTACGTGAAGCATTCTTACCACAGGGGTGGAATAAGAAGGAACTGAAATTTAGCTCATAATGATTTTACGTTATATTTATCCAGAGTAATGTTACAAAGGAAACTAGAAACGGACTAGAAATACTTTGTTCCTTTTCAGTTCTTCGGAAATCCCATCCCTGTATTCAAGACATCAAAAGCACATTGCATTGTCCGTTCCCCACCCCTCCCCTACTCACCAATGTAGTGGGTGCTTCCTTGCCCTCCCCCGGGGCTGATGTGGGTCTCTTGGTCCCTGCAGTTCCCTTCTTGGCCCCCTTCTTCTTCTTATCCCCAGGGGCCGGCATTGAGTCCCACTTCTTCTGTACCACATCCAGACACCGCGGGTCTGCCCATGACTGTGCCAGGTCCATTGGGTTGTGGCCTGTACAGGGTTAAAGAATACATTGATATTGAGTGCTCATCAGGTTCAACTATTAGGGTTTGCCATGGGTTGAAATAACCAAGATATGAATGCTTATTCCATTGTCATCTACGTTTAATTGCTTGTGCTCTGATGTATTAAATGAAGATGTATAATTCAATTTCATCTCGCTATGAAGCATATAATATTAAAAGCACTGTTTATTTTCTTCAGACTGTGTTTATCCTTGTATTGGATTCTCCAGTGACATGTCAGAGAGAACAACAGCTCACCCTTCTTGTTCTCTGTCTGGACCCTGGCTCCCTTCTCTATCAGCAGCTGGACCACTGATTCTCTCGAACTCTCGATGGCACGGGTCAGCGGTGTGCCTCCATTCAGTGTGGGTGCGTCCATCTCAGCCCCATACCCGAGCAGCAACTCCACAACGTCCAGCTGTCCAGCGTGACAAGCATGGTGAAGCGGTGTCCACTTGAAGTTGTCTCGTGCATTTATGTGAGCTCTGCAGACATTTAACAGATATTAGTAAATTTGCATTGGTTGATTTGTAAATAGAACTTCTACTAGGTCATAGACTATCATCGTTTCATTATTTGAAATATTTTGCCCGTTACCAGAGCTTGACAGGTGTTTGTTATTCCAAACAATTTCAAAATGTCAAGATCAATTAGGTTAATGTTGTCTTTTATTCAGACACACATTCAGAGCAAATAGCAAGCACAGACCATAATAAGTCAATATTAAACAGATACTTGGTCATAGACTGGTCATTTCTGAAGGGAGTCTCACACACAATAGAATTCAACTCACCCGCTCTCTATAAGGAACTTTGCCATGGTGATGAAGCCAGCCTGACAGGCCACCATAAGAGGAGTCTTATAATACTTGTCGCGTGTGTCTACGGGTACACCTCTGTTAAATGCGTTCTTCAGGGAGTCAAAGTCCCCCATCTTAGCAGCCTCTGTGATGCTTAAGTATGTTTTATCCGGCTGCTTGAGGTACCAAGCAGAGTCGTCCTGGAGGGGATGTTGCGGGGGCGCATCTCGGTCGAAGCGGCCCGTGTCTGTGAAGTGAATGTGTCGGGGGATGAACATCTCTGGAGGACCTCCTCCGTACGTCCGTGGTCCATCCTCGTTCACACAGATGGGCATCACCAGCTTGAACTTGCCCTTCTTCTTACCCTTCTTGCCTCCCTTCTTCTTCTTTTTCTTCTTTCCTTCAAATGCACTCATCAGGAAGTTCTTGTTCACCCACTTCTTTGCAGCAAAAAAGTCTTTGAAGTCTACTTTTCCATCTCTGGCTTTGTCAAATGCAGATACAATTTTTTTGAGGTCGTCTTCTTCTACAGGAGCTTTTAGCCCCGTTATAGTGTCAACTAGGTCGTCTTTGGATATAGAGCCAGTGTCGTCTGGGTCGTACTTAGTGAACATCTCAGAGAGCCTGTGTTGTCGCTCGTACACCCAGTCGTACAGAGTGATGATCCAGGGGTCGTTGTTCTTCCCCGTCTTGCCGAATGACTTCTCCGCCTTCCTACATTCCTTCAGAGCTTCCTTGTGTCCTTCGTCTTTAGCTATCACCTTCGGAGTATTCCCCTCGGTGTTCTTTGGTTTGGGGTTGCAGCCTGAAGAATTACATAGACTATTCTTCACACTTCACATAATTTGTTACTAAAGAAGAGGTCACAAATCATTGAACAATAACATAAAGAGATATTAGTTGTCAAACATAGTTTATAAATCACAATTTCCTAATCTGATCGCCTTAGACAAAAACATTTTAATTCCATTTTTCATGTTCAGTAATATTTTCTTTACATGAACAGTAAATAGTTCATGCTAATGTTTGAAGATTGAATAGTAATTATTATAATCCAGCCATCAATACGACACTAAGCATCAGTGAAGGTACTATCTCACCTCTCTGTGAGAGGAACTTGCAGCACATGCCGTGTCCGCTCTTGGCTGCCAGGTGTATAGGGTTGTTGCCCTCAGCGTTTGTTTGGTTGAACTCGGCAGCGTAACCAGCCATACACGCCAGCACTTCAAAATGGCCGTTAGAGGCGGCGAAGTGCGCTGCGTGGTTGCGTCGAATATCAATGCTGTTAACAACTCCCCCGGCCTCCAGGATAGCGCGGACGACCTTCACACTTCCTGCACTTGAAGCAGCCATCAGAGCCGTGCGACCACTCTTCTGTAACTCATGGATCAAAGAGATACCATCAGGGGTTTTTGTTTATCAATACTTGATTCATTTTACATGCTATGTATGAAATTCTTTGAATATTACTAATGAAGATATTAATCTTATAGACACAAGACATGATGGACAATATATACGAGATGTCCAAAACAAAATAGAAGAAAACTGAATAAAGCTTAAAAAGCATCATATTTATAATACTGTCAAAGTAAAAGATTTTCTCACTTCACAAGACAGATTTTACATTATTTATCACCCAAAATAGTCTATTCATAACACCCATTTCATATTAGTAACAAAACTTACACTCAAATTCATAAACAAAACAACTTAAAAAAGCCACCTATACAAATCCATAGTCAGCCATAACATATTTCAAAATCAATGTTGTCATCCCACCTCTTGTTTGCTGTTGGGGTCCGCCCCCTTCTGAAGAAGCATGAGACACATGTCCTCGTTGTCTAGTGCTGTCTCACACGCGAACAGGAACACCGGCAGTCCATCCTTCGCGATGTTGTTGACGTCGGCACCGTTACTGACCGCAATCTCCAAACACTTGGCATGCCGCTGGGTCGGGGAGGTACAGTGGAAGATGATACCTAATGATATTGACATGTACAGGTACTTGATTATGTAAATAGGTTGGGTCGGGACATTGCACCATATATAGGTAACATTCATACAAATTTCATACCAAATTTGAATTTCATATACCCGTATTCTCCCAGGTATAAGACCATACCCAAGCCTAAGACCACTCCCCTTTTCAGAGGGTTGTCCTGGTTGGGGTTATCTCAGGTTATAGCCCACCCCCAATTTTGCCAAAAGTTTCATGGTTCATTACATAAATCTATAATATTATTTTAAGATAAGTGTCAAAAACCTACATAAAACCTATTTTACTGTCTGATGGTCTCCGGTATGAATGTTCATTGGAGTTGGGGTTTCTCCCATCCAAAAGCCCAACCCCATGTTTTCAAGATGTTTGTTTGTCTTATACCCGAGAGAATACGGTATTAATATGAGTTGTACATAATACACATCCTCAAAAGTATTGCACCACCCATTCAATTGGGAAGTTGAGCATTTGGAACATTTTGGGTCATTATGGACTTTATACTTGTGTGTTCAACATTAATGTAATATGAACTGTCTTGTGTGTCTTTTGTAACAACAGTGGCTTATTTTACTCCTATTTTTAAAAACTGTTGTTTGCTACAATTAAACCTTTAATTAAAGTTCAAATTTTTATCTTGTGAAGTCAAAATTTCTAACTGAACACTCACATGTGATATGAAACCATCAAAACAGTTTAAAGGTGCTTTTCTATGCATCGTGTTTACGAGGTTGAAAGATTTACTTTTCCGTACTGATAAAAAGTTGTTGTCGCGATATTAATGATGTGGTGTACAGTTTTCAAGTAATGGGGGGTATATAATGTTTATTTTTTATTTTCTCAAAATTAAACTTTTAGAAGTGCTAAGGATATGAATAGGAGAAGACCGGAATGGATACTTCAGCCTACAATCTTATCATTGATCCCTTGCGGTTGAAAGGAATGGAGCTGGAAGATCCACCTGAGTTCTAAGGATCTTCTCTTAGTGGTGGTAGCAGCAATCTCAGGATCTTCTCTGAGTTGTGCAATGATCTCATAGTTGAGGTCGTGTTTGCCATGTCCTTCAAAATTGAAGTGTAGAGCGACTGGTTTGTCTTTCTTATGACTAATGTCGGCAAAGTGTTCAGAGAGTCTAATGTAGAAACATCTCTTAGTTTCACCTACATATTGTTTATTGCATTTTTTGCAAGTAAGTAGGTATACTACGTTGCGTGATTGACAACTGTAGGTGCGTTTGCGGTATACCTGATGTGTGACAGAGCTAGAAAATTCTCTGGTGGCATTGATCTTATTGCAGATTCTGCAGTTGTGTTTTTCACAAACCTTGTCAATAAATTTGACACACTTACCACTGACTTGCGGTAGTACTTTTGGGTAGGTCAAACTGGACCTAACCAGGTGATCTTTAAGAGTTTTATTCCTTCTATATGCCGCTACATGTGGTGATTTGAACACTTCTTTGCAAATGTCAGAACCGCTGAGGAGGTGCCAGCGTTTTCTGATAATGGCATTAAGCTCCATGCAGAGTGGGTTGTAATCGCTGACCAATACAACCCTGGGGGTTGAGACATTATTGGTTTTGATATGAGACAGGAGTGTGGTCCTATCAGTACTGTCGGCCCGGGTTTTATTTTGTTGTATGTGTTTCCTCGGGTAACCTCGTTTGAGGTAATATTGTATGAGGTTGAGGCTATGTCGTTCATATTCCGTTGTGGAAGAACAAATTCGCCTCAATCTCAAAAATTGGCTGAATGGCCCTTTTGTTTTGATGTGCTTAGGGTGGCACGAGGTATACAACAAATAAGAATGAGTGTCCGTGGGTTTGCAATACAGTGTAAACTCCAGTTTGTGAGTTTCTGTATTGTGTATGACCCACGTGTCTATGTTAAGGATATGAATAGGTTTGTTTTTCCACATTGCATTTTTAATGACTCAATACCAATTACCATACAAAATCAATATCAGTGATAATAAAGGGAAGGAGAGTGGAGTATGATTTATTCATGCAGCCTGCTCCTTGATGAAGTGTGATAACATTATCAGTACAAACGAGGTACAGATGATATTTGTCTAGGATTAATTATTCACGTCATTATGTACTGACTACAGACACTTCAACAACCTCACTCTGTTGCTATGGATATTAGTGTTACATATCAAAGTGTTGCTCAACCAATCAATTCAACTTATTTTAAAATTTGAAACCATGCTTAACTATCAAAACCATATCAATGTGTACAGGAATTGAGATATTTATACCTTCGTTTTCTGAAACAAATTTACCATAGAAAGGAACACATACTTTGATGCATAAAAGATTTTGTTGCCAATCTTTGTGTAAATCTTACAATGAAACATTGTAACAACATTTACAGTACAGCTACTGCAGTGATAGTCCAGTTAAAGCTATCTTTAGCCCATGGCAAACAAGTTGTGATTTTTGTAAATTGCTCCCTCAAAATGGTTGATCATTAATCACACACCAAATGTGTTAATGTCAAAAGATAGTGATGATGCCATTATGTTGGACTGATCTCATGACAGTTTGTTTTCACTTCAATATTTGTATTAGGCCCCATGTCTGTAAAGACTTTCCTCCTCCCTTCATATTGTTGAAATTAAGATAATTATTTTGTAACAAAAGACGTATGACGGAGACCCCAGTACCTCAGTAGCAGATGTAAGAGAGAGGCTCACCTTTCCCCTCCAGATCGGTGAGACTGAGGTTTGCCTGGGCCTTCACCAGTTTCTCCAGACACTGAACATGGCCATACTCTGCCGCCCGGATAGCTGCCGTTCTACCCTGGATTAGGACAAAAAAAACTCATTAACTTTTATATGGGTTACAATTCTGTAGATTGCTGTGTGAAAATGATTGCATCTGCAGTGTGATGTCATAAACGTTGGAACGGTTGCAGTGTGACTGTCCATTGAGACCAAAATTTGAGTGGGATTTGTCAATCCTTCTTCCAGAAAAGAGGAACAATTTAGGGGAGGAATAGAATTGCTTTCAAAGGAAGGGATAACATTATCTACAATGCACTTCAGCCCCACTATGATTTATTATATTAGATAATTTTCAGTGTGAATCACAGTCCTAGATCGGCCATTGAAGCTATTGCAGAATAATATCTATAAGAACATTTAACACTACAATTGAGTTATAATACATTCGTATGACAAGTCATAAATCCTTGTTGACAGATGTGACTCATATTGTTCGCCTTTTGTTTATCTTTAAGTTGTTAAATAAGAATAAAAATAGTACTATGTAACTCTATGTTCATTTAGTAAACTTTACAGTACAGTATATAAAAATTCAATTATGTTTGTGAATAAAAAAAGTATTCAAATTCAATTATATCCAAGATTATTAGTGTGAAAATGTTCATGGTTCTCTTCAATTTTCTTACTGTTGGATACTTCAAAGAATACATGTCACTTTAATACTGTACAAAGAGAGTACACAATACAGCCAATATCGTAACGTGTTAGGTGCGCGAATATTGATTACGCCAGGATACCGTAGTCATATGATCGGAAAACAAGTCATTCACTTTCAACGTATGCATTGAGATCTGAATTAAAAACAGAACTTGATTCATTATGCATAGTCTACCATTTTCATAGAAGTAATCAATATTTTTTCTTGTTTCTTATTATATTGAAATTCAAATCAAAAGTTTGGCTATTTTCATGACCTGTAGATCGAATTGCACCGCTTTCGCCTAAAAGATTTTTCGCCTAGGAATATTTTACCCCTTTCGCCAAAAGATATTTTGTCCTGTCCCTATGGCCATTTAATAAACTATTTGCAAGATAAGTGGTTTATTGTTGATTATTTATCATACAATTTGTAATATATAAATGTATTCGGCCATGAATATGTCCGAATGAGATAAGAGTCAAAACTCGCGGCTAACTAAAATGTCGTAGATTTCTAGATATTTATATGAACATAATAAAACATAATATGAAAAACATAAACAAACCTTATCTGAAATCCAAAATATAATCCAATGTTGAATTAATCCAGAAAAAATGACACACACATCCTTGCAACGAAAGAGCTCGTAACTTGCCCCAAAACATGTTTTCTGGGTGACACCAAAATTAAGACTGAAGCAGAAACGTACTCACCAAGTGTCAGAAAAATTATTGATTGGTTAAGTCAGAATGTTTTTGTATTTAATCCTTTGTGTGTAGAGTAGAGTCATTTAAAATTGATTTGTTGTTACAACTCCACCTTAATCCGACTTGCACTCTGTAGTTATCACAACATGTTAACTTTGTTCACTCATGTTATCACAACACATGAAGTAATTAACTCAGCCTGACATGTACTGTTGAAACAAGTGAACTAAATTCACTTGATCAGGATTTCAATATAAGTCAAAGAAAAACTGCAGAATGGCATCATTTGTTGAATTTATTCACAATGTCCGACAACTGTGTATACTGTTCCAAACCTTGTGGCTGGAGACAACAGTCTCTTCAATGTGACTTTTGTGACAGATGGCAGCATAGGACTTGTCAAACAGGTAAGCATACTTCTAAGTTAATTTCTTTATATATGTTAATCACAAATATATTATAAATATATATTGTTGACTTATTTTCGATTGTTAAAGAATTTTTCAACATAATATGTAATACTTATATAATGTAATTACTTATGTTTTAAATATCATATTTTGTATTTAAAATTTAAGTTATATAATATCTTAAATTTTATACTATATATATCATATTTTTCAGGTATTTCACAGGCCTTCTACAGGGACCTGACCAAGGGGAACGTCCGTCTTGAAGATTGGAGATGCTATACCTGTTCACTGACGAGACACATCTCAACTTCTGCTACCAGTGCCTCTACAGCAACTGCCATCTTAGAGGAATTTAATCCAAGATCTCCAACGCCACCTCCAAGATCTCCTACGCCACCTCCAAGATCTCCTACGCCACCTCCAAGATCTCCTACACCACCTCCCAGATCTCCATTGATCTTCCAGAGACCCAACCCCCTAGATGAAAGTGCCATCCAGCCCAGGGCACTACCAGAGCTTGAAGTTAACCATGTCATGCCGGCAAGGGAATACACTGTTGTTGAAGATGGGTCGAAGAGAGGCAAATCCAAGCTCGTGGATAACTTTGGTTATTCATATGTTGCAAATGTAAGTAAACCAGTTTCTTAAGTAAATAATTGAGATAAACAAGTAGTATTCCAAAAATATACATGGCTTATGTTCATGTATTTAATTATGATTTTTTTGTTTACAGGGTGGCTACAAAGAGTCTGTCTATTGGAGATGTTCTGTCAGAGGCAAAGAAAGAAGATGCCCCGCCTCTGTCGTGCAGAAAGGAGACTCCTTTCTGTTGAAGAATACCCACAACCATGAGGGTATACCTGGCACTGACATCATAACAAAGGTGGCAGCAAAGGTAGGGTCAAGTTGTATATAAATATAAATATAAATATATATATGTATATTTAAATTCTATTTTATGGAAAAAGAATTCTATAATACTAAACAATATATATATATAATTAATTTGAATGTACATTTGTTCCACTCGTATACAATAAAAGGTTTTTTTCTTCAGGTGAAGGCAAAATGCACCAGTCAACTTTTCACGTCAGCACAACAGATAGTGGAGGAGGAATATCAGAACCTAGAGGCTGTTCCCACGACACTTCCTTCCTTGGTGGCCATGGCAAAGCGGGGAAACACAGCTAGACAGAACCTGAGACCTCCAGAGTTTGATTCTTTGGAGTATGATGTGAGTATTTTTAAAATAAATAATTTTCTCTATAATAAATGTAATATTCTTAAGGTTTTTCACAAGTATCTAAAATAATAATGTTAATGTTCTTTTGTTCTATAATATGGTATATATAATCACTTATTCATTTGGTTTTAATAAATTATATTTATATTTCAGTTGAGACCACATTACGTTCCAGACGACTTCCTTGTGGATGATCTGACGGTAGAGGGAGCGAGACATCTCGTATTTGCTACAACGGAGCAGTTGGAGACCATGAAGATGGCCAAAACATGGTACATGGATGGGACATTTGGCATTGTGCGAAAGCCTTTCGTTCAGCTTTATTCCGTCCATGTATTCCTGGTCTCTGAGACTGGGGACATGAAACAGGTGCCCGTCTGTTACATGTTCATGTCGAGGAAGAGGAAAGTGGACTATGAAGCGGTAAGTTAATGTTGCAATCTGAGTAATGTTTGTCAGTTAAGTTTTTTGTGTAATTTAATGCAAGTTAATGCAAGTTAATGCAAGTTATATATGATATATAATATTTGTTTTTATTCTGCAGGTGTTCAAGGCAGTATTCGACCGATGTGACGGCATCCGAGTCCAGAGGGTAATGGCAGATTTTGAAGCTGGTGCTTGGGAGGCCATGAGATACGAAGGTAAGTCATCATTCAATCTATAGAAACATATTAATAAAATAATATAATGATAATATAATAACGGATATAATGATGATCACATCAAATGACAAATTTATATTTAAAATAATAATTCACAATTCTCTATTTATTCTTTCTGTTTACAGGATGGCACAAAAGAATCAACAGTCGGGCCGGCAAGAGGAATGTCAACTTCTTCCTCCTTGTGTCACTCCTTCACAAAGAGGCAGGTTTCCTACCGACAGTAAAGGAATTTGTGCAACACGGCCAAATGAAGAGACTGCAAAACACAAGGACCAAAGCTTTCAACAGAAAGCTTGAAGGTGTATGGGCCGCATACGAGGATGAGTCGAAGACCATTCCACAGACACTTGCTGCCATTTCCTCTTTGTTAAAGAAGTGAAAAATGTACATTGAAATAGCTCAGTAGCATGTCAATATTGTAAATTACTTTTGATAGAAAATGGGAAATACTTAGGAAACGTAATTTAATTTCATGTATGCCCATATATATGTCCATGCATTATTAATGACGCTTCTCATCAAGATCTGTCCATTCTTGGTAAAATTATATGTCAACTGCCTTGTTGTATTATCTCACTCTAGGTATACTATGAAACAATGATTGTATCCAACTGAACTGAAACTGTGCATTGAAGAATGAATAAAACATATACAAACTCCTATCAAGAGCTTTGTGGTCTTCTTATGATGTCTTAAATAATGAATAAAATCTTCTGAATTGTGAAACTGCATTGAAGAATGAATAAAACATATACAAACTCCTATCAAGAGCTTTGTGGTCTTCTTATGATGTCTTAAATAATGAATAAAATCTTCTGAATTGTGAAACTGCATTGAAGAATGAATAAAACATATACAAACTCCTATCAAGAGCTTTGTGGTCTTCTTATGATGTCTTAAATAATGAATAAAATCTTCTGAATTGTGAAACTGCATTGAAGAATGAATAAAACAAATACAAACTCCTATCAAGAGCTTTGTGGTCTTCTTATGATGTCTTAAAAAATATACTTCTTGATATTCCGTCAGGAATTATTTCATCAATAGACTGGTGACTAAAACAAATCGATACGTTGCGCAACGGAGACAGAAAACCAGTTTGGGATCCCTTCTCAACATGGCGGTTGCTTCAATATAACGCTAATAGTTTCCCGTTTTCAGGATTCTGAGGTACAAAACAACTATATTTTGTAAAAAATATATCCATTATCCACAAGTGTAATCATTCATGAACAATTTAGATAGTATTTTAGCGATTTACAGGTGTTAGGCGAAAACGGCAAAATATCCGATTCTCGGCTGTCGGGTGATTTTTGACAACTACTTTATTGTTTCGATATAACGCAAAATAACGCAATATTTTGTAATGAAACTTGAACACAAGTGTAACAGTTAAATCCCAAGTTATGTTAGATTAAAGATAAAACATACATACCTTGTAAACTATATTAAAACGTTTTTTGGCGAAAGCGGTAAAATATCCATTAGGCGAAACATTTTTTAGGCGAACGCGGTGTATTCCAGACTAAACATGACATTATCATTATGACTTTCAAAACAAACTTACTTTGAAATCCATAACATCTGGATGGGCGCCTAAGTCTAGGAGGAATTCTATCATGTCATCGTCGTTGGATATTGAGGCGACCCCGAGAGCTGTTGTACCCTCGGATGGGTCGTTGTAGTTGATTAGATGAGGCAAACCGCTTGCTGTCAGTTTCTCTATTTGTTGTTTATCTTTTTCACGAACGCATTGCAACAATTTGCAAACTTGCAAAGTCTCTAAACGTGACTGTGCAACTGGCATCTTGAAATTTGGTTCGAAAGCAACAATACTGTAAGTTTGATTAACCAGCTCAGTCTTATTTACACCATTCTCAAGCTGTAAATAAACTTCATCGGATAAGACGTCTTGCCGACTCTTGCTTGGCGACGAATTGATCCGCTAAAAGTTCACTAAAATATTTGTCAACTGTGCAGAAAGTTACTATAAAACCTCTTCAGTGTGATTTTCTGACTACCAAGTCACGAAGGTCCCTGTTTGTGAGAACATCAACTCCCAGTTAATACAACCGAAGGCCAAAAATCCTCCATTATTGTCACCTGTCGCAGACGCGGGTTGTTGACAGTTTCCATGGAAGTCACGCACCTGCCACCTGGGTATCAGGGGAAGGTAACTCTCAACTACCCGGCTTGCAGGCGCTCAGTAAACTGCTGCGACACAACTACTTATGAATAATTAATCTCATTGATGTTCATTGCCTGCATTAGTGGCTCTAAATACTTTCCTTCGCAGGCCAAGTGAGGGAGTGTCAAAATATTGGTTCTCGTCACGAAATAATGCACACTAACAATTAAAAAGGGAGAAACAAGATAATTTGTTCATTGCCTTTCAAAATAATTTTATCAAATGTTATTTTGTCACGGAGCTGCAGTAAATTATAATAAAGCGACAGTAAAAAGATGGACATGATGATATGTTTTAAAGACTTAAATACATAAACTGTACTGTATAGTGTTATTAAAGAAGTGAGTGAGTTGGGGTTTAACGCCGCTTTCAAGAGTATTTCACTTATATCGCGGCTGCTAGTATTATGGCAGGGAGAAAGCCCGCAACGCCATGTGGCTATGCTTGCGGTGAAACCTGCGAGCAGCGGCTGGAACTAGCGAACCATGGGTGGTACTACTCTGAATTTCAGTGCAGCATTGCACCCAAACCTTACTGCGTGTAGAACAGTTCTCTACTGCAGACAAAGTTGCTGTGCCCCTGGCGTTTCAACACTGCTAAATGATTGTTCTACCTTAAATCACTAACTATTTTCCTGACAAATTCTTTCAAATTCGAACGATTTTGCTGTTAAACAAATTGGGTGTTGCTTAATTAATTTCCAAGTGTATATCTTGTGTGTTATGAATTTATTAAAACATATATATATTATTTATTTTGTGATTCTTTACATGCTTAAAACAATCTTTGACTTCACAAGTGTGTTTTTCTGAACACTTTTGCAACAAGAAATGTAGAATCGACTTTAGTTATTGGACACTGAAGCTTTATGATATTATTTGGAGATTCTAGTTTGGAATTCATGATAAACTAAACTTGAATTTTCATGATCATGGTCGTAATAGAACATTTGCAGAAAAGCATAAGAAAGTCCTGTTGCTCAGCATTATAAGGATTCAACATTGCCTGAACAGGGCCCACTGGCTTCCAGTTTACTGTGTAATGAAGACAATAAAGTGGTATAAAAAAAAGTCATCCATAAATTATAAAGTTATGGATTCTCGTAAACTTCGAAAAGTTTACATTGTTAAACATCAGAGAAAAGTTTAGTTGCATTCATTTCGTAACCCCACTTTCAAGAGAACGCTTCTAATATTATTGCAACTGATTGCAAGTTCTACATTTAATAACTACTTTCATTCTACAATCACATTAAAATCAGACAGTAGCCCTTTAATCTCCATGCTTTTATCATCGGAGTACTATCCTGTCATGTCTCGTGAACTTATCAGTGACTTTTCATCTTCAAATTCAATCAATCCCAACATTGCTCAGATAATAATGGGTTTGACAATTTCCACGGCCCTTCATCGATTAGCCGGTGTGAAAGGTCATAAGACATGCCTCTGGCCGAGAATTCAAGAACACAGCAAGGTATGAGAGTTACATTGATTTTAATGAGATTGAGCCCTTCTGATAAAGAAGTTTAAGTACAGACTTCAGCCAGTCAGTCCTTTTGTCACATTCTCATTTAGATATCGAATTGGTCTGATGAGTTTCCAGCATTATCACTGATTGGCTGAAGTGAAAGGTCACGAGACATGACCCTAGTCAAGCAGAACTCTGATGAAGAAAGTAGAGGTACGAATGACACATTCAATCTGAGGTGAGGTGAGTTGGGGTTTAACGCCGCTTTCAAGAGTATTTCACTTATATCGCGGCTGCTATTATTATGGCAGGGAGAAAGCCCGACATTCGATCTGATACTAATTAGATCATTTCATTTGCTTGGATTGGACGATGGCATCTTGGAGCAGAATTTAGAGAAGGGCGGACTAAGACCTTCCTAGCAGCCTATCCACTTGTGCATTCATGAGGATAGCGGTAAATGTTATTTATAAATACATGACGATATAAATGTCTACCATATACTCCCTCCCCCCTCCCCCCAGTCAATCATGTATCTTTTGTATTATCCGGTGAAATATCCTACTTTCCTACTGTGGGTTAGAACCCTACTCGAAGCTGCCCGCGATCTAAACAACCAATGACAGATGTTTTGACAATACTGAACAGCACATGCTCTTG
Source organism: Gibbula magus (assembly GCA_936450465.1). Lineage (NCBI taxonomy): Eukaryota > Metazoa > Mollusca > Gastropoda > Trochida > Trochidae > Gibbula > Gibbula magus. The sequence continues at coordinate 40,844,515 of OW388291.1, forward strand.
CGTATGGCGGCCAGATTTTCGTCGGTACAAAAACGTCTTCACCAGCATGAAGCTGGTGAAGTACCTCAGTCTCCGTCTGAAATAATTTTTACGAAAAAAAAACCCTTTGGATTTAAGCTTGCTTATCTAAGGACGTTGCTATTTTATGGAAGAGTGAAAGCCAACTACAATGTGAAATGCTCTCTGGTTGGCTTACATTTGATCGCGTTAAAACTATTTGATTGGCTGGATCATAGATCACAGAGTGCAGTGTTGAATGGTGCTCTAACCTTTGGCTGCAATACTGCCGAGGTGGTGTTAGTTAATCAACTAGAAGAGCGTTTGCGGGACAGCGCAAAAGCAGAGCAGCTCCGAAACTTTGGGTCTCGGCTTTCCCGGTCCGCCTTCTCCTCAGCATAAATAAAATGGGAATTTATTTTGACAATTTTTTTTTCATTATTCAAGTTATTCTAACAAGTTGAATCATCACTGGGGTCACTTTTCACAACTTTGTTCTTAAAACTATTTCTGATTTCAAAATTGGATCAAAAGATTAACATGGCCTTAACCAATATCTAATGACCTTGAACTTTGACCTTCAAGGTCACACCATCGATGATTACTTTTCATTGTGTATAACAATCATGCAATGACTCAAAGTGTTCATTGTTAACAAAAGGCATATTCACAATAGCACGCTTAAGTTGTGACCTTGCTGACCTTTGACAGATTTTAGCAAAAACGTTTTCAAATCTTGGTCTTTCTCCATAGTTGATATATACCAATTTAGGGCCTGATAGCACAGAAGTTGTTGAAGCAATCGTGTTTACAAGGAGTTTTGTAGTGATTTCAGAATTCAAGACCTTGACCTTTGACCTTGAATGTGAGCATGTCAAAATATTTCCCCAGGTGTACAAGAAAGAAGCTATATATATGAGGTGTTGATACCTTCATGGAAATAAGTTATTTAGTGATTTCAGAACTGTTGACCTTGACCCTATCTCGTGACCTTGACCTTTAAAATTCAAGGTCACACAATCAGTGATCACTTTTCATTGTGCATAACAATCATTTAATGATTCAAAGTGTTAATAGTTGAAATAAGACATTTTCGCAAAAGCATGCTTAAGCCGTGCCCTCGCTGTGACCTTGACCTTTGACGAATGTTAGCGAAAACCTTTTCAAATCTTGGCCTTTCTCCATAGTTGATATACAGGAAATAAGAGCCTGATAGCACAAATATTTTTCACGTTGTCGTGTTTACAAGGATTTTTTTTAGCGATTTCAGAACTCGTGACCTTGACCTTTGACCTTGAATGTGAACATGTCAAAATCATCCACCAGGTTTATAAGAAAGAAGCTATGTATATGAGGTGTTAATACCTTCTCGGGAAAAGGTTATTTAGTGATTTCAGAACTGGTGACCTTGACCATATTTCGTGACCTTGACCTTTTAAATTCAAGGTCACACAATCAGTGATCACTTTTCATTGTGTATAACAATCATTTAATGATTCAAAGTGTTAATAGTTGAAATAAGACATTTTCGCAAAAGCATGCTTAAGTTGTGCCCTCGCTGTGACCTTGACCTTTGACGGATGTTAGCGAAAACCTTTTCAAATCTTGGCCTTTCTCCATAGTTGATGTACACCAAATAAGAGCCTGATAGTACAAATATTTTTCAAGTTATGGTGTTTACAAGGATTTTTTTTAGCGATTTCAGAACTTGTGACCTTGACCTTTGACCTTGAATATGAACATGTCAAAAAAATTCCCCAGGGGCATAAGTAAGAAGTTATGTATATGAGTTCTCAAAACCTTCTATGAAAAAAGTTATAGCGAATACAAAACGCGCCGACTTAGTCGGAGCTGCTAATGACTCACTCTAATCCAAGGTAAGAAAGTAAAGTGCCAGCATATACTTTTTAACATGACATTACTGAGAGGGGATGCTTTTGTATCAATTCTATGTAATAGTTAGAACCTATGAAGAGAAATCTTCGTGATTAAGAAGGGGCTCGCTCGCTACGCTCGCTCCGCCCCTTCTTAATCACGAAGATTTCTCTTCATAGGTTCTAACTGACTTAGAACTCCACCTACTTTTGATTGACAGGTTCAATGACGTCACTGTTTCCGTGAGTTCCTACGTAATCGTTTCATATGAACCGATGTCGCCAAGCTGTATGGACGTGTTTTTATGAACTCTCACTTTCGAAAAACGTATTTGATCGTAACATTTGTTGTGGTAAAACTAGAGATAATCTTCCGTCTGTCTTTGAGGTGAGCTCATTTTCCTCTGTTCAATGTATTCGGAAATAGGTTATTTTTAACCATGTAGAGACCGTTGTCTAAATCAAATTGTGGAATGTGCGAGTCATTAAAATTTACATTGTTGTTTCATAATTTAATGCAATTGGAAGTATATATCTATTTAGTTATTAGTGTTTTGTGTTTAGATTACAGAAAAAAAACAGAATATAATTAATTCATCATTTTATAATAAAATTAAAGTCAGCTGTTTTGGCTTTAGTTCGTCTAAAGACTGAACGTTTTTGTTTTTAAAACGACTTTAACAACAACTCTAACTAACAAATGCATGCATGCATTCGAAACTCATTTGCCAGTATCTTTATACCGCCTGTGTAGCGTAGTGTCGAGGCCGTGTTTACTTCGAGTCACGTGGGGCAGATGTCAATAAAAAGTTGTAAAACATTGTTGTCATTTGTTTTTGACCAATCAGACACAGAGAGGGCGCGTCATGAAGAGCGTTTTAGCGTTGAGTTTCTTATCATTAAGAGTCTATTTTGTCAGGAAAATACGACCGTCTGATTGGCTGAGAAAGTAGGTTGAGTTCTAATGAATCTTTGCTTTGAACATTGTATCATTGAATTGCTTGCGACCCATCCAGGCTTTTGAGAATAATTATGATTGATGATATATTTGTGACACGATTGATCGGTCACTGCTTGGCAATACAGAAAGTATCCAGTACTACAGCATTCTCTTCTCACAGAGGTTACTCCCTTCAGATTTCTGATCCCAACCACTGTTCCAGATGACCTGAATTAGGGTGCGAAAATGGAGTGTCTTGATTGGTTGCAATTGAATCTAATTGTACAATCAGTGATACCGTTGTAAAAGTGACATTTGCAGATGACACGTCATAATGTGTTTTCCTCTAAATATGCTACCGGTATTTGATTTTGTGTAAACAATTGATCATAACATGCTGATAAATAAAGAAGACCAAATCAGAGACAAATACCAGAAATAGTTCATTAGTATTATTTACATCAGACATATTCAAAGGACATATGCTAATTAGCAAGACCCTTAAGAGTCAAGTGCCTAGATCTTTGCAGTCACTCGAAAAGATCAGTTTTCATTGGTTAAGAAGCAGGGGTACATGAGCATGAGGTTCCTCTTTTCCCCGCTAGGCAATTTTGCTGGAATCTAGCAATTCAGGCCATCTAGAACACAGGTTAGGATCAGAAATCTGAAGGGAGTAACCTGTGTGGGAAGAGAATGGTACTACAGCAAACATTTGTAAACACAGTTGGTGTTGTACACAGATATCAATCGTGACTAAATATATTGTACCAGCGTCTTCCAAAATCAATTACTTTCAAAATTAGGTATTTTCAATGAATATCTTTAACATTACAGAGAAAACTAGAAGAGCGTTTGCGGGACACCGCAAAAGCAGAGCAGCTCCGAAACTTTGGGTCTCGCCTTTCCCTGTTCCGCCTTCTCCTCAGCATAAATAAAATGGGAATTTTTTTGGACAAAAATTTGTTCATTATTCAAGTTATTCTAACAAGTTGAATCATTACTGGGGTCACTTTTCACAACTTTGTTCTTAAAACCTATTTCTGATTTCAAAATTGGATCAAAAGATTAACATGGCCTTAACCAATATCTCATGACCTTGAACTTTGACCTTCAAGGTCACACCATCAATGATTACTTTTCATTGTGTATAACAATCATGCAATGACTCAAAGTGTTCATTGTTAACATAAGGCATATTCACAATAGCAAGCTTAAGTTGTGCCCTTGCTGTGACCTTGACCTTTGACGGACGTTAGCGAAAATCTTTTCAAATCTTGGCCTTTCTCCATAGTTGATATACACCAAATAAGAGCCTGATAGCACAAATATTTTTCAAGTTATCGTGTTTACAAGGATTTTTTTTAGCGATTTCAGAACTTGTGACCTTGACCTTTGACCTTGAATGTGAACATGTCAAAATCATCCACCAGGTTTATAAGAAAGAAGCTATGTATATGAGGTGTTAATACCTTCTTGGGAAAAGGTTATTTAGTGATTTCAGAACTGGTGACCATGACCATATTTCGTGACCTTGACCTTTTAAATTCAAGGTCACAAAATTAGTGATCACTTTTCATTGTGTATAACAATCATGGAATGATTCAAAGTGTTAATAGTTGAAATAAGACATTTTCGCAAAAGCATGCTTAAGTCGTGCCCTCGCTGTGACCTTGACCTTTGATGGATGTTAGCGAAAACCTTTTCAAATCTTGGCCTTTCTCCATAGTTGATGTACACCAAATAAGAGCCTGATAGTACAAATATTTTTCAAGTTATCGTGTTTACAAGGATTTTTTTTAGCGATTTCAGAAATCGTGACCTTGACCTTTGACCTTGAATATGAACATGTCAAAAACATTCCCCAGGGGCATAAGTAAGAAGTTATGTATATGAGTTCTCAAAACCTTCTAGGAAAAAAGTTATAGCAAATACAAAACGTGCAGGCGGCGGCGGCGGCGGCAACTGCACAAAAACTGATAGCAGCTCCGACTAAGTCGGAGCTGCTAATTAAAGTTAAGTGAGTTTATATACAATGTAAATAATGATGTTTATTTTTAAAACATTTTAAATGAGAGGATTCACAGCAACATTTTTTCCTTCATTGCAGAAGATTCTGTGCAACTAATGAATTTGTTTGTTTCTAATATATGTGTTTGGATTTGTTGCACGGAAAATATTCAGTGTAACAATTTGTAAAAGGTTTGCTTCAGTCACTTTCGATACAAAAAAAAAAAGGAGGCTACATTCAAAATGTCAAAAATAGTTCACTATATTGAGAATGGTGTGATTTACCCCTTCATACCTGTCCTCATTCAGACATTGCCATGTTTTAAGTATTCTTTTAAAGAAAATAATTACATCAGGTAACAGCAAAAAAAAAAGAAGAAAAAGAACATCAGTTTTCACATTTTATATACTCATTCACACAATGATCATGAACATCAGTTCACTTAGTTTACAGTGTAATGGCACCCAGCAACTGTAAACTGTACGATCTATAAAAGTTCCTAGAGCTGCGCCTTCATTACTTCTTCTTGGGGAAGGACATCTGAAAGAGGAGGACCGACAAGGGGATGAAGCTGAGGACCATGATCCCCATCGTCAGCTGGTAGCCGAACTTGTCTCGTGCTCCGCCCTTCTGCCAAACAAGCAGGCCATCGTCGCGCTGGAACACAGAAGCATACATTAACCAACGCACTGATGATAATTCATCAACGTTAAACATGATATAGTCCGTTTGTCGTGAAAACGTACCGATTAATTTCAAGTTTAACAGAAAAGTAAAAAAAAAATACGATGATGTGAAATTGCGAACCCTTATAGTTTTACCCCGCCAATTTGACATTCAATTTTCAGAATTTTCTTTAACTCAGGAGGAAAAAAGTTGTTTAACAAACGATCATAGTTTGAAGTGGCTGTTATTGGTTTGTATGACAAGGGGGTATGCACTGTGTTTGGAAGAGTTTACAATCATATGTGAATTGCGTGATCAACGTTAACATAGAATACCGTAGTCTCTTTATTAACTTGAACATCACAATACTGATTGAAGAGAGGAATTATAGGCATAAGCTTCCGAGTTTGTTACATACACATTCTACCATACAATAAATTATCTCTTACTGAATTTATTAAATCCTTTTGGACTTAGAAATGAGTGAATTTTTGTCATTAGCTCAAACGATAAACCAGTTTTATAGTAAATATGACCAAATGAAAATCTCCAAAGAAAGGGGTCGTCTCAAAACCTAGAAGGCTTGGAATCTAGACGGATGTCAAAGCGAATGAGTATTAAACCGTATTATGAATTACTTTCAATTAATATATGCATCAATTTATTTAGAGGAGAAGGAAATTTATGGATTATCAACTTCTTATTTAATTGAGACTGCGATAGTATATGCAAACAGGACATGCGTTGATGTTGATAAAAATAACCAATAATTAATCCATATTTTATGGTCCAAGTAGAACATGTAAGTCTAATGACACATGGGCGAGTACCAGTCATACTGCACATCAGAAGTTAACAACAAGAACCTCACACTATAAGGATTGAGACATGGTGCCGTAGTTAACATCTCGCAATATGGAATTTTCGATACAACGTAAAAGCTCATTAAGCAACATGAAAACAAATAATTCAAACCCAGTCTACTATGAAGACAAACTGTTACTTGTACTCTAAACCCCTATGAAATGCGATAAGCATTAAGTCAAAAATGAATTTCAGAGATTGAACAAGGAGTTTAAAGAGGAGTCATGCATATACCTCTAGACATTTATAGGTTCAAATTATGAGTAAATATTTTGAAACCGTCCCTATATGTGGCTGGTGTTTAGGACACTGTGCATACCCCCTTGTCATACAAATCAATAACAGCCACTTCAAACCATGATTGTTTCTTAAAGGTACATCCATTGTGTTGTTGGGGGTCAAATATGACAAACGTTATAAATGGTCTTTTTTTATCGAGAAGTACCAACTGGTACCGAAAACAACCATTTTAATGATACTCGACTTAGTATATTGACGATATGAAGGTAAAAGTAGTGATTTCTGATCGAAAACCGGACAATGCACCGCGTGTAGCGCGCGCCAATGAGTCAAACGTAATTTTGGAATCTTATTTACACCCGACAAAATAACAAATTTGGGTTAATAATGTTCAATAGGTCATATAACTACTGTACATGTAAATAAGACGTTCACATTCGGTCTCTGCACATGCATAATGATGTTACTCGATTTTAATTGGAAAATAGTAATTATGATATGTTTGGCGATCTGGGATGAATATGCAAGCTAAGTGAATTTATTTGTATCGTAAACAGCATATATGGTGCGTTGGAACGTATTAAAGCCAAATGAAATTTTATGAAACACAATGGATGCACCTTTAAACAACTTTTTTCCTAAGTTAAAGAACACTCTGAAAATTAAATGCCTATTTGGCGATGTAAAACTATGAGGGTTTCTAATTTATAATTTGCCATAATTGATTTACTTTTCTGTTAAACTTGAAATTCATCGGTACGTTTTCACAACAAACGGACTATAGTAGGCCTTGTTTATTTTTGGATGTTAATTATTAGCTTGCAATTATTGGTCTGACCAATCAAGTCTGATCAGGCCAATAATGAACATCTGAAGACGAGGCCTAGGGCTACCACCATGTTTTTTTAACTACAATGATAGGAATGGATGTCTTTTAGGAAGACTTAGAGGTGAAAATGTGCCAAGGCATGACATCGACACATGCTATGAGATGCTATAATTCTCTCCATTATAAATGTTTATAAATTTTATTATTTTATTTAACAATGACAATGCAATTGCTGAAATATGTCTGAATCATAACTTAGTACTTACTTCATTGACACTCACCAAACAGTAAATTTTTCGGACCGGTTTTTCCTTTCGACACACTTTTTACCATATAAATAATATCTCCAAAAGTTTTCAAGAGAATACTCACACACATCCTGGTCTGCATGTCTTGGACCTTCTTGTAAGATGGCGAGTTGGGAAAGTTCCCTCTTTGTCTCATGGCTGTTGTAGCCACACCCCTTGCAGCAACCCTCATAACCTGAATGAATACAAATATGAATATAAATTTTGAAGCTTGTTCACTGAACACAAACGTATAATAGTTGTTCACTCATCAACCAAAACAATACTTGTAGTAATTATGATATGAAGTAAATAGTAACCCAAGTCAAGGTTGATACGTGATATTGCTGATATAGCCACGAGGGAAAGCCCGGAAAGGAGGGGTATATTTCACATAGCAGTGTTGTTCCTAGAGGGGGGAACTTCTTCAGGTGCTTGCTGGATTTGCCGCGATGGCCCGACCCTGCCCCCCACACCTGTGAGGGGGCCAAGCCGGAGGTGATACCGCCAGATCTCCGTCTGTCGGCACCACCTAACGTGGATTCTGTGTGTGATTCTGACATAGAAGATTTGGAACTGGTTTTTCATGGGATCGCCTGTCCTGGCTGTCGTCCCAACTCAGATGATTTCGGTATCTCGAGTTTACCGCCGTTCCCGTACTTGGGCGATGTGCCCTGCCGTTGTCCTGTTAGTGTAGGATCCTCCGCCAGGCCACAGTAGCTTCAGGCACCAAGTCATCAGTCTGTCGATGACTGCTGCTTAGCTCTACCTCCCAGGTTGAGGTCGACTATTTTACCCATAGCTGGGGGTTGGATTGGTGAGTGCCAGAGCGTGTCCACGCACAGGTGGGTCATGCACACTGTGTGGAGGTACATAATAAGTTTAGTGCATCCAATATATCGATCGCTTAAACTTTAACCGAGGGATGATACTGAAAGTCGAGGCGAAGCTAAGATTTTCAGTATCCAGATGAGGATACTTTTTTGCAGCTATGACGACATCAGAGGTTGAACATTACACAACTCTTGATATGTACATATGATGACATGACGACAGAGTTAGTTACATATCTACCTCCGATGACAGTTATCCGTTACAATGGCCATATCATATATTTGGCAATTTTGCATGAAAATGCAGGTTGAACTGACATCAGCAAATATGGTATATTGGCACACACATAATATTATGAAGCACAATTGTCAATGGATGCATCTTTCAATAGGCAGACACTGCTTTTAACATCTTAGTTTCAAAATAAGGACCAACGCATTATTATAAGGAAATTGAAAGGTTAGCAGAATATAGTACAAGAAGTATGACTTCGTAATAAATATTTTCTTGATTTCATATTGTGTCAAATAGAACAAAACTCATCTGTCAATATACATGATCTTTCGTTCTACTAGGTTTTCGCCTGTTAGTGTTAGTCACTGTTTGGCTTTCCTATTAGCCCCAGGATACTTTTAGTGTTCATTACTTTTATTTTGGATGGTCGCTACAGACATGTATGTAGAACTAGTATAAGCGACAGCCAGTGATCTTATAACCTTTGCTTGGTTTGGTTTGAGGTTTTTCTTTATTCAAATGCTGCCGTGCAATTTATAGTTTCAGGCAGGATAGTATACCTACAGAAAAATATAATCATTGCACAATTTATAAGAGCAAAACCAATAAAATCAAGTTCAAATGATACAAATCACTAATGTGTCATACTTTAGTTTAACCAATGGCGAAACAATGATTTATTTTGTTGTCAAAGAGTAAAGATTATAGTATCAATACTGCACGACTCAAGGTCAAAGGGTGGAATAAACTAAAAGAAAATCAAAATAACCCAAGATTTATCTTTAAATTACCCAAAGATTAAATCAATTGACATATTTTCTTTTGAAATATGTGAGAATGTTATACATACGTTGCTTCCACTCATTGTTGATCTGTTTTCTGCTTGAAGGCAAAGTCGATCTTCTCCGACTTCTCAACCGGAAGTGAAATGAGTGAAGCACGGGTCGGGAGTGTTCATTTTAATGTGCAGTTAGTTTGGAGCACGAATAACACGATCCATGAGCTACGACAAGAATGTCCTTCCATAATACGCAAAAACAACTATGGTAATTTATAGAATTTTTAAACGTAACATATACCTCGAATGTTGTTAAAGTTTTACATGAATGGCTTATCACGAAATGATTTCTCACCTAGACTGTCAGAGGCTCTTTTATCATTGCATATTAGTAGAGGCCCTAATTTTTCAGTTTGCTCCCTGTAATTTTGAGTTAGGTGAACACATGCCCCTTGACAACATTTTTGTTCTACACTAAAGAAAATTCTGTTTCTTCACCAAACAAATCCATTATCCATCACAATTGCTTCAAAATTGTATTGAATTAGTTAACTTAGTTTTCTGCTTATATTCATTAATTATAAATGTTATTTTAGCCATTTAATTTTATATGTGCTCCTTGATAATTTATTTTGCTCCTAAGAATAATATGTCTGCTCTATCACAGACTTAAGTTCATGACTCCATTAAAAATCTTTTTACTTTGAGGCCTTTTTTTAAGTAGTGAAAAAATTATTCAAATAAACTTAAATGTTTCTAATAATGTTTTAAAGTGGCTGTAGTTCATTTTTTTTCAAATTTCCATTTTATAATGATAGTTTATGTCATTTATATTTACTTAAGAGGGTAAACCATCTTATTACACAAAGCAATTATCCGTAGTGGGAATTTGTGTTGCATATATATACTATATAGCAAACATTGCATGGCGGCCATTTTAATGTGAACATTTTTTATTATTTCAAATTCAAAAAACGATTCCCATGGCCTTACCGAACCATGTACACTAATTTTTTAACCTGAATTCCGAACAGAGGGGGTATTTCACTATTGGTGACATTATTTTTCAAATACATTTCATCAACTTATTCAACCGAAAAAACGTGCTACTACCCCTTTAATGTTTCTAAGGCCCTGTCACTGCTCAGATTTAAAAAATTAAAAATTAAGTGTGACAAACTTTTACACGTTTGGTACCCTCCATGAGTTCCATTAGGTGAGAACATTAAGAATGATCATGCTCTCCAGCAGTTTCATGCTGCTACACCTCTAACTTCACTCCGCAAGGCACAACTTCCAAATGCAAGGCATATCTCTTGCCAGTCTCCATTACTGGCTGATTTAGGCCTTGCAGTATTTCCCTCGCTATGCCGTGCCAAGATAGTGGGTCGCTGCACCTGAAATGCATAGTGGGCCCCAATTTCCTAGCATATCTTAAGGAAGTTTCCATTACTGGCTGATTTAAGCCTTGCAGTATTTAGACCATTTAGCTCTAGTCAAGACTTGGACTCCTATTGCCATTTCTAAACAAGTATAAAACAGTTTCTTGAGACATTTAAAGTAGTTTCATAAAACATTTCTCCAGTTAATCCATGGTGACTCTTTTGTGTTTACAGTCGATTCTCCTATTAGCACTGTGTATAACAGTACACTGAAAATAGCAAGGAGTAAATCGGTAACATGGTCCTAATGGGGAATGTAATAGCAGACAGCAATTTCATTGCTCTTATTCAACTTATTTCAATATGAATAGGATGTGATGTTGATAACTTCCTTAAAGGATAGATGAAATGATATATGGTCAAAATCGGATTTATTAAAATGGGATATCCAACTAGGTAATTCCACAGATGACAATTACACAATTGTTACATAACCATGTCTTTTTGGCGATGTAATACACCTCATAAATTCATTTAGCGGCAGTGATAATCATCATTAATTAATCAACGAGACACCGGCGGAGTAGCTGTCTAGCCGGCCCCTCCTGTCGCTTATCACAGTCACGCCTCAGTGAGCATTTACAAAATGAATCGCCCAGCTGATTGCGCTAGTATTAAAATCGGTGAATTAAAATCGTTTTAATTATCAATTGCAAGTGTATATTTTCTCGATTTTCTGCTCAATTGATTCCGATGTACAATATACGTAGAGGTAATCATCTTAAAACACTATTAAATAATTTAGATGATTAACACATCAGGGCACATTCAGAAGGGCTAGTGAAATTTGTTTCAAGCACTACAGATTAACATTATGTCACTAGTTAACATATGTTACTAATAACAGCATTCAATAATAACAGGTCAAGAGATAGCTCATACATGTTACCATGTTTTCTATGTATTGTGAAGCTGTTAAATCGACAGTCCCTGTGGTTAAATCCCTTTGGTAAGTACAAACTGAACTCTGGAGTGCTCTCTGGAATGTAGTGAACTACAAATTGTACCAAACTGTGATGCAAATATTGTGTTAAAGCCACAAACATGTAAAGATGGGCCATGCATTTTGTGTACTGTACTGCTTCTAGCATCTAGTGACCATACATCATCCATCTGAAGAAAAACGTCCATTACTGATAAATTGAAGAACTTACTCAATAAATGTTTTTCATTTAGATAAGCTTAAGAACCAAAACAATCCACATTAATAATGCAATATATTTCTTAGCATAAAATGTAAACACAAGCAGAGCACTGATTGCAGCGAACACATGAATGAGCAGTTTTTACTAAACATGTCAACATACAATTTATTAGGCATCGGGGCTTAAATCATCGACATGTTATTTATTGTTTGAAAGTTTAGAAGTAAAACATACCTCTACTTTTGATAGCGGCTCCTCCCTGAGAACATTTTGCTGACATACAATCTAAATAAATTTAGATTGACTGTTCTATATGATGTTAATACAGTCATAACATTATAAAATATGTTGATCTAAATTTATTTAGATTGGCTGACATACACCTCGCTAGTTGGTTATACACATTGATTAGGGAGAACTCAAGGATTAGGAATAGTCATTGAATTTGAATCATAGTTGTAGGAGTTACAGAAGAATGAAGAATGATCTTGCTTTATCTGAATACGATCCTGTAACACATATCAAATATGAAATTAGTATAGTTTACATGTTGCGAATCATATTTTTAAACAGTCACTAACTTAATGAAAGTGATATGTAAGATTGCTGGTAAAAGCGATCACTACGTTCTTCACAATGCTGATGGAGAGAATATGTAGGACACCCTCATGGCAGAATGATGCTATCTATCGCAGACGTCAGGTATGCATCCATTGTAGTTTTATAGCACACCATATTCCATGACTGAGAATTGCAATTTTACAAAAGTTCAATATGTCTCACATTCCAAGCTATTAAGAAGATGCCAATTCAAAGAATTTTTCTCTCCTTCATCTAATAAAGTAAAAGAATAATGTGAATAAGCAGGTACATGTAACACACAAACAGTGAAGGTCATGAAGAGAAACTGCCTTGATAACATATAGAAAAATTTTGAAGATCTACTCTCAACCCTGGACTAAAACTAGTGTTTGGAATGAAGAATGGCCACAAACGAACCAATGACATGCTTTGCAGCTGTATCAACATGCTGAATTGAGCTGCGAGCCGAGGTCCTCATTGCATAATATTGACTTCTGGGTGTCATTCATGGAAGGGAGGTGATTTGGGATTTAACACCAGTTTCAAAAGTATTTCACTTATATCACAGTGGCAGGAGGAAAATCTGTCATACATTTGTGACTATGTATTGTGGAGAAACTTGTGAGCCTCTGTTGACAGTAATACCATGGATGGTGCGACACCAAACTTCATTATAGTATTGCAACCTTCGAGTAGAAGTTCACTGCAGCAAACAATGCCAAGCCCTGGTGATCATGAACACATTTTAGCTAAGCACACTTAATTAAATTTCACACCACTGTTATTTTGAAAGAAGTTAATGCTTTCTTTTTATGCAAACTTTATATTCATCTTTCTTGATCCTTAGTTCAAGGGCATATTTGAGTGAAAAACAAAATGTATAAGTTACGCAAATTTTTGTGCTCCAAAAATAGCACGTTGCTTCATGGTCCCAGGGCCAGACCTGTTGATCGAGTCGAACACACGAGTAAATGCCCTTCAAAGACCTGACACTGGTCACTGCCTAATCCATGGCAGTTTAAGGATAACCCTACAGTTACTTGCAGGATAACCCCAGTTACTTGCAGGATAAGCCTCCAGTTACTTGCAGGATAAGCCTCCAGTTACTTGCAGGATAAGACTCCAGTTACTTACAGGATAAGCCTACAGTTACTTGCAGGATAAGCCTACAGTTACTTGCAGGATAAGCCTACAGTTACTTGCAGGATAAGCCTACAGTTACTTGCAGGATAAGCCTACAGTTACTTGCAGGATAAGCCTACAGTTACTTGCAGGATAACCCTCCAGTTACTTGCAGGATAAGCCTCCAGTTACTTGCAGGATAAGCCTCCAGTTACTTGCAGGATAAGCCTCCAGTTACTTACAGGATAAGCCTACAGTTACTTGCAGGATAAGCCTACAGTTACTTGCAGGATAACCCTTCAGTTACTTGCAGGATAACCCTACAGTTACCTGTAGCTGTACCTAGTTACCTGTAGCTGTACCTCAACAAGTACAAAACAAAACTCAGTGTAAACAGCAATGATAATTTATTCGATTTGCACAAGTTGTTATAGTAACAGTTCCCAAACAGTCTTGACATATCTACACATTGAGATACCTTCAAACAGCCAACAAACATTCTGAAAAGAGAGAATATCATTTGGTAACCTTTATGAAAAATTTAATACTTACTTAGCAGTTCCAACAATTTTAAAGGATAAATGCAATTTCTCTATTACATGAAAGTGTTTATAATAGGTCTTAGGAAAGGAAATCAATTATTTCGGTTGGAATTAAACCTATGTTTAAATAAACCGTGTAAATTCGCCAACTGGGTTGAGTAAATTTCAAATCTAAAAGCAGCACCATTATGATTACCTTAACAAATTTGTAACTAACTATAAGACATCATCATTCTTCCTTCTTCTTAGGGAAGGACATCTTGTAGAGGAGATGTAGGACCATGACGGTCCCTATTGCGGTCACACCCAAAGACAGGAAGTAGGAGACTCGGTCACGACCTGTCTTCTGCCATACATATTTACCGTCATCTCGCTGAAATCAAGGGATTTATTTGGATGATTATTATCATTATGATCAATGATGAGGTGAATTGGGTTGGGGTTTAAAACCGCTTTTTAGAGTATTTCACTTACTTATTGCAGGGAGAAAGCAATTTACCTTTGATGTATGACCACCTTTCCTTCCAATACATTAATATCAAGCTTTGATGACCATTGCTTCAAATACTTTTTATTATTTTATATACATAACTTTGACAACCTGAATTAGCTCCACTCCACTCAGTTCTTGGAGTCTGACCTCTGTTCAATATGGGTATTATTTCACGATTCTCACAAAATAACAATAAGTGCAATCTTTCTTCAGACTTTCTGGAGAAAGGTAAAGACGAATATGAAAACCAATCAGAAAAGAGTTTAAATGAAACGTTTTATCCAAGCTAAAAGCCACTATGCACAACACAAGCTTGCTGTACTGAATGCTGTGCTCAATGACTCACTGTCATCAATGTCTGCATCTCCATGACTTTCCTGTAGGCTGGGTTGTTTGGGACAACGCCCCTCGCGGGCCCAGCCTGTGACCCTGCTGCTGCAGTAGGAGGCGCAGTAGCGGCACCTCGTGCTGGGGCAGAGCCGCGGAATGGTCCCTCACTCTCCCTTACCACCTGTGTCCTAGAACTTTCGAATACTAACTGTGTTACTTTTCCACTGTATGGCATCAAACCCTGCAAATAGATATGAAAACGATACTGGTTTATGTAATGCAATTGAGCATAATTTGTTGGTAAATAAGTAATGATGTTTCTTCATTCATCTTAGAAGATTTAAAAATCATATTAAAAGGTTTATATATTTTTTCATCTTGTCTGTTAAAATTATCCAAATTACTTACGGATATTATCCAATTTTCATCTCAGTATCATATTTTTTTAAAACGTGTAAAATACACACTTTAGCTTCTTAAGTAAACAAAATTAATGAGGAGAAAAACGTGCTCAGATCGATACATGAAAATCAATTTAGTTGACTATTCTTGAAAATGAGACTGATCGAAAACCGGACAATTGAAGATAGTATACGACACATTGGCGGGAAATTATCATCGATCATACTTGTGGTTGATATGCAGACAGTTGTGTGGAAGGAACCACCTTTCCCGAAAATCCACAGTATTTGTAGAACATGTTGATTGGTTTATTTCGATTTGAGAACGTGAAAACGCCACCCAGTCGACAGCACCGTCTCACAAACGACCTTCGCCGAAAAGGAACGGAAATAAGTTCGGTGTAATCCGCCTACGCCCGGAGGATTCCGGAAATATCCGAGGTAGCAGGTGCTTGGTTGGTTGTTATGCAGTGTTGTCCTTGTTGCTATGTCACGTAGGCCGACTGGGTTTCGCTTGTTTGTATGATATTTTGAAGTATTGAGACATTATTTTAATCACTGTCATCACCAAAATTCATTCAGGATTTGTTAACGACGGACAAGATCGTGTTCGGAAATGGCGAACTATCTCAGGGATCTAGACAGAGAAAACCTTCCATACATAGGCGGCGGTGTCTCTACAAGCCGAATATTGGATGGAACATCACCAAGTGCCAGGCGGATACGGGAGTTGGAGCAAGATTTGGGCATCAGGTACCAACCTGCACCGCCAGCCAGTCATTTCACAGGCAGATATCAAGGAGATGGAACCAGACGGGCCATCACAGAGGTGAGATACACACCACTGTTATATGTATGTACTGTTATAACCCACCGTTATGTCATGGGCTAGGCAAGATATAAGAGAAACTTCACTGATGGTATGACATTCTAAAACATTGTTGCTCATGTTCACCACTGATCAAGGATTGATACTTGTTATTATATATGTCACACTGAACAAAATACAAATACATTGACACAAACAACCAATATCCAGTATAGGGCCTACCCTTTTACCTCTTTTTTCCTCCTTTAACAAAACATGTTCAGTCATGTGTTCAATGTAGCTTTCTACAATATCCTGTCATATTATACCATTTAACATATTTTTTGTATTGTATTATTTTATTATTCTTATGTTATTATAAAAATTTCTATAAAATAAATAGTATTAAAGGTTTAAAGCTGTTCAGAGAAGGCAAAATTGAGAATGTCACATGGATATTTAATTTCTGGAATAATCAAATTCATTTCAATTGTTAATAAAATCTTTAACAAATACTGTAGGAATTTTAGATATGTAAATAAATATATGATATATCATATTATTCTACCATATTGATTAAAAGTTATTAGAATAGAAGATATGACAGGAAGAGTTACATCCCTTTGTTCATTATTTACTTGCCTCCTAGCAGCATATCATCAAGCAACTGTTTGTTTACTTTTGTTATGAAAACAGTTTACTTTGAAAATATTTTTATTTTTTCAATTAATTTTAATGTATGTCATATATGTAGTATCATAAACTAAACTGAAGATTTTTTTCTGTTTTATTTTTTTTAAATAGCAAATTTACTTAAGATATCAATGAAGATGATGATACATAGGAATATATTAGGTAAATCACAATTGAATATTGAAAGGCCATTTTTTTCCCCACTACCATTGACCCTAACATTCGACCAGACCAAAATATTTTATTTTTTTAGAAATTTAACTATAGCTCTCAAAATATTGTTCAATATAGATTTGATTACCCATTAAAGAACATATCGAAATGTCACTAGAAATCAAGAGAGTTATTTTTAATTTGAAATGATATGAAACAGAAAGTATTGCCACCTAACCAAGTGTATTTTGGGGGCAAATGGTGTGAAACAAAGTGTTTTTAATGTTGTCTCAAAATGATTCAAATATTTCCTATTTTGACGAAATATATTTCAATTAAATATAACTGAACTCAAATCATTTTAAAGAATGATAATATTAAATTGTTATTTTACTTGAATGTATCATCATAATGAAGAACATTTTTAGAGTCGATATAATTGCTTAATCGCTTCAACTGTTGAGTTATTTGAACTGAGTTCATTGCCAAATAGTTAATATTTTTCCTACCATGTTTACAGATGTCGGATCAGCTCAAGTCAGCGAGAGACGAGCTCAGGAAGAAAGATGCACTCATACAACAGCTGTCCAGGTGAGAGCTTACCTGGACTAACAATATTTGAGGACAATTTCACAAAGAAACTTAGCTAAACCTATTAAAAGTGTTTGTAAAATGGGATATAATTTTAGAGGGTTGATAATTAACAATGATATAAATTGTTTTGTGACATCATTCAGGTTTTCAAAGCATTTATATGATAGAGGAAAATTATTATTTTTCACTTATTTTTGTTAGTAAATCAATAAGATCTGGTAAAATGGAATGGGAAACTTTGAAAAAAAATTTACTTGGGAGGGATTCTGAGTAGCATTTTTACCCCCCAAATTTGTCAACAACAACTAAATAATTTGTTCGCTTCATGTAATTTAGATATGGCAATCAAAATCCAATCTTTGGTTGTTTCAGTTTGGATGCTGCACCAAGAATACACCGATCTCCGGACCCACTCCGAGTAAGTAAAGTCATGACACATGAGTCTTATAGATGTTTAATATCTCAACAATATACATGTATACACAGGAGTAGAAATTAGCATAACTGTGGTCTAGTGCATCTCTGAAAATTCCAGCTAGCCAAAGACATAAGTATGTACATAATCATATGATTAAATTCAATTAGTCCTTTTGACTACCAATCATGAAACTGCCGGATTTTTAATCCTGGTCCACTATAAGTCCTACTGTATCTGAATCGGAACAGACAACACATGAGATCTCAAATTTAAGGTGTTATATAAAGAGACACGTTGTTAATCAACAGTTTATTGAATATTTTGATATTGTTTGTGTTAAAGGGGAGGTTTTGGGGTATTTATTGTTGACAAATTCTAAGGGATATTCCTGTTTATACATATATATATGTTATCAACACATGATTACCGGTATAGGTTTTGGGGTATTTATTGTTGACAAATTCTAAGGGATATTCCTGTTTATTAATATATATATATGTTTTCAACACATGATTATAGGTTTTGGGGTATTTATTGTTGACAAATTCTAAGGGATATTCCTGTTTATACATATATATTATATGTTATCAACACATGATTATAACAGAACCCAGATGAAGTGACTATTATTAAAGACAATCTTTTTATTATTTTTTATTACAAGTATTAATTGTATTAAATGTGTCGTTTCTTAACCTCAGGTTGACACACTCTATCTGGGAGACAGAACGGCGGTGGAACAATGTCGCAGTGAACTCGCGTCTATGCAGGTCAAATATGAGAAAGTTCACATACAGGTAGGTACACTTGTTTTAGATATAAATTTGTTATTTTTTCTGAAATATATTGAAAAAACTGAAAGTTAGTCTCTTATTGTTTCATTTATGACTGATAATTTCCATAGTAGGCAGATAAATGAAACAAAAATAAATCTTTACAGTTTAAT
Source organism: Gibbula magus (assembly GCA_936450465.1). Taxonomy (NCBI): domain Eukaryota; kingdom Metazoa; phylum Mollusca; class Gastropoda; order Trochida; family Trochidae; genus Gibbula; species Gibbula magus. The sequence goes on from OW388291.1 coordinate 40,863,735, forward strand.
TTAGTGTGACTAAATGACAAAAATGCTTTTTTGAAAATTTTGGGTGTAAGAATTTAATCAAATGTTTTATTTTTCAGCTGAAAGACGCAGAGAACGAACTTGAAGTAAAAGCTATAAAAGTGAAAGAACTACAACACTTATTAGAAACAAATCGTGAAAATGAAGCAAAGTTGTCTGCCCTTGTCCAGTCTCTGAGAGATCGTGTGAGAGAGCTAGAAGACAAGACAGGATGTATTGAGACAGTGGCTGGTCGCAGCGAGTTCACCATCGGAGCACTGCAGAGAGAGAACAGAGAATGTCAGGAGAAGATTGTAGAACTGGAGGGCAGGCTCAGGTACATAGATAAGATATTTGATCATATATATCATTGGTAGTTGATAATAAATGAGGTTTATTGTTATGGGATTCGTACATACAAAGTTACCTGATAGCCCTTTTCCTTTGGGACCCAAACATTCCGGAATAGCCTATTCATTAAGCCACTGGCCATTCTTAGATTATTTCCTTTGGTAACGAGCTATGATTCATGTTTTAAAATTATCCACTAAGATTTGGTTGTCATATAATTTTTTAGCAGCTTTAAGAATTTCTATTGTAATTTTTGGCATTTAAGACATGCTGAACAATGATGATGGTCCACTTCAGTGGTTTCTCATTTAATTCTTTTTTTTTATGTAGACATCAAAATAAGAGAACTTGCAGATATGAAAAAAATGACATTGCTTATTTTCAACCTTTCTGAAAATATCCATTATTTGTGAAAACAATATAATTGTACAGATTTTGAGGAACAAGTAATAAAGAAAAGTTATCCTTTTGAATTTCCACAATTAATTTTCCTTCCAGTATATTTCACGTTTTAATGTCTCCACAAACAGGAAGCAACTGGAGGAGCGAGAATGTTCGGAGGCTCGTGCTGACGAGAACGAGAAGAGACTGGCCGAGATGCAGTGTCAACTCAGCAGCCTGCTCCGGGCCGATGATCTCTATGAGTCGACGCCCGCCGCACCGGAAACCATCGTCAGGAAGGTGAGAACTTTATAATCATCCTTCAGATGATTAGTGGATCAATGATTGTTTTTAACTATTTCATTCTTAATCATGTATTGGTCAATGTTTCATTGAGATTTTGGAGTGATTTAGATGTAAAAAATGTTTGGACAGTTTGATTTAAATTGATTTTGGACTTTCCGTGTTACAGATCACAGACCTCATGCAGGAGAACGCCATGTTGAAGGGCAAACTGCTCTCGCTGAATGAGGCTCTCAACAACACTGAGATGGAGACCAAGGCTAGTCGCGAAACCATAATGAGGCTTGTGTCAGAGGTTGGGCGTGAGCAGAAGGTGGCAACTAGATACACCAGCGAGATCGATTCTCTCAGAATGGTGAGCGGAAAATTAATTATCATTGAATTATGGGCTGTCTCTGTAGGAATAACTTTTGGCATGATATTAGTAAAGCACATATAAAAAGTCAAAACTATTTTTTTAAAACACTTATAATTGTTCTTCAGGAACGTGATAATGCAGTGTCAGCACGTCGCGAACTTGAAAGAGAGGTTGATCTCCTGAAAGAGAGGCTAGACGCCAACCAGCGATCTCTTGATGCGACCCGAGAGGAGCTCCAACTGAGACAAGGCCGTCTATCGACCTTGGACCGAGAGTACCGTGAGACATCGCACAGTATCCGCAGTTGGGAGACGCAGTACCGTCTCTTCCAGGAGCAGTGTGCCGGGCTTCTCAGCAACACATACGCCAATGTCGATGCAAGTGACGACATGATCAAGGAGGCCATTAGGAAGATGGCTCAAACCAACAAGGAGTATGAGCTGGTAGGTCAAATTGACTTTCTTACATTTCTTTGATTAATGTTTCATTTGAAATCCTCTGTAGATGGTGTCCATTTTCTCAAGAAGGTTTTGCTGATAGCAGTGTTACATTATTGAACTTTGTAGGGTTTTTGACTTTACTCATTTTCGAACAGGATAGATGCAATCTCGCTAAAACAATTACATTCCATTCCCTGAATAAGTATGGACTTGCTGTTTGGAGTATTTTCGTATCTTGCAGCAGCGTTCAAAATACTTTTAAAGTTTTTAAGCACTGGGGCTTGTGGTTTGAATAAATCGACTAGTCCTTCTGAAACTTTGCTTGGCCCTATAATTGATAGACAGTTATTGAAAATCTCACAAGCCAGTCAAGCTTGCTGGCTTCTTTTGCACCTGACCTGAAATTAACCAGCATTTGGCTGGCGGGTATGTCAAACACTGCAATGCAGGTGTTGAAGTGAAACCATTTGATTCTTACATGCACCCTTCTCTCCTTCCACAGCAAATTGAGAACCTGGAGTCCCGTGTGAAGGACCTGACAGAGCAACTAGACAGCCAGTTCCACCACAACCGCTCGTCCAACCTACGTGCGAAACAGGTGGAGACGAATTTCTTTGATCTCGAACAGAGGCTACGGAGCGCGGAGGAGGAGCTGGTGGCTGGGGACGTACTGCGTGACGGACTGAAGACGGAAAAGGAGACGGTGAGCTTGGAGTGATTTTGTTGCAATAAAGTTTCAGTCCATATAAAATGTCAAAGTTATAGAAGATAGAAGGTAGAGATGAAGAAGTGGCCAGATTAGGTTAATACTATTAAAATCTGTAAGACAAGAAGTTTAAACTTTTACTGTGTAATGTTTAGATGGACCATTCTTGAATTGAATTGAATATCTGTCATCGAGTTATGAAGATGGAAATATAGTGTAAAATTTGATTTATTTGATGATTTCAATTCCGGCAAAACTCCATATATCTATCAATACATGCGCATCTAGTAATCCTAATGATTTCCCCTCCAGTACATGAGGTTGCTCCAGAGACTCGGGGAGAGGATGAAGATGGACCGAATCGCACTGGACCTCGGTCTCGATATGACGATAGACGCCATCATGGCGCGCGCTGACCAGCTTGTTAAGATGGAAGCTGACGCTCTGGCTGACCGTAGCACTCACATCTACAACCTACAACGCAAGGTAAAAACTCACCATCTTTATTCTAGACGTTAGGCGTAGATAATCTTGCAGATTGGAGTAGCCTTGCAGTTCTCAGTGTATGAAGCTGACTTCAGAATGGATCCTCCTTGGGTGCTAACAGCATAGACAGGTTGTAACTTTTGTTTAATAAAATATGAAATTTGTTTTTTTAAAATACTCCAAGGAGGATCCTCTTCAAAGAATCTGCAACCTCCGCAGGTTGGTTCGAATTTTATGCGCTGAGCATAGAGGGTTCCAACTAACTGATGTTGTAACTGTCTACACACACTGTGACTACCATTACTGCCGTCTTCATAAGCCAGGTTGTGATTTTTGCCTCCATTGCCTGTTTGCATTCAAAGAAATTCCTCCTCTTATAACTTCTTCTAGGGAATTTTGAGATTGTCGTTTTTAAATTCCAAAAAGGGAGATGACTATTAATCCTGATGTTGTATCAGGTGAAGAGTCTGAAGGAGCAGCTGGAGTCGAAGGATCTGCACATCGACCTGCTGCGCAAGAAGATGACGAACCTGGAGGAGCGGGTACACGGGCGCGTCAGTCTGGAGAAGGAGCGCGATGGCGAGACTCTGCGGGTTCGCAAGTTGGAGAAGCTGGTGGACAAGTACAAGCTGCAGCTGACAGACGCCAGACAGGAGCTCCAGAACCTCAAGGCGCAGCTGCTCGGCTCCAGTGAACTCAAGGTACACATTACGTTAAACGATCTTGTTAAATTGGTTTGCTATGGTTAAAATGATGAGGTTATAATTAGGCACTGAGATGCAAAAAACCACTAGCCCTCCCCCCGAAAACAAGGTGCTGAATGTTCAATCATTATTGAATTTTCAAGGATTTTCAAGAAATTTCATTCAATTAATTTCTCATCCTAGCTGCTTCTAATTTATCACGGCTAGGAAAAGTTTTTCATATGTGAGTTGTTGTAGATTATATCATGATTATAATTGTAATTTATTCAAAACTGCCATTTATGTAGTTATTTTATTTTATAAATTTATGTAAATTAATACTTTAAAAAGTTTATTAAGGTTTTGTCTATGTAAAATGTAAATGAAAATATGTTGTCAGTAAAGTAACCTTCCATAACATTCAACATTCCTTTTACAGTGTCATGCATAATATGATTGTACCTGTAATCAATGATTTATAAACGATCTTCATAACCCGCAGGTGCGTACCTTTGAGCAGCGTAAGGATATCGACGAACTGGCGCGACAGATTGAGGAGTTGGAGGAGATCCGCAAGAAGCAGAGTCGGAAGATCGCGAACCTCAAGTCGGAGGTCAACTACCACGAGAACGAGAACCAGGAGAAGAAGGTGGTCTCGGACAACGCCGTGCACGCCCTCTCCAGCGAACTACGCACAACCAAGACAGCCCTTGAGACCATCCAGCACAGGGAGAAGCAGGTGAGGTTGAAAGTGGAGTTTGGGGGTTTTGTTTTGTTTTATAATTTGACATTTGGAGTTATATGCTAGCTTTGTCCACTTACTATTTAGTTAAAGTGATTGGGATTAGAAATTATGTATATACAGGATATACTAGTTTTAGTGTTTGATGTGAAATATGATACAGCTTGATGACATCATCATAATTTGAAACTCTTGATATTTTGTAATCCATCTTTCTGCCAAACATTTGTGAAATTCAAATAATCCAGCAGGAGAGAGATTCAATCTAAAATCATGTTACTGTACGAGTCAGAAATAATTGCCCATTTATCCTTTGACGTCTTAGTTTCCAAAGTTGGTACTCCCTATAGTTCCCTATAAGTCTACTCAACATGTGAGCTGTAGTAGGACGTGACCTACATCACTGGAACCATTACTTTCTCTCTTCCAGCTACTCGACTTCCGCAATGTTGTATCTCGTATGTTGGGCCTTGAGATCAACACACTCGCCGTGCCGGACTACGAGATTATCTCTCGTCTAGAGAAGCTCATCCAATCACATCACTCCGCGACCTTCACGACCCAGGGACTCGAGGAAGCGTTGGCTGACATGGAGGACGGCTTCACTAGCGACTACGGTTCTCGTCGGGCACTAGAGGGCGCTGATCCTCTCATCCGCAGATCACGTGACAAATCTCGTAGACGGGCAGCACGTGCCCGAGTTCGAGCCCGATCACTCTCGCCTACCAGGAGAGTTGACCCCCGATCTTACTAAATCAAAACTCCATTATAGATGATGCCTTATATTTGTAACATTTATATCTATTGAATTTGTCTCCTAATATGTTGTCAGCCTCCTTGATCTAAATAAAACTTTGAAAATTAACGTAGAGGTTTTAAACTTTAACTAGATTTGTTTTTGGTATTATTTTTTTTTTAAATTATGTTTTTAACATGTCAGCCTCCTTGTCGTTTTTGCAATTTGTTGGAAAATTAATTGAAAAGGTTTTTAAGCGATTTTATATCTTGATATATTTGGATGTTATTTTTTTAACCTATGTTGTTATCATTTAAGCAATTTAAAAAATAAAATTGAGTCAGACTTGAAGCTTTAAAGTTATATAGAGTTGTTATATTATTATGAATACAGAATTTTAGCACAACTAGCAATAAAGTGACGTCATTTATAAAATATTTACATGACACTTTGCGAGCCAGCAAGAACAGTTCCTCACTTATAACTCAATTTTATAAGTTATTGTTGTATAGATGTTACAATGTTCCATTAGTCTATCTGTGATATCCGTCCTGTTGCCTTGTGGGTACTCCATACTGGGGTATGTAATATTTATATGTCAGTGATGTTAAGGTATGACTACCTTATGTGTATGTATATTATAGATCTAGGAAACAAAATTAGATTTGTTATTTCTTTACTCATGTATTGGAACGATCATCCGCCATCTGTTTAACATAATGGGTAAATGTCATGCCTTGTAGATTTACATTATTTTATCCTAGAATATTTTACTTTTATATTTTAACTGTTATATAATCGTATATCTACAACTTGCACATATAATACTGACCTGTTTTTAATTGATAAATTTATCAATAAGTAATTATGTATATCATTGTGATTATGTAAAATATTAGAACAAAAATTCTCCAGAATTTGCTGTAATTAATGCCTTTAGAATTACTTTTTAGATTCTGAGCATAAAGAACCAATTATTTGTACATCATATGGCATTTATAGAATAACCACAAGTATTTGAACACGCTATATTTTAAGATAAAGTTGAGGTGAAAGATTACTGATACTGATATTAGACAATTGAGTATTAATAACCATGTTATGGCCGTACTTCCTCCGTTTGATTGATTTAATTTCGAACAATCAAGCAGCAGAGATAATGGCATTTCATCACATAATAAGACACAAATATTTAGTAATTCATCGGTCCAAGTCAGGAATATTGTGCTGTCGTCGATGTCATATTCTTGTTGGATGTACAGTGAACTGGTCAAATCGTTGGTTCTCATGTGATTTCTTCCATCTAAAGGACAGGAAGGTCAACATTCCATGTTATCTCTTGACACATGCATTATATTCTTTAAAATCTTTAGTCATTTCCATGAACTATATATGTAAATAAAATCTTTTAATAAAATAATTTAGATTATGATAAATTTGTTCATTATTTTTCTCTTTTTCATTCAACTGTCTTTTAAAAAGTTCAAGTGTTGTTGGTATGATAAAGAGTAAGAAAGGACATTATTCAGTCGGATTAAAATCGACCCTGTTCACAGGGTAAAATTCTGCCAAATATCTACCGAAATACATGGTTCTGTAGATTATTCGCCACAAGACAGTTTGACAAGGTAACACACAAATGATAATTGTTTCCTGGTAGATATACTATTTTGAAACTTTTATTCCTCGAAAACTGTCTATTTTAATCAGACTTGGACGCTATTCACTGAGTCACAAGGAAAAGTGTAAAACTTGAAACTTCATGGACTTGTAGAAGTGGACAATTCATTTGAAGATGTTATCAGCCACGTATGTTGTTCTGTACATCCAGATACATCATAAACTGTAGTAACCAATGTCTTCACATATAGTGAGAGCCAACATAAGCCAAACACCAGTTCATGTTTTGTCCATGACTGCAACATTTTACAGGAAAACATGCCATTCAGTGTTGTATATTGTGATGATAAAGAACAAAAGTTTGTTATCAAGAGAATCTAGGTTTTCTTGATAAAGCAATCCACATGATGAAATTGTTTATTATATTCACAATCAAGATGTTATCCTGAAAATTTAGAATTTACCTCTTAATGCCCTTCAAAGACTTAATACCTCTATCTGTTGAAATCATCAGACATTATTTATTGAAGCACTCATAAAAGTCCAGTTTTGCATGTATTTTCACCTAAACCTCCGTCTGATCCAGAAGTTTTGAAAGGCGGAGGGAGGGGGTTCACTTTGGGTGTCCATGAAATTTACAAGAAAAGATTTTCGAAATTGGTTTAACACCCTGAACCCCCGCTCTGGCTCCGCCAATGAATGTGCTATATTTCCAAATAGAAATATGCTTGTGAATGTGCATGTTGAAAACTCCCCCTCTATCATGGTTTTGGTCTAATCTATGATTTTTATATGATCGTGTTTTTTGCTGTTTCTAAATTTCTGTTGATCTTTCTTTTGAATTAACTTCTTGTCGACCTTTAATGTATTGGATTTCTTGATAAAACAGAAATAATTAAATTTAGTGAGAGGTCAAAATGTCCTTTGAAGCGCTCATAAAATATGTACAAACAAGACTGTTCTAACTTTACTTGGGATAGGTTTCAAATAGAACGTCAGAATAATGACTCGACAATAATCGCACAATGAAAAAGCTTGAAAGTCTCTATTAAAACTTTATATGTATATTCGTGATATTTTGTTCTCTGAAAAGAATACCGGTAATGCCTAGTACTTTCATTTATTCCAACATGTTATATGCGTTATGTGTAGGACAAATAACAACATCGACTTTGCTTGAATGTATTTTATATAAAATAAATAGCGTAAAAATATATATAATTTGATTTATGTACAAAGTTATTGCTGATCATTTTCTCTGGAGCGCACCGTCTGAAACAAAGAAGCGCGTGATGTAAACCATGATGGTCATTGATGCATAGATACATTAGTGTTGATCATTTTGGGAAATAGAACATCAAATTACTTCACCTTAATACATTCAAACTATCAGCAATATCAGAAAATAATTCGTATTAACTTCCGGTTTGTTATTTGTATACCCCCATTTCACTGAGCTATGACCAGCCCCAGTTGTAATTTCTTAAAATGGTAGCCATCGGTCGTACTGTTTTATCCCCAGAGTACATTGAAAACTTACGTGTACGAGTGCACCTTGTTTTCAAACTTTTTAAAAGAAATCTTTGTGTTAACAATCACCATCCCCCTTGCCTTTAATACTGCCACTGTGATACTCTATGCTTAATGTGGTACTTCTCAAACACTGTCGTCTATTAGATCAAAAACGATATTCTTTAATGATCATAATATATCTATACTTACTCAGATAGGCACATAGTGTATAGGCTTGACGACAGCCACGGGCCGGGTGTTGGAGGCAGCGGACCCATTGTCAGCGGAAACAGTCTCATCTGTCAACAAGATAAGATAAGATAAGATAAGATAAGACTTTATTATCCCGGAGGAAATTCTTTTTACAACAAAACGGTCTCATATATATATATATACATATAGTCACACAGTGTACACCGGTATAAACAATACATACACAGTAATATTAATAGCTAGTACAGAACAGATTTTCAATGTAAATGGGTCATTGAGAGACTAGATAATTTTAGTATTTACTACTTCATAATTCAAAACATTTATTAATTTCACGAATACTTGTTGGTATGAAGGACTGTCGGGCTCTGTTTGTCCTTAACGAAGGTAACCGAAAGCGGCGACCAGAAGGAAGTAGTTCGAAATGATGGGACAATATATGGGAACTATCGGATCTTATTTTAGCAATAGGATATGATCGTCTTTCATAGTTGAATGAACATATTGCTTATTTAGATATAATATACATTCCAATGGTTAACCTATGAAGTTCAATGCTATATTTGTTGTGTCGCCTCTGTAGGTTGATTTAAGAAAAAACTTTCTGCAACGACTAGGCTACACTAAGACATTCATAATTCATGTGAAATAACTGTTTGTGTTTATAAAAGTTTACTGACATTGACGTTCTGGCTTATATAAACATCACATATAAGACCCTTTGAAACAGACGGTCACATTAATCAAAGGACTTTTAACAGTTATAACATCATTGTATTTTGCAATGTGTAACATTTCTTTTCCATTTTGTGAGATCCTTTTCATTTCCATAAAACGTACCACAGTCGCTTTAAAGCATTCAAGTTAAAAACTTTAAACAGCGGTTGCGAAGGACATGCTTATCATCATGTAGGTCTAACATCTACCATTGATTTATTAACAATGATAACGCAACTATGCCAAAACATTTAGAACAACATGCTTATTATTTTGATTCTGTGCTCATACGCACCATTGACTTCCCGACGGGAGAGCAGACGGCGGATGGTGCCGCTGTAATGGCGACTGCTACTTCCGGTAGATTCAGTGCAGATTTTCTTAGCTGGAGACGGAGCGGGAATGTTGTCATCCTGTCGTCTTGTTGGCAAGACAACCTGAACTGGGCGAGTTGAGTGCCTGAACACGGAGGCTTCTGACGCTGAAATTAACAATTGTAAAATAACATTGTCATGCACACTTTTCGTGAGTGTTGTCTCTAATGTTATGAACCACACAATGTGCCATGTCCAAACATTCGTCTTTAGTAACGGGAGAATACTTACCCTTTACTGCGTAGAGTGGTCTCGGGCGGATGTAGGAGTGATCCTGAAGCCAGCTTGTCTTGGAATCTGAATCATAAAGGGGTATCGTAGATGAAATGAAAAGGTATCTAAACAATTATTGGAATGGTGATATGCTTTTTGAAAATGGGCGATGTTGACTGTGAATAATGTATATACCTCTTTCGATGTTTGTAAGATGTCTTTCCAGCCAAGAGATAGCCACGTCAACTGGATGATCATCGAAGTCAACAGAAGCTGATGATGAGGCATCAGTTCGGGCAGAACAAAATGGCGGCCCTCGAGGTCCGGAGTGGAAGGCTCTGAGTGTATCTGCAGGGTAAGACTCCAGCATATCAGCTGCATGGAGGAGCGAGCTGATGCCTGAGGTGGTTGTTGTTACTATTACCTCTGATTTGAGAACTTCTGAAGCCTTTATGAGCAGATCTATGCCTGATTCAGGAACAGGTGCATTTGAACGAGAAGCTTTCTCTTTGGATTCAATCTGTTTTGAAGCCTGTAGGATGAGATCTATGCCTGACAAATCTGGACTGAGTGAAGATTCAACAGGTGCCCCGTCGTTGGGTCCTGTAAGAGAAGAACACAGTGAAATAAGCTCTCTGAGCGGTGCATATCTTGATATCATCTATTGAAATTTCGGTAAATTGCATACTTGTAAACTATGGGTCAACATATTTACCTTCAGATGTTCATTTTAACAAACTTGTTCACATGGCGGATTTCGAGGAAACTATAGCTTCAAACGATAAATGTACTAATTGCATATTTTTCTGATCTGATTTGGACATTAATTGATTTATTATCACAAGGAATGGCGATATCCACTACTCTGTCTATGGACAATAAAATGATTGCTTTCAATTAAAGACATCTCCTACTCTCCATGACTTACAAATGCATTCAAGATAAACAAAATAACGGGTTTTTAAAATTTTTATTTCATACATAGAATAAAACTACATGTTAACTCTCTTTTGGTCATCTCATAAATTTTCTTATAACATTTCGATATAATCTAATCAACCTTAATCAGTTTATGATGAATTGACAAATATATGACGGCAACGGTGGAATTACAAAAATTAAATCAATAAGGTATTTACATTAACTTATTTTATCAAAACACTTTTTATCGAGTAAGACATATCATACTAACATTGGCTTCTACTCTTTTGTTTATCTACATTTACACACATGATCTATAGCTACAATACAAATAAACGCCTGGAATACATGTAACTGTAATATTGTTTTTTCTTTAACTAGATGAACATGGTTTCTATTTTAAATTATCTTAATTTAGAGCTGTATGTTCAATTCTTCAGATGATATATTATATTATTAACCATTGGTTTATGAACCATATAACAGTGGCGTCACAGAACCAATTAAGAAGATAAAATAACATAAGATGCTTGAAAAAAAAACCTGCGTTCATTAAGAACGTTTGAAATAGAAAAATCCTCAAAGATATCCTTTTCTTATTGATTCGTTGATTTGAAATTTATTGAATTCAACTAGTTTTATATAAATGTTATTTTGAAACATAATTAATTTGAACAAATATATTGAGAATAGGACTACAGATAACATCAGCATTCAATGTCTGGTATTTCTATTTACATCGACAACAACAATCTATAATTTTGTCAAATACGATTTGTGTTACTGACTAGCATATAAAACCTAACCCGCTACGTCCTAATGTCATTTACGTTATTCTGAGATCTGAATTACATGAAAGCAACATCGACTATATGCTACCAAACTCACCCTACTACACTGAGTTGGGTAACTGCAGTTACCCACTCCAAAAATGGCGGCTGGTCAAAACATGGCTGTTCGCAGATTTTCTTTTTATCCATTTCACATCTATACTAGGGTACTTTCCTATATGTTATTAATGCGCATACCTTGGGCATTCACCAAGGAATCTATAGATGTCATGTTAACCTTTAGGGAGTGTGTAAATACATCATAATCTGCGTTTGAAAATTTGAAGCATTTGATGACTGTTTGCTCACGACATATATTTAGTTAAAATGAGAAGTTTCTACTATACTACGTATATTATCATCAAATGATAAATGTGTTCGAGTTGTGTCAAAATGGATGGTCCTAAATTTGTAATTTTTTTCCTTAAAAATTTAAACAATATTTTAATATGTAATTTAACAGTACATATATACTCACGTGCAAAAGAAACGTCCCCACATTTTAAAAAGGGTATAACATTAAAAATTGCTGCTCGGCCTTAAATTTGTTGACGCGTCTTTTTGACTATATCAAGTCTAGTTAAGGAGGTTCCAAAACGATGATATCTTAAAGGGCGTTACTTCGAAATATGTATTCTACTGCCGTGAATGTGCATAACATATTAATGTTTGTTATTATTGTTTACTATTCTATACTTTGAAACTGGTTTGAAACCATTAGAAAACGTCAGCGAAACAGAAAATCCAACTTAATGTACACAATCCAAAATCAAATCTCTCCCCGATATCTTACTGAACCATAAACGTATTGTGGCTCTTTACTCATGCTAAACAGTCAAGACAATCATTCATTCCAAAAGCAATATGTTCATGGAATATTTATCAAATAATGTCCGCAAATCAGAAAGTATCTCAGTTTTTAAAACATGTGTGCCTGATAAGTATATCTCTGTTCCACAACTTGTTCACCTTCTATCAAGGGGACATCGATTTTGATGATGGTAATATTTATCTGTGTGTTATAAATGTGTGTATGGCTTCGTAGTTCTATGCTGATTTTCACTGCAAGTAAAATGATATGTTACAATAGCTGTCCATTCCATCGCCTTTGAAAAAAGTAAACTTAGAAGTTACCCTTCTCCGTGTTCCATTCTCTCAACAGTTTACCCTTCTCCCACGAAATCAGTTACCCTTCTCCCGCTTCAATTTTTCAAACGCAGATTATGATGTATTTACACACTCTCTAAAGGTTAACATGACACATACAGATTCCTTGGTGAATGACCAAGGCATGTGCATTAATAATATGTAGGAAAGTACCCTAGTATAGGTGTGAAATTGATTAAAAGAAAATCTGCAATCAGCCATGTTTTGACCAGCCGCCATTTTTGGAGTGGGTAACTGCAGTTACCCAATTCAGTGTAGTACGGGTGAAACTTACGTTGTCAGTGTAGACCCATTATTCTAATTCAATAGGGTTATGTCAATGCGGATTTTTCATGTATTCTTCACTTAGCATGTACTGTCTGTGACGTCATAGAATAGGTAACGTCACAAACCCCCGAGGGACCGAGTAAAACACTAAATTAACAAAAGGGGCAATTTGCAATAGCTATTTCAGCAAACATTGCGTGTGAATAGGCACACATACAAATAAAATATATCCAAATAAATAAAAGTATGTAGACAGTAGTTATTCACAAACCATATGCTATCAATATCGACATTATTTGACTTAAATAAAAAAAAAACTACTTTGATAGCATTTCTTTTATTAAATACATGAAATTCATGTATATAAGGAAATAGTAGTATTCCTTATAAATCGATACCAGTAATGCGTGATAATTCTGAACCGGATATGCCAAGAAACGAGGAAGTTGCACAAAAGTAAAATTCATTTTAAAACTTGATTTGTTCTTCTTCCCAAAGAATTATATATATTAGATCAACATCAGACGCATGTTGTTTTTTTTTAACATATTTAAACCATGCTAATATAGTTATCAAACTTACGGTCGTTGTTTAGATCCATGTTACGGGAGCGGAGTGAATATCAACACGACTTCTTGAGATAAGCTTCTCTTGTTGTCATGTATGAGTCTGTGACGTCATAGAATAGCTGACGTAACAATCGTAAACCATAATGCACCAGAACGTCATTTTTCTTATTATTTCGTGTATAGATTTACTATTACGGAAACTGAAGATAGATAGATCATCTTTATTTCCTCCAAAATATGAAGATTGTTAAATATCACAGCAGCATCAGAATTTAAATATACAGTGAATCAATGAACAATTAATTTGGAAAATAATCGAGAATGACAGTCATAAAGTCTGACACTAATATCATCACCTTCTCCCATTCTGTCATATTTAATTTCCCCAGTGATGTACAAGAACCACCGAGCAAATAAACAATAATTTCATCATCATCATTTTCCCAAAATTCAACAAAATAAGATATTGGTATGATATCGCAAATCCTTTCAAACATGTCATTTCTCAAATCATTAAAAACGGTACATGATAGTATAACATGTTTTACAATATCACAAGTTACCATTGATTGATTGAAAACATATTTTATTCATTTAAGAAATGAATTGGGCACAAGTTGTGAAACTTATAGAAGCCCTCTCCAGGTAATCAACAACTATTTTACAAGGCTAGAATACATAACAAGAAAGTAAGAAATCTACAAGTGACGAAGTGGGTAAACATGTAATATACATTATTAAGGCAAGACACAATTGGAAATGTTATTCTTATGACATTCCACATGTACACTTTCTGGATTTGGAAACTGAAGTAAAATGTGCCTCATTGTAATAATTGCTATCAACGTTTTCAAAAAATGTTTATGCATGATTTTGAAAATAGATACTTTGCTGAAACTGAATCCCAGGGGTGATTGAAATAGAGACACGTGTGGCCGAGGGTGTAAAGCGACACAGGCTCTAGTCAAGAAACAGTATCCATAATTATTGAACAAGTTCCTGAACATCTATATACAAACAGTTCAGCATCACGTGTTCGTTGTTTGTCTTTTGCTTGTGAATTAACGTTTTGTTTATAAGTTACTTTACCATTTTATATTAATTCCTTACAAACAATCGGTTTTCATCAACCAATTTGAAACATAGGATCCATTACAAGTTGGTGCTTGATTGTACTGTATATCGAAACGAACTCCAATAAATACCTTTGCCGCTCTTCGGACAAAACTATACATTCATATTTCTATCCCGATAACAATATACTCAGATGGTGTGAAATGTATATGTATTAGATCAAAGAAAATACAATCGATTGGATGTCAAATATGTTTTGAAATGTGTTTTAAAATACAGTTCTTGTATAGTATCTGTAATAATGACAGGAAGGAAGGACACTGAAGAACCATATATATTATTTATATTTGAAAAGATTTGTAATGAGTCGAAATACGCGTATCTACAGCAAGTGTCGTCTGAAGTATTTAACATACATACATACATACATACATACATACATATATAATACAGACAATCATACATATATATTACAGACAATCATACATATATATTACAGACAATCATACATATATATATATTACAGACAATCATACATATATATATTACAGACAATCATACATATATATTACAGACAATCATACATATATATTACAAACACTCATACATATATATATATTACAGACAATCATACATATATATATTACAGACAATCACACATATATATATTACAGACAATCATACATATATAAACTCCAGCAGGTGCCTGATTCATCTCCCGGTGTATAAATCTCAGACTCCCCAAGCACTCCTCAGCTTAGAGCAACCAGCAATCTGTAAATAAAACAATATTTTTTATTATACGTTACATATTTACGAATAATTTTGACAGCCCTATCACTCTCCCGGTGTCGGATAAATATTACAACAGGAAGATGTAGCGGGCGAGGAGGAAACAAGGTCATAACAGCCGCTTTAGGAGGATTTAATTTGAATAAAGCCCCTTTGTCTCCCGTCTGTGAACCGATGGCCGATCTGAGGGGTCTTTATGAAGTACTAAATGCCGATTAGTATACAGAGAGGGTCAGGGGGGTGATGTATGGAGGGCTCAACGTGGACACAGGACTGTCGCACTGAGTGCTGGTGGGGTGACACTGGGGAGATGATTTATACTGCAGTATATCGGGATGCGAGCCGTCGTGATTGATGAGGGTCCAAATGGAGACGACAAGTTGTGGACTTTCTTCGGACCTCCTGTACCCCGTGAAGTTTAGATGGGACGTATTAGGGTGTACACGACATGGGAGACTCGAACAACGTAGTGCTCGATGTGTGTTCAATTTGGCAGTCTTACATTAAGTAAAGTAGTTTATTCAGAGATGTGGGAGACCATTGGTGGAGCTTCTTGTAGTCTTTCAAGTTGGCTCCCTACAGAAACGCTGAAGATGTTTACAATAGGATAGATAGCCGAGTGAAAAAGCAGTCAAGGATTGGAACTCTATTGCTGATGTTTCTCATGAAGCTCTATAGCTATAATCCCTTCTGTGAATATACAGAGAATTTAGAGAACGCTTAATACCTGAAGAGAGTAAGGTTTATCAGATGCTTTAACATAAACTAATTTATTTCATGGTCTCTGGGTTTATTTAACACCACAATCCATTGTTCGTTAGTTTTCATAACAAAATGAACAGCGAACTGCTCCTATAAGACAAGCCGTGCAGTGCTTTTTAAATAAAATTATTGATCATGTACAAGATGATTTGTAAATCTTTGTTAAAAAATTAAGTTGTAAAATTCATATATGCGGTTTTTATGATTCGTTTTATCGACTTTAAATGACTCTCGCAGATATATGATGAAGCTGGCATTCAAAGATTTCGACTTTATTCTGGAATTCAATCTTCTAGATTCTTCTTAAGAACATGCTACAATTCCTTGTTTCTTAATAAGATGACATTTGGGTCTGTGTATATCGGCGTCTAAACAAGTCGTAATAATGGTTATAGTCTCGTGTTGCAGATCACTATAGCATTTAGTAAACAATGAAACGTTGGTTGCTGAATGAATGTGACAATAAAACCCTTCTACGCATTAGAGGTGCCAGATGCAACAAAAGTTCCCAAGCTTTTAATATTAATATGCACTTAATCTACCTGAATAAATTCCAAAAGATCGACAAGGTATGAGAGAAGGTGAAACTTACACCTGTTTTCTAATTCAGATTTATCAAGTGCTAGCCGGAGGGTGTGCAGAATTAACAGTAATGTCTGAACGCTGCACAGCGGATTTATTTATAAGTTGTCATGGAATCGGACAAACGAGACCGTGAGATATTTTCTAAAATTGCGCGGTTCCCCTGATTTATGGCGACTTGTTGATTGGAGGTAACGTGACATTTACACCCATTGTTTAAGGGTTGGGAGGGGACGCTGAATGTTATAGGGGCCTTCGTCTGCCACCCAGACCCCATTGCATCAACACGAGGCAAGTCTATGACAACTCTTAATCTCCTCAACTTTTATTTTATTATCATATTTTTCAAATTGGATATTTTACCATATTTTTTTTATTTAAGAGAATAAACGTTAGTCTGAGTGCTTTTATGTTACTCCTCTCATCACACAACTGCGCCGGAGCCTCTGTTATACAGACAGACAGACAGACAGACATACCAGATCGAATTTGTCAAAATTTGTAATCGAAAGTCTGAAAATTTTGTAACTTTTATATGAAACACGGCAAAAGAAAACACACAAAGAAGACATGCAAATAGTTATCACTTTGGGTACAATATCTTGCTTTATGACATGAACATGTTTAATACATAATAGCAGCGGAAATGTATACGATTATTACGATACATGAATCTAGAATTAAACAAACGATCGAAAGGGAAAGGTTTCCCATAATGTCTTTAGTAACCAGACGTTTTTCTATGGGAACTGGATATTGATCCTAACCACAAACTAAATGAAATGTCAAGAGTTGTCCCCCTTGAACTGGGTTTTCTCGTATTCTCAAGCAATGCCAAATTATTGGTTGAAATTAGTAAATGGTTGATAAAACAAGTGATACAGATTCATAAAGGGATGTCATATGAAGTATTTTGCACCCCCTCAACTCCATGCAGACAATCTGGTAATTCCCCCACTGACAGCCCCCCCCCCCCCCCCCCCCCCCCCCCCCCCCCCCAACACACACACAACCCCGACAAAGACCCTCACTTTCTTAGTATGACCACAACATCACCCACTCTCCCTACCCCTCCCCTCCCCCTCGACTCTTTCACAGTTGGGCCCACACCGTCACACCCCCTCAACTCCATGCAGACAATCTGGTAATTCCCCCACTGACAGGCTAAGCAAGACGAATCAGTGTTTCAACCGATCACTTCATTGCAACTGGTCAGCTATATAGAATCAGTTGAATAGAAATAGTTTGTGCGAAATAATACAAAATTTATTTTTATTTCCAAGTCACGAACATGGTAAAGCTCATAGATTCACTCTTAATATAACGGTGTACCATGTATTTGATGTGATGTAATACGTGAAGCCTTTCTTTTTTTGTTATCGCAAATCAATAAATAAACGCATGTTTCAATTTGGTAGACAGAGATTCCTCTCTTTATAAAGTATTCCACGGAACAGCTTTCTTCGTACTTCTTGGTTAACAGACAAACATAAATTTACTTGGAATGTATTAGTATCTGCCGACAATATCCTTCTCTCCTACTGAAAGACGTTTTATTGGTTGAAATGTCTAAGATACCTTAATCATAATGAGAGGTTGAACTATGTCAACTGTTACTTTGATGTCAAGGCTGTACTAGTGTGTGAGCACTTGGCTTGCTATATCAGCAGACAGAGGTGATATGTTCAACATTTTACCATTTGTAACAACAATCAGTTCATTTAAACACATTATAACATTTGTAACAACAATCAGTTCATTTAAACACATTATAACATTTGTAGCAATAATCAGTTCATTTAAACACATTATAACATTTGTAGCAATAATCAGTTCATTTAAATACCTTTTACCATTTGTAACAACAAACAGTTCATTTAAACACGTTCTAACATTTGTAGCAATAATCAGTTCATTTAAACACATTATAACATTTGTAGCAATAATCAGTTCATTTAAATACCTTTTTCCATTTGTAACAACAAACAGTTCATTTAAACACATTTTAACATTTATAGCAACAAACAGTTCTTTTAAACAAATTTTAACATTTGTACGTAGCAACAAACAGTTCATTTAAACTCATTTTAACATTTGTAGCAATAATCAGTTCATTTAAAACATAAGAGAGAAAAAACATTTCTATTTGATTTTCTAGCAAAGAAATGCTAGCTGACCAAAAAGCCTAGAAATGGAGCAAGCGATTGCTGTAATATTGAACTATGCACTGGTAAGAAGTGGAGTAAGCAATGAATGTTATTGAACTATGCTATGGTAAGAAGTGGGGTAAGCAATGAATGTAATATTGAACTATGCACTGGTAAGAAGTGGAGTAAGCATTGAATGTAATATTGAACTATGCACTAGTAAGAAGTGGAGTAAGCATTGAATGTAATATTGAACTATGCACTGGTAAGAAGTGGGGTAAGCAATGAATGTAATATTTAACTATGCACTGGTAAGAAGTGGAGTAAGCATTGAATGTAATATTTAACTATGCACTGGTAAGAAGTGGAGTAAGCATTGAATGTAATATTTAACTATGCACTGGTAAGAAGTGGGGTAAGCAATGAATGTAATATTTAACTATGCTATGGTAAGAAGTGGAGTAAGCAATGAATGTAATATTGAACTATGCACTGGTAAGAAGTGGAGTAAGCAATGAATGTTATTGAACTATGCTATGGTAAGAAGTGGAGTAAGCAATGAATGTAATATTGAACTATGCACTGGTAAGAAGTGGGGTAAGCAATGAATGTTATTTTAACTATGCTATGGTAAGAAGTGGAGTAAGCAATGAATGTAATATTGAACTATGCTATGGTAAGAAGTGGGGTAACGATGAATGTTATATTGAACTATGCACTGGTAAGAAGTGGAGTAAGCAATGAATGTAATATCGAACTATGCACTGGTAAGAAGTGGAGTAAGCAATGAATGTAATATCGAACTATGCTATGGTAAGAAGTGGAGTAAGCAATGGATGTAATATTGAACTATGCACTGGTAAGAAGTGGAGTAAGCAATGAATGTAATATTGAACTATGCACTGATAAGAAGTGGAGTAAGCAATGAATGTAATATTGAACTATGCACTGGTAAGAAGTGGAGTAAGCAATGAATGTAATATCGAACTATGCACTGGTAAGAAGTGGGGTAAGCAATGAATGTAATATCGAACTATGCACTGGTAAGAAGTTTGGTAAGCAATGAATGTAATATCGAACTGTGCTATGGTAAGAAGTGGGGTAAGCAATGAATGTAATATCGAACTATGCACTGGTAAGAAGTGGAGTAAGCAATGAATGTAATATCGAACTATGCACTGGTAAGAAGTGGGGTAAGCAATGAATGTAATATTGAACTATGCTATGGTAAGAAGTGGGGTAAGCAATAAATGTAATATCGAACTGTGCTATGGTAAGAAGTGGGGTAAGCATTGACTGTAATATTGAACTATGCACTGGTACGAAGTGGGGTAAGCAATGAATGTAATATCGAACTATGCTATGGTAAGAAGTGGGGTAAGCATTGACTGTAATATTGAACTATGCTATGGTAAGAAGTGGGGTAAGCAATGAATGTAATATCGAACTATGCTATGGTAAGAAGTGGGGTAAGCATTGACTGTAATATTGAACTATGCACTGGTAAGAAGTGGGGTAAGCAATGAATGTAATATCGAACTATGCTATGGTAAGAAGTGGGGTAAGCATTGACTGTAATATTGAACTATGCACTGGTAAGAAGTGGGGTAAGCAATGAATGTAATATTTAACTATGCTATGGTAAGAAGTGGGGTAAGCAATGAATGTAATATTGAACTATGCACTGGTAAGAAGTGGGGTAAGCAATGAATGTAATATTGAACTATGCACTGGTTAGAAGTGGGGTAAGCAATGAATGTAATATTGAACTATGCACTGGTTAGAAGTGGGGTAAGCAATGAATGTAATATTTAACTATGCTATGGTAAGAAGTGGGGTAAGCAATGAATGTAATATTGAACTATGCACTGGTAAGAAGTGGGGTAAGCAATGAATGTAATATCGAACTATGCTATGGTAAGAAGTGGGGTAAGCAATGAATGTAATATTGAACTATGCACTGGTAAGAAGTGGGGTAAGCAATGAATGTAATATCGAACTGTGCTATGGTAAGAAGTGGGGTAAGCATTGACTGTAATATTGAACTATGCTATGGTAAGAAGTAGGGTAAGCAATGAATGTAATATTGAACTATGCACTGGTAAGAAGTGGGGTAAGCATTGACTGTAATATTGAACTATGCTATGGTAAGAAGTGGGGTAAGCAATGAATGTAATATCGAACTGTGCTATGGTAAGAAGTGGGGTAAGCATTGACTGTAATATTGAACTATGCTATGGTAAGAAGTTGGGTAAGCAATGAATGTAATATTGAACTATGCACTGGTAAGAAGTGGGGTAAGCATTGACTGTAATATTGAACTATGCTATGGTAAGAAGTGGGGTAAGCATTGACTGTAATATTGAACTATGCTATGGTAAGAAGTGGGGTAAGCAATGAATGTAATATCGAACTGTGCTATGGTAAGAAGTGGGGTAAGCATTGACTGTAATATTGAACTATGCTATGGTAAGAAGTAGGGTAAGCAATGAATGTAATATTGAACTATGCACTGGTAAGAAGTGGGGTAAGCATTGACTGTAATATTGAACTATGCTATGGTAAGAAGTGGGGTAAGCAATGAATGTAATATCGAACTATGCACTGGTAAGAAGTGGGGTAAGCATTGAATGTAATATTGAACTATGCTCTGGTAAGAAGTGGGGTAAGCATTGACTGTAATATTGAACTATGCTATGGTAAGAAGTGGGGTAAGCATTGACTGTAATATTGAACTATGCTATGGTAAGAAGTGGGGTAAGCAATGAATGTAATATCGAACTGTGCTATGGTAAGAAGTGGGGTAAGAATTGACTGTAAATTGAACTATGCTATGGTAAGAAGTAGGGTAAGCAATGAATGTAATATTGAACTATGCACTGGTAAGAAGTGGGGTAAGCAATGAATGTAATATCGAACTATGCTATGGTAAGAAGAGGGGTAAGCAATGACTGTAATATTGAACTATGCTATGGTAAGAAGTGGGGTATACGTAAGCAATGGATGGATGTAATATCGAACTATGCTATGGAAAGAAGTGGAGTAAGCAATGGATGTAATATCGAACTATGCTATGGTAAGAAGAGGGGTAAGCAATGAATGTAATATTGAACTATGCACTGGTAAGAAGTTGGGTAAGCAATGAATGTAATATTGAACTATGCACTGGTAAGAAGTGGGGTAAGCAATGAATGTAATATCGAACTATGCTATGGTAAGAAGAGGGGTAAGCAATGAATGTAATATTGAACTATGCTATGGTAAGAAGTGGGGTATACGTAAGCAATGGATGGATGTAATATCGAACTATGCTATGGAAAGAAGTGGAGTAAGCAATGGATGTAATATTGAACTATGCTATGGTAAGAAGTGGAGTAAGCAATGGATGTAATATTGAACTATGCACTGGTAAGAAGTGGGGTAAGCAATGAATGTAATATCGAACTATGCTATGGTAAGAAGTGGGGTAAGCAATGAATGTAATATTGAACTATGCACTGGTAAGAAGTTGGGTAAGCAATGACTGTAATATTGAACTATGCACTGGTAAGAAGTGGGGTAAGCAATGAATGTAATATCGAACTATGCTATGGTAAGAAGAGGGGTAAGCAATGAATGTAATATTGAACTATGCACTGGTAAGAAGTTGGGTAAGCAATGAATGTAATATTGAACTATGCACTGGTAAGAAGTGGGGTAAGCAATGAATGTAATATCGAACTATGCTATGGTAAGAAGAGGGGTAAGCAATGAATGTAATATTGAACTATGCACTGGTAAGAAGTTGGGTAAGCAATGAATGTAATATTGAACTATGCTATGGTAAGAAGTGGGGTATACGTAAGCAATGGATGGATGTAATATCGAACTATGCTATGGAAAGAAGTGGAGTAAGCAATGGATGTAATATTGAACTATGCTATGGTAAGAAGTGGAGTAAGCAATGGATGTAATATTGAACTATGCACTGGTAAGAAGTGGGGTAAGCAATGAATGTAATATCGAACTATGCTATGGTAAGAAGAGGGGTAAGCAATGAATGTAATATTGAACTATGCACTGGTAAGAAGTTGGGTAAGCAATGAATGTAATATTGAACTATGCACTGGTAAGAAGTGGGGTAAGCAATGAATGTAATATCGAACTATGCTATGGTAAGAAGAGGGGTAAGCAATGAATGTAATATTGAACTATGCACTGGTAAGAAGTTGGGTAAGCAATGAATGTAATATTGAACTATGCTATGGTAAGAAGTGGGGTATACGTAAGCAATGGATGGATGTAATATCGAACTGTGCTATGGTAAGAAGTGGGGTAAGCATTGACTGTAATATTGAACTATGCACTGGTACGAAGTGGGGTAAGCAATGAATGTAATATCGAACTATGCTATGGTAAGAAGTGGGGTAAGCATTGACTGTAATATTGAACTATGCTATGGTAAGAAGTGGGGTAAGCAATGAATGTAATATCGAACTATGCTATGGTAAGAAGTGGGGTAAGCATTGACTGTAATATTGAACTATGCACTGGTAAGAAGTGGGGTAAGCAATGAATGTAATATCGAACTATGCTATGGTAAGAAGTGGGGTAAGCATTGACTGTAATATTGAACTATGCACTGGTAAGAAGTGGGGTAAGCAATGAATGTAATATTTAACTATGCTATGGTAAGAAGTGGGGTAAGCAATGAATGTAATATTGAACTATGCACTGGTAAGAAGTGGGGTAAGCAATGAATGTAATATTGAACTATGCACTGGTTAGAAGTGGGGTAAGCAATGAATGTAATATTGAACTATGCACTGGTTAGAAGTGGGGTAAGCAATGAATGTAATATTTAACTATGCTATGGTAAGAAGTGGGGTAAGCAATGAATGTAATATTGAACTATGCACTGGTAAGAAGTGGGGTAAGCAATGAATGTAATATCGAACTATGCTATGGTAAGAAGTGGAGTAAGCAATGAATGTAATATTGAACTATGCACTGGTAAGAAGTGGGGTAAGCAATGAATGTAATATCGAACTGTGCTATGGTAAGAAGTGGGGTAAGCATTGACTGTAATATTGAACTATGCTATGGTAAGAAGTAGGGTAAGCAATGAATGTAATATTGAACTATGCACTGGTAAGAAGTGGGGTAAGCATTGACTGTAATATTGAACTATGCTATGGTAAGAAGTGGGGTAAGCAATGAATGTAATATCGAACTGTGCTATGGTAAGAAGTGGGGTAAGCATTGACTGTAATATTGAACTATGCTATGGTAAGAAGTTGGGTAAGCAATGAATGTAATATTGAACTATGCACTGGTAAGAAGTGGGGTAAGCATTGACTGTAATATTGAACTATGCTATGGTAAGAAGTGGGGTAAGCATTGACTGTAATATTGAACTATGCTATGGTAAGAAGTGGGGTAAGCAATGAATGTAATATCGAACTGTGCTATGGTAAGAAGTGGGGTAAGCATTGACTGTAATATTGAACTATGCTATGGTAAGAAGTAGGGTAAGCAATGAATGTAATATTGAACTATGCACTGGTAAGAAGTGGGGTAAGCATTGACTGTAATATTGAACTATGCTATGGTAAGAAGTGGGGTAAGCAATGAATGTAATATCGAACTATGCACTGGTAAGAAGTGGGGTAAGCATTGAATGTAATATTGAACTATGCTCTGGTAAGAAGTGGGGTAAGCATTGACTGTAATATTGAACTATGCTATGGTAAGAAGTGGGGTAAGCATTGACTGTAATATTGAACTATGCTATGGTAAGAAGTGGGGTAAGCAATGAATGTAATATCGAACTGTGCTATGGTAAGAAGTGGGGTAAGAATTGACTGTAAATTGAACTATGCTATGGTAAGAAGTAGGGTAAGCAATGAATGTAATATTGAACTATGCACTGGTAAGAAGTGGGGTAAGCAATGAATGTAATATCGAACTATGCTATGGTAAGAAGAGGGGTAAGCAATGACTGTAATATTGAACTATGCTATGGTAAGAAGTGGGGTATACGTAAGCAATGGATGGATGTAATATCGAACTATGCTATGGAAAGAAGTGGAGTAAGCAATGGATGTAATATCGAACTATGCTATGGTAAGAAGAGGGGTAAGCAATGAATGTAATATTGAACTATGCACTGGTAAGAAGTTGGGTAAGCAATGAATGTAATATTGAACTATGCACTGGTAAGAAGTGGGGTAAGCAATGAATGTAATATCGAACTATGCTATGGTAAGAAGAGGGGTAAGCAATGAATGTAATATTGAACTATGCACTGGTAAGAAGTTGGGTAAGCAATGAATGTAATATTGAACTATGCTATGGTAAGAAGTGGGGTATACGTAAGCAATGGATGGATGTAATATCGAACTATGCTATGGAAAGAAGTGGAGTAAGCAATGGATGTAATATTGAACTATGCTATGGTAAGAAGTGGAGTAAGCAATGGATGTAATATTGAACTATGCACTGGTAAGAAGTGGGGTAAGCAATGAATGTAATATCGAACTATGCTATGGTAAGAAGAGGGGTAAGCAATGAATGTAATATTGAACTATGCACTGGTAAGAAGTTGGGTAAGCAATGACTGTAATATTGAACTATGCACTGGTAAGAAGTGGGGTAAGCAATGAATGTAATATCGAACTATGCTATGGTAAGAAGAGGGGTAAGCAATGAATGTAATATTGAACTATGCACTGGTAAGAAGTTGGGTAAGCAATGAATGTAATATTGAACTATGCACTGGTAAGAAGTGGGGTAAGCAATGAATGTAATATCGAACTATGCTATGGTAAGAAGAGGGGTAAGCAATGAATGTAATATTGAACTATGCACTGGTAAGAAGTGGGGTAAGCAATGAATGTAATATTGAACTATGCTATGGTAAGAAGTGGGGTATACGTAAGCAATGGATGGATGTAATATCGAACTATGCTATGGAAAGAAGTGGAGTAAGCAATGGATGTAATATTGAACTATGCTATGGTAAGAAGTGGAGTAAGCAATGGATGTAATATTGAACTATGCACTGGTAAGAAGTGGGGTAAGCAATGAATGTAATATCGAACTATGCTATGGTAAGAAGAGGGGTAAGCAATGAATGTAATATTGAACTATGCACTGGTAAGAAGTTGGGTAAGCAATGAATGTAATATTGAACTATGCACTGGTAAGAAGTGGGGTAAGCAATGAATGTAATATCGAACTATGCTATGGTAAGAAGAGGGGTAAGCAATGAATGTAATATTGAACTATGCACTGGTAAGAAGTTGGGTAAGCAATGAATGTAATATTGAACTATGCTATGGTAAGAAGTGGGGTATACGTAAGCAATGGATGGATGTAATATCGAACTATGCTATGGAAAGAAGTGGAGTAAGCAATGGATGTAATATTGAACTATGCTATGGTAAGAAGTGGGGTAAGCAATGACTGTAATATTGAACTATGCACTGGTAAGAAGTGGGGTAAGCAATGACTGTAATATTGAACTATGCTATGGTAAGAAGTAGGGTAAGCAATGAATGCAATATTGAACTATGCACTGGTAAGAAGTGGGGTATACGTAAGCAATGGATGGATGTTATATCGAACTATGCTATGGAAAGAAGTGGAGTAAGCAATGGATGTAATATTGAACTATGCTATGGTAAGAAGTGGGGTAAGCAATGACTGTAATATTGAACTATGCACTGGTAAGAAGTGGGGTAAGCAATGAATGTAATATTGAACTATGCACTGGTAAGAAGTGGGGTAAGCAATGAATGTAATATCGAACTATGCTATGGTAAGAAATGGAGTAAGCAATGAATGTAATATTGAACTATGCTATGGTAAGAAGTGGGGTATACGTAAGCAATGGATGGATGTAATATCGAACTATGCTATGGAAAGAAGTGGAGTAAGCAATGGATGTAATATTGAACTATGCTATGGTAAGAAGTGGAGTAAGCAATGGATGTAATATTGAACTATGCACTGGTAAGAAGTGGGCTAAGCAATGAATGTAATATCGAACTATGCTATGGTAAGAAGAGGGGTAAGCAATGAATGTAATATTGAACTATGCACTGGTAAGAAGTTGGGTAAGCAATGAATGTAATATTGAACTATGCACTGGTAAGAAGTGGGGTAAGCAATGAATGTAATATCGAACTATGCTATGGTAAGAAGAGGGGTAAGCAATGAATGTAATATTGAACTATGCACTGGTAAGAAGTTGGGTAAGCAATGAATGTAATATTGAACTATGCTATGGTAAGAAGTGGGGTATACGTAAGCAATGGATGGATGTAATATCGAACTATGCTATGGAAAGAAGTGGAGTAAGCAATGGATGTAATATTGAACTATGCTATGGTAAGAAGTGGGGTAAGCAATGACTGTAATATTGAACTATGCACTGGTAAGAAGTGGGGTAAGCAATGAATGTAATATCGAACTGTGCTATGGTAAGAAGAGGGGTAAGCAATGAATGTAATATTGAACTATGCACTGGTAAGAAGTTGGGTAAGCAATGAATGTAATATTGAACTATGCACTGGTAAGAAATGGGGTAAGCATTGACTGTAATATTGAACTATACATGCACTGGTAAGAATTGGAGTAAGCAATGAATGTACTATTGAACTATGCACTGGTAAAAAGTGGAGTAAGCATTGATTGTAATATTGAACAATAAACTTCCGGCATTACGGTACCATAGTGTTCGTATAAAGTCCCTGACATATATTCATATGCATGAAATGAAATTTTCCTATTTTATGCAACTAAATAGTTATTACATATGGTTTATATGGCAATATGGCATATCTCTACCTGCCGAGGTGCAACCTAAACTTATAACATGATTGCCTTTCCTTGTGCAACGGAATCTGTTTTAATCGATTTTCGATTTCTGGTTATTCAATGGAGTTCACGGTAGTTGTTGACTCAACCTTATTGTTGATAAACAGTGACCTTATTTCGTTGTCTTCACCGATGTAATAAATTCAGATAAACAATATATATATATTTGACACTATTGATGTACTTTCATGATCAATTGCTATTGAAACCAAAGGGATTTTAGTTCATACTTATATTTATGTGTTTTCCATCTACTAATGCAGCAGGTATTTGTTTGTCGTGAACAAGTGAAACACGAGGATCTTTTTATTCAGATAAGTTAATAATTTAGTAACGTTATGTTTAACATTCTACTTGACATTATTAACAAAACTGTTTATCATTTTCTTAGATTTATATCCAAAAACATAGTCCATAATTATTTGCTTAAATCAATCAGGATTTGAGATGAACATCCTAGAGAAGTTTCAAATTCAGTGTATAAAAGTACATATTGGCGCTGATTGTGACGACTTCAACAAACATCAGTATGCAAGCTCCGTACATTTAATGGAATCCAGACTATACATCTACAGCTCCTGGATTCAGTATGACGGACAGACATGAATTTTAAATAATCTTTCTTGGCAAAGGTCAACTATTAATAAACAATTATCAACATTTCAAATTATGTAAATATGTATGTAAATTATGACAAATGGATACACAATGTAGAGTCTTTAACCTTATCAATTCATAAAACGGTACCTCTATCACACAATGGTTATATTTATTTATTTATAATGACCATACAATCTATAGACTAGTTACATAAAACCACGGAGTTTCTCTTCCTTTCTGACGCTTGAGGCATTGTAATAAGTACCCTTCTGCAGGAGGTCGAGATTTATAGTAATCGGTTTTATTGCGGTTAATGAGGTTAACGCGTTATACGATTCTAATTCCATTTGATTTGAAAAGAACTGAGAACTATAACAAATAACATATCTGTCTGTAAACATACAATCTGTATTTTTTTGTATCTAAATGCCACTGATTAATATAATGTCTGCGTATGAATTTCATTGTTACAAATTAGACCCGTTTTCTGTACTTTCTCATATATTTCTGAAACAGTCTACTGATACTGATACCTTACGTTCAGTTCACCGTTCTCGACTGCTTGTGACGTTTAAGGCTCCTCTCTGATTTACACCGTAATTTGGTCAAGCTGGACAATGGACATTGGTTATCGAGGATCTAGAATGTCGAAAGACTGCTAAAGCTGAATCCAAAAAGTAGGAAGTTATATGATAAACATGTCCTGCATTATGGGAAGCACCTTTCACTTACATATTGATACTAAACGTAGGAAGTTATATAATAAACATGTCCTGCATTATGGATAGCACCTTTCACTTACACACCGATACTAAAAGTAGGAAGTTATACGATAAACATGTCCTGCATTATGAGAAGCACCTTTCACTAACACACCCAAAACTAAAAGTAGGAAGTTATATGATAAACATGTCCTGCATTATTGGGAGCACCTTTCACTTACACACTGATACTAAAAGTAGGAAGTTATATGATAAACATGTCCTGCATTATGAGAAGCACCTTTCACTAACACTACCAAAACTAAAAGTAGGAAGTTATATGATAAACATGTCCTGCATTATTGGGAGCACCTTTCACTTACACACTGATACTAAAAGTAGGAAGTTATATGATAAACATGTCCTGCATTATTGGGAGCACATTTTACTTACACACCGATACTAAAAGTAGGAAGTTATATGATAAACATGTCCTGCATTATGAGAAGCACCTTTCACTAACACACCCAAAACTAAAAGTAGGAAGTTATATGATAAACATGTCCTGCATTATTGGGAGCACCTTTCACTTACACACTGATACTAAAAGTAGGAAGTTATATGATAAACATGTCCTGCATTATTGGGAGCACATTTCACTTACACACTGATACTAAAAGTAGGAAGTTATATGATAAACATGTCCTGCATTATTGGGAGCACATTTCACTTACACACTGATACTAAAAGTAGGAAGTTATATGATAAACATGTCCTGCATTATGAGAAGCACCTTTCACTTACACACCGATACTAAAAGCAGGAAGTTATATGATAAACATGTCCTGCATTATGAGAAGCACCTTTCACTAACACACTGATACTAAAAGTAGGAAGTTATATGATAAACATGTCCTGCATCATTGGAAGCACATTTCACTTACACACCGATACTAAAAGTAGGAAGTTATATGATAAACATGTCCTGCATTATGAGAAGCACCTTTCACTAACACACCCAAAACTAAAAGTAGGAAGTTATATGATAAACATGTCCTGCATTATTGGGAGCACATTTCACTTACACACTGATACTAAAAGTAGGAAGTTATATGATAAACATGTCCTGCATTATGAGAAGCACCTTTCACTAACAAACCCAAAACTAAAAGTAGGAAGTTATATGATAAACATGTCCTGCATTATTGGGAGCACCTTTCACTTACACACTGATACTAAAAGTAGGAAGTTATATGACAAACATGTCCTGCATTATTGGGAGCACATTTCACTTACACACTGATACTAAAAGTAGGAAGTTATATGATAAACATGTCCTGCATTATTGGGAGCACATTTCACTTACACACTGATACTAAAAGTAGGAAGTTATATGATAAACATTTCCTGCATTATTGGGAGCACATTTCACTTACACACCGATACTAAAAGTAGGAAGTTATATGATAAACATGTCCTGCATTATGAGAAGCACCTTTCACTAACACACTGATACTAAAAGTAGGAAGTTATATGATAAACATGTCCTGCATCATTGGAAGCACATTTCACTTACACACCGATACTAAAAGTAGGAAGTTATATGATAAACATGTCCTGCATTATGAGAAGCACCTTTCACTAACACACCCAAAACTAAAAGTAGGAAGTTATATGATAAACATGTCCTGCATTATTGGGAGCACATTTCACTTACACACCGATACTAAAAGTAGGAAGTTATATGATAAACATGTCCTGCATTATGAGAAGCACCTTTCACTAACACACCCAAAACTAAAAGTAGGAAGTTATATGATAAACATGTCCTGCATTATTGGGAGCACATTTCACTTACACACTGATACTAAAAGTAGGAAGTTATATGATAAACATGTCCTGCATTATTGGGAGCACATTTCACTTACACACTGATACTAAAAGTAGGAAGTTATATGATAAACATGTCCTGCATTATGAGAAGCACCTTTCACTTACACACCGATACTAAAAGCAGGAAGTTATATGATAAACATGTCCTGCATTATGAGAAGCACCTTTCACTAACACACTGATACTAAAAGTAGGAAGTTATATGATAAACATGTCCTGCATCATTGGAAGCACATTTCACTTACACACCGATGCTAAAAGTAGGAAGTTATATGATAAACATGTCCTGCATTATGAGACGCACCTTTCACTTACACACCGATACTAAAAGTAGGAAGTTATACGATAAACATGTCCTGCATTATGAGAAGCACCTTTCACTAACACACTGATACTAAAAGTAGGAAGTTATATGATAAACATGTCCTGCATCATTGGAAGCACATTTCACTTACACACCGATACTAAAAGTAGGAAGTTATATGATAAACATGTCCTGCATTATGAGAAGCACCTTTCACTAACACACCCAAAACTAAAAGTAGGAAGTTATATGATAAACATGTCCTGCATTATTGGGAGCACATTTCACTTACACACTGATTCTAAAAGTAGGAAGTTATATGATAAACATGTCCTGCATTATGAGAAGCACCTTTCACTAACAAACCCAAAACTAAAAGTAGGAAGTTATATGATAAACATGTCCTGCATTATTGGGAGCACCTTTCACTTACACACTGATACTAAAAGTAGGAAGTTATATGACAAACATGTCCTGCATTATTGGGAGCACATTTCACTTACACACTGATACTAAAAGTAGGAAGTTATATGATAAACATGTCCTGCATTATTGGGAGCACATTTCACTTACACACTGATACTAAAAGTAGGAAGTTATATGATAAACATTTCCTGCATTATTGGGAGCACATTTCACTTACACACCGATACTAAAAGTAGGAAGTTATATGATAAACATGTCCTGCATTATGAGAAGCACCTTTCACTAACACACTGATACTAAAAGTAGGAAGTTATATGATAAACATGTCCTGCATCATTGGAAGCACATTTCACTTACACACCGATACTAAAAGTAGGAAGTTATATGATAAACATGTCCTGCATTATGAGAAGCACCTTTCACTAACACACCCAAAACTAAAAGTAGGAAGTTATATGATAAACATGTCCTGCATTATTGGGAGCACATTTCACTTACACACCGATACTAAAAGTAGGAAGTTATATGATAAACATGTCCTGCATTATGAGAAGCACCTTTCACTAACACACCCAAAACTAAAAGTAGGAAGTTATATGATAAACATGTCCTGCATTATTGGGAGCACATTTCACTTACACACCGATACTAAAAGTAGGAAGTTATATGATAAACATGTCCTGCATTATGAGAAGCACCTTTCACTAACACACCCAAAACTAAAAGTAGGAAGTTATATGATAAACATGTCCTGCATTATTGGGAGCACCTTTCACTTACACACTGATACTAAAAGTAGGAAGTTATATGATAAACATGTCCTGCATTATTGGGAGCACATTTTACTTACACACCGATACTAAAAGTAGGAAGTTATATGATAAACATGTCCTGCATTATGAGAAGCACCTTTCACTAACACACCCAAAACTAAAAGTAGGAAGTTATATGATAAACATTTCCTGCATTATTTGGAGCACCTTTCACTAACACACTGATACTAAAAGTAGGAAGTTATATGATAAACATGTCCTGCATTATGAGAAGCACCTTTCACTAACACACCCAAAACTAAAAGTAGGAAGTTATATGATAAACATGTCCTGCATTATTGGGAGCACCTTTCACTTACACACTGATACTAAAAGTAGGAAGTTATATGATAAACATGTCCTGCATTATGAGAAGCACCTTTCACTAACACACCGATACTAAAAGTAGGAAGTTATATGATAAACATGTCCTGCATCATGGGGAGCACATTTCACTTACACACCGATACTAAAAGTAAGAAGTTATATGATAAACATGTCCTGCATTATGAGAAGCACCTTTCACTAACACACTGATACTAAAAGTAGGAAGTTATAGGATAAACATGTCCTGCATTATGGAGAGAAGCTTTCACTAACACACTGATACTAAAAGCAGGAAGTTATATGATAAACATGTCCTGCATTATGAGAAGCACCTTTCACTAACACACTGATACTAAAAGTAGGAAGTTATATGATAAACATGTCCTGCATTATGAGAAGCACCTTTCACTAACACACTGATACTAAAAGTAGGAAGTTATATGATAAACATATCCTGCATTATGGGGAGCACATTTCACTTACACACCGATACTAAAAGTAGGAAGTTATATGATAAACATGTCCTGCATTATGGAGAGAACCTTTCACTAACACACTGATACTAAAAGCAGGAAGTTATATGATAAACATATCCTGCATAATGGGGAGCACATTTCACTTACACACCGATACTAAAAGTAGGAAGTTATATGATAAACATGTCCTGCATTATGGAGAGAACCTTTCACTAACACACCCAAAACTAAAAGTAGGAAGTTATATGATAAACATGTCCTGCATTATTGGGAGCACCTTTCACTTACACACTGATACTAAAAGTAGGAAGTTATATGATAAACATGTCCTGCATTATTGGGAGCACCTTTCACTTACACACTGATACTAAAAGTAGGAAGTTATATGATAAACATGTCCTGCATTATGGAGAGAACCTTTCACTAACACATTGATACTAAAAGTAGGAAGTTATATGATAAACATGTCCTGCATTATGGGGAGCACCTTTCTCTTACACACTGATACTAAAAGTAGGAAGTTATATGATAAACATGTCCTCCATTATTGAGAGAACCTTTCACTGATACTGATACTAAAAACAGGAGGTTATATGATAATCTTTTTGATGATGTAATTCCAATTACGAAGTGTCACACAAGGATGTGTATATCCTATATCACAACCAGAAAGGGAAAACTATATTTTTTGGTAAAATTATTATGTCTTTATTCAATAAATGTTTTATCTATTATAGTTATACATGTATATTGTGTTGTAATGTATAACATATGTTCTAAGTACCTCATGGGCTGCAGTTTGCCTGAGTTTAAGTAAACGTTCAGTTTAAATGAAAGTGGCGATTCTTATCTAAAGGGAAGATATCTGGCTGCCGTTCCACTAAATAATTTTAGCACTAAGATCAACTGTAAGCTCATCCATAAACATCGGTTTAGATTGATACTGACATTGTATCCTTCCAAAACGGTCTTATACCAATCAGTCCATGGAATTTATACAGTATCACAGTGTTCAGAGTATTCAAAAGCACTAAAAATAATCTTAGCTCCTGATTACCTTATAGAATATTGAAACATATACACCAGGAGAATTTGGACGCTTTGTTCTTTCTTGCTTGTTCTTACTTGTTTGTTCATTCTTGTTTGCTCTTTCTTGCTTGTTCTTCCTTGATTGTTCTTTCTTGCTTGTTCTTTCTTGCTTGTTCTTCCTTCCTTGTTCTTTCTTGTTTGTTCTTTCTGGGTTGTCTTTCTTGGTTGTTCTTTCTTGCTTGTTCTTTCTTGTTTGTTCTTCCTTACTTGTTCTTTCTTGCTTGTTCTTTCTTGCTTGTTCTTTCTGGGTTGTCTTTCTTGGTTGTTCTTTCTTGCTTGTTCTTTCTTGCTTGTTCTTCCTTGCTTGTTCTTTCTTGCTTGTCCTTTTTGCTTGTTCTTTCTTGCTTATTATTTCTTGCTTGTTCTTCCTTGCTTGTTCTTTATTGCTTGTTCTTTCTTGCTTGTTCTTCCTTGCTTGTCCTTTCTTGATTGTTCTTTCTTGTTTCTTCTTTCTTGTTTCTCCTTTCTTGCTTGTTCTTTATTCAAATGGGCGACTCGCAATATGCAGGATGAATGGCTGACCTCATGATCAGCTACCCTCAATAAACTCAAATCAAACTTGACTTCCTATCTTGATTGTGTTGAATCAATAATTTAACCCTTAGAAATAGTATCACGTGGTAACATGTGCTTCTGTGCATAGCTCAGTTACTCTATCAGTGAAGTTCAGCAACAATGAGCGCGGCTCGTCGTGAGTTACCCGCTTCATGGCTGTATTGTTTGACTTAATAACGTGACCCCAAGCATATGTGGAGTAATGACAATGAGAGCCTTGTTGACGTCATCTCCTGGCCCTCATCCCTCCACCATCTCTTAACCAAATACTGCCAATACACTGAATGTGGTACAACACTTCAAAGAGTCAAGTTAATCCATGTTGGTAGTCTGTAAACCAGATCCCTTAAATGTCTAAGAGCCGAAACAAGTCTACAACAAGACTATAAAGCTCATGGACACTTCGCAGAACCTCCTTTTGATTGCATTTTCATATTTTCCCTTCTATTTTTAAAATTATAAAAAAAAGAAATAAAATCATTTCAAAGGCTAAAGGCTAGACTTGCTACAACCAACTTTATATGATTATTATATGAACATATTGAGTTGCTCTATTGTTTACCTCGTATATCAAACACAACCAATGCAGCGTATGAGATAAACCGTTTGTAAACTAAGTGAGTGAGTTACTGTTTAACGCCACTTCGGCGACGTTATATTGAATAAGTTACTGTTTCGTAGCACTAGTGCGTAATACCGTCAAAAGGAAAACAATTAATTAATTCCTTTACATTACATCAGCTACTCTCTAGTGAGTACATATATATAAAACAAATGAAAATGTTTTAGATTCCCGACTATTCAGTGATCATCATGGGATCTTTATCTTTATATTTATCATAGGATCCCATGATGATCACTGAATAGTGTGAAACCGGTCGGGAATCCAAAACATGTTCAGCCTTTGTTAATTCATGTATATATTACTTGAACTATAGAAGTTATCTGTAGTGACACTATGAAGAAAAATAGTTCTGTGACGTCTACGAACGTAACTTTATTACGTCTAGTATATTATAGACACGTCTCAATTTAAACTTCGAAAGAAAGAGAAACATAAGATGTTTGCAATATTGTGTAATCGACCCGGCAATCGATAATGCAGAGATAAATGTAGGAAATATACAAAGTTCATGTATATTAAACTGTTAGAGAGAGAGTACACCGCAAACTCCTACACATTAGATATGGAAACAGGAAGTTTAAACTTAAAACCTGTTCACAATATACGTCAAGCAAAGTGAAAATAAAAAAAATGGTTGGCAATAAATTCAAATAAAGAAAGAATGTTCAGAAACGAACAATTAAGCTATATAGATTACATTTTAGAACTTGGAATTGCAGTAACGAAGAAGCTATTGATAACAAGTTCAATGTGCGACGTTTCGCAATAAGCTTCTTTGAGAAACGTCGCTCGCTGAGAATGAAGAAGTTGTAATCCATTTTAAAGTTCTCGGTATTGAACGTATGCAGCTGTTTTTTTTATGTATGCAGTATGCATGTTGAGATCTTATCAAATCAAAGCTGCAAACGATTGAACTCTCCATATATAAAAAGTAAATGTAATATAAATGTATCGTGGTGTTGCAATCTTTCAACTTTGAAGATTATCGTTAATAATTTGGAAAACAGATATATTCAATATTTGTGTAAGGCCCAATAGTGTACCCTTGGAATCAAATAAGCCCAACATCAGATCGATTTCTCTAAACATAAGGACTACAATGTAATTGTAATGTCTCGTGATGTGGCCTCTGTCAGGACAGAGCGGACAGCGTGTCAGTAGAGTGTTTGCACGTGTTCTAACACTGAGGGTCGCTCTCTCCAGCCAGCTCGTACAGCACGAACCAGTTGTCAGTTAGAGGGTCGACGGACAGAAACAGTAGCCAGCATCCCGCTACATCGCCTCTAAACCAATGAAAAACAGGTTCCAGAGAAGGGGCGGAGTCAAGACCAGAGTGGGCCGGACATAGCACCACTAGGTGTCGCTGTGACTGTAGCAGACGGCTACTTGTGACGTGAGTCGAGGACTTCTGCTACTAATGGATGGACCCCGTCGTGTTTGGATAAAGTTTTATAAAGACTTGTGTGAAATATTGCTTTAATATTTACTGCCCAAGTTGTGATGACTTAGCAGCAGAGGGACACCCAGTCGTTGTGGCAGACGACATCAGTGATATTCTTTGAGCAGACGACACTTGGCGTTTGTTTACACTCAAACTTTGAAAACTTTCACCTGGCAGTTGGTTCGGGAGAGATTCCCTAAGATGAACGAGCAGTCTTACTTCCACTGGGACCTGTTGCGTCAACCTATACAAGCTCCAGGCTTCGGCATGGGGTCATCATTCTTTGATGTGGCCAGGTGAGTGAGTTGTTCCATTTGGATAGAAGAACTAGAAGTAGAAACATTGAGGTGTAACTCGACACTATCAATGCATATTCATGATAGCAATGTTCCACAGAGACAGGAGACGAATGGTGAGTTTGTGTCACGCTTAAAAGTATATAAATACAAACATCAATTCAATTTAATTGTTCAATTAATGACAGAAATAGGTATAGCAGTATTCAAATTACAGCTTGCATATAGATGCATGGAGTGATGCTGTACTTTACTTTTTATTGTTCGCTGAAGAAGAACTGTTGAGCTTCTTGTCACTCATTTCATTTCATAAGCATATTCAAATATATCATAGCGAGCCATAACGTTTACATTTTCATATCATTCAGCAAATTAAGTAGCATTTTAATATGAACAGAACTTACAGTTTTAAGTCACACTTACAGGCTAAATAACACAACTCGTTAAACATGTCATGGAATATTAAATATTAAAAAAGGAGAAATGTTTATTGTCATGTCGTGTTGATAAAACAGCACTTTAAAGGTGCATTGCAATATTTAGATTAACAAGTCTAAATGTAAATGAGAAGAAGTAATGTAACAGTGTCTCACACGCTCGTAACAAGTGACCACCTTAATCATATATATTATGCGCAGGATTGAATATCTATTATTTAAATCTATTAAATATATTATATATTAAATAGTTTTTGAAAAAAGAGCTTCGTACTATATATTAAATATAGTGCATGTATGTGTCCAGTAACGGAGGCAAGGGGTAATGTGTTTATCTGTGTCAATGTAAAACTTAACAATATAAACATATATGCGACATTCGTGCTAATACATTTACTATCATTTATCATTTATCAGACGCGATGAATTGTGAGAGAAGAAAATGTAATTTTAGTCATATGCCATAAAATTATGAAATATGATACAGCATGTTATACGCTTATAACGTCACGACGTGAGATCCACACTGTAGAGAGAAGCTAAAAGACTTGATTTTCTGGATAACAACTGCTTCAGTTGGTATCAATAAAAAAAATTCTCATGTATTCCATTTCTAATGCCCTACAAAGGTATTTACGTTTTAAACGAATCAATTGGAACGCAGGTAGGTAAACCAACTCAACTCGCTGTCCTCGTTTCTAATGACACGCATTTGTATACACTATCATTTTCCTTGCAATATGAATGTCACCGCCATACACGTTCAAATATAACATTGGTTTAATTCAAACAATCAAAACCATATAAGATGAAACTTCTTTGAGAGGCATTTTAGAAGTTCGAATGACAAGAATTGAGAAAAGTACATGGATAACAATTTCTTTATTCATGACAGAGGCTGTTCGACATAGATTCTTGTGTGGTTATCAAGCGACACAGAAATCTATGTCGAAAAGCCTATGTCATGAATAAAGAAATTGTTATATTATATAAATTTCTCAATTCTTCACAAAATGAAGAATTACAGACATAATTCGAAGTATCTCTGTTCTTCAAGATCATGACAGCCAGAAGTGTTACCTTTCTCCTGGATAGTAATGGAGGGATTAAAACGGCCAACTGTGTTTATAAGAATATCTTATATGGTTTTGAGTGTTTATAAGAATATTTGCCCTATATATATATATATATATATATATATATATATATATATATATATATAACCATGGACAGCCAGCTATTTCGGTCTTTAGGACCTCATCAGCATGGTGTATATATATATATATATATATATGTATATATATATATATATATATATATATATATATATATATATATATATATATATATATATATATATATATATATATATATATATATATATATATATATATATATATATATATATATATATATATATATATTTGACATTTATATGACACTCCTCTTTTGTCCTTATTAAAAATGTTTGTTAATTCTATAACTTGAGGTATCCAAATAAAAAAGATTAAAGTTTCCACAACTTCTACAATTAAATATACACTGAATGATGTCAAGCGTTTTCAATTCAATAGAACATGTTGTCAAGCATTGGCTGACGTAAGCGTTTCTTCGCAAGATACTGTGCAGTTTTATCGTTTATTCAATATATATATATCATCGCTATTGCAGATCAGCATCTTATAAATATCATGTAGCATTATTAATTTAAAAAATAGGCCACATCTATTTCAAACTGAATTACGAAATCTGCATCCTGGTTGCAACCACAACACATTTTTATTTGATAGGCGATAAAGAAGCAAACATTCATGATTATAAAAGTTGAATCGAACAAAATACCAGACTTGAACGCAAATGTCACACGCGATACACGACGCCTGGCGGCATTACGTATCAGAGGAAACAGTCTACCATCTCGTAAATAACCATAGAAAAGTGCGCTCGAAATACAAATAAAAGAGTTTAAGTGTGCATAAACGATATAGATGTATATATGGAGAAACATCTGTCTTCAGAAGATTAAGATAATAAATTAGCACTATTGAATTGTGTCAGATAATAACGATATCAGAGAACACACGTCAGCACGAGTGTGGGGAATTTAGCAGAATATAAACTATAACTCATGCTTCTTTCAGAAATATGCGATTCAGATATAAATACTTTTCGCTTATTAAGGATGTTTTTATTTCAATATTTAAAAATCGTTTATGGAATGAGGATATTCATTGTTACAAAATGCCTAACTGGGCAAGTAATTGTTTCTGTAACTGATTTTACATTTTATTTAATATAAGTTAAGTACAGTCTTGACAAATCATAGTATTTTTTCCGAATATTTACCATTCTTGTCTAGAACACTCGCATCTTTTGTTTACTTATATCTTTATGTCCAATGCTTAAAGCAGCATACTATTTTCAAGATTATTAGAATATTCATTATTACTTATAACAATTTTCAAATATCGATATGGACTTTAGCTACGAGTTACAATACAAAAGATAAACGAATGGTTGTATTGAATTATAAGTTTGCCTCTTATAATAAACCAGTGCATGTGTAAAATGTCATAAAAAATATACTTTTATATATTAATCATTAAATGAAAATGAATACGGCAATAAATGTATGTAATATACGTAAAGTATAGACAGCTACAGAGAGGCACTCGAAAGGCTCTAATAAAGCAGATCACAGAGGAGAATAGTGATACATAACTTGCCGCATTGAACGACGACGCAAACACGGTGTATATATACTGTTATACAAGCTGGACGCATACAAACACCGGGGAATTTGATGACTGTCTTATAAAACGCAAGCAACCTCGAGCGGTATTCATAAAAGCTCAAACTTGTTTTACAAATCCAATTCTTCATGAAATAAATATGTTGAAACCAAACGCAAGCAATACATGTCGATGTTGTTAAAGAAATGCATTGGCTAGCAATATGAAGACATGTAGTTTATAATTGTATAGTTTAACTGATGTGGTACTTGTTCACTTTATTCTATTTTAGCCATTACAGAAAAGTCAAATAAATTGAATAAACTAGTAAAATAGAATGGTACATGATAGAATAATCGTGTAGAAAGTAATATTATTTCGAATACCAACTGTAAATTAGTATAGTATTTTAAATGGTAATTAATAAACATTAACAAGTATAATATGGTAGAGTATTACATGAAATTATTATTGCAGTGAATATAAATAGATACGTAAAATGGAGGAATTTATACGGTGAACCTGATATACATAAGCGATGGTTTGTATTAGATTAGTAGTATGTCATGATGTAATACGTTTAATAATAATAAAATAGTTTGGCATAACAATAGTTTGGATTGATGTAAAAAATGAATACTTTTCTATATATAAGAAATATTCATCTATATATATTTGTGACATAAAACACTCGAACTCGAAACTCGTATGTCCGAAACATTTATATGCATATACGCCTTGCTATATGATGTTTTCACTCGTACACGCTTGAAACGGAGACAGAAGAGTTGAATAATGGGCCTATATAATTGTGATATAAGTACTCAACACGACAGGTAGGGGAGGGAAGGGGAGGGGGTGCGTCCTCAGTTCATACAGGTAAGTATAGGTAGGTGTGAAACTCATATGTAAACTCATATACACTTTATGAAAGGAAGAGTAAGTATTGCGAACGGCAGTATTTTAATCTGCACTATCTTATTTGTATACTTACTTACTTACTTACTTATATTTATATTTATGGTTTGTTTTGCACTTAGTATATTTATAGAGAGAGATGCATTGTTACATTAGATATCTTTTATGTATACAAGAAATGAAAACAACTTTTAGCA
This sequence comes from Gibbula magus, assembly GCA_936450465.1. Lineage (NCBI taxonomy): Eukaryota > Metazoa > Mollusca > Gastropoda > Trochida > Trochidae > Gibbula > Gibbula magus. The sequence continues at coordinate 40,905,369 of OW388291.1, forward strand.
TTCCATATGTGCTTATCTTTAATTTTATCATTTTAAATAATTTTTTAATTAATGTTTTAGATTCCACTTAAGGTGAGGGGGAAACATATGAAGTGAAGACGTTTGGAATGGAATATATATATTACTTATTTACTAATGAAATTTTACAAAATCTACACGTCCGGTTTCGATCAAAATATCAAACCATATATACACGAAAATAACCTATCTTCATGTAAGCTTATTCCATTTCTCGAAAAATTATATATAAATCAGACAACTCAACATTTATGATTTGTTGGATTAAAGTGTCGTGTTAATGTTTGTAGGTTATAAGCTTATCACCTCCAATAACGCTGTGATGAGAGAAGTATTAAAACCTATATTTTATGAGGTTTCACATTAATGTGCACTTTTAAACAAAGTAATACTTAGGTGGGACATCTCTGAATATATATGATAGTTTACTAGTTTTCGGTTGTGAAAAGGCTGCGATTATTGTGATAGAAATAACAATCTGAAAGAAACCCAAAGTTGTTTATTTGTGTCTGTAATCTCCTAACTAACTTAAAATAAGAGAGGGTATAGAGAGCGAAACAGAGACTATTCATATACGTTGTAACAAATATTTCGTAAAATTCCAACGCCACTGGTTGTTTTTAAACTACACCCAGGGACCGAAAGTTGTTCCCCACCCTGGCATTTTCCATAGACTTACATGTTAGTTAACCGTTGCAAGGATAATTTTCATAATTAAACTGTATGTAAAATGGTTATCAAATATATACCAAAAGATTGGAAATCCCTTCAGCTACATACACATAATCTCCATGTTAGTTTTAGTTGAGTGTCAAGAATATTGTCTTCATATAAACAAAGCATATACATCATACGTCAATAATTTAACATGGCGGCCAATGAGACGTTGGTACATGAACTTGTATATACGTTCTTCAGTCGGATGTCATTTGATGATTGATCAACATAAAGATGAACAGATGCACAGCTAACATAATTTCAAAAATGTTTGTTAAATTTTACAACAATTTGACTTCAACTTAAATTATGAAATATATTCTTGCAAAGGTAAATTAACATGTAAGTCTATGGGAAATCCCAGTGTGGGGAAAAACTTTGACCCCAGACTGTATATATGAAAACCTGGTTCATGTTTGTATAACATGGACATTCACTAATCTGCTAATGACTAAAACGGGTATGTCGTGAATATGATGTATCTGTCGAGATTTTTTAAAAAGCAAATAAATCAAAGAATTAAACAAAAATATAACAATATTATTTCTTTTTGTATACTATATCCATTCCCCTGTTTTTGATTTATTGGTTCAGAAGTGATATTTCAATATATGTTTGTATCAAATATATATATTTTAAAAGGAAACCTATTCTGTTATTTAAACTTTTTTCTGATATAGTTGTACTGTATGACTGTGCTAAGTTGTGACAAGTCGCTGAAATCCGCCGCCTATTAGAGAGAGGGGGGCAGGTTTATGAGAGGGCATCTGAGCGATATAAATAATTACATGTACATCGCCCTAGGCTGCTGCTAGTAAATACCAACTCCAAGACTTGTCCGATGTTTTATGTTATAATGAAATATTAAATTCTTTTATTGTATTAACAATGGGCATTATCATTTCACATATTTGACAACTGAATGAAATATATTAATCTTGATAAATTATAGTTCTTTCGTGGGATGTTTAGGATCGAGCAGTGTATGCGTATTATATTTGACAGTTAATAGTTTGTACTGCTATTGCTCCAGATCAGCACTGTATGTACATAAGTGTGCGATAGATAGAATTTTGAAATATAGAAAAGTCGAAGTTGAAGTGTTGTGTAAATACAATTTAGATCACACGGCAATGTTAAATATATTTGTTTGACTTATAACATAACATAGCATAATAGCTTAAATAAACTCTTATGAACAAAATCGAAAACTAAATGATATCCACGGTGGACCGATGGTTCTTTATCATATGATACACTTACGTGTACCTGCTCCCGTATCAAAAGGACATGACCATCGGTTAGGGTGGTCATGCATAAATTAATACATCGAGTCTACATTGTACGACCTCAACGTTTAACGTAACAGTTAAGGGATTAATACCAACTCGTATGTGTAATACCAGGACTCCAGGTGAATTCATTGACTCGTATCTCTGTTCAAGATAATTAGATGTTATAACATTTCATTGTTTATACAATATATCCCATATTAACCCCATATATCAACCCCGAGGGCAGCAGGTATATATACATTGACGTATACCTTCAACATTAATATATAACACATTACAATGTCTTATACGGGTGTATGCTAATTACTGATAATGCACCTCTTCAGTTGTATTTGAGAGGGAAATAGTTCGCTTTGAAATGATAATTTTTCATATCAGAGACATATATGATGATATAAGATTCATAAATCAGTTCACGTTGTTTTTGTTTATGAAACGATATTACATGTAAATACATTAGCGTGACGGTATAATCTTTCTTGCTGTAAGTTAAGAAAACATAAACGTGTAATTAAACGATATTGAAGAGTTCAAATATCATGTTTATAAATATAATAATGAACATTAACTATTGTTTAAGAAACTTGCGATCATCTGATAGGTTCACGTATATTCTCACAAAATCATTTGCTTAGAGAAATTAAAAAAGTAAAAAAATAGACACAAAATTAACAAGAAATCTTAGACAACAAGTCGCAAAATTCGTAGCATTGCAACTAAAACCCCGAGCGTCAGGAAAATGACTAACGTATGCAAAACCTCAGGAGTATGGGAGTTTCCGGATTGCCTAGCTATTCCCGTGTAGAGTTTGGGGTATAAAATGCGAAACTTTGTGTTTGCCGAGCCGGTGAGAGCAAATAACGGCGTGATTCCCGGAGCAGTTGGCATGTCGGCGCGTCAGTTCAGAGCTGGAGCAAAAGCTTATAGAATAGAGTTAACTTGAGGAAGGACGGACGGACGGACGGACGGACGGACAGCGGACAGATGGACGGGATAACAGGCGATGGACGGATGTAATCAATAACAGACGAACGGATAGATATGTGTATAGTGATTAAAATGAAATGAAATTATAGCTGGAAAGATAGATGGATGGATTGAAAGAATGTAATACGGTGATGATTGTCATCAGACGAATAACACCTACTGACAAAGTATGAACAACGCTTTTGCATCTAGAAGTTTAAAGATATATTTTTGCTGTCAAGTTGGAAATACGGACACGTGGGATGGATGGATGGACAGCTGTGAGACGGACGGTGGTTGAAGGATGAATGGTTGGATGGATAGATGAAATGAAAGATGGTGGATAGAAATACGGATGGTCATTAGAACTAACGAATGAATTAATGGACTGTCGCAAGAATGAAGGGATTCAAAATACAAAATAAATGAAAAACTAAACGTCATACAAAATGGACACGCGGGTGAACATCCAGAATTTTGTAAAGGACTGCTTTGTGAGGACTTCTTTTAATAGGTTAATGGTTACGAAACACCAACAAGATGAACACACAAACCTACTGATAGATGAATAGATGTTTCGTTTATGATGTTCACCATTTGTAATTACACAGGAGTTTCGACAGCTTGGACGGACAGACGGACAGACGAACGAATATACGACGGTAATAAACTGTGTTTGATACTAGATTATGCAACTAAAACATTTTGTCTCTGTCTCGGATACATAAGAAAAGCAATGTTCCCTGTATATAGACTTTTCATGATGAATATACACTCGATATATGAGTAACATATATTCTGAAAGGTCGTGTATATTCACAGTTTTTGTGAGATTTTAACATTGAATTACGGACAGACGGATATAGGATTAGGGCTGAACCCATGGTCAAAGGAAGTAAGCTGTGATGACAGACAGAAGACTTCTCTCAGAGCAAGATAACCAAGAACTCTCAATAACGGTAGTGGCCGCCAGACAGATAGACAGACATTTAAACATGCATATTAACTCTCATTCCAAAATGGTCTCCAACAGACGGAGAGGCTGAATAATGTTCATGACGGACAGATGGACAGATGGACAAACGGACGGATGGACTTGTCAGAAGCGCCTCTGGTTAAAGACGTCTCCCCCAGTCAAGATGATGAAGGCCTACAGCGCCTCTTCAGCCCGCGGCTTTAGTACCCGTCTGAGAGAAATAATGCAATTACTTGAAGAATTTGGCAAGTGGAATATTCGATTAGTTTCAATGAAGATTCTGTAATTCAAATTTGTTAGAATTAAAGGGCAGTTTTTGGATAAAAGTTGATGATTTGCTAGTAACATTTGTCGTCTTGTGTGTTTCATTTACTTGACAATTTCAAATAGAAATCATATTCTTATCATTCGTTAAAGATACATGTCTGCCCAAACTGGGGAAATGTATGTTTTTAATGCAAAGAGTAAATATTACATTTTGTAATGTACATTGTAGAAGTTGAAGGGATGATGAATAATTAAACAAGGCATTATTATCTATGTCGAAACGTCGACTTCTATCATCCTTAAAATGGCCATAACTATTATGTTGTTATCATAACGTTACAGTCAAAATCCGTAACACGTTCATCCTATAGATACGAAAAGGTAACATGTTGATGAATAGATATGTCTCACGGTTACAATTATTATGTAACTTAAACACAGACATTTTGGCGGTTCTAAAAGTCAGAAAGAAACTAAACAGTGTTCAGTTGTATTCTGACATGCAGTAATCTTCCCCCTCGTAACTCTTTGTATCCCTGCGACCTTCTCGCCGTGCCTTGTCACGCCTGACATGAGACCAGCGCCCTCCGCCAAGATAAATAGTGAGAAAGAAGCGCTTATTACCACCGACGCCGCACGGTGGCTGGTCCAGAAACAGCCCTGGTAGAAGGGTTGCCTCGTCTTCCTGTCTAACTTAACCCGATAACCGATTGGACTTAGTCAACACACTTCCTTAGCTTCCAACATGTTTCACCAATTCATTTCACTCCATTAAAATTGAGTTAGAATTTAATCATTCAAAATAATATCATTTTAAAGTGATTGCATCGTTTTGACACACAAAATTATGTAATTTGTTTTGTAAGGTATGTGAAAAATAATTTAAAAATTATTTCGTGCAATATATGGCCAGCATTTTGAACATATTGTTAGCAAAGAATTCCCTTTAGATAGTGAGCTAAAACAAAACGCCATTTGGTCACGGTGTCGGTATAGTTTATTCCTCGCTGATGTACGGTAGATATACGCCAGAGTCTTTTGGTTGACGTTCACTTTGTGATGAAGTCAGCGTCCGATAACGTCCGTCATTTGTTTTGTGACATTTGTTTTTTTATTATAAATTTGTTGCATCACATATTCCTTTATTTTGTCAACTTAACTTCCTGAAATGTATACCACGTGTAAACTGTGTAGCACTAGATGATGCGGACAATAGTACACCTGTATTGGTGTACAATGCCATTTGTAAGTAGTTTTCAAGCAAATAAAGTACAAAATGTCAGTATTATAATACTTAGACTCTCGAATCTACGAAACCACTTGGCTGAAATTTATAACTCCGTACACGCTGATACATTGATAAAAAAATCGAATATGTAAATATTGTAAGAATTTTCCAATTTTCATTCTTTGACCTTTCTACAAAATATTCACACCTATGCCAATTCAAACATTTAGAATATGAATAAGGACATGTTGATGTTTTCTGGAAAGACGTTTTAAGAAGTCGAAAATATTTTTGAAAAATAGAGATATTTTTTTCTTCTTGTCTGATGCAAGATGTTTGTTGATTCTGTGTATGAAGCGGAGGTCAGTACTATAGATTCACTATCAATCCTCATTACATGTATATTTCTTTATCTTTAATTTCTATCTTATTAATTTTTTTATCTTACGAAACTTACGAAAACAGATGTCATCATGCCTTCATTTAAAATATTCTACTGAGGTGAACTGATTTAGAACTGTATATTTAGGTCTACTAATATAATAACGTTAAACAGATTCAAGATGTTGATATACAGAGTATATCACACTCTTACATATATAAATCCGTGGCTTGTCAAGGATGTTTTTTTTATTATTTTTTTTATTATTAAAACGTTAATATATTTTACATCAAAATAAATGTTTGCTGATGACAAAGATAAATGTTCCTCTAAAAGGATACGGTGAAGTGACTAAAGCTATATGAGTGACTGTTCGGGGTTACGTGTACATTTTTGCTTATGTATATTACGCCGAGTATTCACAGTTGTTTTGACCTGTCCCACATCTTACAACAATGGTAGAGTCCTTCCACTCAGACACTGGTTCGCAAAAAGAGGTTCGTCCCCAAATTTCTGATAACTATCGGCCATGTTACAATATCAATAAATAAAGTTGCGTTTGTAATACCGCTACTCTAACGTTGGCGCTTTTAAATTAAATTTGCTGGTGTTGAATAGCAATGAATCCCGGAAAGTTTACAAACGTAACTATATATATCTTTAATGTACACCACTAAACTCAGTACTTCTATTTTACATACAGGGAGGCCATAGCATTGTGTACATAAAGTCATCGACTCTAAGACCTCATACAGTATTTTGATGTCATTGGGATTTGTCGTCATATATATCATTAGAGTCACGTATACTGGACAGTGTCAAGGTATTGTGCGATATCTCCTGTCTGAAAGATATGTTCTTGGAGATGTGGTTGATCTCACATGACTTTATATATACTTTCACATGATATGTGTATACGCTGTAACACATGTTGAACTACATAGTTCATAGAGTTTTAAATGATATACGGTAAATGTTGACGTCTTCTACCTGTGGCTAGATGTGTGTGTTGAGGAGCTTGGATACATGTTAAACATAAAATTATGATATGATAATTCGCCGTGAACTGTTAATCCAACAGTATATGGTAATGCTGGCTGTGATACGCTGTATATGTAGATTTGATTTAACTCTTTGTCTCTACTCGAGCCTCTCTGATTAATACACTTAGTTGTACTCCCATCACGTAGCGCGGACATTTACTGTATACAAATGTTGAAGTTTTCTCTAATTTTGTATGCTGTTCTGGTACAACCGAGATTTGCTGTATTGAAATACGTTTTGAATATCAATCATAGAACCCGTTGTGTTAGAGCGGATATGGAAAATAAATTCTCTCTTGTCAAAGTTTAACACCCAAATTGTCAAGGTAGATGTCGGTATGATGAAGAGCCCGAGGAACAACACAGTATTGCCAGATCGTATAGATATATAGATAAATAAATTATTTTGAGAGAATTAACTGATGTAGAAGTGACACTCATTTACTTGTTCTGGCGAAATACACTCACGCAGTGTGTCACTGGTGTGAAGGGTACATCCAGACTTACAATAGACTAACATTTAGTCAATGGAATGTTTATAATCACTGTACCTTCATCCTTATTCGGCTTATCTAGACTTGCTGAATCTTTATCTAGACTGTATTAAAGGCTCTTATTTTTGTACAGTCATGGTGCAGGACTGGACTTGCACTAGAACATCGGCACTCGTTGATTTTTGTTCACATTTGGATGACAATTCAGAAATTCAATTATATATATATACCATATATCATTATGTACGTTATAAATTGAAAAAGCCACTGTTAGTTAAAATTGATTTTTTTTTTCATTGAAACTAATTTTTAAAAAAGAATAAGAAACAAGGATAGTCTTTATATGTAATCTATAAGATTGAGAATTCGTTTTCGATTTTTCGAAAGAAAGATTTTTAAGAAAAATAATAACGAACTTGGTGTTCGGTATAACGAATTATCTTTATATAGTTCCTGAAAAAAACGCTGGCATCCTAGACTTGCTAAACTTTCTAGACTAGAAGATACTGCAATATTTTGAAAGATAGGGTCTCAACTCTTGGCGACGACGTTTTCATTGTACATTTTAACGGATTCACGTTAATTTGTCCTAGAACATGTCTCCACCCAAATTCCCAATGCAAGGCATAATTCTTGCCAGTCTCTATTACTGGCTGATTTAGGCCTTGCAGTATTTCCTAAGAAATCTGTGCTTAGAAATCCAGGCCCAATATGCATTTCTGGTGCAGCGATTCACTATCGAGGCACAACAAAGCGAGGGAAGTACCGCAATGCTTAAATCAGCCAGTAATGCAGACTGGCAAGAGTTATGCCTTGCGTTTGGAAGTTGGTCTCCACAGCGTAGAGCAGTGGTTGAAAACTGGAATTCAGAGGGTCCATTGGAGCAAATACGACAATCATTTAAATCAATTAACCTATAGTGCGTAACTGCACGTACATGATTGAATACATGATTTCTTCTCGTAAGAGGATCCAGAAAGATAATGCCGTCGATATTGTAAAACGTAACTGTAAAGGAAAATTTATATCTGAAATGTTTAAATTATCGTATGTAAATTTTTATTTTAACATTGTGATTGATGTTTGATCGACAGATTGAAATGTGGTTCGATTCAGTTTTTCATCCCAAAAGTTCTTGAAACTAAACAATTGAAATAATTTGACACCTCATTTAAATATGATGAATCCAAATGATAAAACAAGCATATCAATCTTGGTACCATGTTCCGTGTTAAGCCACAGCAGGGGTGTGGTTTACACGTGTCATGAAGTATTAGCAAAGTGAAAGTATAATGAAATGCATGGCCATGCATCACCTGGTAACGAGGGGGGAACTGGCCTGTTTCGAGTCACTTCTCCTCCCACAGTGACCACAGGTTACAAACATACACATTCCAGCTATATGCAAAATGGGAAGCCTTCTGTTTGATTAGCAAGTCCATCAGTCGTTTACGCATGTGCATGTTTACATAGGCAGCATCGATGTTATAATTTGCATGTACACACTGCTGAGAGCACATATGTAAATTATCGGCGTGTCTGCCTTGGCTTGTGTGTCGAGTCATACATCACATTCGTGGAGGGGTCAGGATGTATGTAGCTGTTATTCAAATACAACACACAACACAAAACACACAACACACAACACACAACACAAATAATACTTACGTACACCACAGACATAAAAACTGGTTTACAACTTGCACTTAACACAACTAACGCAGAGCCTCCAACAAGCCGTAACTACCATGCACACGCACACGGTGTGTACAGGGAATCTCACCTCATCCAGTGTCTTTCTTCTTTGCTTTAAATGAAAATTGTAATCTTTGTACAGTACTGCCTTTAGAGTTCCAAAGCGGTGATTTTATACCAGTGTGTAGTCCTGCTCCATAACTGTGTATTATTAAGAGCCTTTAATACAGTCTAGAATTTTATTCAGCAAGTCTAGATAAACTGAATACACATATGGAACTGGAAGTATAAAAAATATGTAATCAAAAGGTAGAAGGTAAAGTAATTCCATAGACTAAATTTTAGTCAAACCAGTGTGGTTCATTACTTGATAATGTATAGTAGCATTGTGATGTCGTGTGCGTGCACAGTTCAAAATTATATCAAAATTATTAACTATTATTTTCAAAACGATATCTTCATGATCTCATACATCTAATACTACTACATAGAAAGACTGACTCTAGTATACGCCGTTCTTCTACTGACGACAGAGAAAACTGCATATGTTAACCTCTCGTCACCTGTTGGAGTAATTACGGTATTAACATCACCGCATCCATCTTAGGCACTGCGTCCTGTCACACATATATACTTTCATTGTTCTAAGATGATATATCATTACATTGGTCTTACACTGGATTTTATGTCTTAATCATTGTATAACAGACGAACATCGACTTCAATTATACACTTTTCATGTATGTTTTGTTCTGTTTATAAACATAATTAAACTTTTATGTTGTTTTCGACTAGTCATGAATTACAGACACTTAATTAAAATCATTTTGACATTACACGGGTCAGTAAATTTGACATTACAAATGTATTTGCATTGACGTAAAAAACATTTAAAGTTAGAAAGAAGACGTATCCGACACGGAACAACTCATAAAACTTTATACTTTCTGCATGCATGCATGTACTTCATGTTACAGCAGGGAATAGGGATCCTTTGCAATCAAATACGATGTTCGTCTATTTGATGCCGACTGTACAGGCCCGTATATTTTCATGATTGATAAATAAAGGATTTAAAATGATAACCCCATGCCAGGGTCGAACATCAAACCAATTTAATGACAAAAACATAAATAAAGGAACCGGTGATTAAAAATATTATGTTGGAATAGTATTTTCCCTGCTTGACACGTGTTTGTATTGGCATCCTTCTGAACAAGGAATGTCCACATTGACACCAGTTGTACAACAATATATCGACTGGTCCTTGGTAGGTACTTAGTTGCGCTGTTTCGCAGAGAAGGTATCAGTACCATCAGTGTTCAACCTCATGATGCTAGCTTCATTGCCAGAAGTATGCAAATCTCTCTCTAGGGGACCCATTGCTCTGTTTGGTAAACCTACGCCGAACTAGATGTCTTTGTCTCCTTTTCTTGCCCCTGTTATGAACCCGGACAGGTGGGTACGAGGCAAGAGAGTGGAGAGTACTGGGATTACAAGGAGGAAGATTCAACACAGTCACACACTTACACGTGTTTGTGTACGTCATCGCATTCTTCTCTCTCATGGTGAGGGTAGGTGCACCCAGTACGACAACAAATTCGGGATTCACATTTTGACTATACTTGAAGGACTATATAATCCTGCCACATGACTGTATACAATAATATCCTTTAACACAGTCTAGGTCCGTATTCAGCAAGTCTACTGAATACGCAAATATGCAACTGATAGCTTAAAGAAATAAAATCACACGTATGAAGGTATGAGTGATTTTTCAATTTCTTATACTACATTTTAGTCTAAATGCACACATAAAGAACAGAAAGATTAAATACATATTATCACATAGATGAAAGTGAAGTAATTATAAATATTTCAAGGACTGAAGTTAAGTCTACAACATAGGATGATTTTGTTTATTTGAAAGTATATTCATGTGTATTTCATCATCGGCGACTATGCATAATTTCCAATGAGCTTTTCCATTAGTCCATAGTCCATTCCATAGTCTTGTGAAACAGCAACGTGTTTTATCACCGGTGACGTCACAATGATTTAGTCACAGCGTCATTACGTCTTCATATTTTATGTCTTTTAACAACGAATACAGTGCTGTCGGGTAAAGCTACGCACTTTAGAGACAACGGCCCATTTATACCAGTAAAATATTCACATGTGAAAAATCTCTCTCAAGATGAAAGTTTAGGCTTTCAGTATTAACATTAATGTGTTCATTTCAAGTAAAAATTCTTAATACATTGACACAGAACTTAATCAGATGACTACCCCCCCCCCCCCCCCCCCCCCTATTTCCATAGGTCAACACGTGTAGGCTAAAGATACGCAGTCAGAGTTTGACTTCACCACACGTTTTCAATTTTACGATGATTAGAAATGTTAACATTATTCCCGGAAGCTGATGAAAGGACTAGAAGTAGAAGTATTTTGATTTCCTTTAACATTTAGTATGTGAGAGAGCAAAATGTTTTATGATGTCTTGCTTGTTACGATTTTTGTCAATTTTCAGTAATTTGTCACTATTTTGGTGAATAAACATCATTCTAAAAACCTTCACTGCTACAAACAATGTAATTTCTTCTAACATTTCCAAAAGAAACAATAAATGAAGTCAATACATTCTCTACATTTACTTGTGTTGTATTTGTGGCAGTGCGTATCTTGACCTTCCGCGTATCTTTACCCGACACGGCTGTCGCTATTAAAGGTTGTTCACTATTGTATATGTCAGAATGACAGGTTTTATATGAGTAGGGGTGTGCCTTTAAGGTGCATTTCCACTTTCAAGAAATGTACTTTTAGCAAGTCGATAAGCTATCTGAATATACATACTAGGAAACCCAATAACGTAAATATTGAGGAAAAACGTTATTGCATTATTTTACAAAACATATATAAATGTCAAATTGTTATAACCTTAACTTTACTGACTTAATATGGCCAAAAAAACAAAACAACTGTAAATGAAAATTTTGAAGCAATACATCGTAAATCAGTTCAAGGGCATTACAATTATTGAAATAAAAACAGAATTTGTCATTTATGTGAAAACATTAACATCCTGAGATTGGTTGAGTAATGCCCCGTTTAAAAATTAGCATATGACACGTACATGTTCGACATTTGAATTCCCTATTCAGCACATTTGAAAGTATGGATGTACTTTTCATTCAGTGCCAATAGTTTCCATGCACTGTTTACCAGATGGTTGTGAAAGTACACTGCGGGTACAAGGACTATATATAATTTACATCCATGTACATGTAAACTAATTTAGCAGTAACATAGAGAACAAAAGGGTCAAATGCAAATAAGAAATTCGAATATTGATCTTGAACAGCTGTAGTTCCCAAGTGGGGAATTTTTGTTTGTTTTTTGTTTTGTTATTCCATTGGAACAGGCAAATGCAAAGATCATGAAACAAATACCCCATAAGGAACAACTATATATGTTGGTTGTGAAACATAATGATCCTCATATCATGTTTCCTTGAGTTGTGCCTTACAGTTAATGAGTTCTGCTCCAGACACGAAAGTCAAAATAGCGTTACCGTGAAGACGGCTAAAAGTAAAATTCCAAAACAGTTGAAAAAAACAAAAGTCCCATCCCACATAACAAAAACCATTGAATAAAGTGGACTCAAGTGACAATTGCCTATCTATTCACCAATAACTATATATATATCAGCTGTATCCTGTTACCTAGTTATCCATTCATCAATAACTATAAGCTGTATCCTGTTACCTAGTTATCCATGCATCAATAACTATATCATGTTACCTAGTTATCCATGCATCAATAACTATATCCTGTTACCTAGTTATCCATGCATCAATAAATATATCCTGTTCTGTTACCTAGTTATCCATGCATCAATAACTATAAGCTGTATCCTGTTACCTAGTTATCCATGCATCAATAACTATAAGCTGTATCCTGTTACCTAGTTATCCATGCTTCAATAACTATATCCTGTTACCTAGTTATCCATGCATCAATAACTATATCCTGTTACCTAGTTATCCATGCATCAATAACTATAAGCTGTATCCTGTTACCTAGTTATCCATGCATCAATAACTATAAGCTGTATCCTGTTACCTAGTTATCCATGCATCAATAACTATATCCTGTTACCTAGTTATCCATGCATCAATAACTATATCCTGTTACCTAGTTATCCATGCATCAATAACTATAAGCTGTATCCTGTTACCTAGTTATCCATGCATCAATAACTATAAGCTGTATCCTGTTACCTAGTTATCCATGCATCAATAACTATATCCTGTTACCTAGTTATCCATGCATCAATAACTATATCCTGTTACCTAGTTATCCATGCATCAATAACTATAAGCTGTATCCTGTTACCTAGTTATCCATGCATCAATAACTATAAGCTGTATCCTGTTACCTAGTTATCCATGCATCAATAGCTATAAGCTGTATCCTGTCACCTAGTTATCCATTCATCAATAAATATTACCTGTATTTATGTTACCTAGTTTTCTATGCATCGGTAAATTATTCTGCATAACGTGTTCATTGCCCCCATCCATCAATAACAGAGTTGTATCCCAGTGATGCATGTATGTAACAATTACCAACAGCCCGCTGGTGGGTTTATATACCATGTAACCAATCTGAGTTCAAGTAATAGTTCCAGGCCCCTGTATCAAAAGGTCCAATTAGTCAAATCACTCACCCCCTGCCCTCCCTCTCCTCTCACCGCATAATGCCACTCTGCCTGTTTACCGAGCGCCCTCTAGTGTTGACGGAACCCATCGCGTCTCCTTCACAGTACAAACCTCTTCTTTACTTGAAGAGATCACTGTCATCCGTCAAAACACAACACAACGTTACAGTGCAAAATTAGGCAATTTTATTGTCGGCAAACAGTACAGATATACTCCCCTGACTATGATAGATGGTTCGATATTATGTCATATTCCATATATGGATATACGGTTTTAATATCAGTAGCACAACCTTGACAATTACATAATTATTGGTCATTATGTATCATGTATGTATAAACTTGCCAAGTTACTGACGTCATGAACATCACTGCAAGGCAGTTTGATGCACGTTGTCTGAAAAGTTATGATACTTTGATTTTTAAAAAAAATATCACCTCATTTTAACTATAGAGTAATATTTCAAAGCAGCCAAAGAAACCCGATGGCAATCAAACGAAACGACGACACACTGAAAATATCTTCAACGAAACAAAAATGTTTGTAGATTTGTCTGAAGAATAATACAGGTAATCATCACAGTGGACGATGCTATAAAACATAATGCGATTCTTTACAGGGTTGAACGAATGAACGATTCAACAAATAATGAATATTTATTCATCGTTCTGAAGTTCATTGATATTCTGAGAACACACACTTAAATGGAATATAAACACAAGGAGAGCAAGAATTCAGGATAACAACTTCTTAATGTGAAGACAAGACGTTTCAGAGTATATGCTTACTCCTTAATCAGGTATATGCCATGTAAGAAGAGTATAAACACGGTATGATAATCAAGAAAGAACCCCTATTCACAAGCACCTGTTGATATATACATATACAAATGTAGGTATACATATGCTTCTTCCCCTGACACAGCCCTCTAATGCTACAGTGATATACATATCATGGTGATGCCTACTGTATCACATTCTCTTCCATCAATGGCTACTCCCTTCAGATTTCCGATCCTGACTGTATCGATGGATGGGTAATCCAGTCCTATCGTCCATACCATATAACTCTTATATATAAAGGACGAAGTAATATTGTATGGGTATTACTGAAACACCTAGATACATCTACCTCAGGCCTTATTACTTTGGAGAGAAGTTTACCAAATTTCTACTTTTAGGGTGTTTAGTTGTACAGCAGTGTAAACCAGAGAAACAAACTATATACATTTTGTTAGTTCGAAATGCCATTACCCTTTGCGAAGAAACCCCAGTCAATGATTGGTATAGCCGGGACATCTACAAGATGTTATGCCTGATTGTGTAGACCCTATATTCGTAAATCAAACCGTATTACACTTGAGAGAAGTACCGATCTCACAGTATGGTAACTGCTTGGTATGAGAGAAGTGCAGTGACTGTTTATCGCTAAGCCGGTGGAAAGTATACATGTAGATGAGACGTTGAGTGTACCACATGACCCACCCTCCTCCCCTCTGTTGGTTCAGGTGGCGACTGGCCACTTTCAGCCAGAGTTCCGCGTATTCTAATTAGACAGATCAGAGCAGATTTACACCTTTCAATCTCTCTGATGTGCTGTGGATTTCCCCCAGTTGTGCAATTTACTCGCCATCCCCTCTAAATCCCTTCCCTGATGATCAGAGACGCCATTATGCGGCATCATACCCGCGCGGAAACGTCGAGTCACGAGACCGGTTCTGTCGGCCACTTCAGGAGGGGAACCATTGTTTAGGATATACAACTCTCCTGATTCGATCTTTGCAATATTTTATATATTTTATACCATATCATACTTTTCCCTCTATTACCAACTGTCCTGCCATGTTATTGCACACAATTATTCGCCTTGTCACTGGAAAGGGAGCATTAAAAGACGTTGTTTCTATTGTTTTGTTTGAGACATATATATATATATAATATTATTTCTTTTATTATTATTCTATTCATTTATAATATTTGATATGCCTTTTGTCGCCAAACCGTACTATATTACTGTTCTACTATGTTGTATTAATACAACTGTTGTTGTACTTTTATGCTATTTCATTACCATATTAAAGGGGCAGTAGCACGTTTTTTGCTCAAATAAGTCGATGAAATGTATTATAGTAAAACACCCTTCTCTTTTCGGAAAATCAAGTTAAAAATGAGTGTACATGGCTCAGTAAAGCCATGGGGATCGTTTTGTCATTCGAAATAATAAAATGTGTTCACAATAAAATGGCCGCCATGCAATTTTTGCTTTATACGCAACACCTTTATTACTACTACGGATAATTTGTTTGTGTAATAGGATGTTTTACCCTCCAAAGTAAATTTTAATGGTACAAACTATCATTATAAATAGAAAATTTGAAAAAATAAATTTTGCAATAAAACGTGCTTCTGCCCCTTTAAATGAAAAACATTTTAGTATTCAAAACCTACACGTGCTAACATAATACTTTCAGACAATATCATTTTTAAAAATTTTTTACAAGTTTACTTTCATACTTTTACAATTTGAACAGTTTATACATGCACTGTACTTTCATTACGTGTTTGCATTGTCATGCGTTTTCATACCATTTTACTGCAATACCTTAGCATCCTATACCAGGTACCATCACACCAAATCTTCCAACTAATTTATCTTACATAATCATGTCGTTCTAATCTAAGCTATTATTTCATTCTGTATATAAGTTGTATATTACATGTGTATCATCTATCCACAGCATACCATATTATGTCATACTCACTTTATATAAACTTGAAAAACAATAAACACTGTCTATTTAATACTTTGTTGATGTCATATCATCTTATTTTTCTTATTTCCGTTACAATTTTTTCACTATTTCACCTTATATCAGTTTACTTTACCATATATTTAAGTAAGATCAGATATAGAAATTAAGGACATTCTGAAAAACTCGAAGACGCACTTAGAGATACAGCTGAATAAAAAGCTCATGTTATTATTCAAATACATGCTTCATGTATTAAGCATTTTATACAATGTGTAACTATGTATGAATCACAATACAATTATTCGAAAATATGTATATATCACTTATGGTTTTGCATTCATATTCCTCGTAATACACAGCGCTTTTGTATTTTAAACTAGCTCGATGAGTGAGCGATGAAGCCTACTTTGATGTAATGAGCCAATCTTCGTTATTGGTATTAGATACGTTTCTGTCATTTGTGAAAGTGAAACGTGAATTTAAATATTTGCGCTGAGGCTACTCACCGTAAATTCACCTATACCGTGTATACCTGTAACATAATTTGTTTTAATGTAATTTTCTCCGAAAGTTCAGTTTATATATACACACAACATTTTAGGGGTACACGTGCACAATACAATAGTGCAATAAAATATGTGATCTATGTGCGTTAACAATAACTTCTTACATTTATATTTACTGTTTCTATTTCTCTAATAAAAAAAAAGAACGATAACATCATTTTTATTGAATTAGAAAGTTAGTATATATAACATATAGACACGCCTTGGTTTGATAAAAAATATATCTAGTACATTTTAACAATATTAATGATAATATTGTTTTCTAATGTGCTGTTTGTTTTATAATCTATACTTTGGTCCATATATCCATGTTCTGTAAAGTGACAGCTTGTTCGTATACAAATTGAGTGTCCAAATCATGCGCACCAGAGACAAGACATCCTTCAAACATACGCTACACTGCTCACTTGTGTTCTTTATGTACTTTATTTTCGTTTTTCTTTTATAGTTTTTTTACCCATCAAACCAATATCGATATATATGAGTTTCACTGCGATTTGGTATAAAAAATCTTGATTTGAACAGTTTCAGCCTTATATATTTACTTTTTATACCACTCCACTTACACTCGTATATTATATATTTGCATGGGTAGCACTGTCCTTGGAAGTCTAGGTTTTAACAAACTTGGATTGTATACTTACCGATATACATGCTTTGTATAGTTCAGAAAGCAAGAACATATAATCTACGAGACAAATTAGGCATGGTTGTAAGTTATACAGTGACTAAAACCAAACCAAACCAATCCAAACCAAAATGCTTTAAGAAAACGAAATTTTCTTAATATCTTGCTTGTGAACATTCGGAGTATGTACTTATATCGTCATCAAATGGAATGAAACTCGGTTTATGTCATGTTACTTATACAGCTAAACCATTTTCAACATGCAAGAGTTTAATTCAACGTTTGAAGAACGTCTTTTAATTGAAACGTGTTGCTAGTAAGAACAAGAGCAGCCACGGACTAATACATAGAGGACACGCTTATGTGATCCTCAATTTGGATATAGATCCAGTACATGTATACCAGTGAACTCGAATACCTGGATTTGGATATAGATCCAGTACATGAATACCAGTGAACTCGAATCGGACTTAAAATACCCGGCATGTACACACCACCACATACATACAGCGAGCTGACTGAACGGATCAATGGGAGGGAAGGCTATAGTGTTCTGGCATCCAATCATCGACAGTTAAAAGTTTGTCACTTTCTTCTGCAATTTCTTTTTGATATATGAAATCAATTTATTACATATGATATTGAAAACAATATAAAGAAAATTAAAATTAGTAGTTCACATCTAGACTAACTCCAACCATGACGTCACCTCACGAAAGTATATATATGTGTGTGACGTATAATATAGGAGACATTTTCGGAGCGGGCAAAAGACATGTAGTTATTTTATCAAATAATGATAATGAACCTCTGCGATTAAAGAATTATTTTCCATATTACGTACGAAGTTGAGAATATTGCGAGAAGTATGTCGCTTAGTCTCTGAAGAAATATATTACTTTGTATTTTAAAAATAACAATATCTTGCAAAGAACCTCTGAAAAATTGGAATTTCAGATGTAACTTTAGACTTGCTTTTCAAGAATGGATCACGTTTCGAGTTAGGGGAAGTTATCGCTGTAATATTGAGTCTGTGAGAAAGTCTATGTGAGAAAGTGAACCTTCTGTTATACGTGAGAAGGAAATTTCCTACAGAATCGAGTATACACCAAGGCTTCCGCATGATTTCATAATTTGACTAATTCGCGTGCGGCTGATCTATGATCTGTATACATATCTAAAACAGTTTTCTGAGGGTCTATATTGCTATCTTCATCTATATATGGTTGCAGGAAATACATATCAATCGATCGAGTTCTTACATATTTGATCCACGAGGGTTTCCTTAGCGGGGATTCAATGCATTTTTAAAAGTGTATACGAAGTGTTCATATCATGAACTTGTTCTATTGTCATGAAACGGGCCCGGATTCATCTCTGTTAGAATTGCCTGAATTGTAGAAATATTCTTCTGATGATCAAGACATTGTGTTCATCTTCTCGTTGCAAGGACGTCGCGATTCTTTCTCTCAAAACCGACAAGGTAACATTGTATCAGTACATATTATTTCTAGTACAAATTAAACTAGCATATACAATATATATAGATAATTATCATTTTGGAATATTTCAATAATCTAATTCAATATTTCAATAATCTAATAATATTTCAATAAAAAGTATTCTTTTTTAATTATAGCTTGAATATATTATAGCTTCATATTTTCGATCTAAAATCCGACCATCAACAACGATTCTTCTCCCTCAAGCTAACCTCCTAAGTTCACTTTTCTAATTGAAATATATTTAAGTTAACTTTCTGTACATAAAGACCCTACCTATACAAGCTCATTCGGGACAGTTATCGCCGTGTTAAGCTTCAAGACGGGAGTGTGGAGACACGCCAGCTCCTGGCAGCGCGTTATATATGGTATAAATTAGAAGGTAGTGAGATGGTTAACTGATGAGGAATCGAACCGGCTCTTGCTCAGCAAACGAATTTGGTGAAAAACGGCGGCGTTAACTTTGAAGTGTGGAGCAGGATTGGGTCGGCCTACAGCCCGGTATTGACACGAACCTTTCCGCGCGCGTGAACAAAGCCGGAACATAAGCTGGGCAATTTTCTCCCGTGTGCCTTTGCATTCCAAAGTAGGCT
This sequence comes from Gibbula magus, assembly GCA_936450465.1. Taxonomy (NCBI): domain Eukaryota; kingdom Metazoa; phylum Mollusca; class Gastropoda; order Trochida; family Trochidae; genus Gibbula; species Gibbula magus. Next base: position 40,925,212 of record OW388291.1, read on the forward strand.
GTCTAATCAGACGTTTTAATCCGCGAATCAGCATTAGAAATGATGCAAAACGGTGTAGATACAAACTGGAAGCCATGTGTCAATTCTGGGAGAGATTTTTAGGAATTAAACCGGGAAGTGTGGTATGTGTTCACAACTTGTTAGATTGTTTTAGAAATTTACTAACACGTTCATTTGATTTCGATTTTCTGTGAAATGGAAACTGTCTGAGGCGGCTGTCTGTGAATTCCAATGAGGGTCCGTACCTATCGGCAACACTCTCCGTATCATTGCCAACACTTGCAGGTGTCTCCATTCGGGGACACGGGGACAGCTCTCTACACAGATAAAAGGGATTCGACAAACTGCACAAAAAAAAAAGAAAGATAAAAACGTTTTTGAAAACTAAAACTAAAATAAAATGTGACATGTGCATTGCAAAGAATGACGTGATGACTCTAAACGTCTGTCATTTGTCATATTAACTAATACGTAAAGGATTTGAGAAAAAGAATAGTACAGTATTTGAAAGCTAGCAACAAAATAAAACAGAAAAACGGAGAATCAAAAACATGATGGAAACCAAAGATTCGTTAAAAAGAATAATAATAGTAAAGTATGTGTAAGATATATATGTGTGGATGGAAATTTTGACATTCGAATGAGAGTAGGGCACAAACCGCCAGCACGAACTCTACCAAAAGTTTATTCCATTCGGCCACCGTCCGGCAAAGTATAGTCTAACATTTAGCCTCTGAAATGATTTATTTCATAAAATTTGAATTTTTTTAAAAATAAAATAATAAGGAGCCTCTGAGATGTGTTCATTTTCATTACACTGAGCTCAGAGTCTTGTTGTAGACGATTTAAAAATTAAGGGGTCTGGATGACAGACTAGGCAAAGTATAATGAGATCATTTCAAGTATCTAGAACTCGTCACCGTGGTTCTCAAAGGGGCAGTAGCACGCTTTTTCGCTCGTATAATTTGATGAATGTATTTGAAAAAATAATGTCACTAGTAGTAAAACACCCTTCTTTCTTTGGAAAATCAAGTTAAAAAATGAGTGTACATGGTTCCGTAAAGCCATGGGAATCGTTTTCTTTTGAAAAAAACGTGCTAGGTTCATTGATATCAATCCATTGAATAAGTTGTGTGGCCATTATCAGTTCCTCAGTGACAAAATCTAACAGGCTGTGTTACTGAAGTTTGTAAATAGAAATGTATCTAATCAAAATTGAAATAAGTTAATATCCTGAGCCATTCTTGTATATAACATTCCTATATTTAGAAAACTTTAAAAACAGTATTTAACTCAGACAAATGTATTAAACCCATATATTTATTTCATCATTTGAGAATATTTTTTTTTATCTACATTACGAGATATACGGAATACATTCATTTGAGATGATAAAACAACTTTTCATTCGAATGTACTTTTAAGTTTAATTAAAGAATACTTATAATAAGTGTTTGGAAAAAGGCAAGATTCCAAAGCAAACGATCAAAACAGAGAGCCATTTCTACTTAATCAATCAATTTCAATCAAATGTACATTCATGTTTTTAATATTTCAAAGCGATGTAACAGAACACAGCCAACCCAGCACCCGGCATATCAGAAAGAGACCGTGCTAGATGCTCAGTATGTAGCAGATATAGTTCAAACAATTACACGTGCACATATGTTACGGCAGAAAATGTAATTTCGAGTCACGTCTGAACTCTAACAACCTCCTTTCACAAAGCACTAATGTGATCGTAAGTCACTAAGGTAATATTAGTGTAATGTAAAAAAAGGGAATTAAGGTTAACTTTAGTAAAGATTGATTTGTGGGCTGTAACAAATCTGGATCTTGCTCGTGTTCCAAAGAGGGACACTCTATACCAGCTTCATTGAATCAAATGTACTCAAAATGATTTTTTATTATTTTGAAAGTGTGAAAATAAAACAAAAAGTATTGATCGATCCAAAACGTTGTATGGTTTAAACTGCCAAGTCAGCACCTTACAACACAGACAAATCGTGTTGTGGGGCGTCGTGAAGATCAAAGCGTAAAAGTAAGAGACACATCCAGCGACTCCCGTCTCCACCTAAGTCGCAAGGTGACACTCCTCTCCCGTCTAGTGGGTGGTTGTTCCTTCGCCTTCCTCTCATTGGTTCGTGGTGTAGTTATGTCACTGATGGCCGACCACGAGGGTGATCTCCTGTCTTGAAGTACGTTCATGAGGACGTTGTAAAGAGAAGGACACACTCTACGGGACTAAAAATGCTGTCTGTAGACGCTTTCATTGCAGTCCTGTAACCACTAACTGTTTAGTTGGCTTTACTCTGGCTATTGCTTTGTTCTTTAAAGTGGAAAACCGGTTTGATAAACGGAGGACAAAAAGAAACGATAAACATTATTGGTATCCTTATGGATTATAAAAATCCTCATGATATCATATTTTTTCTCTCACATTACGTTTGAACATGTCTTCGTGTTTGATTTATATAGGGAATCTCATCCTCTTGTAACCTGCTAATGAAATAAGAAAACCAGATTTTCTGGATAACAACTTATTCGTTGTTGACAATAAAGAATTTTTTATCCAGAATATTTATTTGTTTGTGTATTTTACTTCTAAATGCCATCCAGTCCTTGCAATGAAATATAATACAACACAGGTGTATTCAATTCAAGTAGCACATTTCTGCATTTCAACATGCACGTGTCGATTTGTAAAAGTTACCGACTGAAACCGAGGTGTTCAAGTTATAGATGAACCCTCACGCACGTGAATCATGAACCTCGAGGCCGTTAGTCCGAGGCGTTCATGTTCCACGTGCTAGGGGTTCATTCGGTAACTCTTTTACATACTGCCTCGACACCACATCAAATCACATCATAATGAAACCACTTGAAGTGTAAATTTCAGGGTTAGCATGCTGAACATTATTAGGGTAAAGCGACGTTTTTCCATGTCAGAAATAACGGTGTCTATATCAGTCAGCTTACACTGACCTCAACACGTGCATCACGCTGAAATGTACAATACCGTAGACAGCATAGCCAGTGTCAATATAACCAGGTTACACAAATTACAACATACGGTCATTGTGTTTAAAATATTTTGCGCTCCAGTTGAAGATTTAAAATCCAGAACTGCTACACATGCAAGCTTTTGACAATTTTAATTCAAGCAAATCAAAGAACAGTTACACTATTCATTGTGTAATGAAAATCTCTCACTCATTCCTTCTGGTTTACATGGTGTAATATTTTTAATCACTTGACCAGAAACCATAAGGTTCCAGGTTCGATCCCACATTTTGTTGAAAATATAGAGGTTTATGTTCCTAACATTTATACAACATGTTTTCAAAAGGAAAGTTATGATAAAATAAGCGTTTACAATACGTTTGACAAAACAAACGCAATGCATATTACATTAATCCGTGACATTCGAGGATTCGTGTACTTTAGAATTGAGGAAAAATCGCCTCAGTGTGTTTGATTCATATATTGGTTCTATACTCACCTGTTGTCTTCAGTAGATATGACTTGTCGTGACGAGCTATGTGTAGCTGATTTCTCTATTCGTTGACTTGTAGTGACGAGCTATATGTGTAGTTGAATCTCTATTCCTTGACTTGTAGTGACTAGCTATATGTGTAGTTGATTTCTTTATTCATTGACTTGTGGTGACGAGCTATGTGTAGTTGATTTCTTTATTCGTTGACTTGTAGTGACGAGCTATATGTAGTTGATTTCTTTATTCATTGACTTGTGGTGACAAGCTATGTGTAGTTGATTTCTTTATTCATTGCCTTGTGGTGACGAGCTATGTGTAGCTGATTTCTTTATTCGTTGACTTGTAGTGACGAGCTATATGTAGTTGATTTCTTTATTCGTTGACTTGTAGTGACGATCTATATGTGTAATTGATTTCTTTATTCATTGAGTTGTCGTGACGAGCTATATGTGTAGTTGATTTCTCTATTCGTCGACTTGTAGTGACGAGCTATGTGTAGTTGATTTCTTTATTCGCTGACGTGTAGTGACGTGCTATATGTGTAGTTGATTTCTTTATTCGTTGACTTGTAGTGACGAGCTATATGTGTAGTTGATTTCTTTATTCGTTGACTTGTAGTGACGAGCTATATGTGTAGTTGATTTCTTTATTCGTTGACTTGTAGTGACGAGCTATATGTGTAGTTGTTTTCTTTATTCGTTGACGTGTAGTGACGAGCTATATGTGTAGTTGATTTCTTTATTCGTTGACTTGTAGTGACGAGCTATGTGTAGTTGATTTCTTTATTCATTGACTTGTAGTGACGAGCTATATGTGTAGTTGATTTCTTTATTCGTTGACTTGTAGTGACGAGCTATATGTGTAGTTGATTTCTTTATTCATTGAGTTGTCGTGACGAGCTATGTGTAGTTGATTTCTTTATTCATTGACTTGTAGTGACGAGCTATATGTACATTTAGTTGATTTCTCTATTCGTTGACTTGTAGTTACGAGCTATATGTGTAGTTGATTTCTTTATTCATTGAGTTGTCGTGACGAGCTATGTGTAGTTGATTTCTTTATTCGTTGACTTGTAGAGACGAGCTATGTGTAGTTGATTTCTTTATTCGTTGACGTGTAGTGACGAGCTATATGTGTAGTTGATTTCTTTATTCGTTGACGTGTAGTGGCGAGCTATATGTGTAGTTGATTTCTTTATTCGTTGACGTGTAGTGACGAGCTATATGTGTAGTTTATTTCTTTATTCGTCGACTTGTGGTGACGAGCTATGTGTAGTTGATTTCTTTATTCGTTGACGTGTAGTGACGAGCTATATGTGTAGTTGATTTCTCTATTCGTCGACTTGTAGTGACGAGCTATGTGTAGTTGATTTCTTTATTCGCTGACGTGTAGTGACGAGCTATATGTGTAGTTGATTTCTTTATTCGTTGACTTGTAGTGACGAGCTATATGTGTAGTTGATTTCTTTATTCGTTGACTTGTAGTGACGAGCTATATGTGTAGTTGATTTCTTTATTCATTGAGTTGTCGTGACGAGCTATATGTGTAGTTGATTTCTCTATTCGTCGACTTGTAGTGACGAGCTATATGTGTAGTTGATTTCTTTATTCGTTGACTTGTAGTGACGAGCTATGTGTAGTTGATTTCTTTATTCGTTGACTTGTAGTGACGAGCTATATGTGTAGTTGATTTCTTTATTCGTTGACTTGTAGTGACGAGCTATATGTGTAGTTGATTTCTTTATTCGTTGACGTGTAGTGACGAGCTATATGTGTAGTTGATTTCTTTATTCGTTGACTTGTAGTGACGAGCTATGTGTAGTTGATTTCTTTATTCATTGACTTGTAGTGACGAGCTATATGTGTAGTTGATTTCTTTATTCATTGACTTGTAGTGACGAGCTATATGTGTAGTTGATTTCTCTATTCGTTGACTTGTAGTGACGAGCTATATGTGTAGTTGATTTCTCTATTCGTTGACTTGTAGTGACGAGCTATGTGTAGTTGATTTCTTTATTCATTGAGTTGTCGTGACGAGCTATGTGTAGTTGATTTCTTTATTCGTTGACGTGAAGTGAAGAGCTATATGCAGTGTAGTTGATTTTTCTATATATTCTTTGACTTGTAGTGACAAACTATGTGTAGTTCATTTCTTTATTCGTTGACTTGTAGTGACGAGCTATATATAGTTCATATCTCTATATTCGTTGACTTGTAGTGCCGAGCTATATATAGTTCATATCTCTATATTCGTTGACTTGTAGTGCCGAGCTATATATAGTTCATATCTCTATATTCGTTGACTTGTAGTGACAAACTATGTGTAGTTGATTTCTCTATTCGTCGACTTGTAGTGACAAACTATATATGTAGTTGATTTCTCTATATTCCTTGACTTGTAGTGACGAGCTATATGTACATTTAGTTGATTTCTTTATTCGTTGACTTGTAGTGACGATCTATGTGTAGTTGATTTCTTTATTCGTCGACTTGTAGTGACAAACTATATGTGTAGTTGATTTCTCTATATTCGTTGACTTTTAGTGACAAACTATGTGTAGTTGATTTCTCTATATTCGTTGACTTGTAGTGACGATATATGTACTCGTGTCTTAATGTCACCAGACGTATTAGTTTATTATTTCAAAATGCTGCTTGCGAAGTGCGTCTCTTGAATTTCTTCATTATGCGCTAGTTCCTGGTTGTGTGAAGAGGCGTAGCCAATGACAGAAACTCACGTAGCTATCTCTCTAGCTGCAGGTCAGGGTAGAACAGGACGGAATTAGCTTGCTCTAGTTTGTCAACTATAGTCTGCAAATAGACATATCTGCCCCAGTCACTGTTCTAAGACAATGAGTACATGGTTGATAAGAAGTGCTCACAATGTCAGAACAGTTTTGGATAAAGAGAAGATATATATATATATATATATATATATATATATATATATATATATATATATATATATATATATATATATATATATATATACATATATATATTATATAAAAGCCACGTGAAGCCACATGAATGTGTTTTTTTTAATTGTCCTAGACCCAGCGAGATACACAAATTTTGCACGAGTTTCGTGAAGTCATATGACACGCTTTCGAGTGTAATAATTTCTTTATTACCCATTATATTTCTATTCAGCAATAGTGACGTCACGGATAATTGTTTCATAACGTCACAGACACCGAAATACGCAAACTCTGAAACAATGGTTGCTAGGCAAACGTGACGTGCACATGTGCTCGTATGGAAACTCGGTTATTTTCGACCATGTGTTATAAAATATAATGAATACTCTTTAGGCTGAGGTTGAGTGTGTTTTATGAATTTATATGCAACTTTTGGAATTCAGTTAAAAGGGAGCGTGTTTCCTACGGAACGTATTTCATTGGTTGTTACTCTCCCAACGTCGTTTATTGATAAACCGTAATAATTCTAGAACCAAATTTACAGTAATAATAGTTATTGACATAAATCAGTCTGATTAAAATAAACAGTTTTCCGAGGAATAAATGTTGAAAAATAGTACATCGGGATACGAACACATATCGTTCGGAGGTTTCCTCGCAAAACCGTCTGATTACAGCCCTTATTCTTGCATGTTCTGACGCAATTAATTTAACCAATCACAAGACTTCAAAGAAAAGCTTTCGGCGCGAGAAGCTAGGGACAGATAATTCCAAACATATATCCCTTCGTGTGTTCTGATTGCTTTCAAAACGGCGACCGTTTAAAAACTATGATATGATTGGTCAGCTATTTGAATGGGCATTGTCTGCGCTAAACGGGTACGGAACACGCGCCTATACGGGGTGTCCTCAGACCTTGTGACGAGGAATCTATAGAACCCGTTCGTATCCAGATATGAATTATTTTGCAGATGTAATTCCTCGGAACAGGGTCGTTTTTAATCAGACTGTGACATAATTTTTTACATTTTGGTTACGATTACGTCAACAATACTGCACGTTGATATTGCCACGTTAGATATAAAAAAAAAGATTCCATGTTATTACGACATCTGAATTTCAAACACGTGTTATTGTATATAAGTAGGGACCTATGTGCCCTTTTGTATTTCAATTCTCTTTTATGTCATCATACATGTTCCTTGTGCATTGTTTATTGTTATATGATTGTAGAATTGGAGAACTGTATTAGATGTAATGTAAATTTCCCGGGAAAAGAAAGAATTATCTAATCATATCTCTTATCTTAATCACACTGTATCAATGTTATTTCAAGTACAGACATATAATGAAGGAGAAACGGGGAAACCATAAAACAAGAAAGGTTGTTCTTCTTGATATTTTCTCCGACACTTGAGCACAAAGGCATCAAGAATCTCATGCGTCAACCAATCAACAAACAGTTCGGTACCACAGAGTGCCGTCTTGTCCGTACCATTTCAACACACCGGTAAGCTCTCTTTGAGAGACCTTCTGTGATAGTGGCATGGAGAAGGACAGGTTTTATAGATCGTCAAGTTCTTCAGTACAGTAAAGTGTAATTCCCTTCTTCAATTGAACACTGATTGATAACGGTAAAGCTTTCTACGCCAACCGTAAAAAATAGAAGAAATGTTTTTTTCAAAAAGTCAATGAAACCGCAAATAATTATTTTAAAAAAATAAAATGATATTACACCACCGAAAATGCAAGGAAGCATCTATCCGAATGTCGCCATTGTTTAGATAAAGAAGGTGGTCGGCCAGCGGTCTTCTGTACAAGCTGCTAGAATGCAGTTTAATGAATGAATGTGAATGAATGAATGAGTAAATGTGCAGAAGTTAGACATTGGTTAATGTGCAGAGGATAGACGAAAATCAATGTGTAGAGGATAGGAGTAAGTTAATGTGTAGATGATAGACGAGAGTTAAAGTGTAGAGGATAGGGGTAAGTTAATGAGTAGAGGATAGACGAAAGTTAAAGTGTAGAGGATAGACGAAAGTTAAAGTGTAGAGGATAGGGGTAAGTTAATGAGTAGAGGATAGACGAAAGTTAAAGTGTAGAGGATAGACGAAAGTTAAAGTGTAGAGGATAGGAGTAAGTAAATGTGTAGATGATAGACGAGAGTTAAAATGTAGAGGATAGGAGTAAGTTAATATATATTTATATAAGATGAGTTGCTTCTCACGTGAAGTAAGGTTATATATAGAAAATAGTAAACATCAGATGGTTTTGACTGGATCAATCTTCTTTAATACAATACGATGAGCTCATTTCGACCAGTATATCTGTCTTTTCAAGTATGGTTAACATTCGGAAGATTGCATATTTATGTATGAACAAAAACAATAGCATGTTGTAATGCTCAACATCTTGACACGTCAGTGTATTGACATCCAAATCAGTCATATATATATAAACGTAATAATGATGATAATCAGTGTATGAGCACCGACTCCTCATGTTTTGTAACCGTCATTTCCAACAACACCTGTCCCTATGACAAGTAAGCATTCTATCTCCACAGACAGTAACCTGCATGACCCAATAAAACTTCACCTACATGACACAGTTTCAACACGTTTGGTCAATATACTCAACCAAGTCTTTGAGCACGTGAACTAGCCAGGTGCCCGTTCCCTACACAGTAGTACCTCGATCCTGAGCTTGCACTACATGCATGGTTTTCTGTCTCTCTCCTCGAAGCGACCAGCGGTATCTCACTGACCCAGTTTCAGACACCCCGTTACTGTGTGGGTCTGTTCAAGCCGTAATTTACGGGGAATTGTTACGCTGCGTTACGCATCAGTTACGTAATGTGACATTGCGCAGAAAGCGAGCGAGGGAGAGAGCGAGATTCTCGTGACACGGCACGCCCCTCTGTTGTGACCCAAGGTGAACTCTTAAAGACGGCCTCCCGTGTTTCTTGTACCAGTGGCATAACGTTAGCAAGGACGTTCGCATTGTAACGGTACATATTCACTCACGAGCATGTGCAGTCTTGTTTAAGTTGTGCAACAGTATGTATCAGTGATAAGAAATAAAGAAAAGAGAAAATGAACACGTTCGACCTTGAAGACGGGACGGGAAGTGTCGTCTGTCAGCCTGTACGTGTCACAATAAGAAAAGTGTCCTAAAAGAGTTGAAGTTGGATTTGTGTAGTGGGTGAACTTCCTCGTGTGGTAATGATGTAACGCGTGACGCGCGGCCCGACCTGATAACAACTAACCTACATATTTCTCGTCCTCCCTGGTATGCTCCGAAAATGAGGACTTGTGCCGATATACACGCTATGAACTCCTTTACTTCACGCTGATTACATAGTATCACATATATCTCCACAATTTTGAATTTTGTGTAGGAAAAATTATAAATAGGCAGTTATCCAATAGTTCGGCTTTAAGTCGAGCTCTTCTCCAATCGAAACTAAGCCATACCGCAAGGTCTGTTCGCCCCGCTGCAATACATCGGCTGTGCGATGGAGACAGCCTGTATGGGGCAGTGTTGCCTTATATGACCCCCAAGAACTCTGCCAGTGTTCTGGTTAATGGAGAAGGAGTTCAGGGCCCAAGTGGCACCCAAGGGAGCGGTATCGGTGCCTCTTGATGGCCGGCCAGACACCAAGGGGGCAAGGGTAAGCCTGTCTCTCTCTACCTATCTCGCCATATAACGCCGTCTACGCTTTTGACAGTCCCTCTTAAGGACAGAGAGTTGACAGAGCGCGTGTCACCTTGGTAACTGTAGACTTTATGCTATATTGCAGGCCCACAGGCACTGGCAATATTTCGGGGGAGGGCATGTGCTTGGTCGATGGTCGGGTCTCTTCACGGTAAGTTTGTTTACACTTGCCCACTCACACGTTAGCGCGCCATTTTTGGGATTCCGGCGAAGCATGCTAGTTTGCTCCACGTGGGGCGTGCTGCACGCGAGGTGCAATATACACCGGTTGTTACCTCATATCTCACACCCGGCATGTTGATAGCGGTCAGACGGTCATTACGGGTGTCACGGTCTGGTGACCAGCTAAACTCAAGTGAAGCGACGGCGGGCCCTAAACAATTATTGTCCTGTGTTGATCAGTTGTTTTTATTGAGTATTAAAATACAAATTCATTACTTTACAAATACGTAAAATTGAAAGGCCTGTAAAGAAATATTCATTGAACTAAAAGTATATATAGTTCTTAATTATTAAGAACTATATATACTTTTAGTAAACTTTATTTCTAAATGCTATGATAACACTGTATTATTGAATACATATGCATATACTCATTTAGTACACACAGTTTAGTAACAGAAAAACTTTCTGTTACATAAGTAATACAGATATATAAATACATGTATTAAGTCTAATTATAAATCTAATTTATACATAGACATTTTCAAAGGTGTGGTGGTTTGGGGGAGGGGTCACCTTTAGCCTTGGGGTCCATCAAATTTACAGGACAAAAAAATCAATAGGGAGAATGCATTCTATCATTTCTATACAGTCACTTTTGTTTAATTAAAAGGCATGGAAGTCAGCCATAACATCATATATTTACATTCAGATTTGTTGAATGTGTACATGTTAAGTGTCAGTGATCAAATCAAAGATATGGAATTGCACTTTCTAGTGACATATAACCTGACTTATTGTGAGGAATTAATTCTGTTTGCTTATTAGTAAATATTTGTTTCTTTTTTTAGATACAAGACACAACATAAGAGGTATCATCCACGTGTCAATATTAAAGTTGATTAAAACAACAACAAAATAGAACAATAGTGACAGGAGATAGATAAATAGATGGTACAAAAAGTGGGAGAGTGCACAGAACGGTACATGGATTTTAGCATTAGAAAAGGCAGGACCATTTCCTTTGAAAGACAGGATCATCTTCCGTTAAAATTGCTTTCCCAAGTGATAATGGTATTTCAAGGAACTTACGAGACGATTGAAGTTTAGGTCAGCAGAGCTAAATCTTATTATATTTATATATTCTTCAGTTATTATATGGAAGTGATTAATCAGTATATTTGCCTTTGGGTCCCCCAGTAAAAATGTTGTGGTAGTCACATTGAGGCTGGTGCACATCTTGATGTTGTACCAGTATGCTAATTGACAAAGGAGATGTTGGTTATCAATTATATCAATATAAGAAATGAAATATTTCTCAGGCGTCGGCTCATCACTTTTATTTGTCATGTGACAGTTTTTATTGTCTATTAAAGATATAGATTAAGAATTTGCTGCATGTGACTGTGACACATGTTGGAGACAAAGAGACCTCCAGATTATATATACACAACTGTTGCGCTCACCATACACAGGGCATTAGGTTTTCATCACATTGTCATTTATTTTCCTGGATAAGTATCCTGCTTATTTCACTTAAGGTTGCATGTTTTTATCTTGTTCCATTAATTCAGAAATAAATCAAAGACCCTTATGCTTATGTACATATACAACTCAAATTATGCATTTACAAAGACCAAATACATTTATGCATTAACTACTCACATTTAATCATTTATCAAAGACTTTAATTCATTTACACATATACCACTCACAATTAAGCGTTTATAAAAGACTTGGATAATTTATACATATAGTATTTACAATTAACAATTTATCAAAGGCTCTAATACATTTTTACGTATACTGCTCACAATTAGTCATACATATAGTAATCACGATTAATTAATAATCAAATATTGTCATACAGTTAGACACTCAAAGGCTCTTACGCTTTATACATATATTACTCACAATTCAGCATTTATCAGACTTTTCAATCTCAAAGCTTATCATACAAAAGGATCTCCGGTATCACAGATTGTCACGGTATCTTCTGAGTCAAATTCCTGATGTTGACAGGTTTTGTCAGTGACTTGATCTGTGATTTGCAAAATGACTTAGTGGTACAAAGCACAAAGTTTTTTTGTATCATTACTCATGCATCAAGTGTGTATTGTTAGATTTAAGTGACTGTATGTCTGACAGTCTGAGAGTATATATCCAGCTTTAAATGGATACCTTTATCAGTGTGTGAGTAGTTTATATATTATTACTCTTATGATTGAAAATGACTGAGCAATACGAGCACACGTGCACATATCACATTTGTCCATTGTTTCACTTTAACTTCCTGTATTTTGTCATCTTTGACGTCATAAAACAATTGTTTGTGACGTCACTGTAGCTTGCCATCGCGAGAGAAGTGGGTCATTTCCTGACTTTTTTTTTACATTTAAAATCGTATAGAATGGGTAATAAAAAGTGTATGACTTTTATGAAACTCGCTCTCGCTTTGGCATTACAAAAATTCTCACTCGTTTTGTAAAAATCATATTACACACTTATTGAGTGATAATTTGTATATATATTGATGTATATATCCATGTTGCAGTGGTCACCAGTCGAATGCCCAGTCCCAGCTGTTTGCCAGTGCTGCTGGATGTTCCCCCACACCCTACAAGGATGCCTGGATCTTCGATATGGCCAACCCAGCCAAACACAGGTAGGTCACTCTTCTCTAAGTCAGGTTGTCCTGTACCTCATTGTACTTACTGCTTGGAAATACATGCCATTTAGATAGTGAACAAATAAAATGGTTATATGGATGCCATTAAGATAGTGAACAAATGTAACATTGCTATAATGGCAACTTCCCAAAGCAAGGCATAATTCTTGCCAGTCTCCTTAACTGGCTGATTTAAGCCTTGCAGTATTTCCCCCATTTTTCCTCACTAAAATAGTGGAGCAATGCACATGAAACACATAGTGGGCTCAAATCTTTTAGCACAGAAACCTTAAGGAAATGCGGCAAGGCTTGATTCAGCCTTTGATGGAGACTGGTAAGAGTTATGCCTTGCATGCCTTGTCACTATTGATATGTTATTGTGAATCTCAATGTGCTGCTGAACACAAGTTATGAAAAGAAATACGCCAATCTTTGAAGAAAAATATTTGCAAACATAAAGATACATCAACATACTGATAAAATGACATTGAAATGTCTTACACACTACTACAAACATTGATGCTGATAAGTGTTACTGTTATGATACGACATCACCTGTTTGAAGTAAACGATTAAACTCGGACTGTATCAAGTAAGAAACATTACTAACCCTTTGTGCGATGCCCTTTTATGATATGTGCATTTTCGTTGTCAACCGAGAGTTTCCTTCCAACAAACAGGTTTCTGTTATTACCATGGAATCCCCAATATTGCTGTTTTTGAGAAAAGGAGGCATTTTCTCACGATACGGGCACATTTCTTTCAAATGTGGATGAATTGTCATCAAAATTGAGCTATCTCCTTTCATTACTTAACATAAATCTACACTGTTGCAACATGTTTAACATAAATCTACACTGTTGCAATATGTTTAACATAAAGACAGATTGTTATATTAAGTGTAATATAAAGCTGCATTGTTGCAAGAAACTGAGAAAAGAGACACACTGTTGCAATATATAAGTACAGAGTACTGTGTACATTGTATTACCGGTAAGTGATTTTCAGGATATCAGTGAATTGTGAACTTATATATATATATATTAAAATTTAAATGTAACTTCTTCTCATATGTGAATCAAAAACTTTCATTAAGCTATAATAGCTTAGGGTAATATGCCAAGAGTTGTTAGGTTTTAATGGATGATTATGATATTGAATAGATCATTTTTCTAGATCAGAACCAACTTCCAAACGCAAGGCATAACTCTTGCCAGTCTGCATTACTGGCTGATTTAACCCTTGCGGTATTTCCCTCGCTTTGTTGTGTCAAGATAGTGAATCGCTGCACCAGAAATGCATATTGGGCCTGGATTTCTAAGCACAGATTTCTTAGGAAATACTGCAAGGCCTAAATCAGTCAGTAATGGAGACTGGCAAGAGTTATGCCTTGCATTGGGAAGTTGGATAAGAACCTGCCAATACAAGTAACCTTGCTAAACTTCATGATTGGACATAACTAATTGTGTGGTTGCCCTGAATATTGTAACATCAGAGACTAATGCCCTCGTGCTTTGACTATAATAGTTTAGGACAAAACTTTAACTTTTTACATAACACATTGGGGTACAGCAAACTTTATTTGCTAATTAAAACATTTCTCTTTTGTCAAACTTTCCCTGACCACGGCAGTCCCTTGGTGTAAACATATTTTATTCATAATGAAATGGATTGAGAACAAGTTATCCAACTGAGGATGCCCTCTCCTTGTTATTTACAATATATAACATTACATTTGAGGGGAAAAAAGGCAGGAACTGGACAAGACATTTGTTTAAGAAGATCAACATGAAAAGAACTGATGCATTAATATAAATGTGTTACACAAATCGTTTGGTCTCGGGGAATAAATGATTGAACTACCTTACATACATTTACATTTTGACCTTCCCTTAATGTCCGCATTGAGCATGTTCGTGCATGTTAATAGCACTATTCAAATGGACTATTATTATCAATAATATTATTAAATAGAACATTTAACCTTTCAAATAAACAGAGAATACTGCATTGATCTCTGCAGCTCAGTCCCAAGATATCTGATATCTAAACTGATGTGTCATAGATATTAACTTAGTAGAACAGCGGGTGTACATGGCTTCGTGTAGTGCTATTGGCAGCTCCAAAAATACAATTCCGTCTGGGTAATAATGTGAAGCGCATTGAGCATAACTTGTACAGTATAAATATCAATTATTATTATTAGAACATGACATTTCAGTGTTGTCATAGTTGTTATACGATCTTATATTTGGAACATGAACTTGAAAGTTTTAATATGTTTTGTAGACATTTATTGTTTTTGGCTCTGAGTTCATCATATTTTGATAAGAATACTTTCAAACTGTACTATGAAATTGCAATAATGTTTTTACTTATTATCTTGAACCTTGTAAAGTTCAGCATATGTTGTAAAGTTCAGCATACATATTCATTACAGTTTATCAAGAAGATTTGTTATAAAGGTCTTACTTTGCAATCAAAGGATTACCTGTTTCAGCATATATAATATACATGTCAGAATTGAGAATTAAAGAACACAGAGGAGACAGGTGTAGTCACAAGGTAAATCAAAGGTGTTGTACAAGACGACGACACTGATACCTCAAATAAATCCAGTTTCATCTGATAGAACTGTCAGCAATGTGATGACGTATGTTTATGTTTAGACATATATTTATGATTATAAAGACAGAACAATGCTGTAACTGGTGCTGCACTGTGGCTGCCAGGTGCAAAATGCACAAAAGGAATTTCCAATGTACACTCTATTATGGACATTAAAGAGTTAAATTTATAATTATATTATGAAGGAGAAGAGATGTTTCATTTAAAAAATATTTAATGTTATGAATTAATTTCTTTTTTAACATGTGGATATGTGGAGATAGGTTTATGTCAGGAGATTATGTGTAGGAGATCTAGAAGGGGGTTGTTGGGGATGGATGGATGGATGGATGGATGGATGGATGTTGCTGGGGGGTACACATCCCTCTAATACAGTTCCACATGTACTACCCTTATAGGCATTACATCCAAACACAATTCTGGATCCGTACGTCTTCTGGCACTACTTAGCTTAGATAGTATGTCCTTGTAATATTTCAAAATAACTTATCTTGGATAAAATATACGATGACTAAATAGGATTATTAGTGTGGAATTCACTCACTGTAAACAATTAAAAAAAATTTTTCATGAAGTGTATTGAAAACAGTTTATAATTTTTGTTTTGATGACCACATTAAATTTCCCAGAAATCTATTCGGACACATGTTTTACATTTTTAGCTCATCAGGCCTGAAAGGCCCGATGGGCTTATGGCGTGGCATGGTGTCCGGCGTCCGTCCATCCGTCCATCCGTCCATCCGTCCATCCGTCAATCCGTCCATCCGTCCATCCGTCCATCCGTAAACTTTTCGCTTTTTCGACTTCTTCTCCAGAACCAATGACTCCACAGAGCTGAAATTTTATGTGCAGACTCCTTGGCCATTGGGGATTCTAAATTGTAAATTTCATGACCCCATGACCCCAAATGGGGTCACAGGGGTCACTTCCTTAAAAACCTATTTTCATCTTCTTCTTCAGTTCCAAAAGGTCTAGAGAGCTGAAAAGTTGTGTGCAGACTCCTTGGCCAATGGGGATTCTAAATTGTAGATTTCGTGACCCCGTGACCCCAAATGGGGTCACCGGGGTCACATCCTTAAAAACCTATTTTCATCTTCTTTTTCAGTTCCAAAAGGTCAAGAGAGCTGAACAGTTGTGTGCATACTCCTTGGCCAATGGGGATTCTTAATTGTAGATTAAGTGACCCCGTGACCCCAAATGGGGTCACCGGGGTCACATCCTTAAAAACTTATTTTCATCTTCTTCTCCAGTTCCAAAAGGTCGAGAGAGCTGAAAAATTATGTGCAGACTCCTTGGCCATTGGGGATTCTAAATTGTAGATTTCGTGACCCTGTGACCCCAAATGGGGTCACCGGGGTCACATCCTTAAAAAACCTATTTTCATCTTCATTTTCCAGTTCCAAAAGGTCTAGAGAGCTGAAAAGTTGTTTGCAGACTCATTGGCCAATGGGGATTCTAAATTGTAGATTATGTGACCCCGTGACTCCAAATGGGGTCACAGGGGTCACATCCTTAAAAACCTATTTTCATCTACTTCTCCAGTTCCAAAAGGTCTAGAGAGCTGAAAAGTTGTGTGCAGACTCCTTGGCCAATGGGGATTCTAAATTGTAGATTATGTGACCCCGTGACCCCAAATGGGGTCACAGGGGTCACATCCTAAAAAAAACTATTTTCATCTTCATTTTCCAGTTCCAAAAGGTCTAGAGAGCTGAAAAGTTGTTTGCAGACTCCTTGGCCAATGGGGATTCTAAATTGTAGATTATGTGACCCCGTGACCCCAAATGGGGTCACAGGGGTCACATCCTTAAAAACCTATTTTCATCTACTTCTCCAGTTCCAAAAGGTCTAGAGAGCTGAAAAGTTGTTTGCAGACTCATTGGCCAATGGGGATTCTAAATTGTAGATTAAGTGACCCCGTGACCCCAAATGGGGTCACCGGCGTCACATCCTTAAAAACTTATTTTCATCTTCTTCTCCAGTTCCAAAAGGTCTAGAGAGCTGAAAAATTATGTGCAGACTCCTTGGCCATTGGGGATTCTAAATTGTAGATTTCGTGACCCTGTGACCCCAAATGGGGTCACCGGGGTCACATCCTTAAAAAACCTATTTTCATCTTCATTTTCCAGTTCCAAAAGGTCTAGAGAGCTGAAAAGTTGTTTGCAGACTCATTGGCCAATGGGGATTCTAAATTGTAGATTATGTGACCCCGTGACTCCAAATGGGGTCACAGGGGTCACATCCTTAAAAACCTATTTTCATCTACTTCTCCAGTTCCAAAAGGTCTAGAGAGCTGAAAAGTTGTGTGCAGACTCCTTGGCCAATGGGGATTCTAAATTGTAGATTATGTGACCCCGTGACCCCAAATGGGGTCACAGGGGTCACATCCTAAAAAAACCTATTTTCATCTTCATTTTCCAGTTCCAAAAGGTCTTGAGAGCTGAAAAGTTGTTTGCAGACTCATTGGCCAATGGGGATTCTAAATTGTAGATTATGTGACCTCGTGACTCCAAATGGGGTCACAGGGGTCACATCCTTAAAAACCTATTTTCATCTACTTCTCCAGTTCCAAAAGGTCTAGAGAGCTGAAAAGTTGTTTGCAGACTCATTGGCCAATGGGGATTCTAAATTGTAGATTATGTGACCCCGTGACTCCAAATGGGGTCACAGGGGACACATCCTTAAAAACCTATTTTCATCTACTTCTCCAGTTCCAAAAGGTCTAGAGAGCTGAAAAGTTGTGTGCAGACTCCTTGGCCAATGGGGATTCTAAATTGTAGATTATGTAACCCCGTGACCCCAAATGGGGTCACAGGGGTCACATCCTTAAAAACCTATTTTCATCTACTTCTCCAGTTCCAAAAGGTCTAGAGAGCTGAAAAGTTGTGTGCAGACTCCTTGGCCAATGGGGATTCTAAATTGTAGATTATGTGACCCCGTGACCCCAAATGGGGTCACAGGGGTCACATCCTTAAAAACCTATTTTCATCTTCTTCTCCAGTTTCAAAAGGTCTAGAGAGCTGAAATGTTGTGTGCAGACTCCTTGGCCAATGGGGATTCTAAATTGTAGATTATGTGACCCTGTGACCCCAAATGGGGTCACAGGGGTCACATCCTTAAAAACCTATTTTCATCTTCTTCTCCAGTTTCAAAAGGTCTAGAGAGCTGAAAAATTGTGTGCAGACTCCTTGGCCAATGGGGATTCTAAATTGTAGATTATTTGACCCCGTGACCCCAAATGGGGTCACAGTGGTCATGATCTAAAAACCTATCTTTTGCTTGTAAACAATAACTTAAATAACTTAAATATTCAACTTTAGATAGTAAATCAATGAAATCCTGATGAGCTACAGAGCCCATGGCTCTATTTTTAACACTTTGTATCGTATGTTTGCTCCAGTGTTTAACATGGAGGACGAGGGAAGCCGTGTCGCACACACATCTCGTGTCCCCATGTACCTGGTACCTAGTCCCGCCAGTCTCCGACATAATGACACATTTCACATAAAAACAAGTCATCTTGCGGTATGATATATATTCCTCTTTCTAGCGGCGTGGCCCTCGCGCCTTATGTCAGCAATTAAACTAGCAAGTTCAGGTGACGTTTAGTTTATGAGCAGAGGTTACACACTCTGGTTCTCTTGAGATTCCTTCCTCTATCCTTTGATTGTGTAGTATAAAAGGCCAAATTAATGAGTAATTAATTATTAAGTCATTAACTTACTATGTTGTAATCCTGGAATTCAAATGGTAACTTTGTTATTTCTAACAGTTTGTTGAAAAAAAGTTTTCAGAATGAACTTTTTAGGATTTTTTTCACTTTATGATTAATTATTAAAAAAAAAGCTGTGAAATATGTTAGGTTTGCAGGTGGTACAAAGCATAATTTGGTTGTAAATCATTTCTGATTTTCTAGATGAGACAAGTATTTTTTTTACATCAAACAATAACATTTTAAAAAGAAAGTTTCTAATGAAAAAAAGTTATGCCATTAGATGAAAAGTAGGCATGAATAAAGACAATGTACATTTTATATTTATATAATAATAATATTATGTTATTGTAAATTGATAATTGTCTCAACTAATATCTCCTAAAATAAATCAAGATTGAAAATATGAATTAGATACATTCAAAATTTATATCATTTTCTTTAATTGATCGAAGAAGAGCCCAAACTTCAGCCATAAAGTTGCTCATATTCATTTATTTATGACAAAGAAATGTATTCATTCTTATTACAAACGAAGAAACCTTGGAAGGAATTGTGAGAGACTTTACCCCTAGTGCCAAATATTTTGATTGAAATTCATTGTTTTGCAGCATTCTATTGCCTCCATGTGATTTGCTTGAATATTCATTAGCGGAAAATGAGAGCAATTATTTCAGTTGATTAGCCCATATGTTGGGGGTAAATCCGCGCAGATCAAAGTCAGTTAATAAAACTGGGAGCACTTAACCCAACGTTGGCAGAGGCAACTTTACAGGTTAAACTGAGGAGCGCTTAATAATAATCAATGAATGATTTGTAGTGTGGGGGAACACTGACCGTTGGGAAGGGAAAATCCAATTAACCCATGAGGCGTCTCTCCGTGGCGGTGATGATTACTTTCATCGGAAAATAACCGCTGATGACATCGTGTGATTCAATAATGACTACGACAAGACTGTCGCTCAACTTCTTATGTCGACGACGCTCCCTAGAGCCAAACAGCCCCCCGAACAAATTCACGTCTTTGTGTGTGGAATTAGTTTATCAACATACAAACTATCTGAATAATCTAATTACTCAATTATTGAAATAGAGTGGAAATAAATTACCAGCTTGTTAGAGAGCATACTAATCTAATCACAAGCTCAAAATGAAGTGAACGCTCCAGCCCCTCTGTTTCTGCTTCGGTAATGGAGTGAAATACTCATAGATATTGCTCAGAATATGGCAGCATTTATTCTGAGTAATAGCATTGCTTGATTAGGGCTTAGGTCGAAAATACTTCCCAACACTTAAATTTGTGAATTAAGTAAGAAAATGAAGCTTAATCAGGTGTTGTGGGGTCTTGAAGTCGTCCATGACAAATTTATCACTTGAATAGCCCGGAGGATTTTCCCATAAGCATATAAGTTAAGGGGAAGATGGAAATGTCATTTTGGCGGAGGAGGATTTGTTGGTGATGCTGGCAGGTTTGGCTGGTGGAGGTGACGTGTGGTGTTCACTGGGAGAATGTTCCGCGTCCTCGCTGCATGCTCCGCAACTGCACACCTTGACCACAGCTTCCACTCTTGGTGAGTTCACCTGTCCTCTACCTGTCGTTAGGGTTAATTAGCTAATCAGGTGTAATGTTATGATCCGGTAATTATGGTGAGGTGTGTTGATGTTATGATCCGGTAGTTATGATGAGGTGTGTTGATGTTATGATGATGTTATGAGCTATGCCACTCAATATTTATCAGAGGGGTACTGAATGTGAAAATAGCTTACTGTTGGTTATTGGACCTCGTATTTGTTGAGGTCCCGTAGGCGGTTGGTGCCTTATTCTGAGGGTGTGGGTTTGAATCCTGCAAGAATTTGTACTATTCCAAATGTAACAATGTTACATGTTATGAACCCATTCAACATTTAACAGGCATGCTGTGGTGATGTATTAATAAATATTTGATCAATTAGTAATTATCATTACAAACCATTGTAGATGTCACAAATTAATGTGCATTAGTTAAAAGATGAGGCATGTTTCCATGTCTTGAGTTCTGATAAATGTGCACCTCATTCCTGTCATTGTCATCTGCATAAAGTTAGAGTTAATCAACTTAATTAATTAACAAGTTAATCATAAGGAAGCTGCCGCATGAAAACTCAGGACATGCTGTTCATCTGATGAGAGTTCTTCCCAAGTGAATGTTCATTATTTACAACTTCTGAAAATTCATTTTGAAATCCAATGTGATTTACCTGCCCGTTAAAGGCTTAAAGGGACACCACGTCAATAAATATATAAATCAGATTTATCTACCTATGCTGATTAACGTGTCTGGTAACACTAATTTCAGACAATTTAAGTAATTAGTAATAAAACTACTGCATGTAGACAGTGAAGCGAAGCATAACTCGTTAGCAGAAAAGTTAACCAGCATAAGCAGATAAAAGTTATCTCATTTTTATCCTTGACGCAGTGTCCCTTTAATTGACTTGATTAGATATGCTATTGATAAGGAAACTCCTCTTGATAAATATGGATCATTTAGAAAGTTTAAACTTACATTCAATTTTTTGAGTTTTGATGGCTTGGATTCTAAATGAAGCTCACCTACCAGGTAGCTTTGGTAAATGATTGATCATGTCACAAGTTTTTAAATTTGAAGAATATAAACAGATTTTGTGCACAGGTTAATCCCCTCAGTTGAGATGCATTATGATCACCTGTCTACCAATGGTGTAAGATGCATGTGCATCATTCTATAACATAAGAATTTCTTTAAGTGCTTTGTAGAATCCTTCTTTTAACAGGAAATTAGCAAGGTTATTGGTATCTTTTATTGTCTATTTCTGTGCAAATATATCTGGATATAGTAGTCAGCAGCATCTGTCTGTACATTCATCTGTACATTCATCTGTACATTCGTTCGTACATCCGTCCATACATATGAATTGGAATAACTTAAGAACTATTCACTAGATACTTTTAATATTATACACATAGGTTAACAACAGTAAAAGTAAGACTCACATGGAATTTTGTTAACTTGATTTTCATATAAAGCTCACAACAAGATTTTGCCATTTTACCATTGGATATCTCAAGAACCGTTCACTGGATTCTCTTCATATCTCCTTCAGATATTGGTGATCTTGATATTATTTTCTCAGTTAAACCTTTGAAGTTTTCAGCATAGGAATCTGCATGTTAACTTATCAGCAGGATACCTCAAGAACTGTTCACTGCTTTCTCTTCATATGTACAAACAAATTCTCCTGAACTTGACATTATTTCAAGGTAAAGGCGAAACATTGAATTTTTCAGCTTAGGAACGTACATGTTAGCTAGACAGTGGGAAATCTCAAGAACCGACATGGGATTTTCTTATATTTTCAACTGATGTTCTCCTTGGGAAGATGCAGTCAATTTAGGTGCAAAACTTTGAATATTTCAGCATTGGATTTTGCTGTCTAAGGCTTGTCAGTGGGATACCTCAAGAACCATTCACTGAATATTCTCGAATGTGGTCATGTTACACTAGTGACACTTACTGATCCTACGGATCAAAGACGTATATCACATCCATCTAATTCCTTGTATGGATGTTGGAGAACTTTTGCTGCAGTAAGTTATCTTTAGGAGATATATAAAATGAGTCTTTTGTGCATTCATTGAAGAATTAACAAACCCCTTTTAAAGTGTATATAGTGCAACCTGTAGTATTTGGTGCAATAAAATGCCCATGAAGTTGTTTTGAAGTTTTTGTTTTCAGGGTAAAGTCATTTCAGCTCGGTCTCATATTAGTGATTGATTTAATCTTCTCTCTCATTTGAAGGTTCTTGGAGTACTCCGATCTGAGTGAAGTTAAGCAGGACTAAGTTAGAAAGTTAAAATTCAGGAATGGTTTGTTTAAGTTGGCCTTGATACATTATAAGCCTAGACACATTCAGAGTGGTTCATATTATAGTTGTAATATCAGAATATGAATAAATCTAGGTCTTTGAAGGGCATTTAGAAGTGATATACATAAGAACAGGAAGATTTTCTGGATAACAACTTCTTTAATGTGAAAATACACGACGTTTCGGAGTACATACTCACTCCTTCATCAGGTGGAATTCCACCTGTTTATATCGCAAGTCAATCTGTATGGACAGTCGATGCTGATAATACGTTTATTACCCATATGATAAAACATGAGCAGGATAATACTGTACATGTGTGCACATACCACTTTACCTTACATGTGTTTCAGCACATCCTGTATTATGTTGTCTGTCACTCTGAAAACAATTACTGTATTTGACACCTTAAGTGCCCTAGGTCCTGGAAATTTTGTAAAAAGGGGGTGCTTATTAAAATGACATCTCCATCGAATACAAAGTGACAAAAAGTTACAGACATTGACAGTCGCAGTGGGGCTTGAACAGGAAGTAAGAAGTTGATAGCTATGTGATATACATAATATAAGTATTTGAGAGTTCATAAAGAATTTATTTTTCATATGAATTTATTTGCCTGGTTATCTCAATGTTTACCTTCATGTTAAAGCTGTGCAACAATCCCCTTACATTCCATCTTATGTAAATGAGGCAGGGATGAAGGGAAATTAATTTTCTGGGTGAAAGTCCAAGGTAGAAAATTTGACACTAAATTCCAGATGTGGAGAACATTTGTCACTGGAGTTTAAAAAGACATGGTTGACTTCTTCTGGATTTGTTTCTGTTAATCTATGTTACAAAAAGTACATAGAGATTGAATTGATGACTTTGATGGCAATGAGTGTATCTGTCTGATCAAATGTTTATTTAATGGTTAATACACAAATCATGGGTAGCAGTGTCATGTATGATCAGCAAACAGTCATAATCAGAGTCGTTGCTAAGGAAGTTTTTGTTACGTGAACAATTAAATGTTAAAGCTAATTTACTGGGTTCTTTATCTTTAATGATGGGTTCAATGTCTATCATAGCAAAGTATATAATAATCATCAGGACCAATATATTCGAAGTTCTCTTAGCGCTGAGATAGTCGTTAGTCAATGTTAATGTATGGCACTTACGACTATCTTAGCGCTAATTAAGAGAGCTTCGAAAATATGGATCCAGGCTACTAAGTAATTTCAGTGTAGCCAACCTCACAACTGTTTCTCCCGTAAATTTTCTTTAGATGTCATAATATTGGACGTTGTACATCAGTCTTGGAGCTGTTAAAAGAACAACCATTGTTATATATGAAAGAATTTGACCTTTGAAGAGGGACTGTTTATGTCTTTGAACCTGTCAACGACAATTTGTTTGTGTTGTTGAGGTACTAGTTTTATTGTGATTAATTAAAAAAGTTTAACTTAGGTATTGCAACTATTCATTTCTTTGTGTTGCTTCATGAAGTAAATACATATTTAGCCCATCATGCCGGAGGAACTGGCATTGAAAAGTGTCCAGCATCCGTTGTCTGTCCAACCTTTGATATTTTAAACTTTTTATAAAAAATCACTGGCCCTAGAAAGCGTAATGCTTGTGTTCAGATTCCTTGCTAATTTTGAATTGTACAATTAGAACCACAGAGGCCACACCATAAAAACCTTTATTCATCTTCTTCATGAGAACATCAAGCCCCAAAAGGCAGAAATATTGTGTACAGCTAGAATGGCTGATGGTATCCTAAAAACTTATTGTGGTCTTCTTCATTGTTAAACTTCTGTAAAGGTTATCTTGTGTATAGTTTGGTCAATTTCTTGTTGGGGTCGAGATGGGAGGATGGATTTTTTTGTATTTGAGGCACATTCTTGGTTTTCTTTATGCAATTTAACATATTTTTACCACAATTTAAGGAATGTGTTACAAAAGAATTTTTTTTTTTTCATAGTTCAACTTGAGCTACAGAACTTCTCTGAAAGTTTACTTGGTTCACCTTGTTTCATCCAATCTCTTCATCTGCCATCAGAAGTGACCTTCAAGTAATTAACAACAATATCATTGGGTAATTGAATGAAAAGTGTTAAACAAATTAGGAAACAAAAGGTCTTGACTTCTTCCTTCCCTTGACAGTTTCACGTTCTATGAAAAACTTTTCCATTTTCCCCTCGAGTTCCATTCTTTAACTTAAAAGCACCACACTCGTTCACTGCCAAATAATCAGCAAGCTCCTTAAGTCGACTGATTGATTAAAAAGCAAATCCCATCCATACGAAGACCATCAATCACTGCACGCTGCTCCGTGGATCAACTTGATTTCTCCCTGCCACTGCAATAGGAAATTTATTCATAGGTATGCCCTGGCAGTGAGTTGGGGACTCGGCAGTGTGGTCATCCATCAGCTCGGCGGAGATCTCCGTCAGAGGTGGCAACACTGCGGTGTCTAGACTTCAAACACTTAGTGCCGCAATACCAACACTGCACTCAACACTAGTTCTGCACCCCGCCTGACACGGAATGGGACGGGAAAATAGCGTATTGGTGGGGTCCAATATTGTTGTGATTGATTCAGTTAAAAGTTTAAAAGGAATCATTATTTGTATATAGTTTTGTGGGTTGATTTTATTGCATGATGGAGAGGCTAGGAATACTAACATTCACAATAGACCAATTTGTCCCTTTCTTTATTTCTAGGCCCTAATACCAACTTACCAAATAACTGATCCTGGACTTGCTAATAGGACTGGAGAAGGGGTCCAAAATCATTATGATTGATTCATTTTACAGTGTTCCTAAGTTAAGATATATTATCTTAAGGGCTGAGGTCAAGGTTAAAGCTCTCTTCCTTTTAGTTTTGACTATACTAACACTGCTTTATTATCATGTAACTGTTTCTACCTGTGGATATTATTCAATGTAAATATACAAACAATAACATTTTTGACAATACTAACACTGCTTAAGTATCATGCAAATGTTTCTGCCTACACCTGAAGATAACATTATTAAATGTAAATGTAGAAACAATAAAAACCTATCTCCTCCATCTGCCCAATTATGTAGATGCCTCTCGAACATCATCAGAGTGGTAAGCAGGACTAACATGAGGGTGTTAACACAAAGATAGATGAGAAAACATATAGATTGTAAAAACTTCATAGAAATTTTCCTTTTCCGCATTTAAATATTAGTTGAAAGGATGAGAAAGACAATCAATAAAATTATCCAAGATAATAATACATTAGGATTTGTCTTGTTTGAAAAGCGACTCGTCTCAATTGAAATTGATGATGTGAAATACTTAGCAAATGACATTAGCCTTTCATTATTGAATTAAACCCATCGGGGACACCGTGGAGGTAGCAGTGTATGTGGACAAGCAAAAATCCAATTCAATACAAAAAGTTTTACTTCTTTCCATAATTCAGCTTTCTTGGCAATTGTTTTCAGTGTAAATTGATTGCTTTCGTAGCGGTCTCCTCCCCCTGTCAATAAGTCATTGTACAAACGATTCCTGACATCATCCATCACCCGCCTCCAGCAACCCCTCGGCCGACGTCCATACGTCCCAGCACTGTGCCCTTTCAATAAAGAGAGAGGCAATGGCACGATAAAAACGTCTGCATTTGTATCTTTAGGTAGCCATTGTGGTGGGCGCTCGCTTGACGAGCAGTAAAGGTGTTAAGGACAAGTAGAAAGGACGGACGGGGGAAGTAGTTACCGTGTCAATAACATGTCCGCTCTTAGATGTTCGCTCATCTGCGACTGACGCATGTTCGTCTTGTAGAAGAGGAAGCCTTGACTATTTCTCTTTCCGCTGGCGAACACTGAGAATAGAATTAGCAGTTATGGCCGTGTCAATTGGCATGTTACTGCTATTGTGGTGGGCTCTGTTCACATCTAGGTACCAAACTTGTCGTTAGCCCAAGAGAGCAGTGGGGCTGTAAATAAACATGGATTAGTCGTGCTTGCGTCAATACTGGGATGCGTTCCAGCTGATTAGTTGACATGCCTCATTACTCCACCCTGTGTGTCCGGCAAGTCCTCATATCTGGCTTCAGCTTCACCCTTACTAGCGGTGAAATATGTACTACACTAAAAATATTCACACTCATAGGATTCATACAGGCATTAAATACATACAATCCTTAAAAATATTCAATTCTTATAATTATGACCAGCACTAGACATATACTACCTCGAAAAATATTCAATTCATATAATTTGGATTGGCACTAGATATATAATACCTTGAAAAATATTCAATTCATATATTTCGATTTGGCATTAGATATCTTCTACTGCCTTGAAAGATATTCAATTCATATAATTTGGATTGGCATGAGATATACACTACCTTGAAAAATACAATTCGGATTGGCATTAGATATATACTGCCTTAAAAATATTCAATTCATATAATTGTCCCCAGCCGCGATGCGGCCCGCCGCAACGCGGAAGGGGGGACTATGTATTCAGCGGCGTCTGTACGTACGTACGTCACATTTCTTGTTTACGCGATATCTTATGAAGTGTTGCATCCAAAGTCTTCAAATTTGGTGTCTGCCTACATTGTGGGAAGACGCAGACACCAGTAAATTTTGGTGACCTTGGCCTTATTTTCAAGGTCACCACGACACTTTGACCACTTTTTGAACTCTTGTTTACGCGATATCTCATGAAGCGTTGCATCCAAAGTCTTCAACTTGGTGTCAGTCTACACTGGGGGATGACGCAGACACCAGGGGATTTTAGTGACCTTGACCTTATTTTCATGGTCACTACAACACTTTGACCACTTTTCGAACTCTTGTTATCACTATTTATTATGACCGGTTGGACCCAATGTTTTCAAATTAGGTGTCAGCCTACATTGGGTGAAGACGAAGACACCAGTCGATTTTGGTGACCTTGACCTTTTTTCAAGGTCACAGCGACACTTTGACCACTTTTCAAACTCTTGCTTACGCTATATATGACCGGTTGGACCAAATGTTTTCAAATTTGGTGTCAGTCTACATTGGAGGATGACGCAGACACCAGTCTATTTGGTGAACTTGACACCTCTACACTTTGACCACTTTTTGAACTCTTATTAACACGATATATCATGAACCCAAGCACCCAAAGTCTTCAAATTTGCCGATCATCATGGCACTTTTTACCAGTAATGCAATATATAAAGTAGCTCCAATAATGTGTCTTACTAACTCGGCGGGGACATTGCCATGTTAGTGGCAAACACTTGTTTGGATTGGCAGTAGATATATACTACCTTGAAAAATATTCAATTCATATAATTTGTTGCTCATGAAGATGTTGCTTAGAAAACTGTAGAATAATGTCTTTATTGTGACAATGAGAATGTAAGGATATTTGTGTGGAACTTTCACATACATTCATCTAATAAACAAGTTTATTTCCAGAATGGATTAAATTATAGTGTGGCAGAAAATAACAGCCCTTTCTTGTTGGGAAGAAAATAGGAGTATAATTATTCTACCAGATATCATCAGAGAAGGGTTATAATAAGTAATGAGTTACATATGATAGTTAAATTGATAGTTATAACACATAATGTGTGGGAAACCAGATAGATGTGTTGTAAGACTATTGGACACAGTAGAAATATGCTCTTATCTGATTGGACAAAGCAGCACTGAACACTTCTAGCTTGGTGCATGTGTACTTTTTTATATGATACATTGTATGAACATCATGTGATGTTAAATTCTAAATTACAAATATTATATGGGTTTTTCTTTTTTTACTGAAGTTTAATGCATTAGCTTAGTATTCATCGTCAGTAAGAATACATATTTTGTACTGAATTAGTTTCTGTCATATTAATTTAACATTGTAAGCAGACACAGATTTTCAAACAGTATTTGATGGTTGAATTCTCTAGAACATTTTCCCATGATTTCAGCTTAGTTCAAGGCCCAATGTTCAAATCACAATGAAGATGATATCTCTGTTTTTCTGTTGCAGTATTCTTGAGATGAGGAAAGAAAAGTCCCGGGACGCTGCGCGGTCTCGCCGCGGTAAGGAAAACTATGAGTTCTACGAGCTGGCCAAGTTACTTCCCCTGCCGGCGGCCATTACAAGTCAGCTGGACAAGGCATCCATCATAAGACTCTCCATCAGCTATCTCAAGCTACGTGACTTCTCCGGACACGGAGACCCTCCCTGGGTGCGAGATGGTCCGCCGCCGAACAAGTCAGTTAAAGGTGAGATTTGAAACTGATTTAAACAAATTACGGCAGCAGACTTGCAATTAGAAATTATTTTTTGTGCAAACAGTCAGGGAGGAGGTTATTGTCAACACCTGATTTGCCGACACGTGGTATAACCACTGCTGATGGGTGCTAACGTTCGGGTAGAACATGCTATAAGTCAAGATGAGCTTATTGCAGAGGCCCTCCTCTGGCATCATCATCAGTAATCTTTCACCTTTTTCAACTTCTCCTCCAAAATTGAAATTTTTTGGTTTTTGGTATGACTTGACCAGGATTCGAACCGCAATCTTCTGGGTGATGAGTGGACACTCTACCAACTGAGCTACATGTATGCAGGGACAGTAACCTGATTTGAAGGAACAGTAAAGTCTAAGATAATAGTGAGTTAGGACAGACACTAGAAATGCAATATCAAAACATTTAAGAAATTTAGGTTAAAGGTTAGGTGAGAATAATTTATTTTAAACCATTATTGGCTGTTTTGACACAAATGACTTCCCTGTATAGAAACAAGTTACTATTTAGATAAACATGTTTTCAAACCAAAAATTATTTATCATTTTGGAAACTATCTAGTTTCTTAACTATAACAACTAATTTCTTAGTACATGTATAGGTTAATTATATATCTTCAACTAGAACATAAATACATCATGTTATATTTAAAGTAACACATACCCTTATTACCTCAAGACACGGAGGAAGTAGTCATGCCACTTTGGTTTATAAATTATAGGAAGAAATAGAAGAAATTAAGTAGAAATTGTATATCCAAATCATATAGCAGATAATGATCTCTGTCATACTCATCCGTTTCTAGTTTATTACTTCCTCCAGAGATAACGAGAGGCCAGCTAGAGTACAAAGACAAAGTAATTTATACATTTCACAGAATGAAAGTTTAAAAATTTGGTCACAAGTTCATTAACGATATGTGTCAAATGAAGACAGCTGTACTGCTGCTCTTGAGGAAGAATTTGAAGTTCATATTCGATGGGCTGGGTAGGGAGGGGGTGGGGGGTTAAATTTGACAAAACCCACAGCTGAACTCCCCTGTAATATATTTTGAAATTTCACATCATAGCACAGTACATTTTCTTTTGAAAAAACACAGCCCTACTAATTATTGAGAATTCTTCAAGGTTCACTTAGAAGAGGTTCCGGGGAAGTGGACATGGGCTCTTCTCTGAATAATATATCCTGTTCATGTCAATCATTGTTAGGATTTGACAGTAACAACAATAATGACAGTCATTTGATGGTCAAATACTGATACCTTAGTATTGTTAGACTTACATTTAGTCTCAGAAATATTATTTTTCTTACCAACACCATTTTACAAACAATTCAAATAGTTATACAAAATTAAGCCCTAAAGAAGCCTTAATTTAGAGCTGAGTAATCTAGACTTGCTATCATTTTCTAGACTGGGCTGGCAATTGAATATTTTGCTCTAGGGTCTGGATGACAGACTATAGTATTGTCAGCTACTAATACCAGGGCACTTCTACTGCATGATGAGCCTTAAGGTGAACTTATGTCAGGCTGCCAGCTATAAGGTGAAGTTGTGTTCATAGGATAGAGAAAGTGATAGTCTATCTGTTGGTGCACAATCCTTGCTAGACTAAAACTATTGAAATGAATAATGACTGTACCTTTATCCATGTGATTTTATTTCTTCAAAGGTATATTAAGTATGTTGTTGGAGTCACATTATGTCTAACATTATAAATGGTGTTATGTTATCTAGAAGTACTGACTGTTGCTGAACATTGTGATTTTAATGGAAGTCCATTCAGTATAGTGACAATATAAAGATGAAAGTTGTATTATGATAAATAAAATGGACAGGGTACCATGCCTGGTGTGCGTCAATTGGTCAAACATATACATTTTGGAAATTTACCTATAACAGATAAAAAGAAGGATGTGGGTTGGTAATGTTTAAAATGTCATTAATTACTCAGCATATATAAGGGACGTGTAATTTCGGTTTCTAAACCTTTAAAACTAAAAAGGCTGTGTTAAATTGAAAACAAGTAATTATATATGAATATGCAAGACAAGAGAGATTATTTGAACTTAAATAAACACATATGGTTTTTGGGAACGTATGGAAGGCCAATAAATTATTATGAAATATTTCCGTTTCTTATGCATATTCTATATAAGTACCTAGACTGTATAAAAGACTCTTGTTTTTAATACAGTCAAGGGGCAGGACTTAACCCTTGTATATGAATCAAGGTAAGAAACTAGTGATAGAAGAGGTACTTGAAGAGCCGCAGGATAGTTCTGTACTCTTCTACTGATTTACGAGCACTTACATAAAGTATAAATGAGACAGCACACGGCATATCTGCATCAAATTGAGCGAGACTGAAATGATGTCTGCCCAAGTTCTGCTCTCTCTCTCCCCTCGGCTCCATGTTACAGGGTCAGCCCTCCTGCCAACTGGGGTTACCTCACACACTCCATGTGGGACTAGCAAATCCAAACCCTTCTCTCAGCTGTGCAGTAGACCCTGCCTTGCAGTGAGATATTTCTGTTGAATCTGATTATAGGATCCATATCTGCAGAGGCTCTGCTCTCACTCTACACACCAAGCCAGGGTGTCATCCCACCTGCCAACTAGGTGGTGATCTCACACTCACAATCTAGAGAAGTTCTTTTTCTAAACACCTGCAAATTTGGTTTTCAGTGAAAAAAAATTTCATAGTAAATTTAGACATGGTCATTACTTTCTTACCTGGAGTTTGTTCAATATTAGATAATGTTTAGATATACATTTAATGTATCCTTGTCACTTGATAATTATACCCCCGCTTACTTCGTATAGTGGTCATTCCGTCAGTTCGTCCGTCAGTCATTCCGTCCGTCCATCCGTCATTCCGTCCAATTTTCTCAAAAACCGTCAACGGTTATCAACTTTGTACAGTTGTTAACCATGTTCTTCCCATCCCATTTTCAGTTTTTGATATTTTAATTTTTTGTCGTTTCCATGGAAACGTCACTTTTTGGACTTAGGTGAATGAAATATGACCATACTCTTTATCGTTTCGAAAATAGTTCTGAAATATTATATTTTATGGAGTTATGCATGGCCCTTGAATCCGAAATTGAACTTAGTACCAACAGAGCTGTGGTGCTCCAATTGGGGACACGTTTTCTCGGCAACTATTACATCTAGTCCAGATGATACTCTTCATCGAGTTCAAAGTCCAGTTGAAATTGGTACAAATTACCGCTGTGATGCTCTAATGGGAACAATTAAGTTCCCTGAAAAATATTACATCTGGGTGAATGAAATTTTGTAATGACAATGCCAGTTCCCAATAATATTTTAGAAAATATAATGATGCTTGAATCTGTGTTTTGAACATTGTACCCTTGACATCTATGATGCTCAATGAACGGATAGCGGATGGCGGGGGTATGTGAGCCATGCTCACTTTTTTCTCGTTGTAATTCTATGAAATTATATGTTAGAATCTGTACAATATATGCAAGAGAGTCCACTAGTCATGAAGGCCTCTTTGATCCTGAAGGATGATACAGAGGCTTTATCTTTTATAGACTTTGCTGTCTCCTGTATGACCCTTGGTCCCCTGGCTTGCTTTCATCACTTATTCCAAGTTAGGTCTGTCTGGCATACCGGTAATCCCTACTAGTCTATGTATTAGATAAATCTGATAAGACAGTTTTGGCCACATTGGCAGATCCAGGATGTTCATAAAAGAAGGGGACTGTGGCTCACATAATCTTTTTTGGTCGTCTCTGGTTTTGGGGTATTGGATTTTGAAAATTGTGGGTTGAACTCCCTGAAGCCCTCCTTGAATCTGTCACTGAATGATCTGTCTTTTTGTATACCCTGCCACATACAAGACAGTTCTGTAAGAACCTTGTTCCAATGTCCTGTTTTGATCACTTGATCCTGACAGGTCTCTCTTATATAATCTGTACTTGTATGAACATATCATATGAAATTTTGTGGGCGCTATTCAAAGAACAAGTCTTAGCCCTTAGTTAAACTCATTTAACCATCTATAAACTTTAGCTTAGATGGATCCTAGTTTTAAGAGCGTTTGGTGGAACAGCCTCAAGGTGATCTGTCTTCTGTGTAGCAAAAGGGATTGTGAGATCACATTAGTAAGATTCAAACCTTGAACCGGGTGAGAGTCTGCACTCTACCAGTTGAGCTAAAGGGATGTCCCACGAGCCGAAGCCAGTAGGAACACTTTCATCTCAACCTGCAACACTTGTATACCCTGCATGGAACATGACAGACCTGGATGAACCCATGCAGTCCCCAGACCTGTTTACTTCACTTGATCCCCTGGCATCCTGGATATATTTGAAACGGGGCAGAGTGGAGAGTGTAATCTGTGCGTTGAGTAACTGTGCTCGCTGCAGACCTACAGCAGCACCCATAAACCAGACGCACGTGATAACGCCAATCGTTTGTTTTGTGTTTATTTGAAACTATCCCCCACTCCAGACAAGCAAGTGGAGATAAGACACCCTTGACTGACACCTTTGTCCACTGATCCATTGCTTCTTCTGATTGGCTACAAGACCGGCTAATCAGAGAGCACCTCTGTGATAACTCCATGTAGCGACGGTGCTGTCAGGAGTTTGCTTATGTCACATGTTTGGTAACTCACTTCTGTAACTAGTCTTGCTTCTTGAAAGGATCTCCTCAAGACGAATTTTCAGAATCAGAGGATTTTTTCATCATGGTACTTGCAATTGATTATGATAAAGACCATTTGACTTTCAGCTATGATATTCTTTTGGAATTGTATTGAAATAATTGTCCAGATAAACAGGATATAAATGATATGAGAACAGCTAGTCAACAGAAAAATAGGATTATTGTTACACTGTTGTGTCAATACCTGTCACAAAAAGGATGGTGTTAATAATATATATTTTATATGAGGATTATTATTTTTTACACAAAAAAGTTACTTTGAGCAAGTTGAAAATTGAAACCAATTACTTTTGTTTTGCTTGAAATCTTCTGGACAAAAATGCATAAAACAATGTATTAATTTCACTCTCCAAAGAATACAATATTTAAAAAAAATCTTGTATCTCTATTCACGCGTCATTCACTCTTCAATCCATTCAAGGTAATAGTTAGAGGACATAAAAGAACGACAGTATCAAGCTGCATGGTGTTAAAGGTGACTTCATTTCGTTGTTTTGAGGAAATTGTCAATAAACTGAAGAAGTGTTTAGATAGAAGGAGATCTTGCCTAGATGTAGGTGCAGTGGAGAAGTCCATGAAGCTATGTCACACTGCCGACTCATTCAAGTAGCAAACGAACGCTGATAACGGTGGATCAGACTCTGGAGAAGGGGTAGATCCTGTTTCTTGATAGGCGTGCTGTTCCCCTACAGAAGCTCTCCTACCCCCATCCAGAATGCACAGGGCGGAGATAAGGGATATTTAGTGCATCAGTTCTGACATTTATTGCAGGCATCCCGGCAGGTTTAACTGGGGAGTCCTTTTCCTCATCGGCATCAAGGCAAATTGAGTGAGGGAGGCCTCAGCCTTGAAGAGAAGGGATTCTAAATTAATAAGCTGCTTGTCCCATTCCAGTCCCAGACCGGGAGTGATAAGCTGTCCCTTGGTAGAATAAGATAACTTTGTTGGCCATACGAGGGGAGAGTTAGTGCATAATAAAGCATTTTAACTTTACGGATATTACGAATGATAACTGTTTATTGAGGAAGCAATTACCTCCCCTCCCGCTTCAAGGCTCGGAGGAGCGGAGGACCGCCGTGCTGACAAGCTGGTCCTCCAATACACATATTTTCAACGCACTTCTCCAATTTTTTATACTCGATTGATTTGACGATTTCTTTGAAGGAAGGTATTTTGGTTGCACAACATGCATATCTTGTGTGAATAACGTTGTCAGATAGCTCTTTACATGGGTGTTCTCCTCTTGTATTGCTTCATAAATATTTTATCATGTACACCAAGATTTTAAGAAATGATGGTGTGTTTCATGTGTGTGTTTGATGGTAAAAAAACCTGATTTTTTAAAGATTTTGAAGCTAAGCATCAAAGGAGAATAAAAAGAAGATAAACAGTATTTGCTAAAATTACAGATTTTGACCTATCTTTTGATATTCGAAATTATTTTTTGTGCTTCTGTATCAAATACTATCAATTGCAGAAATAAAAATTAAATTACCAGTTAAAAGGAGGGTTCTGTTATGGTATTTTTGTGGAAACAAAATTCAGGGAACATTCTGTTTATCATATATGTTATTTTATGCATATATGTTATATATAAGTGATTATAATACAATCTACCGGTAGTTGAATCATATTACTGAGAGAAAAATTGTTGTGACAGAAGATTTGACAAATATAAAGGGCACATTCATTCCATTTATCAGCACTATGAGCGTGGATAACGTTGCTACGGCATAACAAGGCATTGTTGATCAATATAATGATCAATTATTCGTTACTTTATGGTTATTCTATCAACATGTTTTGTTATTAACAAGTTTTAAAATGAGTAAAAATAAAGTGTCTTTTTCATTTCATGTTACATACAAAAAAAGCGTTCTTTTAAATGAAAATTGCAGAACCTTGCAAAGTATCAGCAAGACAAATATAAAGAAACACATTTTCATATGCTAGTTTCTCAAAGCAAAAATATAAGTGAAATTCATGGCAATCCATTTGATGATATCTAGAAATTAAATAGACTTTGACTGTATATGTTATGAGACTGATCAATCATTATTCTTATATTATTTTGGCATTACATGTATATTGGTGACGTTCTGTTCTATTGGCTTACCTCCAGAATAAAGCCAGGACTGTTCCTTCACACGATAGTTAGGCTGCAAACAAACATGTTGGATGTTTCTCGGGCACTATTTTTTAAGAAGTGACAAGGATGGAAGGACTTTATTCAATTTTGTTGGAACAAATAAATGAGTGTTTACATTTGATTTTTTTCTGTCATAATATAACTTGGAAGTGCTTGAAATCTACAAAACAGAAGCACATTTATTGAACAAATGGATTTATGAGTTTTGCAAAAATTATGGCAATGTTAAAAATATTTTAACCTCTTGAAAAGCAAATCTAGAATTGGATCTAATTCCCATTTCTCTTATTTTCCTTCCTAAAAGTGATTAGAATAAACAGAATAAATAATCAAAAGTTATGTATTTTTCCTAAGACTAAATGTCAGTCCGTCCATTGTCCTTTTATATTTTCCTCTTGTTAATTCCACTTAACTAGTCTTGTTTGACGGAAGTTTAGACTAAATATTTTGCTACAGGGATATTGTTCTTGAAGCTTTGTGAGATAATTGACCAGACAAGAGGCGATACTCCAGACAGACCACATCAGGTCGGTGCATGCAGGGAGCAATTGGCTCTGACAAGCAGCGAAGATTTCCTCTAGATCAGATTGGACAACGAAATTTTACAAGAAGCAAAACTTTAATGATTTAAGACATTAAGTAATAATTGAAATGATATGAACTTTTTGTTTTCAAAAGTGTTTTTTGGAAAAATTGTTTCCTGGGTGAAAGAACTTCATGTGTTTATTGAATGTTGTTCTCTGGATGAATATTTGTGATTGTCATATTTAGAGGTTTTTAAAATGTTGGAATATGAATTCTAAATATTGTGAATTAAATGTTAAAGAAAACAAATCCAAGAATCAAGGGCAATAATTGAACTTGAATCAGGATACAAATTTAAATTATTTTAGGCATTATTTTTATAGTCTTCATTTTAGGATAATTTTGTTTCAGAGAATCTCAACAAAGAAGACATCTATCCTTTTCAAAGTATATCAAGATATTTAAAGAATTTTTTTTTATTTTGCAGGTCCTTCAAGAAGAAGAAATCTTTCTGCATACGCCATGGAGGTGTTTGAGTCTCATCAAGGTGCACATATACTACAGGTAGGTCAGATTTACCTGTAACTGTTATTTTATCATAGCATTCTGCGAAAACAAATCATTTAGTTGTTTTAAGGAATTTCCTTGCATAAATTTGTTTCAGGGTTGAGAGGGGGGAATGCCCATCAGAATACACTCCCAAAAAAAATGTTGCCAAATTTGCCGACATACTCAAACAACTTTTTATTCCATCCTGTGGATATTTTACCTACCTAAAATATTTTAAGTAATGTTTTAGTTACACTAAATAAAAGTTTCTTTTTTTTCATCTTACTTTGGCCATTTAGCGAACTATCTGTAAAACAAGAAATAAATGTGTCAGACCTCATAATGTTTGACGAGACCATAACATCAGTAGTCTAGTCGTTAGTCTAATATAAGCTAATACGTGAAATGATGTGATGATTGTTTGATGACAATGTTACATATCATCCACACTACCAGGTTCTATTTAATTACCGGTAGATATCTATCTTTCAACACAGAACAAAAACAATTTTATTATGTTATGAAACAGATTTAAACACTTGTTTATAAGTAGGGCTTCCACGGGTACTCGAGTACTCGAGCACGAGTCGGGTTTAGCTGGACTCGAGTCCATTTTCTTGGACTCGAGGACTCGGTAAAAGATCACATTAATTTCACATTAAATTAAGTCACCTTGTGCAAGTTATATACATTGAACATGTCGTGCCTGAATATTTAACAACAACTGCAGTGGACCCCGTATGTCGTGGCACCTGAGGGACAAGTTCTATACCACGTTACAAGTGAACAGTGACACCAGCCTTGGTCACATCAGCTACTTTCAGTATCACAGCCACAAAGTTCAGTTAAACTCGTGCAATGCAACCAAATAAAACATTGAATTGATGATATCAGATGAAGTTTATACCAACAAATGTAAATACATATGAAGCTTATGTGGCCAAGTTGGTCGATATACTGATGTCAAATATAAACTTGTGTTTATCAATTGTATGTTGGTAGAGTTGACAAGCGACAGTAGACGGGTTTCACTATCTAATACTGAATGTTACGCTTTTTCATAAGGTAAAATAAATGCATTGTGTTATTATTTCAGTATATTTTTTAAATAAAAAGGCAATAATCGAAATCTTATATCACTACATAATAATGATAATGACACCGACATATGAGGTAAAATAGTCCATGTCAAGTGTATGGTCAAATCACCAGGGGTATAACCAATCAAAATGCGAGAATTTTGCTTGGAGGTAACTCAATCCAAATATGGTATGTGAAACAGGTTACAGATCTAGAAGGAATGTAAATCTATAAACAGTCCATTTCTTAGTAGGGATTTGAATTTGTCTACGAATTGTTGACATTGAATAAATAGTATCTTTCTAAACCTATGTACAAGTAAGATACTATTTTTATTATAAATTTTGTTTGTTTATTATGTCTTAACTATTCATATTAAGTATCTAAATCTCAACTCATTTCTACTTATATACTTGCTACCCTTCATGAAATAATCAAGACAATTCTTTGTTTATGAAAATGGCGACCATAGTCTTAAACACTGCAACGATTTTCAAGATTATCGATTATGGTTTCGAATATAAACATTAGATGTCAAATTCGATCCTAGCTATAATTTAGATTTCTTACACTTAGTGTGAAAATTAGAACAACGACAAAGTGTCACACATTTATTCAACGGTACCCTTTCTGTCTGTACTGTACGCCTTTGTCACTGAAGGAGAACATAAGTAAATATTATTTTATTGGAATTTTCCTTGTCTTTCATCTGCATGCCTTTATCACTGAGACAGAAAATAAATAGTCTAAATAAATAACTTCGTGGTATATCAGTGTTCCACTGTATGCATAATCTAAAACCTCAAAGACTAACAAAATGTTATTGTGACATGCTGCCACTTAGCTGAAAGGTATTAATTTCGAGTACTCGAGTCCGAGTCGAGTCCAACCCCTCGAGTACTCGAGTCCAATATTTTGGACCCGTGGAAGCCCTATTTATAAGACTTACTATATGAAGTAACTACTTTGCGAAAATTATCTCTGTAAGATTAAAAAATTATTTTGTCTTTCAATAATACTGCATTTTGAATCCATGGTGAAATGCATACATATCCAGAAACTTTTATAATAGATGAATAAGGTCTTTATATACAAAGAATCTGAAAGCATAATATATAAAATGATTATTTAATGTAAGTGTACAACAATAAAGTTTAATATTTGAAATAAAAAAATCTGATAAATAAGTATCATTTCCATGCATTAGAATTTTGAAATTTTCTTTACATGAAGACATGGACTCTCTAATACTTATTGAAATAAGGAGCTCCACAAGCTTAACCAGTTTCTTATCATGCATTCGTATATTACAGACTAAAAAAAACTTTTCAACCATCTATACAAAGCTTTTTCTGCCATCATAACCATAAATCCATACATACAGAACAAAAAAGCTTTCTATCATCATACACAAGAAGTAATGTTCTTTCCTCATAATACAGAAGTTTCTTCAGTACATATAAAAACTCTTAAAACAACACAAAATGTTCTTTCCTTGTTATAAAGAAGTCTGTTCAGTCCTTATGAGGACTCTTAAAACATAGAAAAAAAGACTTCATGCATTTACATTGAAAATTTTCTTTCCTTCAAATAAGAATTTATAAATTTGTATAAATCCCAGTAACCCAGTAGGTACAATTTCATCCGAGGATGTAATACGTGGATGTAATACCAGGATGAAGATATGTATAATTTGTACATGAAGGTAAAGCCCACGAGATGAAGAACTTGTTCTACGAGGGAGATCAGACTCCGAGGATATTGTCTTGTCTCGTCCAATCAAATCTCTTGCTTGTTTCCTCTCGTCAGTGTCAAACCCATTTGATCACCGGTTGCGTCAATGGCGCTGTGGATTTTGTCTTATTACGATTCAATTTGCATATTAATTGAACGAGAGGGAGAGGAGTTTTATGGAGTGCTTGGAAATATCCGTATAACGTGGATTGTCAGTTATGATAGAGTAAATCATGGGGCATAAAACAGAGGCGAGGATTTGAAGAGTGATTTAAAGTGTAATTTAAGCCAGCAGTGTTAGTTG
This sequence comes from Gibbula magus, assembly GCA_936450465.1. Lineage (NCBI taxonomy): Eukaryota > Metazoa > Mollusca > Gastropoda > Trochida > Trochidae > Gibbula > Gibbula magus. The sequence goes on from OW388291.1 coordinate 40,965,706, forward strand.
CTTCCTGTTGCGGCCATAGATTGCCAGTTAAGAATCAATTTAGCGATATATCCTTATGTTATCATTAAGTTAGAGTTTGATGCAGATGAAAGTCAACCCCAAAATGTTTTTGTTTTATTTTGATGTTTATTTTTACTTGTGAACAAACCTAAAGTTACCTAAAGTATTTTTGTAATAGATCTGTCATAGTATCATTAATGTCATATTTGGGGTCACATTCTATATATATATATGTGTGTGTGTTATATTTAGGGTGAAAGTTATGTTTGTAATTGTAGAATATAGTAAAATCGGTTTGTGAGGAAATGATAATGTTATCTATGATAATAATTTAAAGTTATGTTTTTTATATGATGTATGTTAATTTAAAATCATGGAGATCATTTTGCTTAAAGAAAGCAACTTTAATTCAATTTTCAATTCAAGAAATTCTATTTCATCTGCAAGAGGAGAAATATATTTAAAAGAAAAATAGATAATCTATACTTGAAGAAGCTTCTCCCCCAGAATATTCGCCACATTTTTGAGGAAAACAAGATTAAGTAGCAAATGTCCCTCAATTCTGCTGTCCAACAGAAAAACCAACTTGTTTTTTTCGTTATTCAAATTTCATCAAAACTCAGTGGATTAATCAGCTCCATCAATTTAGAATAAGTTCGCCTCTCAAAGGTACTCCTGATAATTCCCTCCCTCCTTTTACTTTGCTCGAGGATTCTCGTATTTGGGATCTTCAAATTGACGGAGAAACAAATTTATACACATAGCCCCATGAGGACGCTACGTGGCTGGAATACGGCTAGGAATGCGCATCTCGTGGTGGGTCGCGTAGAGAAGTTTTTACAGAGAGGGAGAAGAAGTGGAGAGAAGTCCTTTAATCAGAACTACATTAATAACCATGTCGGAGATGGTGAATGCCGTTTGTATTAAAGTGTTGATAGATGGCCTCCCGAGGACCGCCCCTAATTAGCTCCATAATCAAATTTGAGAGAGTCATTATTGTTTGTGGCGTTGACAATGAATTAACTTCAAAGGTCCGTGTCTCTAGTTGACCCCTCATAACCTGTGAAATGAGTCAAGACGTTGTATTGTCGTCCTCGAGTCCCCATCGCACCCGACTCAATCAAGTTTGGCCGTGGTAACCAGCTTCATTCCACAACAGTTTGTGTTTGCTCAGAGTTTTTGTACCAACTGTATTTATTATTCAGATTTCATTTCGCCGTAAGAGAAAAAAAGAAAGGTTTGGGGAAAAAAGTTGTGAGGGCTCCTGCGGAACGAAAACTTTGCGGGAATGTGTCGGATAATTGAATCTTGGCGTTGTAATGAGGTGCTGTAATGATTTGTCCAAAGATTATGTTTCTCATTATCAGCTGTTTATACCTCGTGATTGATCGCCTTCAATTGTGCACGGCTGCATGAAATCTTGTTAGATTTCCCCAAATTTACCGAGCTTGACTGGGTCTTTTCTGTGATAATGGTGACCAGATTGACTGAGTCGGCGCAGGGACCTCGCCATGTCACTCACACTAATGCCTCAGAATAATTGAAAAAATCAATTTTATTTCCTCTTTTGCAATTCAGATTTGTGTTTTATAGCCCAATCTTATGTTTTTGGCCTTAAGAGTAGGCTTTTCTATACATTTTACTGCCATGCTAATCTACTGCGTCGCACAATGGCTGTTTGATTACCATAAAGATAGAACAGCCTCCGTGTTTGTTAAAACGTAATGTACATCCCCTTCTCTCTACAAGGTGTGTCATTACATTCCATCTTTTATCTTTATTGAAGCTCAGCAGAATGGAATTGGATAAGGCAATTAGTATGGTAATGTGCTTAATTTAATGAGCATTTTTTACACAAAAATAGTATTTTTGTTGCCGATTTCATGTCAATTAATATGGAAATGGTGTATGTGTAAGTGCCGATCGTCTGACAATGTTAGCTGAAGGAGAAGTTGTAGTATCCTGAGCTCACTTCCACGCTTTCAAAGTTCCGCTTGCCAAACTAGCATCAATCCTCAATCAATCTCCCCATAAAGCAACCATAACCAACCTGAAGCCACAAACATTTGAGGAGTCTTCAAAGTTGTCCTTTTGGAAGCTTTCAGAAAGTTTGAACCAAAGTTATCAACATAAGAGAATACAAAGGTGACGTTTTGAGAAATTCATGTAGATATAGATCTATATCGATAGAACCTTTTTTATTCTGGCCACTGTAAATGAATGAAATTAGATGCCTATTGATCTTGGTACAAAAAAAGAGCGTTCAAAGTTACACTAAGTTGGATCAAAGTAATATTTAATGTTTTGTATCAAACTTTTCTGATGGTAAAAATAAAGAGTATAACCTAAATGAGGTATTACAATTTAAATCAATTTCAATATGTTTTGAGTAAAATGTTTTTGAATCAGAATGATAGATACTTAATTTATATCTAATTAATTATCAAATTGGACAACATTTCTAATCAATTAGAATTAGTTATCGGTAGTTTCTTTGCAGGTAATATTTTTTTCTTGAATCAATGTGACAATACAATTGAAACATTAATTCTATATACTTGATTAACTGATTTTTAAAACCAACTTGGAAGCTTGATAGATGCAGTTTAAGATTTTTTTTCTCATTACATTTCCCCTCAATTCAACTTTTCCTATCGCTTGAAAGTTCACTTCACAGTGTTTAGCGTTAACCTGCCAAATTTTCTTAAACCTTTCTCGCCAATTTGGACATCAACATACTTTTCTTTGTGCCAAGTTTATGACTTGTATATCCTGAAAAAATAGAAACATATTAGTAGCTGCATTCACTGAGCTTAAACTCTTGGGAATTGTCCAGCATAACAGAATTCCTGTCAACATGTCAACAGAGCACACTGGGGAAAGCTTGTGGGATTTTATGGTTGCTTCATTCGCTTCATGTTTATTACTACAGTGGACTATGTCCTTAACGGCACAGGACCGGAATAGTATGCCGTTATCTACAGAGTGCCTTTGTACATAGAACTATTAGGGTATTGATTGTCCTTGTTTCTACTTTTGTAGAGTCACTGATTTTTTAAATTGATTTATCTGTATTTTAAGACATTAGGTTTAGTTTCATTTGAAAATTTTAAAATGTATTGATATTTCAGTTCATCTTCATTGAAGAGACTCTGAAGAGTTAGTGGTGAAACCTTTCGAAAGCAGCATTAGTTCTCCCCAGAATATTTCACAAAATATCCAAGTGCAAATAGTCTGTATATGTTTTTCTTTTATTACCATTAAATATATTTGTTCACCCTCAATACTGACACTATTCTCCCTTGACTTCGTGTTGATAAAACCTGCAGCACTCTTTATATGTGTACCTGGTTTGAAACTAAATAATTTATAAATGACACCATACAGAGGTTTTATTTCACAAAATAAAGTCACATTTTACTATGTTTCTATCAGGACAGAAATGAAATAAGTTTTTTTTTTCAAATTTTCTCTAGAAGAAAAAAATATATACCGTACATGATCAAGTCATCACAAATCGACAACGACAAAGAAAAAAGATAATTAAACAAATTAATTTAGTTTTTCACTTGTCTCTCAAAGAGACACAAATGATACTAATGCAAACGAACAGCACTCGACATACAGCAGTATTGACAAGAGCGCAAGTTGAATAGGAGTGAGGCAGACAAATATTGGAACAAAATGAGTTGTATTTGCACAAACCGTACGACTCACTTAAAGCACATCTTACCTTCGCAGTCCAACTGGGCCAGTTAACTGCTCTGTATATAGGCGGCGCTCTTCTACACCCTGCAGTGCCGAGCTATTAACACATTTATCAACTTTGTGCCACTTCTTGCAAGAATGTATGAATTGTTGGTTGTTATAACTTTAATCCTTTTTTTTTGTACAGAGGAACGGAAATATAAGATAATCTCTTGATCCCATTTTGACTGTTGATTTACATTGTTTGACAGATTTCTCTTGCCTTTATTTGCCATTTGCATATTTATAGACTGTTAGTAGAGTTGAGAAAGCATTTGAAAACTGTATGATATATTTTAAAGCTAGTTGAATAAAAAAGACTTATAACTTACAGTGACTGTTGGAATGAATTGTGGGGAATGTTAACTTTCTTACAAAAACATTCTTCAAACTAATATAAATTACAAATTAATCCTGAACATAAATTAGGTTTAAGGAAATCTGAACAAAATACTTTTGTTTGTCATAATTTGTTCATCTTTCACAAACATTGATTTACATTACTCAAAAGCCTAATCCTTAATGATTATTTATTGTTATTACCGGTACTTTTAACAGTGTATCAAATAAACCTAAAAAGTAGCTTTTTCAAATTAAATTGACAAAATAAACCTCAAAAAGTTATCAGCTCGGATCAAAACTGAACAGGTTCTGGCTGTCAGAATTCCATTCACTGCTTTAAAAGGAAGCTTCTATCGGGGTATTTTTTGTGGAAACGAAATGGAGAGGATAATCCTGTTCACACATATATGTTATTGATACATTTATTAGTTTTTTGACATGTTATGTGTTACTATGTGAATAATCTATCAGCTTATGTCTATGGTTATTAAAAAGTTGTAAAATTAGGTACAATGTTACAATGTGATTGTAGCGTTTTTTTTCATTTCACGTTATGCAAAAAATCCAATATGGCGACAGACCCCTCCCTTTAAACCTTGTTTTCTTTCCGATTTTATATGTACTTATAGAGGATGACAAACAAATGGTACAGATGAATATCCAACTCAAACTGGAATCAATTAGGTTTTGATTTTAAAGAATAATTATTATCAGCAAACTCTAAAATGTGTTATGTTTCATTTCAGTCCCTTGATGGGTTTGCGTTCTCCCTGGCAAATGATGGCCGATTCCTGTATATATCTGAAACTGTGTCAATATACCTAGGTCTTTCACAGGTACGTGTTCACCAACCACCTTTGTTTTCAATGTAGATTATGTCTCTTTGACCTAGGGACTTCATTTTCTATCTAGACGTTTTGTTATACCCCAAGTCCTCTTCTTATCTATTACCTTTTAAAGGACTGGGATGGTTTTAAGAAATAGATTTCATAATGTGTTTGTTCACTGGCTTATAAACGGTTTGAAAGGTGCAGGTTAGACTGGTATAAATGCTGGAGCTTGTCGACGGCATTTATACAACAGTTTAACTTGAACTTGACTGGCGGCTACAACCATACAATTTTCAAATACATTTGGGACTCTGTTGGATTAGATCTTTTAATTAAAGGCTTCTCTTTGCTTAAGAAAGGTTAATACCGTTAATACTGATCAGATTTCTTCATTAGACAACTTTAATGAGTTCATCATTTTCCGAAGTTTGTGGCTTTGAAGGTTCATACGACTTTAACTACCGGTAGTCACTTTTGAAGCCAGTTAACTAAAAGTCTTCTCTGCGCTTGAAAGAATGACGTTAGTCACATTAAAGAAAACCAATATTGTCTTTCATTTTCCTGTGTCACATAACTCCTTTCTGGACACCAAAACACTAGGATTTTATAGATGCAAATATTCAATAGTAGTGAAACGTTAGTTTATTAAAATTTTCTTTGTTAAACTGCTAGATAATACTTCTCTCCTATAATCAAATTACTTTTTCTTTCACGACCCATAAGACGAGTCGTACCGGTGAAAAACAATCCTGGGGTGCCATACTTTTAATTGTGTATATATGTAACAGAAGTATATGTCTGAAACTGTAATTCCTCAATTGGTTTAAATTTATGTTGATTTATTTACATTGATAATTCAGTCCATTTAATTATATTAGGCACTGGTCCTGTTAATCTTAAAATGTTGATTCAATAACTGAATCATAGATTTCAATAGAATTTATTTAAGAGAAATAATGTTTTACAATTTAAATAATGTTTATTGTTAGAAGACGGCTTTTAATTTTTCTTTTAATTTTCCTGTCACTCACTAAGAACGTTATCAAATTCATTAGGTTATCTCTTAATTCCTTCATATTACTGTAAATGGATTAAAAGGTTTATCAAATAAATTCTTCTTGAGCGCTCCACAATGTCGTGAAGATTTATGGTTAAGCATGATTGATTGTAGTTTGAATGTGGCGGAAAAACTAGTCCCAATCAAGGGAAATAAAAGTGGGAAAACAGCTTTTAGGAGAACTATTGATAAATAACAGTCATCAAATCCACAAACAAACCTGGCCGAAATCGCTCAAATCACTTTTGTCATAGAAAGTGGTGGAAAATTAATCAAGTCTAATTCAATAATGCCCCCCTCGTTGATTTTGTTGATTACAAAGATGGCGTAAATTAATAATATCAGAGTTATCAATCTTAAGAAAGAAATAACATTACAAGCTGAGAAGTCATTTAAACCGGTGCTAATCAAATCTGAGAAACAGAGTCCCCGCTTGCATGTTTCTATAACCTAGTAAGCTCGCGGATCCGCTGGGTAGCTCACGGAAGCTTGGACCTCCAGAGACAAGGTGTTTGGAACGCAGAGCACATTCTGTCCGCATACTGAAGAACGATGAGAAGGAATTGTGGGCTGTTAGTTTATTGGCCCTAGGGGAGGCAGATAATGAGCACCTCGATTGTCAGTTGGCAGCTCCCGGGGTGAGCTTCATTTGAGGCCCTGACACCACAGGATTAATCGCCTCCCGAGACCTTCCGACAGAAAATGGAAACCTCTCGAGTCGGGCTCTGCCCCTGACAGGCCCATAATTGTCATCGCTGCACCTTCATTGGGCCCGAGATTGACCCGTCACTCCATGAACTGGTGGCTTTCAGCGACGTCCTACCTGTCCGTAATGCCACGGGTTGCTGTATATGCTTACACGCAGGCCTGCTCCTGTTGGGGGCAGCTGATTGGTGCATTGTTCCCTGAGTTCTGGTCATTCTAATTACTGTCCACACTGTCTGTTATCATAGTGACGTTGAAGGCTCTGATTCACCTTGGACTGAACCTCATTTGCATTAATGAGTCTCTTCAGGTGGTGAAGATGAAATGAAATCTTAAATGATTATTTAATTACACTCCTCATGATAGAAATTTTATTTGATCATATTATCGTATTCCTTTGCAAATTTAAAATTAAATTCATCAATGAAAATTAATGAAATTCAAATTTGTCGTCACATTCACCATTAAAATTCATATCTAAATTTGGCTAATCTTGTAAATTTGAGGGCCCACTGAGAGAATATGCAGTTAATAAACCAAAACTAATGATAAATTTTTATTCAATTCACTTTAGTGACTTCTAAAATGATATTTAACGAAAATATTACTTTTTCAATCATTTCTACATCATGCTGGAAATTTTAATTTTAAATGATGTTTATAAAGTACTTTTCAAAACCAAAAATGTTTATTTTGAACAAAATTTGATGCTCTCTGAGACTGTCTGGTAATATTATGACAAAGTACAAAAGATCCCGGCTTGTGTGGCACGAAGGAGAATTTCCTTCAACTTCTGTACTTGATGACTTCATGATGGACTTTATCGAGCTGATAGTTGCACTATTAACGTCGGACCAGGAGTGTTTAGCCCACCTTATCATGCCTTGGAGTGACACGGCTCCCTCGTGTAGAGTGTACCGACTGTCCAGATTCATACACCGATAGCCGTTAACGGAACAGATTATGGATCTTGCTGCCATAATCGGAGTACGAGACCTGCCGCTACCGTGGCCATGTAACTTGTCTCTGGAATTCTGGCATCTTTTAGGTTGTCATTTGATATTCTCGTCAATTTGTGTCTGAAAATCGAGAATTGTCTTTCTGTTTGTCTGTCAGTTTTAATTAAATCTGAAAATGTGAAATTGCTTTATAACATGTGTCTTTTACAATTGATGATTGTGAGATACAAGATTTGATCAGATGTTAATATTTAATTAACAACAACTTATAAACTTATAAACATGATGATATTTACATATCCCCAAATAAAATTCTCTTAGAGAAGTATAAATCAACAAATACCAACATATTCATATTGTGCCAGCATGATAGCAGAAATTCAGCCAGCAGGAAAATAAGCTGTTACTTGGAATATAATGTCGAAATTCAAAATTTGGATTCACCTTACACAAGGAAACAATGGGGTTCACAACCTAAAACCTATTTTTATCTTCTTCTCCAGTATGAAAAGTCTTAGAAAACTGAAATCGTGTGTACAGGCTTGTTGGCCAATGGGGATTATGAATTGTAGATTTGATGACCCTGTCGCCCCAAATATGGGTTGCAGGAGCTTTTACCTAAAAACCAATGTAGATGGTCTTCTGCAGTACAAACAGGCCTTGAAAGTTGAATTGTTGTGTGCAGACTTCTAAGGCAATGGGATTCATAAATTTTAGATAGTGACCTTGTTGCTCCAAATAAAGGTGGAGTTTGAGGTGTATGATTGACTCCTCCTGATGAGGTGGAGATGTTATATTAATTACAATGTTATAATTGACTCCTGATCAGGTGGAGATGTTATATATTGATTACAATGTTACAATTTACTCCTCCTGATCAGGTGGAGATGTTATATTTGTTACAATGTTACAATTGACTACTCCTGATCAGGTGGAGATGTTATATATTGATTACAATGTTACAATTGACTCCTCCTGATGAGGTGGAGATGTTATATTGATTACAATGTTATAATTGACTCCTGATCAGGTGGAGATGTTATATATTGATTACAATGTTACAATTTACTCCTCCTGATCAGGTGGAGATGTTATATTTATTACAATGTTACAATTGACTACTCCTGATCAGGTGGAGATGTTATATATTGATTACAATGTTACAATTGACTCCTCCTGATGAGGTGGAGATGTTATATTGATTACAATGTTACAATTTACTCCTCCTGATGAGGTGGAGATGTTATATTGATTACAATGTTACAATTGACTCCTCCTGATCAGGTGGAGATGTTATATTGATTACAATGTTACAATTGACTCCTCCTGATCAGGTGGAGATGTAATATTGATTACAATGTTACAATTGACTCCTGATCAGATGGAGATGTTATATTTATTACAATGTTACAATTGACTCCTGATCAGGTGGAGATGTTATATTGATTACAATGTTACAATTGACTCCTGATCAGGTGGAGATGTTATATTGATTACAATGTTACAATTTACTCCTCCTGATCAGGTGGAGATGTTATATTGATTACAATGTTACAATTGACTCCTCCTAATGAGGTGGAGATGTTATATTTATTACAATGTTACAATTGACTCCTGATCAGGTGGAGATGTTATATTGATTACAATGTTACAATTTACTCCTCCTGATCAAGTGGAGATGTTATATTAATTACAATGTTACAATTGACTCCTGATCAGGTGGAGATGTTATATTGATTACAATGTTACAATTTACTCCTCCTGATCAGATGGAGATGTTATTTTAATTACAATGGACTCCTGATCAGGTGGAGATGTTATATTGATTACAATGTTACAATTGACTCGTCCTGATCAGGTGGAGATGTTATATTGATTACAATGTTACAATTGACTCGTCCTGATCAGGTGGAGATGGCCGGTAGCAGTGTGTTCGACTACGTACATCAGCAGGACCACCCGGAACTAGCAGAGCAGCTCGGCCTCTGTCTTCCACAGCGTGAGTAGCTGCTCTGTCCTCTCAGTTTAGAAGCTGTAGAGGTTGAGGACAACAAAGTTGTGTGACATAGATTGCAATGTTTGTACCCCTTACCAACTTCTAATGGTGCCCATCAAGCATCTAAAGTTCTGTGGATAGTTAACTTTTTTTTATGTCAATGAATGCAACAAATGGTGAAGATACAAGCAATGTTATCAAGCAAGTGATACACAGAGTGCAAGTTTGTACAAAGCTGGTGTATGACATTCTGATCATTTATCATAATATTACCCGATGAAATGTGAATATAAATTTTACGAAATCAGTTCCCCAAAAATTAATGCCAGAGCGAGAGCTAGGGTTTTACGAAATTAACAAAGTTTTGTAAAAGACATATGGCACACTTTGAGTGCAATATTTCCTTTATTACCTATTTTGTCCCCTGCCACAACGCCGAACGGGGGACTACGTATTCAGCGGTGTCCGTACGTCACCCTTCTTGTTTACGCGATATCTCATAAAGCTTTCATCCAAAGTCTTCAAATTTGGTGCCAGCCAACATTGTAGGAAGACGCAGACACCAGTCGATTTTGGTTACCGTGACCTTATTTTCAAGGTCACCACGACACTTTGACCACTTTTTTAGCTCTTGTTAACGCGATATCTCATGAAGCGTTTCATCCAAAGTCTTCATATCAGGTGTGAGCCTACATTGGGGGAATACGGAGACACCAGTCGATTATGGTGACCATGACCAAGGTCACCACAACACTTTGACCACCTTTCTGATTCTTGTTATCGCAATATATCATGACCGGATTGACCCAAAGTCTTAAAATTTGGTGTAAGTCTACATTGGGGGATGACACAGACACCAGTCTATTTTGGTGACCTTGATCTTATTTTCAAGGTCACAACAACACTTTGACCACTTTTCGAACTCATGAACCCAGGCACCCAAAGTCTTCAAATTTGCTGATCATCATGACACTTTTTACCAGTAATGCAATATATGAAGTAGCTCCTTTTGACCATATGATGTGTCTGACTAAACTCAATGTTACCGGCGGGGGACATTGCCATGTTACTGGCAAACACTTGTATCCATTGGAATCGCATAATAATAGCCAGAAAACTACCCACTTTTTTTGCGATAGCAAGCTAAAATGATGTCACGATCAACTGTTTTTCAACAATATAGATAATAAATTCTTTTCCTTCAGTATAATGTGTCTACAGGTTATTGTGTATCTATGTCCTACAGATATATCAGGCAGCAGTATGCCCTCACCTGGCTCCACGTCGGACGAGGGCTCCTCAACATCCACAGCCCCTCCCCGCTCCACCAGCCCCCCGCTCCACGAACGAGGTACAGTTGTCTCCCCTTATATTATGCCTAAATACTATGGCTGCATATGCCACTTGCTGCAGGCCAGAGATCAAACTAAATTGTCAAATCTCCTTTATCATCAAACATTTTGTTCCAGGTATGAGGTACAGTTATCTCCCCTTATATAATGCCTGAATATTATGGCTGCATGTCACCTGTGGCAGGCTAGTGATAAAACTAAATTGTCAAATCTTCTATATCTCTTGCATCATAGCACAGTCTGATGTATAACATGCATTTGACAAAGTAGCTCAATGAACAATTTCATACATTTTTGTCTCATTGTCATTAATTATGTATTATTTCCATATGATAATTCTACCTGTATTATAATTAGATACCATTTCCAAAACACATTACAAATAAAAGGGTAATTTAACGTCAATGATCAATTTAATTTCATTGATTGTTGATGTAGTAGTAGTTTTTAATAGTGTTTCTAAATGTACATTCATGGACCACAATGGTTTTTTGGACAGTTTTTTTAGTCTAAAATTTTTACGCTTTCTTATGTTGCTTTATGCATCTTATTGAAAGGCTCTTGTAAGTATTCTACCGTTGAAAGAGAGATGTTGAATGGAAAGAAAGCTGAATGTGGTCTCTTGTCTGTAAACAGGGTACGTGATGAACCCGAGCCCCAACAAGAGCTACAATCGGTGCTTCTGTCTCCGCATGAAGTCGACGCTCACGAAGCGCGGGGTTCACGTCAAGTGTGCAGGATACAGGGTGCGTGATACATTCAACCTTTCTTCCGTCTCATGTTATTTTGACATCAGTGTTTCATTTATCTAATAAAAAGTTCTAATTTTGCTCTAAATTTTTAGTTACTTTCAAATTTGGGTGATAGTTTTATGAAATATTAAACTGAACTTAATTTACAGTATTAGTAAATATCTAAATCACAACCTTAGGTACCGAGTCGATAATTAGGTTTAAACCTTTCTGAGTGGCCAGTTTACATGAATCACAACTTAAAGGCTTAAAGTAAGGCTATCCCTGGAGGTGCACCAACCCAACTTCATGTTAATACAGGGATAAAATCCAAAACTGTTGATTGTGATGTTATTTCTTGTGTACTGCTACCTTTCTCTGATGTTATTTCTTGTGTACCACTATCTTTCTCTGATGTTATTTCTTATGAGCCGCTACCCATCGCTGATGTTATTTCTTGTGTACCACTAGCGAATGCTGATGTTATTTCTTGTGTACCGCTACCCATCACTGATGTTATTTCTTTTTCCACTACCTTTCTCTGATGTAGGTGGTGCATATAATCGGTCAGCACCGCCCACAGTTCTCCTTCTCTGTGAACCGGAAACATCCCCCGCCCGTCCTCGGCTTCATTGCGCTGGGGATCGCGCTTCCCCCGCCTACCATCACAGAGCTGCGGATAGGCAGTGACACTTTCGTCATGCGTCTCTCGCCAGACTTCAAGATCATTTACTGCGAACCGATGTGAGCTATGTTTATGTTGATGATGTTTGATTCTGTATTTTGTACATTTGATCACTATAGTCCTACATCAAATGGACACTATTTTTGGTTGACTTTGAACATTCACTTTTGTAGATCTAGACTTGAAGGGAACATGATATTTAATGGCCAAATATACGAAAAACACCTTGTGCTCTAATATATATAAAATGATGTTATTTTGAGAACCTGATATTTACACATAGGTCAATTTGTTATGTCTACCTCTAAAGGAAACAATAAATAATGAATGACATGATAGCTTAACTTAAGTAACATTAGGTCATTACATTTCTCTTAATGTCTCGAAAATAACGGTTGAGGTTGAGTTCTGGGTTTGAATCCTGCAGAATCTGCGACCTGATGGATCTGCAAGCCGACGACCTGACCAACTCTCTCCTCTACAACTTCTGTCACACCGCAGATCTCACAAAACTCAGGAAGGCCCACGTCGATTGTGAGTGCATATCATTCGCCTTGTGCCATCAGGTTATTTTATAATAGTAATAATCTTTATTGTTTGCAATACAGCATACTGTGTACACCCGACAGCAACAGTACAGCACCAGTAAAAGGTTGTTATGTCCTTACAGTGTCAAGCAAGGAATCAACATCTCCCATCTTTCAACTTCTTTTGCTATGACGCTACTGGTAAATGGACCCTGTCTTCTGGGTGATAAGTGTACACACTACCAATTGAGCTACATCTCCATAGGACTACTTAAGGGGCACTCAGTGTGTTATTGATGTTGATTATGTCAAAGTTACCAAGGATGTTATTTTATTGAGAGGTATTGGCTGTTATTGAAAATTACCCTTTTAGTGCCAATCTATTCAGTAAAGTGACAATATTAAGGGTTGATTATGATAGAAAACTGGACATGTGCCGTGGCTAACTCTTTAATAAGTCAAATGTAATTTTGATAACTTATAAAATGTAGCAGACGAAGAGACAGATATTAGTTGGTATTGTTCAATGTCTCATTAATGGAATACTTGTGAATGGGACGCATGAATTTGGATTCTCAGTTATTTAGCTGTTGCTCGAGTTTCATAGAAAGCAAGTTATTGTCAAATATTTGGCATTAGGGGATAACTATGCCAGTGAAGTGAGATGATTTGGACGGAATAACCAGCCAATATTGGCATTCCCTGTATGGGAAAACAGTTCAGTGATTATCAACTTTCTGATTACATTTCTAATAACTTTCAAAAATGACAGTTCATAGGCTGACAACTTACATGCTATGAACAGCAATGTGTAACCAGCCAGTAAGAGGTCTTACACCATCAGGGTACTCAGTAGCCGTGTGGATTAAAATACTCTGATGGAGAAGGATGAATCAGGAAAGTCGCCTTCATTTTCTGAACTTCATTTTCTGAACTTCATTTTCAGAATATGACACCGCGTTTGATTGTGATATCTGTAGAGTAACCTTTAATACCACCTCAATAATTGAGTGCAACATTGTCCTGTCAAGTTTGAGTTTGAATTTTAGCTCATCAGGCCTGAAAGCCAAGCTTCCGTCGGTTCATCTGTCGTCCGTAAACTTTCAACTTTTTCCACTGCTCAGGAAGCACTGACTATAAATCTGAAATATTGTGAACAGATTCTTTGGCCAATGATGATTATAAACTGCAGATTTGGTGACCCTGTGACCCAAATAAAGGTCATAGAGGTCACAACCTAAAAAATTATTATCATCTTCTTCTCCACTAACACTCCAGAAAGCTGAAATGTTGTGTACAAACTTCCTTTGCCAATGGGGAATATAAATTGTAGATTGGTGACCCCAAATAAAGGCTCTAAAAGCCTATTTTATCTTTTTCCAGTACGAAAAGTAATAGAAATTTGTTAGCCTTCTGACAAATACTTTAAGGAAATTTCCATTTCTTAAATAGCTTAGTGAGCTACAGAGACAATGGTTGTATTTTTATGGAATCAAACCTTGAATGAAGGACATGCTATGAATGGAGATTTTATAAATGCTTCAATCAGAAATGGTAAAGACAAAAAATTGGTCATAGTATTTAACATGAATAAGGATAAATGCTGTTTAATTGTTTTAAAACAACTTCATCTGTTCCCTGCTAGTGAATATCAAATACAAATTTCTGCCGGAAATTTACACGAATCCTAACTAGGTTTCATAGGGGCTCAAAACATTAAAGATGACCTGTAAATGGAGATTTTATGAATGCTTCAATCAATAATTCATATAAATCATTCTCCAGGTTTGACCCAAGGTTCATAATTGGAATAGTGGAATATTATTGCTTTAGCTTGTAAGGTACTACTGTCATGTTGATGATAATCAGGAAGAATAAGAAATAAGGAAGAATGTATGTACTCTTTTTTCCAGTTTTCTAAAGGGCAAAAGTGCTTGTGTAAGAGTGACAATAAGAGATGTATGTCTATCTACTTACAGTGTTAGCTAAAGGGCAGGTGCTGTCGGAGTACTACCGACTGATGAACCGACACGGAGGATACGTGTGGATCCAGACCTGTGCGACCACGCTGTGTAACTCCAAGAGTGTTGAAGACCAGAACATCATTGCTATCAACTATGTCTTGAGGTGAGTGAGTTCAGATATTTATGTAGATATTGCTTACAACTATGTCTTGAGGTGAATGAGTTCAGATATTCATAAAAGAAACAAATACTATCTTAACCAATTTGATTGAAATAGGTCTGTTACTATCTTCTCTTGACGTTAGATCTAAGGAAACTATATGTGTGTAACTATGACCATACAAAAACTGTTTGTGATATAAATGGACCTTCTTATTATATACCAACAAATAAGTGTTATATAAAAGCGATGATTTTTCAGCGGGATAGAAGACGAGAGGTTGGTGTTAGACTCGTGGCAGCTAAACGGGAAGCGTGTGATTGGTCCAGACACTTCAGACCACAGTGACCCCAGCGAGGTCGGATCAGATCCAGGTTAGTAAAATGAATTAATCAGAACACTTATTATAGAATGTAGTGTGATCTCTGTCCCATCATCATCTCTGCCTGATAACAAAACATGTTGTGATTTTTCCCCACCATGTAACTATGTAACTATACTATATTGTCTTTCCTTCATAGTAACTACTTAACCATACCACATCATCGTCTTTCCCCAATAGTAACTACGTAACCATACCACATCATCGTCTTTCCCCCATAGTAACTATGTAACCATACCATATCATCATTTTTTTCCCAAAGTGACTACATAACCATACCACATCATCGTTTTTCCCCCATAGTAACTACGTAACCATACCACATCATCGTCTTTCCCCCATAGTAACTACGTAACCATACCACATCGTCGTCTTTCCCCCATAGTAACTACGTAACCATACCACATCATCGTCTTTCTCCCATAGTAACTACGTAACCATACCATATCATCGTCTTTCCCCCATAGTAACTACGTAACCATACCATATCATCGTCTTTCCCCAATAGTAACTACGTAACCATACCATATCATCATCTTTCCCCCATAGTAACTACGTAACCATACCACATCATCGTCTTTCCCCCATAGTAACTACGTAACCATACCACATCATCGTCTTTCCCCCATAGTAACTACGTAACAATACCATATCATCGTCTTCCCCCATAGTAACTATGTAACCATACCACATCATCGTCTCTCCCCCATAGTAACTATGTAACCATACCACATCATCGTCTTCCCCCATAGTAACTATGTAACCATACCACATCATCGTCTTTCCCCCATAGTAACTATGTAACCATACCATATCATCATTTTTTTCCCAAAGTGACTACATAACCATACCACATCATCGTTTTTCCCCCAAAGTGACTACGTCGTAACCATACATACTGCTGCGTTACAAGCTTATGTGTATTGCTGTGTACAAGCTTATGTGACTTGCTGCGATTCCTGCCAAAGTAATTATGAATGATGTAAGATAACCAAGTGCATAGCTTCTGTATTTAGGACTCTAGTGTTAACATCTCGTCCTGGTTTCAGTGTTTTCAGCGTACATTCATGTGAACGAGAGACAGACCCCTGAGTTCTGTAGTCACCTTGACACTCAGCTGACTAGTCTTGATGGCTATGAAACTGACATTGGATTTTAAATTGAGGGGTAAATTATCTGGAAACTTAACACCAGGTTGCACAGCAAGGGACATGGGTCATTTGTTGCATGAGATAAAAATATTTATTAAAAGTTAGATGAAAATGAATGTTGTTATCATGGGAGAGTGAGGGGAGAAGGTTCATGTGTCCTTGCTTTTTCCTTGCATGCATTTTTCTTTGATTTTCTGTTTTTATTCACCTTATATTGGCTAACAGCAAAACAGCAGTTTTCACATTATTAGCTCATCAGGCCTGACAGGCATGATGGGTTTATGGCATATGTCATCGTGCATCTTATCGTCCGTAAACTTTTCACAATTGCCACTGAACTTCTACACCCCAAAAGCTAAAGTTTTGTGGGGAGGTACCTAGCACCTAGTTTGTTCTTTAGGACCTGACCTTCCCTGTGTTATAGAACAAGGGTAATGCTGACCCTACGGACATTCAGCCAGCCAGCAGGTGCATACTGTCTGAGCTCTCGTAGTAACAGGATGTAATTTAATCTTTTCCCTTATAAAGAAAATCAAGCAAAAACTGATGAACTACAGAGCCAATGGCTCTATTATATATATATAATTCTTTAATATGATGCAACCATTTCACAACATTGTTAAATAACCACTTTAAATTATCCACCACCACAAAGTTTTATTTTTAGCCGTTCCCATTGAAACTTACTTTAAAATTTTGTTTCTGGACCAGAACTCAAAGACAGTAAGGCCTAGCTCAATCAAACTTGCTATCTAGAACAGTCATCATGTGTTGATGAGTTTATTGGGGTTTTCAACTTCTTTGGAATTTTATTTTTAGCTGTTTTCATGGAAACATACTTTTAAAATTTCGTTTCCGGACCAGAACTCAAATAAGGCCTAGCTCAATCGAATTTGGTATATGTAACAGTCATCATGTGTTGATGCGTTTGGGTTTTTTTCACCTTTTTCGGACTTCTATTTTTAGCCATTATCATGGAAAAAAATTTGTTTATCTTGATTCTGGTACAAAACTCAAACTACGTTACACAAATTCACTTTCAGAACAGATCTTGAAAACTGTTAGGCAGAGATTAATACAACTTGGGAAGTTTAATGAATTTAATCCTAATGAGTGATTTAGGATATTGAAGAATAAAGCTTGAGAATCATTATTCACTATGTTTTAAACTTTTCCCACTTGGCAGGGGATATAGTTGACTCTGTCTGCTTGTTTTTCTCCGTTTAGAGAGAAGTTTTGTTTGTTATGCTATCAAGCCTTTGATGCAATATTTGGAAAAATTCAAACTCATGCTCAACTACAAAGCTTTGGGGACCTTGCCCTGTAGCAGCAACATGTATAAACTTTGTGTTACATTTTGAAAGAATGATTACAGTTTTATATTTTGTTACCATTAATAGCCATGTGTTGCTCATTACTGAAACAATGTACAATTTAGGATGAAAATGTATCCATATGTTTCTTAGAAGTTGTGTATGTGTAAGAATGTATTATTTTCTTTCTTATCCTGCTGTGAGGTAGAATTGTACTGAATGTGTAACATTGGTCCCATTGTTGCAGATGGCAGCAGTCCAACAGACCAAAACAGAACAAACTCAGACAGCAAGTGTGATGGTGTGGGGCCTGCCTCAGATACGGACAATAGACTCAAATCTCCGTCCAGTAACGCTTTGCAAGAAATGGACGAGTTCGCTAATGACACTCAGAGCAGAAAATCGGAACTCCACCACAGTGTTTTCTCAGATGACACTGTATGTACAGTGGTAGATAGAACAACAGAGCCAAGTCGTGACGGCAAGTTCAGTAGGCGCAAAATGGAGAAACCAAGAAAACGTAAGAAAGAGTTTGAATTAGAAGATGATGACACTGACAAAGAAAGTGACTTATTGAAGTGTCAGCGTGTGATTGCAGAGGATTCCCTCAGTGACTTTGTGAGTAATAGTGTTGCCCATGACTTGTCCCCAGGCGCAACAAGTCCGACCTTAGGCCCAGTCACCATCACATCTCCCATTCCTCAGGATCTGTCTCTTAAGGCATCAACTATCACTGCTCACCAGTCTGTTGTCTCCTTGCAAGGTGAAGGTAGGGCAGACTGGAAAAGGGGCAAGGACGTTGACTGTAACAACTCGGTTACTCCCAACTCTGTGAAGGAGCTGGAGGCAGTGATGAGTCGGCATTTGCCATCCATAGCCAACCAGAGTGAGGCTTCACACTTGAGATACCCCGGCACAGCTGCGCATAAGAAGTCCACGATTCAGTGGATCGGTTCTCAACACTCCAACAGTCCACCGACCGAGGTGTTACCTGCTACCACCCTGCTGAGAACCATCTACGCTAATCGTGAATCTGTGATCCGCACCAACACACGCCCCAGTAGCAGCTACTACAGCGAGATGCCTGTCAACATGCTGACTCCACCTGGCACTGATGCCTTCAAGGACCAGCAACAGGCGGCATTCATGTCCTCAAAATCTGCTGTTACAGGTAGCAACCAGTACCCAAGCACAAGCCTCCCAAACTACTCCACCTCTCCCCTCTCTGTCTCCATGCCAAGTGCAGCTGTAGACTCATACGGTATCACACCCCCATCCTCTGTGTCGCCTCGAGACAAACTTCAGTCTCCGTTCGGTGATGTGGTGAACTATAGTGAGACAGGCTCTGCCTGTAATAACCTCCCCACTGACTCTTCCTCAAACAGACTCCTCGCCAAACAATCATATCAGCTCTCATCCCCCGCAGAGTTCTCTCCATCCAAATCCGCAACTTCAGCAGCTGCAGCGGCTGCAGCAGCTTACTACAGTGTGTCATCCTTCAACAACAGCCATGTGTACCCAGAAGTAAACCACAACGGCTCCAGCACAATGAACTCTTACGAGCCGTGTTCACGCTCAGTTCTCTCCTGGTACCCTGTCTCCTACTCCTCATGACAAGCAAAGCATTCTCCAGACAGTGTCTTCTTGTGACATCTGACATGTGACAAACCAGATACAGTCTTCTCACTAAGGAACGAAGTGTCCCCATGACAAGAAAGTTCTTCTTACTGAAGCATGTTAGAGAGTAAACATGTCAACAGACTCAACACCCTTATGACAAACCAAATGTTTTCCTGACATCTTAATTCTCGTTGGACATGAAAGGTTGTTTATCCCAATCATGAACTTTATACCATCAACAATGGATGGCAAGTCATTCTAGATGCATTGAGGAAAAGTGTGTCTTTATGATGAACTGAAGAGTTACTGGCATGCATCTCTTCATGACAAACCAAAACGTCTCTAGACAGATGCTGTTGTGTAATAATTCATTGAGGAATCAACTTTTCCTCATTGTGAATCACCTTGAATCAAAAACAATCACAGGATATTGTGTATTGTCATCTGGAGCAGAATCAACTGTGTTTAAATCAGGTCTCAAAGCCGACAATTGTGTGGTGATATTTTGCATGTCTTGTACAATCATCAGTACCGTCAAGGCAGGGTATAAAGTGTGAAGCTTCCTATTATCCTCAGTCCTGGCAGTGTATTAAAGAAGGCCTGTGTGACAGCCCCGTAACCTGGTTACTTTTTGTCCAGGCTGGCAACTTTTTGGAGATTTTTGTTTTACTTTTACCATGAAAATTGACAAAATCCTATTTTGGGCTGGTAAGTTTCAGCCTGATTTCGTACACTGATCATGGTCATAAAAGGTATGTACGTGCTGAATAGAAGGAAATATTATCCCAAGCAGGAGATCTTTCTCGCTGATTTCTCTGTTGATTTAGTGTAGGATGTTGACAATTTCTTCAGATAGTTGATTCTTTGAATGTTTGTAATGAAACAATGATGTCTTAAAATGTCTACCATATGGTTATGAGCCATAAGAGATATATTTACATGTACCTTATATGATATCAATGCTTATGAGAGAAAACCAAATATTCATCTTTCGATGAAACTTTTAACAAGCCAAAAGAATCCATTTAAAGAGAGAGTTTTAAGCCAAAAAGAGATAGTTGCCCCTCTCTGACCTCACCGTGATCAGCAAAAACCAATGTTCATTATTTGAGAAATGTTAACGTTAACGTTAGCGACATCATTTGATGACATCTATATAAAGCCAACAGATATTTTTACTCTTTTGAGAAAGAGGTTAAATTTGCCAAAAGAAATGTATACCTACTTTGATATCAAAGATTTTCAAACAAAATATTTGCAAAGCCTGAAATGAAGTTCATCCCTTGCCAAAATCAAAATTGTTTTTAAGTGGTTTTTCCTTCTGATAGGCCACTCAACACTTATTGTTAAAGATCAACTATTGAACACATTAAAGATAAACCATACCAGGTAGTGTTTATGTTGAATTAAACATGTGAAATGTATCTGTCCTCAGGTATCTAAGAAACAGTCGATATCCATAGTTCTCTCTTCATTCTGGTAACAGACTCACAGAGAATTCAGTTTTTTCAACAAAGAAAAATGTGTGTATAAATGTGTACATATTCAGGTGGTTTCAGTCCTTCTGTCTATCTGTTGAGTTTTAGGCAAGAAAACAAGACAGTGAGTGATGAAACATAGATCCGATCTCAACACAAGGCATTGCATTGTGGTAAATTTCCTGCTGTACATAGTGAACCAATTAATCAGCTACCCAACACTTAATGCAAGTAAGTTTATTACCTTGTCATATTTACTTCTAAAGTACGCAATATTTGTCCTGATACAAACACAAGCCATTAAATTTTGAAGTGTATTGCAGTAAAAGGTAGTGGCTTTACCAACTAACATCCTAAAGCAAGTATCACATATTCAAATACAAATTCAACCTTCTTGCCATGTCATTCTACCATCTTAAAGGTACATCCATTGTGTTGTTGGGGTCAAATATACCAAACGTTATAAATGGTCTTATTTTATCGAGAAGTACCGACTGTTACCGAAAACTACCATTTTAATGATATTCGACTTAGTATATTGACGATATGAAGGTAAAAGTATCAATTTCTGATCGAAAACCGGACAATGCACCGCGTGTGGCACGCGCCATTGAGTCAAACGTAATTTTGGAATCTTTTTTAAAACAGACAGAATATCAAATTTGGGTTGATAATGTTCAATAGGTCATATAACTACTGTGCATGTAAACGAAACGTGTAGTTTCGGTTTCTGCACATGCATAATGATGTTGCTCGATTTTAATTGGAAACTAGTAATTATTATATTTTTGGCAATAGGGGATGAATATGCAAGTTGAATGAAATCATTTGAACTGATATCAGCACATATTGTATGTTGGCATGTATTGAAGGCAAATAAAATTTTATGAAACCGAATGGATGGACCTTTAAGCAAAATATGCATTTAAGATCGAGAAAAGAAACCTTTAATCTTGGAAGTGAATAAATGCAGAGAACCAAGGAGGATGCATAAAGTAAACAAAATATTCACAGAAGTCATGATACAAAGATGTAGGCTTTATTTGTTGACAGAATGAACAACTTTTAATATCTATGCTATATTTTATACCATTGCCATAATAAGTACATGTCATCTTATCAAACAAATTATTGATGAAAAACATAGAAGTAGACTTTGATGATCTCTTAAGTCAATATATGCATATATATATATGCAATATTCCCAAAGAACTGATGAAATCATGTTGATATTTTCATGTTGTTGTTAGGCTTTTGAAATATAACCATGATCATATTTTGTGTGACAAAATAAATGCATTGAAGCTAAATGTTAGGTATGTGTATAGTTAGAGATGGTGATGATGGAAGTTTTCTATAACCTGGCATAATTGAGCAGCTTATGTGTGCAAGAGTCAATCAAATTGACTCTGTAGTTGCTATTTATACATAATCATGTTCATCCTCCAGTCGAGGCTAAATATCTTGGTTGCATTTATTACAATCTTATCAAATGTGAACCTGTTGCTTGATACAGTCGAAATAACCTAGGGATCTAAGGAAACTGTCATACGTCAGCTAGCTACTGTCGACATAACCTGAGGATCTAAGGAAGCTGTCATATGTCAGCTAGCTACTGTCGACATAACCTGAGGATCTAAGGAAGCTGTCATACGTCAGCTAGCTACTGTCAACATAACCTGAGGACCTAAGAAAGCTGTCATATGTCAGCTAGCTACTGTCGACATAACCTGAGGACCTAAGAAAGCTGTCATATGTCAGCTAGCTACTGTCGACATAACCTGAGGATCTAAGGAAGCTGTCATACGTCAGCTAGCTACTGTCGACATAACCTGAGGACCTAAGAAAGCTGTCATATGTCAGTTAGCTACTGTCGACATAACCTGAGGACCTAAGAAAGCTGTCATATGTCAGCTAGCTACTGTCGACATAACCTGAGGACCTAAGAAAGCTGTCATATGTCAGCTAGCTACTGTCGACATAACCTGAGGATCTAAGGAAGCTGTCATATGTCAGCTAGCTACTGTCGACATAACCTGAGGACCTAAGGAAGCTGTCATACGTCAGCTAGCTACTGTCGACATAACCTGAGGATCTAAGGAAGCATTCATACGTCAGCTAGCTACTGTCGACATAACCTGGGGATCTAAGGAAGCTGTCATACGTCAGCTAGCTACTGTCGACATAACCTGAGGATCTAAGGAAGCTGTCATACGTCAGCTAGCTATTGTCGACATAACCTGGGGATCTTAGGAAGCTGTCATACGTCAGCTAGCTACTGTCGACATAACCTTGGGATCTAAGGAAGCTGTCATACGTCAGCTAGCTACTGTCGACATAACCTTGGGATCTAAGGAAGCTGTCTTACGTCAGCTAGCTACTGTCGACATAACCTGAGGATCTAAGGAAGCTGTCATACGTCAGCTAGCTACTGTCGACATAACCTGGGGATCTAAGGAAGCTGTCATATGTCAGCTAGCTACTGTCGACATAACCTGAGGATCTACAGAAGCTGTCATACGTCAGCTAGCTACTGTCGACATAACCTGAAGATCTTAGGAAGCTGTCATACGTCAGCTAGCTACTGTCGACATATCCTGAGGATCTAAGGAAGCTGTCATACGTCAGCTAGCTACTGTCAACATAACATGAAGATCTTAGGAAGCTGTCTTACGTCAGCTAGCTACTATCAACATAACCTGAGGATCTAAGGAAGCTGTCTTACATCAGCTAACTACTGTCGACATAACCTGGGGATCTAAGGAAGCTGTCATACGTCAGCTAGCTACTGTCGACATAACCTGGGGATCTTAGGAAGCTGTCATACGTCAGCTAGCTACTGTCCACATAACCTGAGGATCTAAGGAAGCTGTCATACGTCAGCTAGCTACTATCAACATAACCTGAGGATCTAAGGAAGCTGTCATACGCCAGCTAGCTACTGTCGACATAACCTGAGGATCTAAGGAAGCTGTCATACGTCAGCTAGCTACTGTCAACATAACATGAAGATCTTAGGAAGCTGTCTTACGTCAGCTAGCTACTATCAACATAACCTGAGGATCTAAGGAAGCTGTCTTACATCAGCTAACTACTGTCGACATAACCTGGGGATCTAAGGAAGCTGTCATACGTCAGCTAGCTACTGTCGACATAACCTGGGGATCTTAGGAAGCTGTCATACGTCAGCTAGCTACTGTCCACATAACCTGAGGATCTAAGGAAGCTGTCATACGTCAGCTAGCTACTATCAACATAACCTGAGGATCTAAGGAAGCTGTCATACGCCAGCTAGCTACTGTCGACATAACCTGGGGATCTAAGGAAGCTGTCATAAGGTTACTGTTGTAGTTTCTTTTTATTATCAAGCCGCAAGCAATAGGTTTACAATTTACTTAGATTGCGTTTATATACAGTTGTTGACTTTGGTATCCATTCCTTCCTGGTAGAAATGGCAGACATAGCATCATCACCATGGAAACATATTGGCATTTCACATGTCAAAGCATTTACTAATTAGAAGCTTTAATTAAATAGCTTTAAGTAATATCTGCATTTATTACATGATGTTCAAGACTTGTTCACAATGAAGGAACTCCTAAAGCTGATAAGAACTCCATATAATGCCAAACGTGTTTAATTTACAAAACACAGTATTTGTTGAAAGATTTTGACATTTTAAATGATTTATACACTTTTGTATGTTATTATTAAGATTATTTGTCAATTTGCAAACTAGTTGTGTTCATTTCCAGTCTGATGTAATATTGAGTCAGTACTAGTAGCTGTTGCATTATTGTTATTATTGTTTTAAAGAACTTTTTAAAGAAACGTTTTAAGATATGTTTGAAAAAGAGATATTTGAAAAATAATATTTTATCTAAACTGCCTTTTGATTAAGGTCTAGTCACTAGCAGATCAGAAGTCCAAACATGAAATAGGACTTCAATTTATGTAATATTTTTAAGCAAATAAGATAACACTTAATGTGATAGTATTTAGCATTTAATAGAGACTAATTTGTAGTTGACAAAAGGAGTATGGCGACAACGTATGAGTGGTTTTGTTACACAAGTGTGAACATGCATGTTATTTTGTTGGTTTGTGTGAGTGTGGTCTTCTTGAAGATGAATTAAAGCATCATTGTACTCATGAGCTATTTATTAGTCCTAGCAATATTTTTGCAGCAAGCAGTATCATAGTTGTAAGTAACAATGTAAGTCCTCATACCCAGTGTAGAGCCCATCACATACATCATTTAGACAAAGAGACACGTTGAGTCTTTTTTCTCAAGCCTAATGGGGCCAAATATTTGATGTTATCTGTAAGTCAATATCCAACCTGTGGCTATTTGCCATGAATAAATTATATTAAAAATCAATAAATTGTTTGTTGTATATATTAAAATAAATTAGATCTCTCTTGTAAGTCTGTTTATAAATATCTCTGTGTTCATGCTGTGCTAGTAAAATGAAGCTACATGTGAGGTGAGGTGATTAAAGGTGGTGCAGCACTTTTTTGCACAATTTGTTTTCTCAAATTGCCATTTATTATTAAAGTTTATACAATATATTATTACGTGGGATATCATTACACGACCTGATAAATCCTGTCAATAGAAAATGGTTATTCGTACTGGAAGAAAATTGTGTGACGTATAAAGTGACAGTAGTGTGGAACTCTTTAGTGTGGGAGGTAGATTGTAGGTCTGATGCGAAGTTGAGAGTTCAGACAGCAAGATGAATGGCAATTCCTTCATGGTGACCATGATTAACATTCTACTCTGTGTGTTTAGGTATCTTTACATCAGTCATATCACTTGAACTTCCTTCGAGCAGCCATTCTAATGTGAACACCTTAAAATGGCCACTCGAAGGGAAATGGACTCACATTGCTTAACCAAAACATGTATACCGTATCCGTTTAAAACTGTCTCAATTGATTGAGGAGTAATATTTAGCCACTTATTTACATTTTCGTGAGATTACTTTATTTCAGTAAGCACAGCGTGCTACAGTGCCTTTAAGGGTTTCATTTTCAAGAGTGTTTTCTTGCAATACCATTTTGTACTGTACATACCAGTATGTACTGGCTGAAAGTAGCGAACCATGGGTCTTATTGCACTGAAATTAAGTGTAGCATTGCATCCAAACCTACCATACTGCATGTATAGAACAGTTTTCTACAGCAGGTACAGTTGTTGTGTACCTTGTGAGATTCGAACCTCAGACCGCTTGACCAGAAAGGTGCTTACCACTTTACTATTTACCACTGGACTTTCGAATGTGATCACTACTGGGTTATCAAATAAGCTTACCACTATCGCCCCAAGCTACAGTTGATCTTTAGCCAATTGTACAAGTGTTCATTTGATGAGGTGTGTGGTAGTGAAGTGAAAAATGATGTACATGTTGACAGTACAACACCATCTACAGAACATCCCAGGTGACGTCAGGGACAGACAGATAGCACTCATGTCTTTGGAGGTATAATAAAAACATACAAAAGCATGGATGTGGGAATAAATCCAAATATATTCTAAAGCACAAATGAAGAAAAATGTCCTTAAGTCCTGCCAGTTGACCTCAGTCAGTCAGTGCTTTGAAGATCCACCTTTACGTGGGGTTCTTCCCTCCTCTCCGAGCAACACTTGAGACTCTCCATGAGGAACAGGACGTCCTCTGTGACGTCATCATGGTCCGGTCTCGACTCGAGGGAAAGACAAACTGCACCCACGCTCTGGAAGGTTAAGTCCACATTATGGAGACTGATGTTGAAATTAATTTTCTATGGTAACATTATAGCATCTGCAATGACTTGACTTTTAACCAATTTTAATCTGTGATATAACACTTGTCAGTGAACTTCAAGGAACCGTTACTGCTTTTATTTCACAATAAAACTAGATTACATCCCTTGTTTGGACAATGTATACTATGAAAACAAAATATTGCAACTCACCCCACAGCATATATCAATGAACACGTTGTTAGTTGAGACGGGTTCAAAACGCTGCTTGTTCTTGCTCTGGTCCAATATGAAGGCCACAACACGCCTGATGATGTCATTCTTTAAGTCAGATGAAACATCTAAGTTGAGTAGAAACTTCCCCAGCGAGATCATATCACATGTTGGAACACCAACGTAGACCCGAGCTAATGTAATGGACTTCCGTTGTCTGTCAGATGCTAAAAAGTTGCATAGAATAAGAAATTAAATCTATTTAAACGAAAACATCAGTTTACACCTCTGCAAATATTTGTTTTAAATTCTCTGTCAAAGAGATAATGTTACATATTGCTTTGTCCAATTTAATCTCACCTTTTGTTGATATATGAGTGTCGGTGTTACTCTTCTGCTCTATCGTCACTTTCTGAAAAATGTCATCAACTTGGAATAAGAAACCTGATGATTTGATTAACAGAGGACACTCGGTCAGTTCTTCCAATATATTTATAAACAACTACAACATAGCAGATCATATGACGGTTGTTCGTTAACATGTATGGTATAATTGAATAACGCGGAAAAAAAGACGACGTCCTGCTAGCGCTGAAACGACCGTTCACCCCGTATGACAGTAACTTGTAGAGAGTCCTTTAAAACTCAATATTATTATTACACAAAAATCTGGTGTCACATTAAGACGCAGACAAAAAAGACGATATCCTGTTGAAACGACTGCTTACCCTGGCCTGCAGGATACTCGGGAGTGTGTACAAGATGGGGTTCAGAGCCGAGTTGATCGGGAGAACCAAAACTGCAGTCCAGGCATACACCTCGTTGTTGATGCTCAACCCCTGCAAGGCCAGGATTCCTGGAAAGCACAAAGAAAACTGACAACATCGCTGGGATACGAACACTATTGGCAGAAAGAGGTTGAATAGAAAGCAATGGTGGTGTACACAAAGAGCTATGAACATATAACATATTTAGTCCTTTATTCCTGTTGAATTTCTTTGATTAAATCAGTGTTTTCTAATTGACTATAAAGCATTTCGACCTCTATGAAACAACTTACCCATGACGCCAACTGGAAACCAGCACAGAAAGTCAGTGAAGACAACCAGAAACAGGTTACGAGCCACTGTGGCATCAGAGGAGACTCCACTTCGTATGTTGGACGAGGATTTCACAGCCTGGTAGATGCAAGTCTGGCCGACTCCTATTACTAGAAAGAGCATGAAGTTGAAGCCTACAAATAAAGAGCTGGTGTACTGCCAACCAGGGTTTCTGGTGTTCGACAGAGGCAGGGCCAGACAAAGTCCGTTTTGGCTATAAATATTCCAGAACTCTAATGGCGGAAGCAAAGGAATTCCTGCCAGAGCCACAGCAATGGTCCATGTAATGATGACCGATACTGTGGTAGAGAGTTTTGTCATTCTGATCTGTTTAAATGGAAACTTGATTGCCAAGAATCTGTCGAGGGTGATGAGTGTGATGAAGATACAGGAGGCCTCAGACGAAATCGTGGAGATGAAGCCAGCAAACTTGCACAGACTGCTGTGCCTCCATCTGAAGTCATTCCACAGGTAGGAGCCTTTGAACCACAAGTCCATGATTCCAATGATGAACATATACACACCCATCAGACAGTCGGAGATGCATAGGTTGGTTACAAAGATTCCATAGCTTCTCTTGAGTGATTTGCGGTCATATTTGCATCTGAAGCAGAGGACAGCGATATTTCCAAACACTGCAAGTGCTCCAATAATCCACAACATGACTCGAAGAATGTCTTCACCAAGAAGGTCTGTGCAGGAAGATATCTGGTCCTGCTGTGAGCTGCGCATGCACGTGTGGATTCCAACTGTTTTAGGTCTAATGGAGTCACAGCACAGCTTGTAGGATTCTGTAAATAGTTCCTGCAGAGAATCCAAGCCTTTGAACACTGTTTTACTGAAGTGTTCAATGTTGTTACGGCGTAGATCAAGTATTTCCAAAGCCTGCAGGTCCGTAAACACACCCCTTCTTAATGAATTGACTCCACTGTTTGAGAGATTCAGTACTTTCAGATTATTCAAACCATTAAAACACCCAGGTGACCCAGAAGAAATGTCTCCAAACATAGTGTTGTGCAGATCTAACTTCTGAAGCAAAGGTACACCCAGAAAGGGAGAACTGTCTTCTGAAATAAGACGTCTGTTATCAGATAGGTCAAGGAACCGCAGCTTTGGGAATGATACAAATGAACTGTTTGAAAATATGTGAATGTTATTTCTTTTCAGATTTAACTTTCTCAAGTTCGGGAGACGATTAAATAGATCCTTAATATGGGTAATGTTACATTCAACAAGTGTCAGTTCGGTCAGATAATGTAAGTTGGAGAGGTCGGGAGACCCGGGCTTGATGTTTACTCCTGACAAGTCGAGTTTACGAACATCGCTTGGAATGGTATGACTCAGGTTGAAGTTCTCGTCACAAGTGATTACTCGACCATGACATAAACAAGAAGGCGGACATTCTACGTTACAGTAGCGTTCATCATCTCCTCCAGGACAATGTCTGGTTCCATCACAGAACTGATCCGGGTGGATGCAGATTTTCTCTCCCTCACACCGATAGTAGCCAGGACATTTCATTAACTCTGTAAAGTAACATAAATAAATTGGTTGCTTTCATCGTAACAGAAACAGTTATCTTCACCTTTTCTTGCTTATCTCCATCCCATTCTGGAACTACAGCAGAATTATGAAAATTACGATACTGTTCTTTTAAGAGTTTGGATGTTTCGAAAAAGATTGTTTTGCATCAAGCACCAGACAGATCCATGCAGTTCTCGTATTTATTTTCACATATTCACATACAAAAGTTCCATAGATTAGTTTGCAGATGGCGCACTTTCAGAGTCCAATGCATCGATGTTACAAATATACATTAAATATAATGAAAACTATTTGAAGAATCATCCAGACAGCTTGTTGTTTGATCAACATTACTCTTGGAAAAATGATCTCAAATATCATTTAATTGTTTAACCACCCCGTCATCAAACAGTCGACCACAAAAATGACGAATTTCCATATCAATTATTCGCATTAAGTTTACATATTTATTCTTTAATGTTATATCATTAGAATATCAACTGACCACATTTGGACTCGTCTTCTCCTTCGGGACAATCTTTGAACCCGTTACACACCAGCTCGATAGGAATACAGTAGGAAGACGGACACTTGAAGAACAGCGCAGGGCAACTGACCATTGCTGAGGAATTAAAAGTTTCACATATATTTGGCATTCATGAAGGAAGAAGAAAACGTGAGAACTGAAAGAAGTCAATACTAATTACACAAAATTAATAGAGCAGGTGTTGCCCTCACAAGAAGAAAAAGGTCGCATGACAACAGAAACAACTGATTAAGAGCAGTAACAGCCATTGATTCTTCAGTTTTGTGGTGACTTTTTCAAATTCAAACATCGTTGATAGAAAGAAGTGTTCAACTCACAGCAGTTTACGTCTTCATTTCTTCTGAACTCGGGCTTTCCAAACTTGTCTGGCTTCCAAATACAGGAATCCTCCTTTGTCTCTGATGCACTCGAATAAGATTGGTTTTGTCCTGTCAAATAATACAACAGAAATGTTATACCACACATCAAAATGTTTACTTTACAAAATAGAGAGATCTAATAGAACTTCACCCACCCATCTCGTCTTCTCTATTGAATCCATCACAGTCCACCCACTGATCTCCGAGCCAGGACGAGGGGATGCACTTTCCGTCGAAACACTCGAACCCTCCACACGTGTCTGAATAGTTCGAGAAGTTCATATTTGATGGGATATTGATGTTATATAAATAATTAAATTGACAATATCCATGAAACATAAAGGTACCCGTTATCATTCATGACTGAAGACCGATTTGAGTGCTTTGCTTTTTGAAGTAAACAATATAGGTAACAGTCACACATGAACATTATTGTGAAAGATCAAGACACCATACATCCTTTTGTTCAAACATAATAATTAATAGAAAGTTACCACAGTCGAGTTCATCTGATTTGTCGAAGCAGTCTGGAAGCAGATCACACTTCTTTGACATCTCAATACACTTCCCATTGTCACATCTCCACTCCTGGATTCCACATGGCGCCATATCTGCAACATATATAGCGATTATTACCCGAGGGAGTGTGTCATATGACTTTTACGAAACGAGTGTGAAATTTTGTATTGCCCGAGTGAGAGCGAGGGTTATACATAAATTTGTACGATTTTCGTAAAAGCCACATGACACACTTTCGAGTGTAATACTTGTTTAAAAAACTGTGATAGTACCGACTTCCTCTCTGAACCAATCACTAGGACAGAAATAGAGAACGCACTCAAAGTTTTAAAGTCAAATAAATCTCCAGGTATTGATGGAATACCCTCCGAATTTGACAAAAACGCTCAATTTATAGTTCCCTACTTAGAAATGTTATTTAATGCTGTTCTAGATAGTGGCGTATTTCCTGATAGTTGGAATGTTGGATTGATCGTTCCAATATTCAAAAAAGGTAATACACTTGACCAAAACAACTATCGTGGCATCTCTTTACTAAATGTAATGGGGAAATTATTTACCTCTATCCTTGAAGCCAGAATACGTGTCTGGCTGGATTTGAATGAAATTCTACATGAATGTCAAGCAGGGTTTAGACCAGACTACTCTACAGCTGATAATATATTCGTCCTGCAGGCCTTATGTAAGAAATATTTAAGAAAACCGAAACACAGGTTTTATGCAGCCTTTATAGATTTCCGAAAAGCATTCGATTTCATAGACAGAAATAAGCTGTTATATGCTCTTATTTCCAAAGGTGTACATGGGAAAATGCTGCGAATCCTTAAAGATATATACAACAAAGTATCTGCTTCTGTGAAAATAAATAATGTGCGCACAGAGCTATTTTCGACAACAACTGGACTACGCCAAGGCTGCATTTTAAGTCCAGTCCTTTTTATATTTTTCATTAACGAGTTGGTAGATGAGATGCATGCATGTGGTTTACGAGGAATATTTGTTAACAACGATATTAATGATATAGTATTACTGTTATTTGCAGACGATGTAACTCTCATCGATGACACAGTAATAGGTTTGCAGAAGAAACTTGATGTGTTAAAATCATTTTGCCTCAAATGGGGTCTAGAAGTTAACCTTGAGAAATCCTCTATAATAGTTTTTAGGAATGGTGGATATCTCAGAAAATCAGAAAAATGGTTGTATGATGGTATAAGTATGAATGTTTTATCTCATTACAAATATCTTGGTATCATTTTCACATCCAGATTAAACTGGTCCAAAGCATGTGAAACATTAGCGTTACAAGCAAGAAAGGCTTCGTTTCCAATATTTTCTCTATTTAAAACTTATCAGAATCTATCTCTTAGTGTTGCATCTACAATATTTGACAGTAAAATCGCGCCAATTCTGCTTTATGGTGCAGAAATATGGGGTTTTACATATCGTGAAAATATTGAAAAAGTACAGAGTTTATACCTCAAAAGATATCTTTGCGTCAGTAAAAATGTATCTTCAAATGTTGTGCTTGGTGAAACTGGGAGAAGCCACCTATGCGTGTATTATTTTTCCCGTTGTATTAAGTATTGGTGTAGACTACTCCATATGGAAGGTTGCCGATATCCAAAGGCATCCTACGAAATGTTAAAATCATATGACGACAATGGTACTTGGACTTGGGTATCTCATGTCCGACTTCTTTTATTTCATTAAGGATTTTCTTACGTGTGGATATCACAAGAGTGTGGGGATGTTACAAGTTTTATTAGTGCTTTTAAACAAAGATGTAAGGATATAGATATCCAAAATTGGTACCATAAAATATATTCTTCCTCATTCTTAAAACATTACTCATCTTATAAATCTATACTTGAGCCTGAAAAATATATTTTAGAGTTATGCCATGACAAAGATCTTTTACGCGTGTTATTCAAGTTTCGTGGTATGAGTCACAAACTTAAGATACAACTGTGTCGCTTTAATAAGGTAACTACTGACTATGTTAAATGTGATAAGTGCACATTTAATCTTGTTCAAGATGAGTATCATTTCTTGCTCATATGTCCATTTTATTCACAACAACGATCATTGACATCCCTAATTTCTATACTATAAATCCTACCAGATCAAAGTTTAACCAGTTACTCACAACAAAAGATGTAAAAGTGTTGAAAAATGTTGCCATTTATCTTAAACACAATTTACCTGTATAATGCTTCACCACCTGTACATGTGCTCAACATTTCCTTCATTTTTGTACTCTTGGTCATTTGGCCATACATACTGAATAAAACTCTTCTTCTTCTTCTTCTACTTGTTTTTTTATTACCCATTCTATTCCTTGCGACGGCATGGTACAGTGACGTCACGAACAATAATTGTTTATGACGTCACAGACGACTAAACACGGGAATTGTGCACATGTGCACATGTGTTCATATCGAAAATATTAACTCGGTTATTTTCCACCGTATGTGTGACAATATTAGATATGCGTATTGCTACATAAGACATATTGAAATGTATTACAATTTCATCATTGCAATGCGTATTATGGCAGAATTGTCTTGCACTACTTACATATAGAAGCAATATACACACTGTACAAAGTGTGGTCATGAGCTCTGCATGTTACCACAAGGGTAGCAGCGCTTGATTGATTTGTTTTCTTATTATGTTAATTATATCATTACGTTTGAGTGACAGAGGCGTATATGACCTCTCGAGAATTCTATACAGGCCTTTGTTTGATGGTATTGACATAGATTGACACTGGAAATTAAAAAAATTATAATTTAAAAAATATAATTCTAAATGTTTATAAATAACAATAACAGTTAATGGTAGTTACCACAATCATCTTCATCCGAGTTGTCCCCGCAGTCGTCAATGCCGTCACAGAAGTAGGTGAAGGAGACACACGCCCCGTTCTCACAGCGGAACATCGTCTCATCACAACTCTCGTCTTGTGAACCTTTACAGGTAATAGTTCATAGGGATTATAACAATCACATTATATGGGGAACAGCTCTTAAGGGTAATAACAATCCCTCTACACAAACAACAGTTCATAGGGGTTATAACAGTAACTGTATATCGGGAACAGTTCATAGGGGTTATAACAGTAACTGTATATCGGGAACAGTTCATAGGGGTTATAACAGTAACTGTATATCGGGAACAGTTCATAGGGGTTATAACAGTAACTGTATATCGGGAACAGTTCATACATTGTTGGGGTTATTACAATAACTTACAATTACAAAACAGGAACAATGAGTTTGTTTATTGTAAACTCGAACTTACCACACATATGTTTGTCACTCTTATCTTTACAGTGTACCTTCCCATCACAGAGTTTCAACTTGGAAATGAGTTCTCCGTTCGTACATGAAGTGAGAAGCGTTTCAGCTTTGCTGTTGGTCACTTTTGAAGACACTTTCGGGAGAACTAGAAGGTCTTCTGCATTGAAAGACATTAAACAACGTGTGGTACAGGAAAATATAGTTATAATACAAAACATTAGAACAATTAAAGTGATTGTATCATGTTGACAAGGCAAATATATCAACACATATAACAATAACAATAACCTATATAATATATAAAGACGTTA
Source organism: Gibbula magus (assembly GCA_936450465.1). NCBI lineage: Eukaryota > Metazoa > Mollusca > Gastropoda > Trochida > Trochidae > Gibbula > Gibbula magus. The sequence continues at coordinate 41,000,331 of OW388291.1, forward strand.
CTTAAGACACTGTCCGCCTTCTTGGATCCTGTCATAGGACCGGGAATGGTTAAACTGGTTTTAGACTGATTCAAGTTTCCATTTCCTTACCTTCTTCATATGTTATGGTAGGTAGGGATACGTATATATATTTATTTACGGTCTATCGCCTATGTTCACATAGTCTATGCCGGTGTGTAACAGCGTTTATAATTATATACATTATTGCATGTAATAAGAATTCTATGGACAACACGATATTTCTGTTTTGCTCTATAGGCTGCTCGGAATGATGTGATAGTGTATATTTTCCATTGATTTAAATCAAAATGTGTATTCAATTCCTTTCCCCATTTACTTTGGTAAGAATGCTTTTGGGTTCTGACGTCTTTGCGTAGCAGTTTGTTGTAGAATATACTTCATTTATTTTTATGAGGTGTTTCCAAGTTGGGAGGAATAAAACTTCTCTTTACTGAAATTGACCAAATCCTGTTTTGAATAATATGTCTACTGGGAAAGTTACAAGACAAGATACCAGAAACTATATACAAGCTATACTCACCATTTCGTCATGTCAAAACACCTCGGTGCAAAGACCCTGTACAATAATGTAAATACTCTGTAACAAATCACAAATACTCTTACACATATTAGACTAGACAAATGCTCTGTCGCACTTGAATATTCATAATTATTATCACAGGTACTCCACCTTCACTATAACCAAGTTCCCCGCCAGTTTGATAATGCATAGTAAACATGCTCATTTTACGTTACACTATTTTCATAGTACTTTATTTTTCTTATTGCACTCACCATATTCATAATTTGTTTTAGTGAGAGCATCCTTGGTGCAGATAAACTGCCTGGTGATCTTTTCCCCACAGAATACGTCCTTCCATCCTAACTCGCCATCCCAGAATACACAGCGCTCCATGCTGCCTCCATCCGGTTCTTCAGCTTCCCTGGTATAAACAAAATGCAATTTCTGAAGTGATAGGCAAGATGCAAACAAGCTTATTCAGTAAAATGACGTTGGTCGTGATGAAAGACTGACAGCCTATCAATACCTAGATAATTCACGCTTTTACAGCAGCCCATGTCAATGGATGGCAATATCGATTATCAAGGCGCTGATACAACTGCAAACATTTCCCATCTTTTTAAGCTTTTATGTCATGGTTTGACTTTAGAACGTCTGTCCAGATGGATGCGTAACGATGCAAGAGACAAGCAGGTCAATCCATTGGATTTAACGCTCTCAGGTTTATCTTTGGAAATCCGGTCGAGTCCAAAGTTTGACGCGATGCTAACATTTTTTTACAAACAAATTTCATTATTTAAATGCCCTGCATGAGTTCTCTGGAAATTTTCAGGTTACAATTATTTTTGTCAATTTTTTTTTCCAATGGAATTTTTTTTTCCAATCGAATTTTTCCAATTAAAATTTCTTTTCCAATGTGGAAAAGGGTGGTAGGATTAGTCATTAAAGGCATTTGATCCAAAGTCACCATTTCATCAAAGTCAATACTTAATCAAAGTCAATATTTCACTTAATTCAAAATATCTTTTTCAAAGTCAACATTTTATTTAAGTTAAACTTTTATAAAAGTCAATAAATATTTTCAAAGACAACATTTCACTAAAGTCAATATGTGATCAAAGTCAACATTTCACTAAATTCAAAAAAATATTTTTTCAAAGTTATCATTTTATTTAAATTAAACTTTCACAAAAGTCAATAAATATTTTTAAAGTTAACATTTCACCAAATAAATACTTGATCAAAGTCAACATATCACTAAATTCAAATTATCTTTTTCAAAGTCAACATTTTATTTAAGTTAAACTTTCACAAAAGTCAATAAATATTTCCAAAGTCAACATTTCATCAAAGTCAACATTTCATCAAAGTCAATACTTGATCAAAGCCAATATTTCACTTAATTCAAAATAACTTTTTCAAAGTCAACATTTTATTTAAGTTAAACTTTAACAAAAGTAAATAAATATTTTCAAAGTCAACATTTCACTAAAGTCAATATGTGATCAAAGTCAACATTTCACTAAACTCAAAAAAATCTTTTTCAAAGTCAACATTTTATTTAAGTTAAACTTTTATAAAAGTCAATAAATATTTTCAAAGACAACATTTCACTAAAGTCAATATGTGATCAAAGTCAACATTTCACTAAATTCAAAAAAATATTTTTTCAAAGTTATCATTTTATTTAAATTAAACTTTCACAAAAGTCAATAAATATTTTTAAAGTTAACATTTCACCAAATAAATACTTGATCAAAGTCAACATATCACTAAATTCAAATTATCTTTTTCAAAGTCAACATTTTATTTAAGTTAAACTTTCACAAAAGTCAATAAATATTTCCAAAGTCAACATTTCATCAAAGTCAACATTTCATCAAAGTCAATACTTGATCAAAGCCAATATTTCACTTAATTCAAAATAACTTTTTCAAAGTCAACATTTTATTTAAGTTAAACTTTAACAAAAGTAAATAAATATTTTCAAAGTCAACATTTCACTAAAGTCAATATGTGATCAAAGTCAACATTTCACTAAACTCAAAAAAATCTTTTTCAAAGTCATCATTTTATTTAAATTAAACTTTCACAAAAGTCAATAAATATTTCCAAAGTCAACAATTCACATAATTCAAAATATATTTTAAAAGTCAACATGTCATCAAATTCAATATTTTATCAAAGTAAAACTTCCACCAAAGTCAATAAATATTTCCAAAATCAACATGTCACAAACATTATACACTGTCGGCCAAGAGAAACGCCTACTTGATTTTCCTTAAAATGTAAGATGAAATAATTTCTTAAATATAATTAATGTGGTCTTCACGTTATGCTGAAACAATAATTGATATGAAAGTCCATTGAAACCGTTGAAAAACTGTGATTACAGTCATTAACATTCATGAAAAACACGCCCAATGAACACCGCTTTTTCTGGTTGATTCACTCGCGCACCGTAACCACGTACATTTGTAGCGTCATCACCACTTTAATGCTAATGCGTGCCTGTATTGTTCCTCATGGTGGTATAGAAATCTGTTTCAAATGTTTTCCTTACCAAGCACTAATCGAAAACTGAACATTTCTGTTGTCTCATTTTAACAATTATCATTCTTTCGTGACATGACAACTTCTAAAATTTGAATATATTACACAGAAAAAGTACTACTTCATAATGCTATAATATTGATAAACTGCTTATTATAGTTTTAACGAAATCTGATAAGATAACTGGTAGGCGTTTCTTTTGGCCGACAGTGTATTTCCAAAATCAATATTTCATCTAACTCAATATATAATTTTTTATTATTAAAATCAACATTTCATTGAAAACTTCACCAAAGTCAATAAAATAGAATTATAATATTTCATAAATTCCTTATTTTCAAAACTGCCTTCAATGACTAATCCTACATATTTCCATGAAAAAAATTCCATTGGAAAACAAAATCCAAATTCCATTGTTCAAAAATTGAAAAACATAATTTTAACCATAACATTTACAGAGAACTCATGCAGGGCATTTAAATAATAAAATTTGTTTGTAAAATTTTTTTAATCGCGACACCTTTATTGTTGCGACAAACTTCGGACTCCAGATTTTCCGAAGATAAACTGGAGAGCATTATTTATATATAACGCAATACAAAATTAACTTGTGCCACAAACCTTCCACCATATACTCCAATGGTTCATAAATGCCAGTTTTATCTTCAAGTAAAATCAAATTTCTAAGCGGCACGAAGTCCCCTTTCAATAGTCTTAGATTCCACTGACCAGTTGGAGTAAACCAGAGGTGTTTTGTCCTGCCACCGGAAGAGACCCTGAAACATTCCTGGGGAGTGAGTGCCATCTTTAGTGAGTCCTGTAACATACATGTTCCGAATTGAAAATATCAGATCTACATAAACCATCACAGAGTCTGTTAGTGGTCGAATCATGGAATGTTTAAAACATCTCCTAAATGTTACTACATATCTAATTGGAGACAGCTCCAGGAAACACCATTCTCTCTCGGCAGAGGTTCCTCCCTACAGAGTTTCTGTGGTAACAATAGAAAGTCAAAGGGAGAAACCTCTGTGATAAAAGGGAAACATAGAGGCAAGTTTTAGTTGATCCAAACTGATTATTACTCTGTGTATGGTTCAATAGGATACGTATGTTTTTCTAGGTCATCATGACGACGACTTTATATAACTATATGTTCGCCCTAATACAAAATGAATTAAAGCCTGGTGTATATTTAACATCACCTCTCACCTATGTATGTTTCCTTGTAGTTGAACGGCATTTTGCCAAGAAGAAATTCCTCTTCCTGGGAATCGTGAATTTTGACAAGGGAAGCCTTAACAGAGTTGCAGCGACGCCGTGCCTCGTTCCAGGAGATGAGGTCATCTTCCTTGTGAATCCAGTAGCAGTTCTCTCCCTGATGTATCCAGCCATCCACCTCGCCACACACTACCAAACATAGACATTCACGGGTGTGTGGATCTTTCCAAACTATGGACACAAATGCATCCATCTAAGGTGGTAATGAGACATAAGAAGAGCGTGAATTCCTATTACAATGCATCGGGATATAGTATAGTACAGTATAGTATAGTATAGTATAGTATAGTATAGTATAGTATAGTATAGTATAGTATAGTATAGTATAGTATAGTATAGTATAGTATAGTAAAACAATTCACCTGATGAATTAAAAAATATGTGTTCCGAAACATCGTGTATGCTCACAATAAAGAAGTTGTTATACAGAGATCTTGCTATTGGGAATTATAATATAATTTATACTTATATTTGTGAATGATAGAAAAATAAGTAATTTCATGTATCTGCCAGGTGATAGCAGAAGCTCATTCCGGATAAATAGATTCCTTGCAATGACATTCATCTGCCTTGTAACTAATCTGACCCAAACGATAGCTGCTGTGGAACACAATTTTGGGAGATAAATAGAATATCATACTGAATAAAAAAAATAGAACCACTGGCTCTGAAGCTCATCATGAATCATGTTATTAATTATCCCTAAGGAAAAGGTTAAGATATCACATAATAAGTCATTGCTCAGTCATCAAATTTATTATCAAAATTGGTTACACATTAATCCATATTCATTATAAATAATGTAGACCGCTGCAGTTTATTGTTTTACTTCCTATTTTTATCCTGGAATTATCAACATTTATTACATAATGAAAAAGAGCCCCTATTTGTTTCTAAAAATCCTGTTTCTCATAGGCTCATAGTTTCATAGGATCCTTTTCAATATTTAATTAATAACTTTCTATTGAGCATCTGAGTGTAAGACTAAATCAGTAACACAGCAGAGAAGTAACCTGAAACCTCCTTGTATTAGCAAGCTGCTGTTTGCATCTCTGCCAGGGAGTGGTCACTCCCCCGGTCAACACCTGCAAGTATGCAACATGCAGACCCTGGACTCACAGCCAGTAAATTATATATTTTAAATTTTGTTTTCCCCATCTTTATTTACTTTTCCTTATTGGAAAAGAAGATGTGGTATCACAAACTCATGTAGCTAGTCTTATCTTACTTCATCACCAGTCATATTTAGTTCACATATCTAATGTAAAATAAAACATTTGTTAACCCTTTTTAAAAAATTTCCTATGCATCCTGTCACAATATTCAGTTCACAGGCTATTCAATAGTTCTTATTTCACATTGATTACATCAAACATGTCCATAATGTAGTATTAGTCTTAAGCTGACATATGAAGTGCACATAAAATCTCATTATCTTCACAGTTCATTAAAACAGCTGTTTTAAGTGATTACCCCTGTGATCCATATTTGGGGTCACAAGATCACCAAATCTACAATTTAGAATCCCCATTGGCCAAAAAGTCTGTACATAACATTTTAGCTTTCTAGAGCTTTTGGGACTGGAGAAAAAGATGAAAAATGATTTTTAGGTTGTGACCCTGTGGCCCTTATTTGGGGTCACAGGGTTACTAAATCTACAATTTAGAATTCCCATCAGTCAAGGAGTCTGTACATTAAATTTCAGCTCTCTGGAGTCATTGGTTCTGGAGAAGAAGATGAAAATAGCTTTTAAGGTTATGACCCCTGGGGCCCTTATTTGGGGTCACAGGGTCACCAAATCTACAATTTAGAATCCCCATTGGCCAAGGAGTCTGTACATAACATTTCAGCTCTCTAGAGTTATTGGTTCTGGAGAAGAAGTCGAAAAAGTGAAAAGTTTACGGACGGACGGACGGACGGACGGACAGATGGACGGACGCCATCCCATGCCATAAGCCCATCGGGCCTTTCAGGCCTGAAGAGCTAAAAATAGACAGTTATTATTTCACAAATCGAAGATAGTGAAACTTTTTTCTTTTTTTTTATAATTTTATTTCTTTTTCAGATACACAGACATATATATGATATTACATTCATAGTACAAACGTTTTCAATAGAAGTACAAACACATATTAGTACAGAACAACTGCAAAACAAAAATACAGGAATTCACTTAAAGTTCTCTCGTTTCTTTTTAAACCTGGCATTTGACATTCAAGAAGTTGCAGTGAGTTTTAAATGGTAAATAGATTATGGCATACGGACCAGAATTTAGTGAATTTCGAATAGTTACATCCTGAGTAACATACGAGTTTGTCAATTTCGTAGGCATGTTTTAAATCTTGTTTTATTGTATGAAGTTGCGGTAAAGATCCTTTTAATTTGGATATGTATATATTATACTTGACAGTTGTTATAAATATATAGTGAAACTTGGTATCCCGTTTGAAAAATATTAGATTCTTTTTAATTTTCAAATAACTGGACGAATAAGTGTAAACCATATGGTGTCAATGTTATCACTATTTTGAATACTTGTCCTTATTAGATTCTTTTTAATTTTCAAATAACTGGACGAATAAGTGTAAACCATATGGTGTCAATGTTATCACTATTTTGAATACTTGTCCTTATTAGATTCTTTTTAATTTTCAAATAACTGGACGAATAAGTGTAAACCATATGGTGTCAATGTTATCACTATTTTGAATACTTGTCCTTATTAGATTCTTTTTAATTTTCAAATAACTGGACGAATAAGTGTAAACCATATGGTGTCAATGTTATCACTATTTTGAATACTTGTCCTTATTAGATTCTTTTTAATTTTCAAATAACTTGACGAATAAGTGTAAACCATATGGTGTCAATGTTATCACTATTTTGAATACTTGTCCTTATTGACCTAAATGAGACATTTTATGACATCAGATAACTCATTATGAAAGTTTCTTGCTTCCACCACAGTCCCTCGTTTGCCAGCAATCATCTTCAGTTCCTCTGGGTTAGACTGTGCACCGATTCCAATAGCAATGAATGGATATGATGGTCTCAGCTCGCTCCAAGCTTGACTTTAACAACTGCGGCTCTTGTGATATACCATTAGGTAACAAGATAACCAGTTTGAAGGCATCGGGCCTGTGGCCGTTCTCTTCTTTGAACAACACATGTACAGTCGTTTTAATAGCATGACCGGTCATTGTGTTCCCACCATAATACGGTATCTTCATTTTGGCTTCCTCCACATCTCTACTGGAATCCTAAGTATCCAGGGTGAACTGCATGGTGGTGCCAGTGCTGCCGACGGCCAGTCCTATCCTCATGTTACGTCAATGTTGAAATATCTCGTGATGTGTTTCACAGTAGCCACCAAATGTCTGTAATTTTCCGGACCAACACTGCCAGATCCGTCCAGAAGAAACACTAAGTCGAGGGTGTCCTTCATGCAGCTATTGATGCCAAGTCTCTCACCTTGGATAACTAATGTATCAATGTTATTATTTGCAGAAGACGCGTTTTGTGACAGTCGTTACATATAAAGATAGCGTTACATATAAAGAAAGTTGCATATAAAGATGGCGTATCAAAGTAAAGAAGGACCAATTTCAGAAAACTGTCCATACTAACGTAATTCCTATTGTGCATCATTACACTGGAGTTGATGCAGAGAGTTTAACTGACTTAGATATATCAGTTATTTCTATAAACATGCGATCTTAGAATGAAACTGAAAAAATATATATCAATAAATGAATTCAATAAACAATACTTTCGTCCGATATCGGCAAACTTAAAATATCAGTTTGTTGTTACATAGGAATATCTTTTCATGAAAATCAATTCTTCACGGAATCACGTGCCTCAACCAGGGAACAATGTTCAGTTTTATGAAAGAGGTCTCAAATTCCCATAATTTTATCTCTTCAAAGGTTCATATCTTCCAATCATTCTATCCCCACAGAGGTTACTCAAGTCATGTTTTCCCATCATGATATCCCGAAAAGGTTACTCAAATGATGTTATACATCAAGGCACATTCATCACACTTTGAATTGAGTTCTTTTTTCTGGGAGAACACCCATGTGAAAAAAAGTAGGACATTACATACCCTATCAAGAGCGCTTTACACTTCCTCGCCTCATATCAAGACAATGCGGGTGGAGAGATTGACTGATGAGGTCTATTCTGCTGTCCTAGAAATGTACTAGATATTCTAGGTGCGCTTTATTTAACCTGGATCACCTATAGTTCAATATTTACACACTCACATAAGTCTTTAAATTTTTGGTATATAAAAAGTAACACCCCCATCCTCTAGAATGTTCTAGAATAAGAGGCCTTTGCTATGGTCACAAAGGTTACTCAAGTCATATCTTCATATCCTAGCTATCCCCACAGAGGCTGATCAAGTCATATAATCCAATAATTATGTCTCTAACCAGGTTACTTAAGTCATATTATTCCATATACGACACATTTGTTATATTTGTGTCGTTTTGTAGGTTATTCTTTTCTTTCACAGAGATTGCTTAAGTCATATACTCCCATCATTCTATTCCCACAGTTATTTTTCAAGTTTTATCTTCCCATCACGATATCCTCAAAATAGGTTGATTAAGTCATTCTATCCCCACAAAGATTGCTTAAGTCACATCTCACCATCAGTCTATCCCCACAAAGATTGCTTAAGTCATATCTCACCATCAGTCTATCTCCACAGTAGATACTATAGCCATATCATCCCATCGGTCTATCCCCACAGTAGTTGCTATAGCCATATCATCCCATTAGTCTCTCCCCACAGTATACAGTTGCTATAACGTTATAAACCTCTAGTGACGTCACTCTATTGTTCTATTAGGTTCTACTTTTACCGGGTAAACCTCTATTGTCAGTTTGCAGGGCGTTCTCCAAGAATGCCCAGGGCTTTCTCTAGGAATGCCCGGGGCTTACTCTAGAATCTATCGGAATTTATTTTGATTGGGAATTATACACGTTTTGAAATACTTTGATTCAAAGTCCGTCTTCCTCATGTTGGTTGAAACGACGTTGACGTTTTTTGAAACGGTAAACACGAATAAGGTATTCACAGTTCATAATAAACTGTACAGAATACCATTATATACTTTAAGTCAATTGCTTTTTAATTCTACCCCAGAAACAGAACCAACTCTTGGATGAACGGATTATAGGCCTATATGCCGAGAACAGAAAAAAGATAAAAGTATATATAAAAAATCTACTGACGTGCAAAAGAAACGTCCAGACATTTTAAAAAGAGCAGAAAATGAAATATTGATGTCGTAGAAAGTATATTGTGAATGCATTTGATAGACACATGTTTTGTAAAGTAGTACTCACAATTTCAACCTTCAGAGTATGATACTTTTATTTATTCAGACTGTTCAAATACACATGGGGTGTTAAAATCGCTTTTTCAAGATGTTTTTTCGCCACAATATTTGCTTTTAAGTTTTAAAAATTAAAAAGTAGATATTTAAGTGTCTTCAACATAAATAACGTCTTGGATTTCAATTTGTTGACGCATCATTACTGTAGGATGGCACAAAACAAGCCAAAAATTGCTCTTGACTCTTCTATCTCGTCAAATTAAGGAGATTCCAAAAAAATCTCTTTAAACGTGTCTCAAAAATATGAAGAGATAATTTTTTTAAATTCATGTAAAGTATGCTGTTTCAGTTGTATTTATCGCCAGTGGATTGAAATATATTGCATTTTGTAGGGGGACGTGAATATATTTGGGGACGTCTTATGTTCTAGTGAACGGCAACCACACTTGTCAAAACGTAACAAAACAAAAAAGTAACAAATTTAACACTTGCAGAAAACACATTTCCAAGTGCAAAGGTTTAAATACCCTTCGAAAGTCTGATAAAACAAAGAATGGCCTATCGTTAGCATAACTATTAAAGACGTTCCTACTGTTTAACACTGTGTTAGATACTGGCGTTTTTCCAGACAACTGGAATATCGGAATGATTATACCATTGTATAAGAAAGGTAATAAGGATGATCCTAACAACTATCGTGGTATTTCATTGTTGAATATGATTGGTAAAATATTTACCTCGATCCTTGACTTCAGAATTCGGAACTGGATGGAATTACATGATATTTTAAATGAATGTCAAGCTGGATTTAGAGCTGACTATTCAACAGTCGATAACATATTTGTACTTCAATCTCTATGCCAAAAATATTTACGAAAACCCAAACATTTTATGCAGCTTTTATCGATTTTAAAAAAGCATTTGATTTTGTAAATAGAAATAAGCTTTTATATGTACTTCTCACTAAAGGTGTTCATGGTAAAATGTTCAAATTGTTGAAAGATATGTATGATAAGGTATCAGCTTGCGTTAAAGTTGGAAATAAGAGGTCTGAAATATTTGAAACATCATCAGGGGTAAAGCAAGGTTGCATGCTAAGTCCAGCCCTGTTCATATTTTTTTATAAATGAGCTTGTTGATGAAATGCATAATTGTGGATTAAGAGGAATATTTGTCAAAGATGGTTTGAATGATATTTTATTACTGCTTTTTGCAGACGATGTTACCTTGCTTGATGACACTGTAATTGGCTTGCAAAGAAAACTTGATACATTGTATCGATTCTGTTCGAAATGGTGTTTCCAAGTCAATCCAGACAAATCATGTATAGTTGTATTTAGAAACGGTGGGTATCCAAAGAAATCTGAAAAATGGTTTTATAATGGAAACCAAATGGAAGTGGTTTCACACTATAAATATCTCGGTGTTGTCTTTTCCACTAAATTGATATGGTCCAAGGCATGTGAAACGCTAAGTCTTCAAGCCAAGAAAGCCTCGTTTCCTATTTTCAAAATGTTTAATGATTTTCCAAATATGTCTTTGAAAGTCGCCTCAGCGATATTTGACAGAAAAATCGCTCCGATATTATTATACGGTAGTGAAATTTGGGGCCATTCTTATCGTGCCCATATTGAGAAAATACAATGCTTCTTTTTTAAACGTTATCTATGTGTAAATAAAAATATTTCCTCCAAAGCAGTCCTTGGTGAAATTGGAAGAACAGAATTGTGTGTTAACTATTACAGCAGATGTATAAAATATTGGTGCAGATTATTACATATGGACGATCATCGTCACCCCAAATCATGTTATGATATGTTAAAGTTACAAGATGATAATGGAAGCTGCAGCTGGGTCACGCACGTACGTCTACTTTTATTCCGTACAGGATTTACATATGTTTGGATTGTACAAGAATGTGGGAGTATTGATATGTTTGTGAGAGAATTTAGACAAAGATGCCAAGATATTGAAATTCAAAATTGGCATTCCAGAATCACAACATCATCTTTTCTAAAAGATTATGGAGCAATCAAGTCTGTCCTTGAACCAGAAAAATACATCTTGAGACTAAATAACAATAAAGATCTTATACGCATGTTATGTAAATTTCGCTGTTTAAGCCACAAGTTGAACATTCAACAACAACGATATAATGTTGATATACCTAGAAATGTACTCATTTGTGACAAATGTAATTTGAATGTTATACAGAATGAATTTCATTTTTTACTCGTACCGGTATGTCCATACTATTCTGTACATAGAGAATTGTATATACCTCGTTATTACCATACTTTTCCATCAGAATTGAAATTCAAACAACTTTTAGCAACAACAAATGTACAAATATTGAAATCTGTTGCAATCTATCTGAAACGCAACCTGCCTGTATGAAATGTAATAATACTATACTTATGAAATGTAATACTATAATTGTACATACATCTGTCCATCCGCAAAATGTATTTGTAATTGTACTCTTGGCCATGAGGCCTTTAATACTGAATAAACTACTACTACTACTACTACTACCTACCAATTGTCCATGTCAAGAAACATTTAAAATCAAATAATCTTTCTATCTTAACAAAGAAAGGTAATGGTTTTATGGCTGTATGAATAGTTTCTGTTTTATGGTGATAATCATATTTGCTATATAACCGTATATAAATTTAGATGAATGATGTAATAAAATAAAACATATTTTTTACACTGAAGAGTTATCTTCCTTTGCCAATTTTTTTTCATAAATATTGAACTTTAACACCCATTATCTCAGAAAATAGGTCCGTGACATATATGTTTATAAGTCTTCAGCAGTACATTTTCATATTTGAATTGTTAATTGTTTTCATACTTGAATCGTTTTTAATTTTTTTTTCTATTCTTGAACAGGACTTTTAAAGTTGTTTCTGCAGAATCCATTGTCGATATTGTATTTTTATCATATAAGGCTGACACAATTAAACTTACAAATTACATAAATCCCTTTTCTATTCTAGTCACATTCCATTTTTAGCTCATCAGGCCTGAAAGGCCCGATGGGCTTATGGCATGGGATGGCGTCCGTCCATCTGTCCGTCCGTCCGTCCGTCCGTCCGTAAACTTTTCACTTTTTCGACTTCTTCTCCAGAACCAATAACTCTAGAGAACTGAAATGTTATGTACAGACTCCTTGGCCAATGGGGATTCTAAATTGTAGATTTGGTGACCCTGTGACCCCAAATAAGGGCCCCAGGGGTCATAACCTTAAAAGCTATTTTCATCTTCTTCTCCAGAACCAATGACTCCAGAGAGCTGAAATTATATGTACAGACTCCTTGGCCAATGGGGATTCTAAATTGTAGATTTGGTGACCATGTGACCCCAAATAAGGGCCACAGGGGTCATAAGCTATAAAGCTATTTTCATCTTCTTCTCCAGAACCAATGACTCCAGAGAGCTGAAATTATATGTACATACTCCTTGGCCAATGGGGATTCTAACTTGTAGATTTGGTGACCCTGTGACCCCAAATAAGGGCCTCACAGGCCATTACCTAAAATCCTGTTTTCATCTTTTTCTCCGGAACAAAAAGACCTAGAAGGCTGTAATATTGTATGCAAACTCTTAAGCAAATGGGGATTCTAACTTGTAAATTTGGTGACCCTGAGACCCCAAATATGGGCCACAGCCAAAAAAACTGTCGAAATTGAATTTTGAACTGATATTTTATGTGCACTTCTTTCACTTTATTTGAAATGTATGTCGACTTGAAAGAACAATTTACATTGTGGACATGTTTGTCAAATTGATGTAATCAATGTGAAATGAGAACTGTTGAATAGCCTATGAAATGAAAATTGTGACAAGTCATAAAGGACTAAATTGAAGAGGAGTTAAGAATTCTTTTATTTTACATGAGATATGTGAACTGCATATGACTGGTGATGAAATGATAAGATAAGATTATTTTCATCTTCTTCTCCAGAAAGAAAAGACCTAGAAGGTTGTCATGTTGTGTAATGAGTCTTTAGCCAATGAAGATTCTAAATTGTAGATTTGGTGACCCTGTGGCCCCAAATAAGGGCCTCACAGGCCATTACCTAAAATCTTGTTTTCATCTTTTTCTCCGGAACAAAAAGATCTAGCAGGCTGTAATATTGTATGCAAACTCTTTAGCCAATGGGGATTCAAACTTGTAAATTTGGTGACCCTGAGACCCCAAATATGGGCCACAGCCAAAAAAACCTGTCGAAATTGAATTTTGAACTGATATTTTATGTGCACTTCTTTCACTTTATTTGAAATGTATGTCGACTTGAAAGAACAATTTACATTGTGGACATGTTTGTCAAATTGATGTAATCAATGTGAAATGAGAACTGTTGAATAGCCTATGAAATGAAAATTGTGACAAGTCATAAAGGACTAAATTGAAGAGGAGTTAAGAATTCTTTTATTTTACATGAGATATGTGAACTGCATATGACTGGTGATGAAATGATAAGATAAGATTATTTTCATCTTTTTCTCCAGAACGAAAAGACCTAGAAGGTTGTCATGTTGTGTAAAGAGTCTTTAGCCAATGGAGATTCTAAATTGTAGATTTGGTGACCCTGTGACCCCAAATAAGGGCCTCACAGGCCATTACCTAAAATCTTGTTTTCATCTTTTTCTCCGGAACAAAAAGATCTAGAAGGCTGTAATATTGTATGCAAACTCTTTAGCCAATGGGGATTCAAACTTGTAAATTTGGTGACCCTGTGACCCCAAATATGGGCCACAGCCTAAAAAAAACCTTTGAAAATGAATTTTGAACTGATATTTTATGACAGTTCAACCACTTTATTTGAAATGTATGTCGACTTAAGATAACAAACTACATTGTGGACATGTTTGTCAAATTGATGTAATCAATGTGAAATGAGAACTATTGAATAGCCTATGAACTGAAAATTGTGACAAGGCATAAAGGACTAAATTGAAGAGGAGTTAAGAATTCTTTTATTTTACATGAGATATGTGAACTGCATATGACTGGTGATGAAATGATAAGATAAGATTATTTTCATCTTCTTCTCCAGAACGAAAAGACCTAGAAGGTTGTCATGTTGTGTAATGAGTCTTTAGCCAATGAAGATTCTAAATTGTAGATTTGATGACCCTGTGGCCCCAAATAAGGGCCTCACAGGCCATTACCTAAAATCCTGTTTTCATCTTTTTCTCCGGAACAAAAAGATCTAGAAGGCTGTAATATTGTATGCAAACTCTTTAGCCAATGGGGATTCAAACTTGTAAATTTGGTGACCCTATGACCCCAAATATGGGCCACAGCCTAAAAAAAACCTTTGAAAATGAATTTTGAACTGATATTTTATGACACTTCAGCCACTTTATTTGAAATGTATGTCGACTTTAGATAACAATCTACATTGTGGACATGTTTGTCAAATTGATGTAATCAATGTGAAATGAGAACTATTGAATAGCCTATGAACTGAAAATTGTGACAAGGCATAAAGGACTAAATTGAAGAGGAGTTAAGAATTCTTTTATTTTACATGAGATATGTGAACTGCATATGACTGGTGATGAAATGATAAGATAAGATTATTTTCACCTACTTCTCCAGAACGAAAAGACCTAGAAGGTTGTCATGTTGTGTAATGAGTCTTTAGCCAATGAAGATTCTAAATTGTAGATTTGGTGACCCTGTGGCCCCAAATAAGGGCCTCACAGGCCATTACCTAAAATCCTGTTTTCATCTTTTTCTCCGGAACAAAAAGATCTAGAATGCTGTAATATTGTATGCAAACTCTTTAGCCAATGGGGATTCAAACTTGTAAATTTGGTGACCCTGTGACACCAAATATGGGCCACAGCCTAAAAAGAACCTTTGAAAATGAATTTTGAACTGATATTTTATGACACTTCAATCACAATGATTTGAAATATATGTCTACTTTAGATAACAATCTACATTGTGGACATGTTTGTCAAATTGATGTAATCAAAGTGAAATGAGAACTATTGAATAGCCTATGAACTGAAAATTGTGACAAGTCATAAAGGAATAAATTGAAGAGGAGTTAAGAATTCTTTTATTTTACATGAGATATGTGAACTGCATATGACTGGTGATGAAATGATAAGATAAGATTATTTTCATCTTCTTCTCCAGAACGAAAAGACCTAGAAGGTTGTCATGTTGTGTAATGAGTCTTTAGCCAATGAAGATTCTAAATTGTAGATTTGGTGACCCTGTGGCCCCAAATAAGGGCCTCACAGGCCATTACCTAAAATCCTGTTTTCATCTTTTTCTCCGGAACAAAAAGATCTAGAAGGCTGTAATATTGTATGCGAACTCTTTAGCCAATGGGGATTCTAACTTGTAAATTTGGTGACCCTGTGACCCCAAATATGGGCCACAGCCTAAAAAAACCTTTGAAAATGAATTTTGAACTGATATTTTATGACACTTCAATCACAATGATTTGAAATATATGTCTACTTTAGATAACAATCTACATTGTGGACATGTTTGTCAAATTGATGTAATCAATGTGAAATGAGAACTATTGAATAGCCTATGAACTGAAAATTGTGACAAGGCATAAAGGACTAAATTGAAGAGGAGTTAAGAATTCTTTTATTTTACATGAGATATGTGAACTGCATATGACTGGTGATGAAATGATAAGATAAGATTATTTTCATCTTCTTCTCCAGAACGAAAAGACCTAGAAGGTTGTCATGTTGTGTAAAGAGTCTTTAGCCAATGAAGATTCTAAATTGTAGATTTGGTGACCCTGTGGCCCCAAATAAGGGCCTCACAGGCCATTACCTAAAATCCTGTTTTCATCTTTTTCTCCGGAACAAAAAGATCTAGAAGGCTGTAATATTGTATGCAAACTCTTTAGCCAATGGGGATTCAAACTTGTAAATTTGGTGACCCTGTGACCCCAAATATGGGCCACAGCCTAAAAAAAACCTTTGAAAATTAATTTTGAACTGATATTTTATGACACTTCAATCACAATGATTTGAAATATATGTCTACTTTAGATAACAATCTACATTGTGGACATGTTTGTCAAATTGATGTAATCAATGTGAAATGAGAACTATTGAATAGCCTATGAACTGAAAATTGTGACAAGGCATAAAGGACTAAATTGAAGAGGAGTTAAGAATTCTTTTATTTTACATGAGATATGTGAACTGCATATGACTGGTGATGAAATGATAAGATAAGATTATTTTCACCTACTTCTCCAGAACGAAAAGACCTAGAAGGTTGTCATGTTGTGTAAAGAGTCTTTAGCCAATGGAGATTCTAAATTGTAGATTTGGTGACCCAGTGGCCCCAAATAAGAGCCCCGTAGGCCATTACCTAAAATCCTGTTTTCATCCAGAACAAACTAGAAGGAATATTTTGTTCAGAATGTTTAGATGTTTTGATGACAAGGCTTAGAACCGAGATTGTTTAGCCAAGGTGATTCAAAATTGTACTATGTACCATGAGATTCATCACATTGCCTGTTCTCTTTAAGCCTTATACAGTTAGATCAGTGCTGCCAGTGTTTAGTGCAAGCAAGAGTCTATTACATAATTTGGCGGTAAAACACAAAAAACACAGCTGGCTTGTAACCAGAGCCAAGGGGTCAGAATATTGCATAATCTCCTGTGTGTTGACCTTGCTGAGTGCTCTCTCTCAATTTCAAGACTAAGATTTGTCAGGGTTAGGGATTGTGCATTATATTGAGACAACATATTTCTGTCTTCATCATCAAACAAAATAAACTCTGATGAGCTACAGAGCCCATGGCTCTATTTTTAAAGAAAACAACACTAACTTAACACAACAACTCTGAATGATGACCATAATGTTTATTAAAGTAACTAACAAAATCAAACAAGCGTGCCATGACGGTTTTTGAGATATTACTACAATAAATATCATTTTGCAGAAAAAAGGTTCGTAATATGCACTTTTCCCCTTTGAATTTTTAAAAATACATATTCAGCTCTCACCATGCCAAATTACCGAATTTTTTCATTTATTTTGATTATTGGTGGAAAGAGTGGCCTTTAAAAGGTATTAACCTGACACTGATTAGCTTATTCTGAAAATACATTTGAAGGCCCAACATAACATAAAATGCATTGGGGCAAAGAGCGCCGGGGGCAAAGCGCTTTGCCCCAAAGCATATACCTTTTTAAAATGGAAATTAGACCGGACACCAAGTGCATACAAACATGAAAATTGTAAGCTTAGATAATATATTTTCACCTAGAAAGTGATTTTTTAGCTCCGGTGATAGAGAATGTGTCTGTCAGTTATGATATTTGCTCCCGATTTTTACATGAAAACGTTCAATATCAAAGTTTTCGCACTCCTGTCGATTTGCCGCTGACTGCTCATGACGTCACCCACTTGTACGTTGCTTTACGTCATCTGTGATGGGTAGATAGAAACTGATAGTGTCAACGGCTGTTCATTCTAAAAATAAACCGTTTGGTCACTTTGCCCCGGGGGCGCACTTTGCCCCGGTCTCCCCTACTCCACAAACAAAGCCTCTGACACGGTTTTGATCAATTACATACCATCCCATCATTCTATCCTCACAGAAGTTGCTATGGTCATATCATCCATCATTCTATCTCTTACAAGAGAGAAGTCACTCATGTTATTTTCATTAAAAAGGAATGCAAATTGTCACTGCAGGAGGTAATTTAACTCCATGATATCAGCGAAAGAGAACCGATTACATGGACAAATATGACTTTGGATCCCGCAGTCGTTACTAAAAAGTTACCAAAGTCATATTTGTCGGTGTAATATGTTCTATTTCGCAGATATCATTGAGTTAAATTACCTCCTGCAGTGAAAATTTGCATTCCTTTTTTCTATCCGAATCTAGGTTGCTTAGTTATAGCGTTCCATCCTTCTATCCCCACAAAAGTTACCAAAGTCATATTTGTCCATGTAATCTGTTCTATTTCGCAAATATCGTTGAGTTAAATTACCCATCTGTAGTGAAAATTTGCAACAATAACTATCGTCCTTTTCCCCAAATAGAAACTGCTTTTTAATTAAAATAACGACGAAGGAACTCTGACCTGCTAAACCGTCGCTGACACCACAGCTTGATTTGATTGCATCCAATTGAGATTTTCTGTCGCTTGCACGCATATTAGAACGCCAGGGAAACGTACTTTAGAATGAATATCACTTTTCTCTGCCACCCCGCCACACCTAACCCTACATCATATTAGTCAGATATAATGTTACAGCAATATTGTAATATATATAAACTTAATATTCGACATTACATTTGAATTTGAATGCGAGATATACGTTTAAATAAACACTCAAACTATGATACAAAGAAGTGGAGTATGAAGCTTTTCAAACCCGAAAAGCAATGATCAAGACATGGCGACGGAAGCTAAATGAAAGAAAGCAGGCCTATTATAATGCTGTTCGAACTAAACGGACTGCAGAAATATACAGTGACTTTCTAGAAATGCCAACCCCTTACATACCGAATAAATTTCTGGAAAAAGGAAATGGATTTACATCAGATGAGCTGAGGAAGCAATTTTCCATACAGCAAGTGGAAAAGGAGACCCACCATCTTCTGAATGAACATGTACGATATGTGCAAACATGCCATAGGATAGACGAATACATGTCAGACCTAATTACAAATGCCTCCAGTGATTCCTTGCAGGATAAACTGTTGGAAATCTGGAGGAATGACATTATAAGGGAAGAAAATAAAAGTGTTAAATTGTGGATGAAAAAAGAAGATTGGTTGATAAATCTGCCTTTGGCAAGACAATCAAATGTACAGAAGAAGAAAGGAAACATTGCATACAAAGGACGTAAGCAGGTCGGAAACCACAGATTTCGCAAGGAGAGAGTAAATCGTAACAGAAGACCACTTGAAGTTCCAAACAGAGACAAATATATGGATCAAACTGATTATCATCACTACGAATCAGATGGGTCCTTCTCAATAGAGGAGATGAATCAGTCCCCAGTGTTATCATCAACTGAGGACTTAGACCAAACCAACACAAGTGCAACCGACCAAACCACTGTGTCACCAACAGAAACAACAAACATTGACTTTAATAACACCTCTTTAGATTCCTCTCCAAACACCATGAAAAAAGGTCTTTGGAGTAAATTTGATTTTATAAGAAGAACTTTTTCAAGAAGCACAAAATCGTATACTCCCCGAAACTACATGTATGCGAGAAATGTCAATTATGCAATCGCAACAAATGATCAATTCATTGTCTGTGGGCCAGGATGTGAGACCTGCAATGACTCAAATTTTAATCCCTCGTAAATAGTTTATTGTGTGCTAATCAAGCTAACCACTTGCCACTTACCAATCAATCAACGTCTATTGTACACTGTTTAAGCTACCTATATATTCGCCATGTTGAAAATGCTCCACACTGTTGAAAAGACTTGTAAACAAGTAGAAATGCGACGCATCCAGTCATCATTAAAATGATATCTACAGCAAGTGTCGTCTGAAGTATTTTATTTATATATATATATATATATATATATATATATATATATATATATCCTTAAAGAGGTTCCTTACCACTTTATAAAATCTAAAAAATTGCTAATATTTCACTATATAAATGAAAAACATATGCTTAGTCGATTTCTGTTATACAAAAATATGGGTCGTATTTCAATATGAGCACCCAATGAAGTTGAGGGTGCGCAAAAATTACATGTTTCCCTATCAGTTTTACACTATCATCATGATAAAACAATGAACATATTTCATAATTATGGCCTTATCTTAATTAAAGGGTTATGGTTACACGTTTATGCAAGACGAAAATGCAGTTTTAGTGTTATTTAGAAGCTTTCTACCTAAAATTGAAATTTTACAAATTGTTATTTTTTTCTGTTAAATATTGATATTTATGTCAATTAATCTCAAGATTTGCTGGAAAAAAATCACTATTTGATAGAAATACAATTCAACAACAAAAGTAACCCCAAAACATCATATGTATCCAGGCAAACTTGATGATAATTTGAAAAAAACTCGAGAAATTGTCAATTTTCAGTTGCAAGGGAGACAACTCCTACTCAAAATGCAAAACCGTTTCCCCTTTAATTAGATTATAGAGTAAAATAACAAAATGTATATCTTTATCATAAACAAATACTATATTTCACAATTATAATACAATGATTTTATTATCATACTTCTAGACAGTTATTTAAGTTTCTAATGTGCATTACGAACACTGTTACTGAAAGTGTACACTAAGGCTACATGGCTATTTGGCTACAAGGCCTATCTGAACCTGACAACTGAGGATGCTCAGAAACAATGGTAAAGAACCTCCTTAAAACGCACTAAGTGAAATATAGATTCATGCTGTTGAAATCTAACATCTTACACTATAGCTACTCTGAGTCTCACAAGGACTAAAGCTTTGCACCACTGTCCAAGTCATCCTCGATAATCCTCGATAATCTAACAACCAATGAGATCACTTGAAATCAAGAGTGAAATAACAAGCACTCTCGTGTCAGGATCTTGGCTTTCGCAGATGATTGGAACGCCTGGTAGCACAGGGATTTTAATCATTTACCTCCACCCGTTTTGATAGACATGAATACACCCTTCTTCTCGTACATACTTCTTAAAACTTTCTTTTGAGTTTCTGTCAGGTTTTCTACGCTGAATTTGTTACAAACTTTATCGTAATCGAGTGAGTCGGCCGCTGCCATGTTTGTTTCTATAAACAACGGTAGTGATGCGTTTTGATTGGTCGAGTTGTTTACGCAGATAGATAGTGTGTGCGTTTCGTTTCTGATTGGATAACATGGACCAAAGAGGAGGTAACTAGGTTAAGGATAAATACACTCACTGTTTTCCAGCGCTTGTGTGTAGATTTACCGGAACAATAGCGCTGGATTATCGAGGATGTGTCCAAGTATGTGATATATATTATCTTCAATGTGCCTATGGTATTTAAGAAATAGATTTCATAATGTGTTTGTTCACTTGCTTATAAACGGTTTGAAAGGTGCAAGTTAAACTGGTATAAATGCCGGAGCTTGACTACGGCATTTATACTACAGTTTAACTTGAACTTTCAAACCGTTCTAATCGGTTGATAAACAAATCGGTTAATAAACTTCTGAATATTTCAAAATATTTTCACAATATACACGTGTAATGAAATCTTCATTTATTGCGGTTTTAGAAACATTAAAGTCACTATATTAGTTAGATAAAGTCACCTTAGCCAGGGCTTTGTCCGATTTGCAAAATTTTATTATTGTGACTCGCTGCCGTTCAAAGAAGTCAAATTTATCAAACGACGCCCGTGTTCTTACAAATTTATATCTGTAAGAAGAGAGAACACCAATAAATATAAATCATAACTGATGATAAAACTCACCGAGTGAAGGGTCAGCGAATGTTGGTTGAAGCATCAGTAGGGCAAAGAGCAGAGATAGGGGGAGACCCATGATAACAGGTTCATACGTGGAGATTGTAACCTCAAGAATATACTGGAGAGTCCTTAACAGCTGCCACCTACTCTCAGTAGTGACTTCTGATACAGTGGGCAACCCTGCAAAAGGGTGGATATTATTATTATTCAAATGGGGTGTTTTCATGTTGTTATTAAGAAGATCCCCATTATTTGGTGTTGGCCGAGGGACGAGAAATTAGAAATTGCAATTAATGCTTTTGTTAAACTCTGTATAGCACAATATTATTATTAGCTACCTTAGACAAAACCAGTTTGAAATCTACAACATATAATCCCCAAATCTTAATCCTTACCCCAGCCACCAAACATAAACACCATCTTGATAAAGAGTTAAACTAATCCAGCTTTATAAATGTGAATTAATAGTTGTGTTAAATTTTATTCTAAAAACACACATAAAGTGTCAGAGAGAACATACAGCATTTGCAAAGATATAAAAATATTGTACAAAGTCCAGTTTTAATAAATTTGGCGTTAAGTGGTGAATAATCACATTTCATTAAAAAAAATAAATTCAAAATTGGGATGTTGGCAGAAATAATGGGAGATCTACTGGTGTCTAATGGCATTTAGTGATGGGCAGTAAAGTAAAAAAAATGAGTTCACCACAAACAGATGATGTACAAAAGTGGCAAGTTCTATTACACCTTTCAAAGCCGGACCAACGTCCTGTTTCAATGGGGAGTCTGTGGTTTGTTGTTCTAAATTTAGTCCACCAGCGTCTATAATAGTAAGGTAATTGTAACAGATAAGGTTCTAGAAATATTGATTGCTTATACATGATGTAATAATAACCTTTCGATGAGTCGACATCCGACCGCCACCATAACTGTTTAAATTGATTAATGAGAATAACGTTTACATGATTTTAAAGCCAAACTGTGTTAGGTACTGGGAGAGCCAAATATAGTAAAATCCAGTATCATGAAGGATACTCTTAACACTTGACAGTAATGGAAATTAAAATCAGCATTTCAAGAATATAGATTGTACAGATATGATAGCAAATAGTACTTAATTTACCATTACAACATATTAGTTTATATAATTAGCCCAATTTGAAATAAATCTTTTACGGATTTACTGATAGGGTATCTACCTAGTTCACCATAAATCATAAAATCTGTAGTTGATGGCTTAACATTCAAAAGATATTTACAAAATTTAAGATGGACACGTTCGATGATGGAAACATTTTCAAAACCCCAAACTACTGCTCAAAGGAGGATTGGTTTGACAATATTATCAAATAACTTAAGTTGGCAGTCTATTAAGGATATCAAGTTGACGAATGCTTTTGAAAATAACAAACCTTGCCTTTTACCAAACCATTCATGCCGAGACACTTTCCTTTCAGTTTGACGGTGGAACCCGGGATTCATTAAAGGTGAGGTGAGTTGGGGTTTAACGCCAATTTCAAGATTATTTCACTTATATCGCGGCTGCTGGTATTACGGCAGGGAAAAGCACACAAGCTATGCATTGCAGTGAAACCCCTTACATACCGAATAAATTTCTGGAAAAAGGAAATGGATTTACATCAGATGAGCTGAGGAAGCAATTTTCCATACAGCAAGTGGAAAAGGAGACCCACCATCTTCTGAATGAACATGTACGATATGTGCAAACATGCCATAGGATAGACGAATACATGTCAGACCTAATTACAAATGCCTCCAGTGATTCCTTGCAGGATAAACTGTTGGAAATCTGGAGGAATGACATTATAAGGGAAGAAAATAAAAGTGTTAAATTGTGGATGAAAAAAGAAGATTGGTTGATAAATCTGCCTTTGGCAAGACAATCAAATGTACAGAAGAAGAAAGGAAACATTGCATACAAAGGACGTAAGCAGGTCGGAAACCACAGATTTCGCAAGGAGAGAGTAAATCGTAACAGAAGACCACTTGAAGTTCCAAACAGAGACAAATATATGGATCAAACTGATTATCATCACTACGAATCAGATGGGTCTTTCTCAATAGAGGAGATGAATCAGTCCCCAGTGTTATCATCAACTGAGGACTTAGACCAAACCAACACAAGTGCAACCGACCAAACCACTGTGTCAGCAACAGAAACAACAAACATTGACTTTAATAACACCTCTTTAGATTCCTCTCCAAACACCATGAAAAAAGGTCTTTGGAGTAAATTTGATTTTATAAGAAGAACTTTTTCAAGAAGCACAAAATCGTATACTCCCCGAAACTACATGTATGCGAGAAATGTCAATTATGCAATTGAAACAAATGATCAATTCATTGACTGTGGGCCAGGATGTGAGACCTGCAATGACTCAAATTTTAATCCCTCGTAAATAGTTTATTGTGAGCTAATCGAGCTAACCACTTGCCATTTACCAATCAATCAACGTCTATTGTACATTGTTTAAGCTACCTATATATTCGCCATGTTGAAAATGCTCCACACTGTTGAAAAGACTTGTAAACAAGTAGAAATGCGACGCATCCAGTCATCATTAAAATGATATCTACAGCAAGTGTCGTCTGAAGTATTTTATTTATATATACATTTACTTCACGTGAGACCTTCCTCAACTTTTTCATATCTAAAATCCACGTGGAAAGACTGAAGATGGCACAAGCTAAGGATATCATGAAGGCGATTAAGCAGCTGAAGAGGAGCAATGAAAAAGTGAACAAAAACATTTCTCGGTAACTGTGTTTATTGAAACAACAGGTTTTAGAGATGTCTCGCTTCATTGGACTGATTACCGACGACGTACCTCCAGTTGAAACGGTAGCCTCCCATAACCCCTACACAGCATATCCCCTACAGGTTATCAAAACAAGTTTACGGTCCACCGCACTACTAATCCCTAGCTTGTTACCTCTTACTATGCAATGGAACGGCCCAGATTAAAACGCTTTTACTTTTTAAGATTTTAAAACTTTTTTTCTTGATGTACACATGTACTTCCTTTGTAATGTCATAACCCTTTTGGGTGGCTCACTTTTTACACTTTTTTAAAATTTGTATCATAATTATTAGTAATTCTTTTTGTTAAAATTTGTTAATAAATAATCTGTCTGTCTTTCATGTTTCACATTCATATCTCTAATGAAATAAATACATACATTTGAATGTCATCACATAAACTGAGGTGCAAAATAAAGTATATCACTCAGTTGTATTTATCATATGTATAATTTCCAAAGTCACATATCTCGACTTTTCGACATTGTATTAAAAAACTGACTAGTTTGCCAAATTAGTCCAAAACATTAAATCAGTCAAAGAATACCTCAACGCGTTTTTTTTTGTTTTTTTTTGTAATTTAAATTAAAAAATTGAAATTATGAAATTCTCCCAAATTAACTTTGACAAAACACAACTGTTCATCGACATATAAGACATACTCTGTGTGAAAATCAATACATGTGCCTCGTCCTGCTCACATTTACAACATTTTGAACACGATAGGGGTCATGTTGGTGTAAATTTCATTTCTTACCCCCGTCAACTTTAAATAATATAAAAATAATGTATAACTACAAGTATCCAACATAAGTGAAACTAATGTTTAAAAGACGTTTCCTTCTCACCATACTTGCTTCCTACTCATTTATTTCACAAACAATACTAAATCTTAATTCTCGTAATCCCCTCACTTTCAATCTTACTCCATACTAAATCACTCGTTAGGGTGAGTTCATTATGTCAGACAGGTAACTGCTTGTGTTGTTTTAGCTAATTGTAGGGGAAATGGAGTGTAGGGAATATGGGCTGTAGGGGTAATGGGCTATAATCGTTGAAACTGAAGAACAGAGAGGGATCACTCAACCCGAACTGGAGGATTATGCCCAGAGGCATTATGGTTCACACCTCGAATTGCAGAATGACAAAGAAGTGGAGTATGAAGCTTTTCAAACCCGAAAAGCAATGATCAAGACATGGCGACGGAAGCTAAATGAAAGAAAGCAGGCCTATTATAATGCTGTTCGAACTAAACGGACTGCAGAAATATACAGTGACTTTCTAGAAATGCCAACCCCTTACATACCGAATAAATTTCTGGAAAAAGGAAATGGATTTACATCAGATGAGCTGAGGAAGCAATTTTCCATACAGCAAGTGGAAAAGGAGACCCACCATCTTCTGAATGAACATG
This sequence comes from Gibbula magus, assembly GCA_936450465.1. Taxonomy (NCBI): domain Eukaryota; kingdom Metazoa; phylum Mollusca; class Gastropoda; order Trochida; family Trochidae; genus Gibbula; species Gibbula magus. The sequence continues at coordinate 41,026,720 of OW388291.1, forward strand.
TACGATATGTGCAAACATGCCATAGGATAGACGAATACATGTCAGACCTAATTACAAATGCCTCCAGTGATTCCTTGCAGGATAAACTGTTGGAAATCTGGAGGAATGACATTATAAGGGAAGTAAATAAAAGTGTTAAATTGTGGATGAAAAAAGAAGATTGGTTGATAAATCTGCCTTTGGCAAGACAATCAAATGTACAGAAGAAGAAAGGAAACATTGCATACAAAGGACGTAAGCAGGTCGGAAACCACAGATTTCGCAAGGAGAGAGTAAATCGTAACAGAAGACCACTTGAAGTTCCAAACAGAGACAAATATATGGATCAAACTGATTATCATCACTACGAATCAGATGGGTCCTTCTCAATAGAGGAGATGAATCAGTCCCCAGTGTTATCATCAACTGAGGACTTAGACCAAACCAACACAAGTGCAACCGACCAAACCACTGTGTCACCAACAGAAACAACAAACATTGACTTTAATAACACCTCTTTAGATTCCTCTCCAAACACCATGAAAAAAGGTCTTTGGAGTAAATTTGATTTTATAAGAAGAACTTTTTCAAGAAGCACAAAATCGTATACTCCCCGAAACTACATGTATGCGAGAAATGTCAATTATGCAATCGCAACAAATGATCAATTCATTGACTGTGGGCCAGGATGTGAGACCTGCAATGACTCAAATTTTAATCCCTCGTAAATAGTTTATTGTGTGCTAATCAAGCTAACCACTTGCCACTTACCAATCAATCAACGTCTATTGTACACTGTTTAAGCTACCTATATATTCGCCATGTTGAAAATGCTCCACACTGTTGAAAAGACTTGTAAACAAGTAGAAATGCGACGCATCCAGTCATCATTAAAATGATATCTACAGCAAGTGTCGTCTGAAGTATTTTATTTATATATATATATATATATATATATATATATATATATATATATATCCTTAAAGAGGTTCCTTACCACTTTATAAAATCTAAAAAATTGCTAATATTTCACTATATAAATGAAAAACATATGCTTAGTCGATTTCTGTTATACAAAAATATGGGTCGTATTTCAATATGAGCACCCAATGAAGTTGAGGGTGCGCAAAAATTACATGTTTCCCTATCAGTTTTACACTATCATCATGATAAAACAATGAACATATTTCATAATTATGGCCTTATCTTAATTAAAGGGTTATGGTTACACGTTTATGCAAGACGAAAATGCAGTTTTAGTGTTATTTAGAAGCTTTCTACCTAAAATTGAAATTTTACAAATTGTTATTTTTTTCTGTTAAATATTGATATTTATGTCAATTAATCTCAAGATTTGCTGGAAAAAAATCACTATTTGATAGAAATACAATTCAACAACAAAAGTAACCCCAAAACATCATATGTATCCAGGCAAACTTGATGATAATTTGAAAAAAACTCGAGAAATTGTCAATTTTCAGTTGCAAGGGAGACAACTCCTACTCAAAATGCAAAACCGTTTCCCCTTTAATTAGATTATAGAGTAAAATAACAAAATGTATATCTTTATCATAAACAAATACTATATTTCACAATTATAATACAATGATTTTATTATCATACTTCTAGACAGTTATTTAAGTTTCTAATGTGCATTACGAACACTGTTACTGAAAGTGTACACTAAGGCTACATGGCTATTTGGCTACAAGGCCTATCTGAACCTGACAACTGAGGATGCTCAGAAACAATGGTAAAGAACCTCCTTAAAACGCACTAAGTGAAATATAGATTCATGCTGTTGAAATCTAACATCTTACACTATAGCTACTCTGAGTCTCACAAGGACTAAAGCTTTGCACCACTGTCCAAGTCATCCTCGATAATCCTCGATAATCTAACAACCAATGAGATCACTTGAAATCAAGAGTGAAATAACAAGCACTCTCGTGTCAGGATCTTGGCTTTCGCAGATGATTGGGAACGCCTGGTAGCACAGGGATTTTAATCATTTACCTCCACCCGTTTTGATAGACATGAATACACCCTTCTTCTCGTACATACTTCTTAAAACTTTCTTTTGAGTTTCTGTCAGGTTTTCTACGCTGAATTTGTTACAAACTTTATCGTAATCGAGTGAGTCGGCCGCTGCCATGTTTGTTTCTATAAACAACGGTAGTGATGCGTTTTGATTGGTCGAGTTGTTTACGCAGATAGATAGTGTGTGCGTTTCGTTTCTGATTGGATAACATGGACCAAAGAGGAGGTAACTAGGTTAAGGATAAATACACTCACTGTTTTCCAGCGCTTGTGTGTAGATTTATCGGAACAATAGCGCTGGATTATCGAGGATGTGTCCAAGTATGTGATATATATTATCTTCAATGTGCCTATGGTATTTAAGAAAAAGATTTCATAATGTGTTTGTTCACTTGCTTATAAACGGTTTGAAAGGTGCAAGTTAAACTGGTATAAATGCCGGAGCTTGACTACGGCATTTATACTACAGTTTAACTTGAACTTTCAAACCGTTCTAATCGGTTGATAAACAAATCGGTTAATAAACTTCTGAATATTTCAAAATATTTTCACAATATACACGTGTAATGAAATCTTCATTTATTGCGGTTTTAGAAACATTAAAGTCACTATTTTAGTTAGATAAAGTCACCTTAGCCAGGGCTTTGTCCGATTTGCAAAATTTTATTATTGTGACTCGCTGCCGTTCAAAGAAGTCAAATTTATCAAACGACGCCCGTGTTCTTACAAATTTATATCTGTAAGAAGAGAGAACACCAATAAATATAAATCATAACTGATGATAAAACTCACCGAGTGAAGGGTCAGCGACTGTTGGTTGAAGCATCAGTAGGGCAAAGAGCAGAGATAGGGGGAGACCCATGATAACAGGTTCATACGTGGAGATTGTAACCTCAAGAATATACTGGAGAGTCCTTAACAGCTGCCACCTACTCTCAGTAGTGACTTCTGATACAGTGGGCAACCCTGCAAAAGGGTGGATATTATTATTATTCAAATGGGGTGTTTTCATGTTGTTATTAAGAAGATCCCCATTATTTGGTGTTGGCCGAGGGACGAGAAATTAGAAATTGCAATTAATGCTTTTGTTAAACTCTGTATAGCACAATATTATTATTAGCTACCTTAGACAAAACCAGTTTGAAATCTACAACATATAATCCCCAAATCTTAATCCTTACCCCAGCCACCAAACATAAACACCATCTTGATAAAGAGTTAAACTAATCCAGCTTTATAAATGTGAATTAATAGTTGTGTTAAATTTTATTCTAAAAAAACACATAAAGTGTCAGAGAGAACATACAGCATTTGCAAAGATATAAAAATATTGTACAAAGTCCAGTTTAAATAAATTTGGCGTTAAGTGGTGAATAATCACATTTCATCAAAAAAAATAAATTCAAAATTGGGATGTTGGCAGAAATAATGGGGGATCTACTGGTGTCTAATGGCATTTAGTGATGGGCAGTAAAGTAAAAAAAATGAGTTCACCACAGACAGATGATGTACAAAAGTGGCAAGTTCTATTACACCTTTCAAAGCCGGACCAACGTCCTGTTTCAATGGGGAGTCTGTGGTTTGTTGTTCTAAATTTAGTCCACCAGCGTCTATAATAGTAAGGTAATTGTAACAGATAAGGTTCTAGAAATATTGATTGCTTATACATGATGTAATAATAACCTTTCGATGAGTCGACATCCGACCGCCACCATAACTGTTTAAATTGATTAATGAGAATAACGTTTACATGATTTTAAAGCCAAACTGTGTTAGGTACTGGGAGAGCCAAATATAGTAAAATCCAGTATCATGAAGGATACTCTTAACACTTGACAGTAATGGAAATTAAAATCAGCATTTCAAGAATATAGATTGTACAGATATGATAGCAAATATACCATTACAACATATTAGTTTATATAATTAGCCCAATTTGAAATAAATCTTTTACGGATTTACTGATAGGGTATCTACCTAATTCACCATAAATCATAAAATCTGTAGTTGATGGCTTAACATTCAAAATATATTTACAAAATTTAAGATGCACACGTTCGATGATGGAAACATTTTCAAAACCCCAAACTACTGCTCAAAGGAGGATTGGTTTGACAATATTATCAAATAACTTAAGTTGGCAGTCTATTAAGGATATCAAGTTGACGAATGCTTTTGAAAATAACAAACCTTGCCTTTTACCAAACCATTCATGCCGAGACACTTTCCTTTCAGTTTGACGGTGGAACCCGGGATTCATTAAAGGTGAGGTGAGTTGGGGTTTAACGCCAATTTCAAGATTATTTCACTTATATCGCGGCTGCTGGTATTACGGCAGGGAAAAGCACACAAGCTATGCATTGCAGTGAAACCTGCGAGCATCGGCTGGAATTAGCAAACCATGGGTGGTACTACGCTGATTTCAGTGTAGCATTGCACCCAAACCTTACTGCGTGTAGAACAGTTCTCTTCTGCAGACAAAGTTGTTGCCCCTGGCGGGATTCGAACCCCGGATCTTGATCCGAAGCCGAACGCGCTAACCACTGCGCTATCCCGCCCCCTTCATTAAAGGTACATCTATTGTGTTGTTGTGGGTCACATATGCTAAACGTTATAAATGATGTGAATCTTTCGAGAAGTACTGACTGTTGCCGAAAATTGGCATTTTGATGATAGTCCATTCAGTAAACCAACGATATAAAGGTAAAAGTGTCGATTTCTGATTGAAAATCGGACAATGAACCGCGCGTGGCGCGCGTCAATTAGTCAAACATATTTTTTGAAACTTATTTAGACCAGACAAATAGAAAACTGGACAGGATAATATTTAATAGGTCTTATAACTACTATGTAAATGGGACGTGTAGTTTCGGTTTCTGTACATGTATAATGATGTTACTCAATTTTAATTAGAAACTAGTAATTATGATATATTTGGTGATTGGAGATGAATATGGAAGTGGAGTGAAATTATTTTAATTGAAATAAGCACATATCGAATGTTGGCACGTATTTAAACCAAATACATGTTTATGAAACACAAATGAATGGATGTATCTTTAATACTTGAGTGACTTGAATGACGGAATTAAGTGCAGGAAAATTGTACTGTGCATTGTGCATTTTGCGGCCATGGCCTGTTTGTACTGACCGTTAATGTATCTTCTAGTATTCCACAATAATATCCGTGTGACATCAAATGTAGTTTGATAATAGTTTGATGGCTCTGTCACAATTCACTCACTTGCAAGGGTTTAGTATCACTGCTGCTGGTTAACGAGAACCAACGCTGTTTAGGGTTTAATTTGGTGATCAGAGTTATTAGAGGTACATCCATTGCGTTGTTGGGGTCACATATTGCAAATGTTATTAAGCAATCCGACAATATATTATATATTATATTATATTGATATATAATATACGAAAAATCCGTACAGTAGCATGATAACCTGTTAATATTTTCTATATGAACTTTTCGTTGTGTGTGTTTTATATTGTGATGGAAAACTAAGAAAACAGTGTCCAATCCCTTCAGTTGTATAAGTTTTATCAATCCTTTCAACAAGATGTGACAAAAGTAAAAAAAAGCGAGAGCGAGAGAGAGCGATAGAGAGAGAGAGAGAGAGAGAGAGAGAGAGAGAGAGAGAGAGAGAGAGAGAGAGAGAGAGAGAGAGAGAGAGAGAGAGAGAGAGAGAGAGAGAGAGAGAGAGAGAGAGAGAGAGAGAGAGAGAGAGAGAGAGAGAGAGAGAGAGAGAGAGAGAGAGAGAGAGAGAGAGAGAGAGAGAGAGAGTTGCGATCCCCCCATTCTCGGATTAATGAGATTCAATAGCAATTATCTGATAGGTTTTCATACTATAAAGTGATGGTTAACGCCAATTGTTGGATTGACGAGATTAAGGTTAAAGTATAATTCGGGTACGAAAATCAGTATGACTTTTATACATTTGCAATAAAAACTAAATTATTTTGAAATGTATCATTCTTGTGACAAATCCGGATAGCGCTGGCATGGAGTAACAGTTAATTTACTTGATGGCAGCTTTTACTATGCAGAAAGTAGCCTTTGTCTGACGTTAGGAACACATTAACGCTTTCAATTATTTATGAATAAATGTCAGTTTAAGTGGATGTTTGGATGCCATATGCGTATATCCGTAGATACCAAGGGACATTTTCAATTGTTTCTTCACAGAGGAAGTGATAAACAGCAGATAGCTGTATACCATACGTGGCGTTATTCCTCGCCCTTACTTCACCATGATGGAACCCTTTGCAGCTATGGCGTGTGTGTTGGTGGCGCTTCTTCAACCAGTGACTTCCCTGGAATCGACAGCCGTCCCATCACTAGGTGATTTATTTCTTACTTTTTATTATATACCCATGTAAACTTAGTAATAGTAATACAGGGGTGCAATACGGTTTCCTTGGTCGATTTCCGTATTGCACGGCTGACGGTTCTACTTTCTCTAAACTTCGGCACTTCTCGGAATTTTCCGTACTTTTCAATGTTTTTCCAATTCAATCTCCGGAATTTATATTTTAATAACACTGCTTGTAATGCTTTAGTTGATTATAGTATCAGCTTGGATATAGACCTAATATTAACAGCACAAGCAGGGTAAATGTTACTCAAATTATCATTACAAGGCAGAAAAGCGCAAAGTATAAGGATAATTGAAAGCATTGCCGAAAGCTTCGCTGGCGATGCCGCGTCATTGTGACGTCACAGCCGTTTACTAGTGGGACATCATAACCATGGTTACGCCATTCGAAAGAAGCACGACAGACAGAAGACTGAACGTTGTTTCTTATTTTCAGTTCTTTGTAATTAAATGATAGTAAAGCGAATTTGATGGTTTAATTATGTTACCACAGTGAAGAAAATTTCACTTAAAGCTCTATTGGGCTGACAAATGAGAAAATAAAGATATGATTAATAAATCAAATCGTGAGTCGTGCTGGTCAGGCAACCGTCCATGTATCAATACGCAGCAGATCGTCCCAGTAAATTTATGCAACTTTATTTGTTTACCAATTTGCTAATAAAAAGGGGTATATAATAAATATAGAATATCATACTTGTGCATTTGGATCGTTTGTATTGAACTCGAAGCTGTCATGGAAGCGGAGGAACAACTCGTTCTTCGAACTTGTTGTTCCTCCGCTTCCATGACATCTTCTCGTTCAATACAAACGATCCAAATGCACAAGTATGATGTTCTATATATTTAGTACTCATCCGTTGAACATATCACGGTTTAATAAATCTACCATGTTATTACACTTAGTGTAATTTAACATCGCGTGCTTTCGGTTGACATGACGACGTTATAATGGTTAAAACATGACGTGACAATATCAGCGCCGCGATCACAATGAAGTTTGTCCCATTTATTGACGAATTCGTGCAACTTAATGAGCGCGTAATAAATAAAATACTAAACTCGGTCCAATTTAATAACATATTTATGAAACTCGTGAATGGTATCGGTATCTAAATCGATTTAGCTCGTTAAATAACAAACCACTCACTCGTTTCATAAATATGTTATTAAACGGGATGTCGTTTAGTATTCTCTATATTCACATTGGCTACCGATATTCTGTATTGGTATCTAACGATAAAGTTTTTGTGATAGATATATACAAGTCTTCTCATTTACAAATAATACTGATACAACATGTATCCAAAGGTGAGAGACTTGGCATCAAGAGCTGTATGAAAGACACGATTGACCTGGTGTTCCTCGTGGACGGATCTGCTAGTATGGGCATACAAGAATTCCACGATATGCTGTTCACTGTTAACCTCATCACGAGCTATTTCAACATTGACGGTGGTAATCTGAGGGTGGGGCTGGCCACATTCCACGTGAGTACCCACGTGGAGTTCTACCTGGACACATACGATTCCAGTGCAGATGTTGAAGAAGCAATTATGACCGTACCATATTATGCAGGACCGGGTACACTGACAGGCGATGCTATAGACACGGCAGTAAATGTGTTGTTCCAAGAGGAGAACGGTCACAGACGCAACGCCTTCAAACTGATGATACTGCTGACCGATGGTCAGTCCCAGAACTACATGTTGACACAGGAAAGTGCAGATCGAGCTCGGAATGCCAACATAACAACCGTTGCTATCGGAATCGGTATGGAAATCAACGAAGAGGAACTTCTCTACATAGTGTCTGGTCTGCAGGATGCTGTGGTCATTGCTCCATCCTTTCAGTATCTGGAGATGATCGTTTCAGCTGCTTTATTGAAGATTTGTCCAGGTAAGATCTTAAGATGAAATTATGAAAATAATACTTTTGTTTAACACACCGACAACATTTTTCTCTCAAAAGTCACATGACATGCATGTACAAAGACAAAGCATTATTTATGATTTATGGTTAAAACATATGTATATAATACATATAAGATACATAAACTTATTTGGTCACTGGACCCATCAGGTTTCTAAATTCTTAATTTTAGGTTTTTTAGTCCTTCATAAGCCTACAAAGGCCTACATCCCGAATGTGTTGACTTCAGGCCGCACGTGTATGTGACATGCATAGGCGGATTCACACAAAGGGGACGAGTGTAGGTTTTCAAAAGGGAGGGTGGTGTTGAGGGATGGGCCCGTCGAACCCATTGAATACCCCCTCTGGATCTGTTCCTGGCAAATAACGGTTAAAGGCCCTCCTAGTTTTTTTCTGGTGGAACATTCCTTTATAAATCTATTAGCTCATCAATGGTACAGCTGGCTGAATCCTGGATACGAATCCCCTCCGTGTGTAACATTGTGGTTTAACTCCTGCTTCTCTCTGTGAGTAGTAATGCTAGACTATGATATTCAGGTTAATTTGTAAAAATATAACAATGGGGATCGTCCTGCATGTATGACGCCATCGTGACCTCATCATGTTTGTTTTCAGCTTGTTTAGACTTCAACATTCAGTCACGTACAGAGTCTACGCACCTCCCACTCACGATGAAATTACTTATCACGCATAGTTATAAGTTTATATGGAAGGCAGAAAGGTCTGAGGAGTTCAGAGAAAAAAAAATTTCAGATAGTGTGCAAAAATTACTCGATAAATGTCTAGACTCAGTATTCATTGATATTAATCGCAGTGTACAATATGTGGCAGATGCGATGTGTACTGCTGCAGCACATATGAAACGAAAATTATCGTTTAGAAATGCAGGAAAGGATAGTCCATGGTTTGATGCTGAATGTAGAAGATTGAAAGCTGAGCCTTGTCACAAATTAAACCAGTTTAGAATACATAAAGATAAGCAACACTTAGATGATTACCATGTAACAAGACATTTATATAACGCTAAATGTAAACAGAAACGAAAGGAATATTATAAGCAAAAATAAGTTAAGCTAGAAAATAATATCAGTTTTGGTCCATCCTTCGGGAGTTGCAGGGTAAGCAATTCAAAAGGCATAAAATAAGCACTTAATAATGGTATGAACATTTCAAACATTTAATTTGTTTTCATATATCGGAAAGGAAACAGATAGCACATTCAGTGTAAACTCGACTACAGGAGTCACTGGAGATTTACTTAATGAGCTTGAAGAATTGTCTAAACAGGCAAGAAATATTAGATAGCATACACAATTTAAAGGTGAACAAAGCAGCAGGTGTAGATAATATTTTAATATTATACCGGAATTTATAAAGCACTCGGGGGATATTTTGTTACCCTACCTGCACTTAGTTTTTAATGTAATCTTAGAGAGTGGCAACTTCCCATCGTCTTGGACTACTGGAATTATTATCCCAATCCATAAGAGCGGAGATGTAAATCATGAAGAAAATTATAAAGATATAAATCTGCTAAGTATATTAGGAAAGGTATTTGTCTATATCATCAACAAGAGGCTAACATAAAATAGACGAATCTCAGTCGGACTTTAGGGCGGGGTATAGCACAGTAGACAATATTTTTATATTGCATTCGATAGTTCAGAAGTGTCTTGGTACAAAAGGTATTAAACTATATGCCCTATTTATTTTCTTCAAACAAGTCTTTGACTCGATACAGAGAGTAAAACTTTGGGAGGTAATGGGGAAACATGGCATAAGCCTCAAGATGAATACATTGATCAGGTTTATTTATGTTTATGTCAAATTTTGCATAACCATGATATTTCAGAATCTTTTACCTGCAAATCTGATCTTAGACAGGGGTGTATTTTAAGACACTCTAAACAGAATTGTTTTTATTAATGTTTGCCGATGATATTGTTTTATTTTATACAAGCGTCATTGAATAACAACGGCATATAAATGAATTAGAACATTATTGTGAAAATGCAGACTGTCAAGTTATATTATGCAAAAACGGAGGTAAGCTGTCTGAAACGGTCAGCCGCTTTATGTAACAAAATCATATAAATATCTTGGAGTGTACTTTTCAAATCGCTTTTGCTTTTCAGATCATACAAAATATTGTTGCACACAACCCAAAAAGGTGGTAACTGGTGTTCTCAAAAGTATTTATAAACTTGTGGATATTGATTGCAAATCATTTCAAAATATTTGACTAAAAAGTTCTTCCTATGTTATTGAATGGATCAGAGGTATGGAGATTTAAACATTATGATATTATTGAAAAGATACACTTGTTTACCGGTAAGAAATGTCTGGGAGTGAAGGCAAGCACACCCAGTAATATGGTGTATGGAGAGTGTGGCAGATTCCCAGTTCATATATGTGCCAAAGCTAGAATGATACAATTGTGGACACGTCTCTCCTCTTATAGATACCCTAGGCAATGTTATGATATGATGATTCTGTATGATAAGAGAGGAAAGGCAAATTGGGTATCCAACGTTCGTGAGTTATTAAATACTTTTGGTTTTGGGGATATATGATAGAGTAAAAACGTGGATTTCAATTCAAATATTGTAAATAATGTTACACAAAGACTGAAATATATATATAGACAAGAATGGGCTAAATCGCTGTCACTTTCAAACACTTTTATTAAGGATTCAGCCCTTTGGGGCAGAATCCTTATTGTTATTGGCGTATTTATTATTTCACGAATTTTGTTAGCAAGATTCAGCCAAAACGGCTGAAGCAAATCCAACCAAATTTCACACACTGATAGCCCTTAATGTAGAATAGAACTGCGAAGCTTTTGGGCCCATTCGCTCAAACCGTTAGAGGTCCAGTTCGAATCTAAATGTCGAGTTTTAACATGGGAAAAAAAATTCAAAATGCACTTAGAGACTTGAAAGCTTTTTTAAAAGATGCGCAATTTCAATACGAGTAAATCATGGCGAATTCGAAAGTCACACGGTTTAGCCGCCAACTGAAAATGTACTGAAATTTCGCGATTTTGAGGGTGTGCGTCTTTAAAATCTTCTTCTAAATCCCGGCAACACATACAGCTATGTATGATAGTTCATCTGAAAGCTGAATAAATCATCAAAAAGTAACGAGCCAAAATTTTGAATTTCGTTCTAGAACTGCAATTATCTGCCCTTGAATATGGTCCTTTTTTAAATGTTTGTGTTTTGGCGTCATTTTCAAAGGGACGTAGTACAACAACTTGGTCGTTAACATTCATGATTTTATCAGGACTGCGAGTCAAATATAGGGTGTCTAGGAATTCATGGTTAGATGCCTTCTGAAAAGTCATTCCTCGCCATAAATAGGTGTGAAAATTTATGTCTCGCCTTATTTACAGAATGTCAATTCATGCTGTCATTGCCAGGTATTCCTGCAATATATCATTATGTGTTAATATACACGTATATGCACATGTACATGCAAAAGGCATATTCCCAATCAACCACGACAAGGTGACGAGCAAAAAAAGCTTGCTTACTTGTCTTCGTGAGTCGAGTCGAGTCTTTGAATATGTAATTGTAGAAAGGATAAAGTTAGTCCTGACCATGCAGCAGATTTTACTCGGGTGGGTGTGAAAGCTCATTTAACGCAATTTCTACTTCAACTGTCGCACTATTTCAACTTATAAACATGCACTTCCTCTTATCTGGACAGTTTAGACATTGTGATATTTAATTTTGTTGGAACATTGCAAAGGAAAATTTCACAAACAACTTTTGCTGCATATAGCAACAGTCACCATCAACGTTTCTCCTACGTTTTTGACTCCAAACTAACTACATATTGCCTTCTAAGGCCTCACTCATACCCTAACTGACAACGTTTCTCATTTCAGTTTGATTTCACAATGTTAAGGATATTGCTTCTAATGACTACAGACACGCAATGGCTGGCTGAATCATTTGCGACTATATTTATAATTTGAGTTTGTTAGATATTAGGAAATTCCGAAATGCAGTTTCACGTTTCAGGTGCTCATCCCACGAGTTAGCAATTGCGACAGGGAGATATTACAATATACTATTAGAAAAAAAGAATTTGTAAATTGTGTCATTTTAATTGTGTGGAAGACGAATACCATTTTCTTTTGATTTGTCCTTTGTATACAGACATTAGAACAAATAATATTCCCAAATATAACTATGTACATTCAAATAGGTTAACATTACTTTTGGAACGTCTCTTCTCATGTCGTAATTACGACAGATAGTTGTCAAGCATGACAATCTTTGCTAGTGTTGAAATCCATCAAAATGGGACAAAATTAATGGTTATGTTTGGTGCCCGTAGTGTGTGGCGAGGTGGATGGCTGGATACATCAGGGAGAGAACTGCTACTTGATTCACAAGGAAGATGATCTCATCTCCTGGAACGAGGCACGGCGTCGCTGCAACTCTGTTAAGGCTTCCCTTGCCAAAATTCACGATTCCCAGGAAGAAGAATTTGTTCTAGGAAAGATGCCGTTCAACTACAAGGAAACGTATATAGGTGAGAAGTTATGTTAAATTGATATAAACTCGGGAAAAGGTTTAGCTACACGGGGATATTTACCGATTAAACCTGTCTGATAAGAATGTTAATACGATGTCAGGAAACTTAAGTTGTGTGGTACGATATCATATCTTTTATCATGATCATATGCAATGTCCGCAATTCTTGCATATGATATGTAGCTTATATATATATATATATATATATATATATATATATATATATATATATATATATATATATATATATATATATATATATATATATATATGTAATATACATATATAATTGTTCACGTGTCTGTTTTGAAAAAAAATAATTCATAAAAATAGTAAAAATAGTAAAAAGCTCATTCCAATAGCATCACAGTGATTTAAATTTTGCAATTGGGGTGTTGTATGATGTAAGAGAACAGTGTTGACCTAGAGAATCGAGGTAATGAGTGAGTGAACTATTGGTTAATGTCGCTTTAGCAATATTGCAGCCATTAGCGGCGAGCAAGGCAATGAACAATGTAGTTTGTTAAGATGTTCTTAAACTAAGCGGGAAAAGAAATGCATTCAGCACCCGATGTGTGGTTGAACAGAGATACAAATAAAAGTATCATACTTTGATGAATTAAATTGTGAGTAATCATTCATTCATTCGACTTCAACTTTAGTATTTAGGTTTGGTAGCATATCATTTGCCGATGAGTTATATGATGATAGTTGAATTAGCAGCTAGACTGTAGCGTAGGGCAGTCCAACAAGACTTTTATAATGCAAATATCATTTGTCTTTAACATCTTATAATTGTGCTACTTATTACTATGGGCGTTATGATTTCGTATTAGGGACCACACGTTTCCCAATAATTATTGTTTGTACTTGTACGGGGCGAGTTCCTAGGGAAATTCGAACTCAGACAAGGTCTCGGCGTCATAGTAAATATTTTGTTGCCACAGCCAGTGCTGGTGATTGTTGTTCGACTCGGAGGGCGTGGATCCACAAGGAAACAATATATTGAAATATGCTATTGAAAGAATGATACTGAATGACATTGCTTCAGTGCCTCTCTATACGTCTTAGTAAGATTGAATATGTGGACTCTTTTCGGAAATAAATTTGACTAATTAATCCTTTAAAATCCTTTAAATACTGAAAGGGGCATTTATGTTACAGGACTAACTAAAGATGCCGCTCATTCCCCAGGGATGTTTCAAGGTCTTTTCCGATGGCAGGATAAAACACCTCTGATTTACTCCAACTGGTTAGTGCAATATACACTTCAGGGTATGTGATGGATGTTACGGGACATTATGATTTAAAATGACAGTGAACTATTAGGTATATTTGAACTGCAGTGACGGATCCGCGGGGGGTGGGGGACTCAAAAAGACAAAACTCGAGTTGACATCATCATCATTCTTATGATGCCCTATGTTCAAATCTCTGTTAGCACTAACTTAGTTGTAACTATTATGTATCAACATCGGTTATCTTTGGTACAGACACCATCACATGGGAAAAGTTTGATTTGTATTTTCCAATAAATTAAGAAGTATCATCTATTTTCCACCAGGGAAGCTGGAGAACCAAATGGAGGCAGCATGGAGCGCTGTGTATTCTGGGATGGCGAGTTAGGATTGAAGGACGTCTTCTGTGGAGAAAAGATCACCAGGCAGTTTATTTGCACCAAGTTTGCGCTTACTAAAACATATTATGAAGATGGTGAGTTCAATTTTGAATAATAAAGTAATATAACAAATATTGTAATGTAAAATGATTATGCCTAGACATTTCTTTTTTGAGATCCTAAATTCATTTCACTTATTCAGGTACATCTATCGTATTGCATACCAGTTGCTAAGGCTTCATCATTTTGTATATCAGTGGCTTAAGTTTCATCAGATTGTATATCACTGCCTTAGATTTTATCGTATTGTATATCAGTGGCTTAGGTTACAACGTATTGAATATCTGTGGCTTAGGTTTCATCGTACTGTATATCAGTGGCTTAAGTTTCATCATATTGTTTATCAGTGGCTTAGGTTTCCTTGTGTTGTATATCTATGACTTAGGTTTCATCGTACTATTTATCAGTGGCTTAAGTTTCATCAGATTGTATATCACTGCCTTAAATTTCATCGTATTGTATATCAGTGGCTTAGGTTTCCTCGTGTTGTATATCTGTGACTTAGGTTTCATCGTACTATTTATCAGTGGCTTAAGTTTCATCGCATTGTATATGAGTGGCTTAGGTTACAACGTATTGAATATCTGTGGCTTAAGTTTCATCGCACTGTATATCAGTGGCTTAAGTTTCATCATGTTGTATAACAGTGGTTTAGATTTCATCGCATTGTATATCAGTTGCTTAGATTTCATCATATTGTATATCACTGCCTTAAATTTCATCGTATTGTATATGAGTGGCTAAGGTTACAACGTATTGAATATATGTGGCTTAAGTTTCATCGTACTGTATATCAGTGGCTTAAGTTTCATCATGTTGTATAACAGTGGCTTAGATTTCATCGCATTGTATATCAGTTGCTTAGATTTCATCATATTGTATATCAGTGGCTTAGATTTCATTGTATTGTATATCAGTGGCTTAGATTTCATCGTATTGTATATAAGTTGCTTAGGTTTCTTCGTGTTGTATATCTGTGACTTAGGTTTCATCGTACTATTTATCAGTGGCTTAAGTTTCATCAGATTGTATATCACTGCCTTAAATTTCTTCGTATTGTATATCAGTGGCTTAGGTTTCCTCGTGTTGTATATCTGTGACTTAGGTTTCATCGTACTATTTATCAGTGGCTTAAGTTTCATCGCATTGTATATGAGTGGCTTAGGTAACAACGTATTGAATATCTGTGGCTTAAGTTTCATCGCACTGTATATCAGTGGCTTAAGTTTCATCATGTTGTATAACAGTGGCTTAGATTTCATCGCATTGTATATCAGTTGCTTAGATTTCATCATATTGTATATCACTGCCTTAAATTTCATCGTATTGTATATGAGTGGCTTAGGTTACAATTTATTGAATATCTATGGCTTAAGTTTCATCGTACTGTATATCAGTGGCTTAAGTTTCATCATGTTGTATAACAGTGGCTTAGATTTCATCGCATTGTATATCAGTTGCTTAGATTTCATCATATTGTATATCAGTGGCTTAGATTTCATTGTATTGTATATCAGTGGCTTAGATTTCATCGTATTGTATATAAGTTGCTTAGGTTTCCTCGTGTTGTATATCTGTGACTTAGGTTTCATACTTTTGTATATATCAGTTGCTGTGGCTTGGGTTTCATCCTATTGTACATCAGTTGTTTAGGTTTTATCGTTTTGTATACTAGTGGCTTAGGTTTCATCGTATTGTATACCAGGTGCTAAGGTTCTATCGTATTGCATACCAGTTGCTTAGATTTCATCGTTTTGTATATATGTGGCTTAGGTTTCATCGTATTGTATATCAGTGGGTGAGGTTTCATCTAGTTGTATATCAGTGGCTTAGGTTTCATCGTATTGTATACCAGTTGCTCAGATTTCATCGTATTGTATATCAGTGGCTTAGATTTCATCGTATTGTATACCAGTTAACTTACACGTTACTGAACTGTTTTATCCTACACAAAAAATCAGAGTTTTTGCGTCTTATATGCACATTTGAGCCCGGTCTGTGTGTGTGACATGACATTTACATTTTACAAAGGGTTATTTGTATCCCTAACTCCTGGCTTTAGGAATGCTGCATAAACACATTCAAACCATGACATCTTTGTTTATTTCTTGCAAATATATCACGCTTTTCGTTGCAGTATTTTCCCCATCAGTTCTACCAAACATATCTCTAAACGTGACCAACCGAAGAGCCGGAAATCTTCTTACTTCATGCAAAAACGGGGAACTTATTCCTAAATTGAAACTTTGTGATGGGAAGGTGGACTGTAAAGACGGTACTGATAAAATTATTTGTGGTAAGAATTAGTTTACTACTTTATTATAACTTCATCATGTGTCCTTGTACAACGCTCTAAAACGTCACGAGCCAATGCAAAATTCGAGCTATTCGTATGAATTGTTGCCTGCATAAAGTGATTGTTATAAATCCTATGAAGTGTTGAATGTATAGAGGATTTGTTATGATCAGTTCCCCCATATAAACGGACTATTATAACAAATTTGAACTGTTGCCGGTCAAGGTTCTCAAGACGTGGGCTGTGATGAAACGATGTTCCACTGTGAGAACGGGGCGTGTGTCTCCTTCACCTACTTCTGTGACGGCATCGACGACTGCGGGGACAACTCGGATGAAGATGATTGTGGTAACGACCAGTTATTGTTATGTAAACATTTAGAATTTTATATGTTTAATTTAATTTTTTTAAAGTGATTCGATGGTTTGTACAGCTTGACAACATTTTTTTGCATAATCTTACTGCTTATTAGTTGTCTTCAAATCTGACAAAGTGATGTTCAATTCTTTCGTACGGATATCTGTTTTATGTCTACATGGTGAGACATGCATGTATACCACAGGCAGCTTTTTTAAAAGTTAAAACTACTAGTAATAAATGTGTTTCTAAACTGTTACTAAATTCTCAAATTTGTGTTTTATTAAAAGTTATATATTTATTGCACCTTCTTCTTATATGTGCTACCATTTTAGATTAGTTTGAGTTTACAATTGCTTGCCTGCACCGCCTCCTTTACAGCTGTACCTCTGTTCGCCTGCACCGCCTCCTCTACAGCTGTACCTCTGTTTGCCTGCACCGCCTCCTCTACAGCTGTACCTCTGTTCGCCTGCACCGGCTCCTCTACAGCTGTACCTCTGTTCGCCTGCACCACCTCCTCTACAGCTGTACCTCTGTTCGCCTGCACCGCCTCCTCTACAGCTGTACCTCTGTTCGCCTGCACCGCCTCCTCTACAGCTGTACCTCTGTTCGCCTGCACCGCCTCCTCTACAGCTGTACCTCTGTTCGCCTGCACCGCCTCCTCTTCAGCTGTACCTCTGTTTGCCTGCACCGCCTCCTCTACAGCTGTACCTCCATTCGCCTGCACCGCCTCCTCTACAGCTGTACCTCTGTTCGCCTGCACCGCCTCCTCTTCAGCTGTACCTCTGTTCGCCTGCACCGCCTCCTCTACAGCTGATCCTCTGTTCGCCTGCACCGCTTCCTCTACAGCTGTACCTCTGTTCGCCTGCACCACCTCCTCTACAGCTGTACCTCTGTCCGCCTGCACCGCCCCCTCTACAGCTGTACCTCTGTTCGCCTGCACCGCCTCCTCTACAGCTGTACCTCTGTTTGCCTGCACCGCCTCCTCTACAGCTGTAGCTGTGTTCGCCTGCACCGCCTCCTCTACAGCTGTACCTCTGTTTGCCTGCACCGCCTACTCTACAGCTGTACCTGTGTTCGCCTGCACCACCTCCTCTACAGCTGTACCTCTGTTCGCCTGCACCGCCTCCTCTACAGCTGTACCTCTGTTCGCCTGCACTGCCTCCTCTACAGCTGTACCTCTGTTCGCCTGCACCACCTCCTCTACAGCTGTACCTCTGTTCGCCTGCACCGCCTCCTCTACAGCTGTACCTCTGTTCGCCTGCACTGCCTCCTCTACAGCTGTACCTCTGTTTGCCTGCACCGCCTCCTCTACAGCTGTACCTCTGTTCGCCTGCACCGCCTCCTCTACAGCTGTTCCTCTGTTGGCCTGCACCGCCTCCTCTACAGCTGTACCTCTGTTTGCCTGCACCGCCTCCTCTACAGCTGTACCTCTGTTCGCCTGCACCACCTCCTCTACAGCTGTACCTCTGTTCGCCTGCACCGCCTCCTCTACAGCTGTACCTCTGTTCGCCTGCACCGCCTCCTCTACAGCTGTACTTCTTTTTGCCTGCACCGCCTCCTCTACAGCTGTACCTCTGTTCGCCTGCACCACCTCCTCTACAGCTGTACCTCTGTTCGCCTGCACCGCCTCCTCTACAGCTGTACCTCTGTTCGCCTGCACCGCCTCCTCTTCAGCTGTACCTCTGTTTGCCTGCACCGCCACCTCTACAGCTGATCCTCTGTTCGCCTGCACCGCCTCCTCTACAGCTGTACCTCTGTTCGCCTGCACCGCCACCTCTACAGCTGATCCTGCACCGCCTCCTCTACAGCTGTACCTCTGTTCGCCTGCACCGCCTCCTCTACAGCTGTACCTCTGTTTGCCTGCACCTCCTCCTCTACAGCTGTACCTGTGTTCGCCTACACCACCTCCTCTACAGCTGTACCTCTGTTCGCCTGCACCGCCTCCTCTACAGGTGTACCTCTGTTCGCCTGCACCGCCTCCTCTTCAGCTGTACCTCTGTTCGCCTGCACCGACTCCTCTCCAGCTGATCCTCTGTTCGCCTACACCGCCTCCTCTACAGCTGTACCTCTGTTCGCCTGCACCACCTCCTCTACAGCTGTACCTCTGTTTGCCTGCACCACCTCCTCTACAGCTGTACCTCTGTTTGCCTGCACCACCTCCTCTACAGCTGTACCTCTGTTCGCCTGCACTGCCTCCTCTTCAGCTGTACCTCTCTTCGCCTGCACCGCCTCCTCTTCAGCTGTACCTCTGTTTGCCTGCACCACCTCCTCTACAGCTGTACCTCTGTTCGCCTGCACCGCCTCCTCTACAGCTGTACCTCTGTTTGCCTTAAGTAGATTATACATTGTTTGTGGATTGACATAAACACAATTTAAATACTTCTTTCGGCAGGCAGAAAAAGCATCACAAACTAAAAATATGTAAAATTCGTCTTCTATTTGACCAGAAGAACAATAAGAACATGATAGATCATCCATTGTATTATTATCCTTTCTTAAACGTTGTATTTTTAAAGTGAAATTCTAAATTTACATAGATTTCGTGAGAGTGACTTATCATTAAGAAAACTAATATACTTTTCCGGTTCAAACACCGTTTTACAGTGCGAATAATGACATAAATAACTTGATGAATTGACTGATTGGGACCAATTTTGTATAAACATATCTTTAATTCGTTGTTTAAACATAAACAAAAATATTTGCATATCACCAACATTTTCATTTAACCAGACATAAGAAAATCCACTTGAAAATAAAATATATCTCACATCTGCAGCCCAGGAATGTTTTCCGTGATCATCTAATGATTTCAATAGCTAATAACATTGATGGGCGTGACGATAATCAGGCAACCTAATAAGTTTAATCCAAAATTTTATTATTCTCATTTGACTTTCGATATGAATGTTATAACGACCTGTTTCACTAAGTATGGCTTTGTTGGAAGCAAATCTACCTACTGTTAGGAATCTTTTAAAATATGTTGCATGAATATTTTCAATGACTTGGAAATAATAAGCTCCCCAAATTTCCGAACCATATAACAAAATTGGCGCTATATTAGAGTCAAAAAGTAAACAGGCAGAATTAAATGAAATAAACTTGTTCATTTTAAAGAGCTTAAATATTGAAAACATTGCTTTTTTGGCTTGTGCTGCAAGCGTTTTACATGCCATAGACCAATTCAATCCACTGGAAAATACAAGACCCAAATATTTATAATGTGACACAACATTCATGGGTTTGCCATTAAATGACCATTTTTTTCAGTTTTTGCCACAATACCTCCGTTTCTAAAGACAACTATATTCGATTTTTCCATATTCAACTCTAATCCCCATGTGTTACAAAATGTTTGTAGACTATTCAGCTGACGCTGCAAACCGTTTACTATAAATGAAAATGTAACTATATCATCTGCAAACAAGAGTAAGAGTAGATCCTTGATTTTTGGGGTAACAAATATTCCATTATTACAAGACGCATACATGTTATCTACAAGTTCATTTATAAAAAAGATTAATAGTAAGGGGCTTAGGACACAGCCTTGCCTCACACCCGCTGTGGAATTAAAGGTTTCAGTATTACCTGCATTAGTTCTGACGCAGGCTGCAACAGATTTATACATTTATACATTTTGCCATGACATCCCTTAGTATGTAACATGAATAATATTTTTTTGCGGTCAACAAAATCGAAGGCTTTCTTGAAATCGATAAAAGCGCAATAAAATCTACCTTTAGGTCTGCATAAATATTTTGTGCATAACGCTTGTAATACAAATAAATTAACGGATGTACTGTAATCTGGTCTGGACTGGTCTACAGTAATATATCATCAACAAATTACCATATGCTCATTAATGTTATTTCCATCAAACAAAGGCATTACCAGATTTCTTGCATATAATGTCCCTTCAACCCATTACCTATATTTAGGTCCTCAAGACGATGAAGACATATTGTTCTTAACCAAGTTAAGATTCAGAACTAAAGGCTGAACCTATTAGCATGACATTTTCAGGGATGACAGTTCGTATCAAGATGTTGGTGTGCACAAGTCAGTTTAGTGAATTTCGACCTGGTTCTTGAGTTATCTTCCTTAGAAGTAAATATATCGAAAACTTATCAAGCTAATTTCACAAAGCTTGCACCAAAATGTTGGCAATAACATTCACCATCGATTAATACCATATCGGTTTTGAAGCAGGCAGATATATGATTGTATTAAGAACAATAACTTTTCTGCATGCATCTGTCATAGTTTACGCATGATAGGCCACAGGAGATTGTCATTTTTCGAAAACTGCGATTTTCATTAAAGTTCAAAGGATCACAACTGGTAAACTAATTACGCTATGGAAACTTTATTTACATCCGCGGATAATAATGTCAAGAACAACAACTTCTACGTTGAGCCATTTCACCAAAAAGTAGATAATTAACCTTCAAACATGGCAAACGTCGCTTATGGGTCCCGAAATATGCAATTTTAGCATTTTCTTGAATATCCAGAAGAACATTACTCTCGAACTATGTAAACAATATGAATAATGATTTCATCTCCGTAAGTGGAAATCAAAGCCCAACATTTTCTTAACATTACACTTTATTACGTTAAAATGTTTACCGTTTTGTCATCAGGATCAAAAACATATTGTTTTGTAGTTTGTACTTTGTGTTTTTTCTATTTTCAGAGAGATTTTTTGTTTGAAAATTATTGAAATAAGAAATTTGATTGAGAGCTAATTTGAAACAGGAAAAACCTATTGACTAGGTGGGATGTAAGTCAAACATAGGATTCAAGGTCAATAGAGGTCTTGAAAACCTGTGTATTGACGCGTTAGTTTCTAACCTGGTCCTGCTTTTAAGTGGGTGTAGATAAGATTATGTGGCAATGCAATGTTTGGCAAACCAGCACCTGCTGACTCTTGCACTTTATGAGTAGGATACCCATGTGATGGGAAGAATACAGATAACAAAGAGAATGCAAACCATAACGACTCCTAAAGTACTACCTAATTCTGAAAATAGAATGTAAGATGTAGCAGTTTTAAGACAAATGTAATTAAGAAACCAATCTGAAATTCCTTTGTGTGTTGCAGATATGGCGCCATGTGGCAGCCATGAGTGGAGATGTGACAATGGGCAATGTATTGAGATGTCCAAGAGGTGTGATCTGCTTCCAGACTGCTTCGACAACTCAGATGAACTCGACTGTGGTATTAATTTTCTTTGATTCATGATTTTGCGTGAGAAATTCTCAATTACAGTCTGATGTCCTCTGAAAGGTTGCTGGCTCGTCTCAGAATATTGTTACGCTCATGTTTTAGGCTGCCTATATTTTAACTTCAAAATTACAAACAAATCCATGTTGACCTCAACTATGTAAACTCTTCTTTAAAAAAAAATATGGTGACCGTTATTTGTTTTTTGACGTTGTCTTTCATCGATGTTGTCAAACTAATTTACAGATGTTTAATGTTTTAATATTAAATCAAATTGTTCAGACACGTGTGGAGGGTTCGAGTGTTTCGACGGAAAGTGCATCCCCTCGTCCTGGCTCGGAGACCAGTGGGTGGACTGTGATGGATTCAAGAGAGAAGACGAGATTGGTGGGTGAAGTTCTAATAGAAATCTGTGTTGTGTAAAGTAAACATTTTGATGTGTAAAAATTTGCTGTTTGATTACTTGGCAGGACAAAACCAATCCAACGTGATCTCCTCAAAGACAATGATGGACTCCTGTATTTGGAAGCCAGACAAGTTTGGAAAGCCCGAGTTCAGAAGAAATGAAGACGTAAACTGCTGTGAGTTGAACACTACTTTCTTTCAATTATGTTTGGGAATTGAAAAATCCGGTTATTGTTCCACTATTGAAAATACTGAGTGTAACAAGAGACTTGTTTTGTTTTCAATATCAGAAATTAGAATTTACCTCGACCCCGACCAATGATGGAAATGTCATGATGGGGACAATGATGTTGCGTTGATTGTAGAAGTGACAGAATAATATTTTTGATGTTTTTACCGAAAAAGGGATTTATCAAACTGCAATGGGCCTAATGGGGACACTTTTCTCATGCTATGAATATAAATATCATAGTAATTTCAGTAATGCAATCCTGCTATGTGTATGCCGTCATAAAGATTAACGTCAAACAATAGAGTCAGAACAAAAGAAATGAATTATTGTTGGTAGTGAAAACTAAATTCATTCAGGTTTGGAATTTAAATATTAGGTCACCATAAAACTGAAGAATCAATATTTGTATCTTGTTTAATTCCTTGCTATCCCATGCTACCTAATTATATTCTTTTTCAAGACAACACCTACTGTGAGTTGTAATTATAATCAATTTCGTTCAGATCTTTCTGCTACCACGTTTTCTTTTCCTTATAAAAGTGATATTTTATGTGAACATGTTTGTTCCTCAGCAATGGTCAATTGCCCTGCGCAGTTCTTCAAGTGTCCGTCTTCCTACTGTATTCCTATCGAGCTGGTGTGTAATGGGTTCAAAGATTGTCCTGAAGGAGAAGACGAGATTAGATGTGGTCAGTGGGAATTTGTGTATGGCCGTATGATATATTTATAGTGTTAATGTTCATCTGACACATATGTTTCTTATTCAAAACAATTGAAATCTCAATTCATAATATCTGTCGTCGAATCAGATGATGAAAACAAAAAAATGGTAACTGACTGGACAATATTGATTTGACCTCAGTTTATATCTCTTGACAGCAACATTCCAATGTCCTGGCTACTATCCGTGTGAGGGAAAGAAAAGCTGCATCCACCCCAATCAGTTCTGTGATGGAACCAGACATTGCCCTGGAGGAGATGATGAACGTTACTGCAACGTAGAATGTCCGCCATCTTGTTTATGTCATGGTCGAGTGATCACATGTGACGAGAACTTCAACCTGGGTCATCCCATTCCAAGCGATGTTCGTAAACTCGACATGTCAGGAGTAAACATCAAGCCCGGATCTCCTGACCTCTCCAACTTACATTATCTGACCGAGCTGACACTTGTTGACTGTAACATTTCCCAAATTAAGGATCTATTTCCTCGTCTCCCGAACTTGAGAAAGTTAAATCTGAAAAGAAATAACATTCACATATTTTCAAACAGTTCATTGTTATCATTCCCAAAGCTGCGGTTCCTTGACCTTTCTGATAACAGACGTCTTATTTCAGTAGATAGCCATCCCTTTCTGGATGTACCTTTGCTTCAGAAGTTAGATCTGCACAATACTATGTTTGGAGAATTCTCTCCTGGGTGTCTCAATGGTTTGAATAATCTTAAAGTGCTCAACCTTTCAAACAGTGGCGTCAATTTAGCAGGAGATGATGTTTTTAAGGACCTGAAATCTTTGGAAATTCTTGATCTACGTAGTAACAACATTGAACACTTCAGTAAAACATTGTTCAAAGGCTTGGATTCTCTACAGGAACTATTTACAGAATCCTATAAGCTGTGCTGTGACTCCATTAGACCTAAAACAGTTGGAATCCACAAGTGCAGCTCACGGCAGGATCAGATATCTTCCTGCACAGACCTTCTTGGTAAAGACATTCTTCGAGTCATGTTGTGGATTATTGGAGCACTTGCAGTGTTTGGAAATATTGCTGTCCTCTGCTTCAGATGCAAATATGACCGCAAATCACTCAAGAGAAGCTATGGAATCTTTGTAACCAACCTATGCATCTCCGACTGTCTGATGGGTGTGTATATGTTCATCATTGGAATCATGGACTTGTGGTTCAAAGGCTCCTACTTGTGGAATGACTACAGATGGAGGCACAGCAGTCTGTGCAAGTTTTCTGGCTTCCTCTCCACAGTTTCGTCTGAGGCCTCTTGTATCTTCATCACACTCATCACCCTCGACAGATTCTTGGCAATCAAGTTTCCATTCAGACAGATCAAAATGACAAAACTCTCTACAACAGTATCGGTCATCATTACATGGACCATTGCTGTGGCTCTGGCAGGAATTCCTTTGCTTCCGCCATTAGAGTTCTGGAATATTTATAGCCAAAACGGACTTTGTCTGTCCCTGCCTCTGTCAAACACCAGAAAGCCTGGTTGGCAGTACACCAGCTTTTTATTTGTAGGCTTCAACTTCATGCTTTTTTTAGTAATAGGAGTTGGCCAGACTTGCATTTATCGGGCTGTGAAATCCTCGTCCAAAATACGAAGTGGAGTCTCCTCTGATGCCACAGTGGCTCGTAACCTGTTTCTGGTTGTCTTCACCGACTTTCTGTGCTGGTTTCCGGTTGGGGTCATGGGTAAGTTGTTTGTTTCTTGTTGAGGCCAAAACACTTCATAGCACGTCAGAAAAGTATGATTTGTTCCAAGAAATAAGATATGTTCGACAGTATGCTAAATAGTGTATCTTTTCTCTTGAGCATCAATGTCAACGTTTCTGTTCAACTTCTTTCTACCAATATTATTCGCGTTGACGTTGTCAGTTTTTTTTGCTTTCCAGGAATCCTGTCCCTGCAGGGGTTGAGCATCAACAACGAGGTGTATGCCTGGACTGCAGTCTTGGTTCTCCCGATCAACTCGGCTCTGAACCCCATCTTGTACACACTCCCGAGCATCCTGCAGGCCAGGGTGAGCAGTCTTTACTGCAGGATGTCGTCTTTTGTGTCTGCAACTTAATGTGACACCAGATTACATGTGTAGTTTTGAGTTTTAAAGTACTAACTCATTTTCTGTACACCTCCTAGCCTAATATAGATACAACATTATATGATCTACCATATTTAGTGGTTTAAAAACATATTTGAATAAACCATCTGGTAATCAAGTTATCAAGTTTCTTTCTCTGAGGTGATACAACCTTGATATTTCAGAAAGCGATGATGGAACAGAAGAGTAACAACACCGATATATCCACAAAAGGTGAATTCTGCAACTCTACATTAGCATGGAGAATGAAATTAAATTGGACATAGAGAACTAACTTTACATCACAGTATCCTTTCCATATGGAATTATGTAAAAGATGTAGATTGTAGTTGTCTTTTCAATAGAATATTTTATTTTTTCAGCAACTGACAGAGAACGGAAGTCAATTACACCAGCTAGGATCTACATGGGTGTTCCAACATGTGACATGATCTCGCTAGAAATTATTCTACCTGACTTAGATGTTTCATTCAAGTTAAAGAATGATGTCATTAGCCGAGTGGTAGCCTTCATAATGGACCGGAGCAAGAACAAGCGACATTTTGAACCAATCACAACTAAGAACGTGTTCATTGATATATGTTCTGAGGTGAGTTGCAATATTTTGTTTTTATAGTATATATTGTCGAAATTATAGATGTGATGAATTTAAATTGTACAATAAAGCATCAACTACCTCTCAGGGGTATATTATTGGCAAAACACAATATAGAATTCAATTTGCATCGGGAATAGGGAAAAGTCCGTGGCAGTTCCATTTAATATGTAAATGAATTTCAACATCTCCATAATGTGAACTTCACCTCCAGAGCGTGAATGCAATCTGTCTTTCCCTGGAGTCGAGATCTGACCGTGATGACGTCACAGAGGATGTCCTGCTGCTCGTGCAGAGCCTCAAGTGTTGCTCGGAGAGGAGGGAAGAAGCCGTGGTGAAGGTGGATCTTTAAAACACTGACTGAGGTGGCAGAACCATATATGGACGTTTTTCTTTGTCATTTGTGTTTAAGCACATGTATAGTGTTATTGCAATATCAAGTAGATTGTGTATGGTTTTGATGTACCTCAAAGAAGGTGAGTAGTATCTATATGTCCTGGAGTGCAGGTCGAACAGTGATCATGTCAAATGTTTTATGCAGCAGAGTCTCAACGTGTATATGGTTCTCACCGATATTGCCATCCTCTAGTCGGCTCCTTGTCTGATTCAATTGGCATCATTTCATATGGTCGTTTTGTGCCTCCCAATTGGAGATTCCAGATGTATTTTGCCTTTCACCTGTTCATGTTCTCTTTGTCCATAACATGTGCAAACACATATTGTCACATCATTTGTTCTTGAGATTTAAACCAAATAAACAATAAATCGAAGTGTATTGACCTATTTTATTTATTGAGATAAGACCAGCAAATTATGACAAATTTTTGACTCTCATTTAATTATAAAATTCAAGCAAAATACCTAGTTGGGTAAAAAAAAAATCCAATTTCTGTAGCAAATACAACATTAAATGAAATGGTAAATAAGCATCCGCCAAAAATTATATATTTCAATTTCTTTCATTAATCATAAACTTTGTTATTCTTTCGCGTCTTTGTATACAGTGTGTGTCTTATACCATGCTGCTTTGCGGTTGAAAATAATAGACTGGATCTATATTTAGACTGGAAAACACCTTTACTAATTAGTGCAATTTCACGGCTTATTTTGGGTCGAAAAAATTGGGGGAAAATTAAGTGTATATATATCACGGAGATACATTTTGGGCAATTTTCCTATATGTTCATCAACATCCTTGATGACTCTTTAAGTTATGTATGGCTTTCCCAATGTCCTATTTCATCTTCCTGGCTCAAAACAACGGCTCAATCTATTTTAACAAACCTGGAGGTTTGAAGTAGAACTTCCAAAAGGTGTAGTTCATTCTGTTCTGAAACCTCAATTTGAATATGAAAATTATTTAACGTCCCTACCCCGATGTCGAGCCATATTCCATTTTCCATTTCGTACATCACGCCACTATTTGCCAACAACATTGACTGGCGTGAATTGAATTTAATTTGGAATGACATAAAAAAAAACTGCAAAACAAGTTGTACCTCGAAACATAAGCCTATATCTGTCCCATCTTGACTATTTAAATCACCCTATCTCCATTAGACATTCCATTACCTTAAAATGAATAACATGAATGACATAAAATGGCTTTATTTATTTTTTTCCGTCATGGTTTATAGGAAAGACGAGAATAATAACGGCAAACCTATCTCAACCCCAAATATTTTATGTACGCTTCATTTTAATATTTTCGTCACGAAACGATAATCATCGTTAATCAACGTAGGCCTATATCTTTCGAATAAAGATGGGGTTTTTTAGGTTATGATATATTGCATGACACTGAATCGAAAAACAATATTATCTTTTTTCCTTATCCAACTCGTTTTTCGGAATAGTTTTCCTGTCCTATTGCTGAGCTCCTCGCACCGATACCTCCGTGGATAATGCTCGTGTTAGGTATGATGCGGAGTTTGAGGGGACATGTGTGCGGAAGTGAAACAAAACATTTTAGATCTCCATCAGACAAGATCATCACGGTGGGTAAGTCCAGGTAAAGTATGTATGTAATGTATCGACTTATTGTTAAGAAATCACGTGCACTGAAAGTAGTAGTTAGTACAAAGACTAGCAGTATGCGTTTATACTTGGCTAAGAAAATAAAGAGGATATCGATCTGTCTTTCCTTTACACATCAGTAACATTGACACTGGCTATGCTTGATTCGGGACCCGGCGCACTACCCGGCGTACGCCGCCGGAAGCGGCGCAACCGGCAAATCACTTGATTGGAACCCGGCGTACGCCTTAGGCGTACTCCGAATGCGCCGGTTGGAAATGACCGGCGAAGGCGGCGTGTAATGGCGGACAAATGTTACCCTTGCGACATTAGATAACCCTTTTGTTTATGAAGTTGTGTTGTACAATTAAATAGTTGACAGATTTATTCTTAAATGTCACTGCTTATTTAAAACATTGCATTACACGCTAATAAAATATTAATCAATGTTTTTAAATAATTTTAAAAAAATAGTTATATAATATAAATGATATGTTTCTTTAAGCTAGTTTGAGGGATGATGACGTCTTCCTGTCTGTACGCCGATACACTTGTTTCAACTGAGCCTAGTAGAGGAACGGCGTACGCCGGACATGTGACCGGTGTATACGCCGCCAAAACGAATCAAGCATAGCCATTGACATTGTTTATCTCATCGAATGAGTGACGAGGTAGAAAAATTGATATTATATATTGATATGTCTTTTCTTAGCTAATTAATTAATGTGCTTCAAGTTGTAGGAATGAAATGTACATGTGTACTATAAATTCATAAAACAATGAAAATAATTAAATATCATAATATTTAAGAAATAAAGTTCACTGTACCCCAATGTCTTTTGTAATAAAGTATAGTTTTGCCCTGAAAAATAACACTTTATTACAAAACACATTGGGGTAAGATGCCAAATGATCAAATACAGGTAACATTCTGCTTCCAATATTAATATTGTTTACATTCTTCATATTAATAATCAATGAACAGAGCCAACGGACGGCTATTCCACGTGTACTAAAACACACACCCTGATATAGACTAAGATCACGTGACTAAACATTCCAAAAGAATTGTGGGTAGAGCTTGAAATCATGTTGGCGGAACGTAATTTGTCTAATTCAAATGTTTGTTGCTATCACAAAAGTTGATGTTCATTGTCCCACCGCTAATTTTAATCGACTGCAGAAGTTGCAAACCATGGAAAGGAGTACACGCTTTATTGGTTGCGATGTAAGAGTTCAGACGGCTGAGGCAAATCAACTTTACATTAGCATGGGCACACTTGGTCACGAGGGAGCAG
This sequence comes from Gibbula magus, assembly GCA_936450465.1. Classification (NCBI taxonomy): domain Eukaryota; kingdom Metazoa; phylum Mollusca; class Gastropoda; order Trochida; family Trochidae; genus Gibbula; species Gibbula magus. The sequence goes on from OW388291.1 coordinate 41,056,546, forward strand.
CGTGGAACAGCGGGAACGTCATTCGATTGTTACGTCATCAAAAAAACTATATCTTTATTGTCTGATAAAGTTTGTTTTTTTCGATTGTTCTAACCACTAGGCATCTTAGAATTAATGTTATAAGAACCACTTACTTCAATATTTAGCATGATTTTTTCAGGAGAGCTTGAACCACAATATGAAAGAAAGAAATATTGATGACAAAACTTTGTTGGAACGAGGCCCGTGATTTTTCCGGATAATTTGAACCAGACCCTTGTGAATATGGAGGAGAGAAAGATTGATGACCAAACTGTGTTTGAGAGGAAGACATATGTTGAACAACTGAAAGCTTTTATCTCGGAACATCAGAACAAGATCTCATCCCTCTTGCAGGAGTTGTCCTGGACCCCTGAACATTTTGTTAAGGTTAGTTTTTTGGCATCTCATTGAATGTTGCTTCGATCAAGAATGTTAGAGACATATCCTGTCCCAAGGTAAAACGTATACGCTCAGCTCCACTTTCATACCTTGGTTTACAACCCCACACAAAACTGTGAGGTATGACCTAGGAACTCTCTAAAAATATGCAACCAATGATAATGCTTGAAAGGCAAGTCGGCAATATTAAAATTTGCCCACTGGTCATCCCTGGGACAAGATGTGTAAGAGTAGTGTAATTTTCTTAATTCAATCCATAGAGAATGTATGTCGCCTCTAATGAAGATCAAAGTTATTTCGTAAGCTGTCTACCATAATTTCTTGTTTAATTTGACCCTCACTATTTATAAAAGATTGACTGCTTCATGTTTGTATTTCTTGCACATGGATCCTTGGCCTCAGTATAAATACAATCATGTGAGTGTCATTTACACTGTGACGTTTCTTTTTAGCGCATCAGGCCTGAAAAGCATGATGGACTTATGGCATGACGTGTATGCGTCTGTCTGTCCATCCGTCCATCCGAAATTTGTTTACCTTTTCGTCTTCATTTCCATAACGACTGGCTCCAGGGAGCTGAAATGTTGTGAACAGGAACCTTGGCCAATAGGAATCCAAATTGTAGATTTTCTGACCCTGTGACCCCAAATAGTGTCACAGGGGTCACAAGCTAAAAACCTTTTTTCATCTTCTCCCATTTGTAAAGCTCTATAATACTGAGATGTTTGTACATACTCCTTGGCAATTTGAGATTCTAAATTGTAGATCTGGTGACTCTATGACCCCAAATATGGGTCACAGGGGTCATGACCAAACAAACTTATTTTCATCATTATCTCAATTTATAAAGTACTTGAAATTTGTTATACCTCTGATAAAACTCCTGAGTTACATTTTGAAACTTTTCAAGTTTATTTAATGAGGAGCTACATAGCCAATTGCTCTAAAAAAAAATTAATATTTTAGGTAAGAAAGTAATGTCAGGTATAAAAATTTTATATTGCTGGCGCTGCTTTTGTTGATGAAAGAATGTTTGATGTTACAGAGACAGGATGCCGTTGTGTGTCCGTACAGTGCAGATCATGTGTTACCGTCAGCGTCGCTGAAGAAACACACAGAGCTTTGTCAGTTTACTTCCCAGGGATGCCCGAAAGAGGAAGCAGTAAGTGATTTTGTACAAAGGTTCCATCTTAATTCTTTATGTGCAGGTTGCATATTCTAATGATTAACTCAAAACAAATAATAGATAAATGATTAGGATTTCCTTTTTAAAAAATAATTACATTATTCCCAAATAATATTACATGATCGCACATTATTTACAAATAACATTGTATTAATGCACATTATTGCACATTATTCCCACATAACATTGTATTATTACACGTTCTGCACATTATTCCCACATAATATTGTATATCATTTCAGCATCTGCAGCTGCTTCAGGCACCACATTGTACAGACAACTCCATCTTCTCTCCTCTCAAACTAGGCAAGTCGATATCATCATAGTATTCTTAAGCCAGCCAAAGTCAAGGGCTATCAATGGTTTTGCTGTTGAACACTTGCCAAAAAAAAATTTGGAAACAATCATCAGTTTATTTAATGAATGTCTTTACATGCTCTGACAAAGATATAAATCTATGTTTGAACATGTTGTCAAAAGTAGAAAGTTCACTGGTTAGTATAATAATTATTGACCAAGTTGACTAAGGAGTTCAGTTGCATTATGGGAATTCCTTACCTAACCCAAGGGCTGGAGAAATCTCTGTGTTTTATATTGTTGGAATTAGAAAGGGTCAAGTGCCCGGGCCACCTACCAAGGCTGATTGTCATTCCGACAACCTACCTCCCTCGATGCCCTCTCCCTTCTGTGTTCTGTGGGGACCACTTCTACTTAAAGCGATACCTGAAGAGATTACTCCAGTTGAACACATCCCAAGTATATCCGGCCCATTATGCACATTTACATGTCATACATTGTAGCTCCACAAAATGTGTTCAAAGTATTTCGAACTATTTTTTGTTTTTCAGATGAAAACTTGATTAACAGAATCGTTTGGTCAGGTGAGCTTTTCTCAATTTCAGTTTTAAAACAATGTCCTGTTTAATGATATATTTATGAAATGAGTGGGTGGTTTGGTATTTGACGAGCGAAAGTGAGTTAGATACTGAAACCATTCACGAATTTCATAAATATGTTATTATTTTTATGGAACAGAGTTTAGTAGTTTATTTATTACTCACTGATTTAAATCCCACTTAATTCCATGAACTTGTGGATAAATGGGACATGCTCCATTGCAATTGCAGCGCCAATATTCGGACGTCATATTTATGCAATTAAGACGTCGCATCATTCGGCAGCACACAAAGTTATTACACAATGTGTAATAACATTGTAGATGTATTAAACAGCGATATCTTCAATGGGCGAGTAATAATCATGTTTAATAACATATATGTCCACTCGAAATTCATTTCTACAAATAATACCTCGATAGAACCTCTCTTTGAATCTTAACCCTGAACCACTGGTGTCTGCTTCAGATCAGAAAGGACAACGGAAGGTCCCCGTCAGCCATGAAGATTACATGGTGAACTTTGACACGTCGGAGCGCCTCAAAATTCAGGAATACGCATCTGAACGACTCCAACCGGCCAATGAGGTGCTCAATGTGGAGAAGGATGATTTTCTCTCAATCGACTGGCAAATAGTTGCTAAAAAAGGTGGACAAACTTCAACCTCCTTCATAATATGGAATAACATTCCAAATTTTTGCATTGTCTGTACAAATTTCAACCTCCTTCATTATATGGAAATAATATTTGCAAGGCTAAGAAATGAGAAGGGTGTTAGCTCAGCAGGCTTGTAAGGTCCGATGACTGGGATGGGTGGGAAGTTGGCTTTCATCTGTCCATCCAAAGATATTTTACATTTTGATTTTTTATCTCAATAACCACTAGCTCAATAGAACTAACATTTTTTGTGCAGGCTGGTTTTACCTAATAAAAAGATTATGTGACATTACAATCCTTAATAGGACCCAGCATCGTAAAATCTACTTTTGACTTCTTTTCAAGAACATAAAGCACCAGGAGATGAAATATTTTGTTCATGTTCATGTTTTGTAATATTTCAGGGGGATTATCAAAAGACAAGCCAAAAACAAAGTATGAAATCCTGAATGAACTTCGTGATTTGCGGCGAAGACGTCAGACTTATAGAGCAAAGAATGTTCATATCACCAAAAAGTCTTACACTGAGGTGAGCCCAGGATCAAATCTATGAAAATAAAAAAAAAAATCACTTTAGCCAACTGATGTCACGATCATAATGATTTATGTATATTTGATAAATGATTCATGAATGTTAAATCATGAATATAGGCCTAGTGAAGAAAATTCAAATCATTAAACTCTTTTTCTCAATCACTTCATCTTTCCGTCTGTTATTCATTACACAAACAGCCGAGAAAATACCGTACATTAAAGCTACCATTCTCTGACAACATGGATGATAAAAGCACATAATATCCTTTAAATCAGCACCTTGTCGGAACGAGTCTGCTGATTAATGCCCATTTGAATACTCCTCCCCTGGGCACTTATTACGTGTATAGCGATCTTGATAATGGATACTGGTAGCTTCTCTGCTCGTCTGTTTATTGTCCCTGATCGATCAGTGCTTATTTCTCCCATCAGATAATGCGTGAAGTGATCAACAACCAGATCAACATCCTGGCAGGAGGACCGGGCGAGTACCAGGAGCCTGTGAAGCAGGAGGAGGAGCAAGCACCTGCTGTCAGGTAGGAAATATCACTCTTATTCTATTGTATCTCTATTCTTATTCTGTGGCTGACTTTAACCATTCAGTCAACAATGAGGATTTTTATACCCCCGCTACGACGTAGTCAGGGGTATATAGCGCTTCGCATTTAGTCCGTCCGAAATCGTTTCTTGAGCATATCTCCAAAACTGTTTGACTTGGAAACTTCAAATTTGGTATGGAAGTAACCCATATGGTGCTTCTGTGCCCTTTAGGCGTCTCAACTCCAAGGTCCAAATAATTTTTGAAATTTTGACCAAAAACGGTCGGATTTTGGGATTTTGTCTCGTTTCCCGAGCATATCTCAAAAACTATTTGACTTTGAAACTTCAAATTTGGTATGGAAATAACCTTTATGGCGCTATTGTGTCCTAAATGCAATGAAAGCAATTTTTAGGGATATAGAGAAAAATTCTCAAATAGGTTTGAAATATGAACTGAAGCATTGAACCATCTCTACAAGATTACAGTGGTATGCAACTTTACGTTACGTTTACAGAAAGGAGAGGCTTAAACTATTGTTTGTTTTAACAGAGATACATCAGAACAGAAAGATGTTGCTCCAGATCAGGGAGGCGGTAGGGACATTGACCGTGATAGACGAGAAGAGAGAGATCGAAGTAGAAGACGTGACCGAAGTGACGATGAAGACAGTCGAAGTAGCCGTAGATACAGAGATCGTGAAGGCAGACGAAGAGACCGATCCTCTTCTAAACAGAGACATCGGCGCTTTTCACGTGACCGCAGCAGGTCTCGAGAAAGACGTAGATCACGTGAGAGTTCATCTCGGTCGAAGCAGAGAGTGGATCGAGAAAGCAAAGCCAGGAGCACAAGAAGAGATGTGGGTGAAGGAACAGGCAGCGATGATATTCCCGACAGTGAACTGTTCGGTGTGAAACTGGATGCTGAATCTCTCATGTCGTCAACAGGGTTGGAGGAAGAAGAGACATATCGAGATAGTTCCAGATCTTCGAGACATAAGCACAAACATAAGCATAAGCATAAGCACAAACATAAGCATCGGAGAGAACGTGAGAGGGAAGGGAGTGATTAGCGCTCGGGTGTAGCGAAATGCATGTGTGCATTCAGAAATGTTATGACACTGCAGAGAAATTTAAGGGGAAGTGGGATGTGCAAAGGGAACAACCAGGAATGTTATTGCAAACCATGTGTTGCAGGCGCTCTGTGCTGCGACAACTTGAACTCTACTGACCGACAACTTGAACTCTACTTAACTTTGCAAAAACATAGAGTAATCTTTGTACAAACTCTGTAAGTGACAGAATAATGTTTCATTGACAATATTAATCAAAAGAAAGTTGTTACCGATGGCTGAAAGTGAAGACTGTCAATAAAAGTAAAGATTGTGTAACTGTGGATTATTCTGAAGTATTGCTGATTATGTAAATCGTTGATTTTCAGATTTTCATTTAATAAACACGAATAAAAAAAATATGATTGTCCTTTTTTCAAGCAGGAACCGCAGGAGCAACGTATACATGTTTATCATATAATGGAGGGTGTTATCGATGCAATAAAGCAATCTGATAAACTTGGTATCCAAATCTGATAAATATGCAAAACAGGTCAAAGGTCAAAAACACTAACTACTTTAGCAAAATTCCACTCTTTTCATGCGAATCCTAAATCTGTTTACAAATCATTGAAAAGCGTAACCGGGAGTTTACCCGAGTATTTCCGCTTGAATGAATGGATATTCGAAAACACGAAATCATCGGATATGATACAGTGCATTTATAGTTTGAACAAAGTCAAGATAATTTTAGATTTATTTAAAAAATCATTCAAAACTTGAGTGCGCTATTGACCAAGAGCATCAGCAAGTAGTTTCAATGTCCTGTGTACAAAATGAATTTGATGTGTCAGTGTGTGGCCTAGTGACGCGCCTAGTCAATCGCGCTAGCATTTCACTGTTCTTGATGGCTGAGCATACAGTATTATAGGTACATTAATACTGTTATACAGCAATCCAAATCAACCCTGCAACGCAGCTTGCAAAACGTTGAAACTAGAGTTACTTCCCTTGTTCTAACGTGACTAGTGATATATGAGTGCTTTTTAATTATTAGATAGATACTTATGAACTTATTGACAATATCTCCATGAACAAGGAATCAGGAACAAATTATGAATAAGAATCGTGCACATCGTGTCATTAAATTGTTTTAATTAAGAACTATTTCCAGGCACTTCACAGCCATATATCACCGATATTGTGATCATCACTTTGATGTACCGTCTATGAAATTACTCCACTAAAACTAGGTCAATTCTCTTACCACTTTTAATGCAACAAAACGCTTATTTTGATAATGACATTAAATGATAAAGAGATTATAACCTCGTTTGTTTCCATATCATTAATATTATATATTTGGAATAAAAAATAATGTATTATGCTCGCCAAAGGCTCGCATAATACAATTTTTATTCCAAAAATATGATATTAATGATACGGAAACACACTTGGTTAATAATCTCTATGTATTCTGAATGTGTGTATGGATAACAATACCTTTAAAGGGGCAGTAGCATGTTTTTTGCAAATTTTATTTTTTCAAATTTCCCATTTATAATCATAGTTTATGTCATTTATATTTACTTTTGAGGGCAAAACATGGTATTACACAAACCAATTATCAGTAGTGTTGATAATGGTGTTGCGTATACAGCAAAAAATGCATGGCGGCCATTTTATTGTGAACACATGTTATTATTTTGAATGACATAAACGATTCCCATGGCTTTGCAGAAACATGTACACGCATTTTTATCCCCCGCCGCAACGCGGAACGGGGGACTATGTATTCAGCGGCGTCCGTACGTCACATTTCTTGTTTACGCGATATCTTATGAAGCGTTGCATCCAAACTCTTCAAATTTGATTTCTGCCTACATTGTTGGAAAACGCAGATACCAGTCAATTTTGGTGACCTTGGCCTTTATTTTCAAGGTCGTCAAGACACTTTGACCACTTTTTGAACTCTTGTTTACGCGATATCTCATGAAGCGTTGAATCCAAAGTCTTCAAATTTGGTGTCAGCCTACATTGGGGGATGACACACACACATTTTGGTGACCTTGACCTTATTTTCAAGGTCACCACAACACTTTGACCACTTTTAGAACTCTTATTAACACGATATATCATGAACCCAAGCACCCAAAATCTTACAATTTGCTGATCATCATGTCACTTTTTACCAGTTATGCAATATATAAACTAGCTCCAATGATGTGTCTTACTAACTCAATGTCACCGGCGGGGGATATTGCCATGTTAGTGGCAAACACTTGTTTAACTTGATTTCCGAAGAGGGAAGGTTGTTTTACCATTGGTGACATTTTTTTTCAAATACATTTCATCGACTTCTTTAAGCAAAAAAAATGTGCTACTGCCCCTTTAATATGCACGTTACAAAGAATCGGTTCCTGAAACAACCTGGTAACTTGTCTTCTTAGATGTTAACGTTTTGAGGTGGTTTATTTAATTTTGTCGTTTAAATTGATAAAATATTACATGGACTAGTTTTCAGGCTTAATTCATGCACTGAATTAAGCCTGAAGATGAACTTCTAAATAGCAAATTCCATGTGTAGAGAATAACTTCTGATATCTAAAATACTCTTCAAAAAAAGAAACTTGATATAGGTGTTAAACGACTTTATTCAAAATATCTGAAAGCATGATATAAAAATTACCTTGAATTTTTTCCACATTCACAGAAACACATCAAAACTGCACTGACATAGCGTTTGGAGAACAATTTTACCAATTCACCGGGCTGTTAAAACGTGCATCACACAATCCTGCATTTATGCATGCAGGAACCCTTGCTCAACGGACATGAAACGCCATATCAACGAGTGTTCACACAGACAGTATAGCGGCTGAAGACCCAATTTCAGACTGCCAAGGCTGAATAGAGCTCAACGTAACAACGTTACTGGCAGATTGCAAGGTGAAGCAACTCGGCAAGATGTGGCCAGGCATTTTAGCGTATCCCGACAGACAATCTCTACATGTTGGACCTGGTAGAATCATGCCAACAGTGTTGTCGACAGACCAAGGTCAAGGAGACCAAGGGTGACAACTTCAGCACAAGATCGATACATCAGACTGTGTCGCCTTTGAGACTGCACTGCGACTACAGCACCTACAAGTACGCAGATCCCTGGGCTACACAGAAGTTCAGATCAAACAGTACGTAAGAGATTGAAGGAGCCTGGCTGACACTTCCTCTACCTCTCTGCAGCTAACTCTATAGTGTTGGTGTATCTGGCTGATGACATGATTAATGTTTTCAGCATCGGCGCTTGGATCCTCAAACAAAGTTTGAATGGTGATTTCTGTGTCCTGTCTCAAAAAAATGCTTTTATATTAAGTTATATCAAGTCAAGTTTCTTTTTTTTAAAGAGTATATATCAACAAGTGTTGATATATTTGATATCAGAAGACATGAGGGTGAGATTCTATTTATCATCCAATATCATTCTTCATAAGTTTTTAATGAAAAATGAACATATCTGATCACAAAACTGCCAATTGGCTTCCAGTGCTGTGATGCCATAGCATTATGACGTCATCATGATTATGATGTCATAACATTGTGATGTCCTTACTTGATTATGGAAAATCATTATGATGTCATGTAGCCGACACCAACAGGGCAGTGTTCACTTGATCTCATACAAGCGATATCTCCTGTAGAACACAGTTTTGGATTATAAAGTTATATATTTGCACTTTAGCCTTAAGTTACAAAAGTTTTGGATGCAGCAGATTTTTTAACCCTGGTCACTGACTAGACACTCGACCACAATACTCTGTTTCAAGTATCACCAGTACTCCATGACCTCGTACGTCGAGTGATCTCTTTATTGGCAACTTGTTTGTAGGTCAGAAGAACAGGTCTAGAGTTGTCTCCCTTGAGTAAACATTCCATGGCTCCCTGACCCTCTTGGTGGACAAACAAAACGCACCCAACTCTTCGAAAGGACACACATGCAGCTGATAAGAGGTTTATATAGGATCTACCGTGTTGACAAAGCCAAATATATGATCACTTATCTCTAGCTTTCTTGTGGTTTGACATGTATGTTTGCATGGAGAGAGAGTCAAGTTGATGTGGTGGCTTGGACTCTTGTGTATGCATGAATGAAAGTGGAATTTAGTGCAGAGGCTCCAACTCAAGCTTTCACATTAAAGGGATTCATGACTAGTCAGGTGTTTGTTGATCAGCATTTAATGATCGATTGCTTATAGTTTTTTATCAAACCAAACTAATATCTGGCTACTGAACTAGACAGGGAGGAATGAGGATTGAGATAAAGGTTACAATTTCACTCACACAAAGTGTATATTTTGTAGCATTAAGTAGAGCAAACTGACTGAAATTCGAACAGTGATCCGATTCAAATATGATGAAAGACTGCATAATAAATAATTATCTGTAATAATAGTACAATTGGCTCTGTAGCTCATCAGGCTTTATATACATTAACTAATTCAAAATGTCAACTTCTAGGTGAGAGGTACAACAAATACGAAGCACTTTAAATGGAGAAGATGAAATAGGTTCCCCCTCTGACCTATCTTTGAGGCCAGAGATAAAATCCCCTACAAATAAGACACACTTGTCGATTTAATTCATCACGTTTTTTCTTTCTTATAAAATACCTCCCTTTGAAGAGCACATAAAATCTCAAGATGAAAATAGCTTTTCAGGTCATGACCTCTGTAACCTATATTTGGGGTCGCAGGGTCACCAAATTTACAATTTAGAATCCCCCATTGGCCAAGGAGCATGCACACAACTTTTCAGCTCTTCGGGCCTTTTAGGCCAGATGAGCTAAGAATCAAAAGAAAATAAAAATAGGTCATTAATATAGAGCATTGCTTTCCGATGATAAATTAACTGCCGCACACATTGTTAGAATATATGATGTTACAATCAAATTTGTAGGCATTGGTTTTGAGAGCTATGTGGAGGTGTAATGCATACATTAAGTGCAGGCCAAGTGCTATCTGCCTCCACTACAGTGTAAGTGGAGATAAAATGCATGCAAGTGAGATAAATCTCCACTACACTTTAAGTGGAGGTATTATGCAGGCTTGAGTGCTATCTGTATCCACTACTCTGTAAGTGTACCGTAAGTATAATGCAAACATGTAAGTGCAGGCCGAGTGTCATCAGACTCAAAGACACTTTAAGTGGAGGTACTGTGGGAAAAAACACACAAAAGCAGAACAGAAATACAAAACAAATGTTCATATGGCTCAAATAGTTATTTATTTCAAATTGTTTCTGTACAAGTTCCCATGATCCACATACATAAAATATAGTGTGGTAATATAGCTCTTAATACACATTTATTATAGGTACATCGGAAGCTGTCTTTTGATCTGATGGCCTGCTTCAGCTAGGTTCCACTGGCGAGTTTCAACAAAGAGATAAGTTAAAGTTAGGTAAAGGTACGGATCTAATATTCTATACAGATTGCAGTCTACTCTCTCCTACAGTATAGCATGGGTCGATGATACACAGGGAATAATACTCATTATACATACATACATACATACATACATACATACATACATACATACATACATACATACATACATACATACATACATACATACATACATACATACATACATACATACATACATACATACATACATACATACATACATACATACATACATACATACTCTGAGGTATATCAGAAGTGGATATGAAAAAAAGCTTTTTACAGTCGATACATGACTACTATGCGTGGGTGGTCTGTCGATGATGAGAAAATGCTAATTATCAAAGGCACTTGTAACTGATGTGTTGTGAGTAATGAAACAAGGCAACTTGGAAAATAGTTCTCGTTAGTAACATCGATGCTGCTCCAATCAGGAGTTGAGATAAAATCTCAGTTTCAAGTTTCATATTCTTGTTTTCAGCAGTTCTGACTGACCATAATGTGTTGTTGACGGTAATTCATTAAATTTTACAACATTAAATCTGTATTACATTACAAAAGCCATGCTTCAATCAACCACTGCTAAATCTGATAACAAATGTTACAAATAAAACCTAGACAACATTGGCATCACTATCAATCTTTGGTTGGCTAAAAATAGTAAATTTCTGAAATTAAGAATTATTCTAGGAAGACGCTTGTTAAAGAGTTTGGCAAGACAAAATACTTCAAGGAACAAACATTTCTAATAATGCATAACACTAATACTATCAATAAAATCTATCCATTTTAAAATAAATTTGAACATGCTCAATTTGATCAATTCATTATAGTGAAGATAAGATTATGAAAAATTATTAAAACAACCCACCAAACTTACAATGCCCATTTTGCGACCAGCGCGTTGGGTGAAAATCGGTGGGTAAGGCAATAAGAAAGAAAGAGTCAACCCTCAAGGTTTGATTTAAATTTCAACCAACCAATACATTAAGTACAAAGAAAGCTTACATCCCACTTGTGTTCAACTGGTAGCAAGACAAGATCAGTTTTACAGAGACCAAAGTTCCTCAGCCAAATCATGCGATTAAAAACAACATTCATGCTTTGCATATACACAGCCTTAAAACAGGTGGTGACCTCCGACCATGACAAAAATCATTCTGGGAAGCAGGTTTGTGTGAACACGTGACACTCCAGGACAACTTGCCTTCCACCAGGCTCAAAAATGATCATGACAAAAATGATGGTTACTCCGAATACTGTGCATGGCATATACCTGATCCATATCATACCTCTGTATTCTGTAGTGGATCTACTTTCATAAGTGAAACGAAGAGATGTAATTTATGTTAAATTCAAACAATATCTTTGATCATGTGGATCTTCAAAATACATCAACTGTGAAAAATTTTAGTTTCAATATAAAACATGCATTGTTTTATTCCACTCAAAAAGTCCTTCAAGTATAGGTATTGGTGGTTGTCTTAAATATACTTAGAAATATTAAACCTGATTTGCAACTTTCAAAAATGAGAAAAAAGCTGTTCCAGTGTTGAGGTATTTAATAGAACTATGGTTGCCATGACAATATGTTGCTGGGAGACCCAAAAAATGGATTAAGAACTGGAGACAATGTTTATGTTCACAAACAACCTGGCTTTTCCGTGTCAGATTTGGCATCTTGGTCAGCCTAAATTGAGAGACTTGAATCCTAGGGTTATTAAAAGGACAAAAACACAGTGAATTAAAATCGTTATGAATTTAAATAAACAAAATATGTATGTGAAAAGCCGATTTTCTAATACTTATTGTTCTGACTGGCATTGCTGGTCTGTTTTTAACTATTGAAAAACCTATCTACGATAAGTTTCTGATCACTTAGATGAGAAAGCAAATTCTATGCTCAAGTAACAACACTTTTAATTTAAGTGATATGTTCGGACACTGATATGTCACCATCATAATATGTAATGTGAACAATTATTTTGAATATTACAAGTCAGACTATAAAGTAGCAGATCGGATGCTTTCAATGATGTCAAAGGTTAACTTGACAAGTCGTGTTAACGAGCTTGGTCAGATCTTGATGAAGTTGAACGTAACTAAGGTATGATTTTAATGAGCATGACAGGATTCTATTTGAACTACACCAAATTCTCAAATTTTCAGTAAGTCCTTCTTGAAATATTCATGAAACTGTTTGATTCAATTTCCATATTCTTAGGATATAGCCAAATGCTCGCAAAGATGAACACACTTACCATACTTAATTTCTGAAAAATCTTATTTCATAATTAATTTAGGATAAGACTATCGGTACAGGAGCACTATGCATTTGACATTTACTATCATAAAGTGGAATATCTAGGTAGCTGTTACAAACATGTACACAATTCAGATAAATATCAATTTACTTTCTATTTTTTTTTTGTAAATATCCTTAGCTACAAAAGATTGAAAAACTGTTGTCATCTTGCATGGAGATCTTCTGATGTGGAAGACATTCCCTATTTGAATACTCTTACTATAAAGTAGTCCAAAGCTACAACATCTGTATCAATTAAATATATAATATATATGTCTATACAATTTGGTTGAGGCTAGTAAATTACTAAGCTACTATTAAATACAATATAACATTTTCCATAATGTACATTTCTTACTAAACTATCTACTTTGTAAAAAGTAGTCATGATATTTGTAGTAGTGATATTTAAAATCAAATTTTTCACGCTCATATAGACTTCATGAATTGAAAGAACTTGTGTAAATGTTTACTGTTAAGAAAGATTAACTCCCATATCCATAATAAAACCGATTGGAGATCGTACATTAACTATTTTGGCATTTGTCAGTAGATGTAAGTAATCACAATTATGACATGAAAGGAGATCAAATTATTGGTACCATATTGCTCCTTCATTTATAGCAAGAGTATACAAAGGTTACTTGAAGACTTGATAAATTTCTTTGAATCAAGGGGTGGTAGAAACCAAAGGATTTCATTAGGATTCTGTGCACAGATACTGTCTGCTGGAAGTGGAAGAGTGCTGATATGTACACATATTACAGACATGGCAACGGAACATGGAGCCCACAATAGACGTGGACTAAAACAACGATGTACCGCCTACAAGGCACATCGGTAGATCACAGATTAAAATATACCAGGCAAAACACTTATTTAAAGTTCACGCCTGTCACTGGACAGCATGAACGATGCAAACTTTCAGTTTGATGCAACCATTCAGTGAAAACAGTCTTCCTTATATTTCTTCCCAATAACAGTACAGGTCACATGTCGCCTGTTGTTAGCAAGGCGGTAGATATTTGGTATACATACAAACATACATACATACATTCACATATATATTTATATATATATATATACTTATATATTATGTTTGCCATCGGCAAGGGATGGAAGAACAGCTGCCCAGTATGTGTAAGTTTTCATATCTCTATCTTTCTCACTTTCTTTGCAACTTTTTCTATCTTTGTTCCTCATATTTCAAAATTTACCTGTCAATTTACAAATTAGTTTTCAATTCTGAAATTTTACTAAAAATTGCACATTACTAATCCTAACAATTGCATATTCATACTCAAGTAATACATTTGTTTTAAATATTGCGAATTTGAAATCAAAGTGAATTTACTTACACATAAATGCAGTGTGATGAGAGTATAGGGATATTTTACACTTATATACAGAGAGAGATTCGTTTGATTTTTTGCATAATCTGTTGATACAATGAATACACACCATCTACTGGACACAAAACAGCTACAGTTTGATTAACAAGAGATGGGAGAAGTGGAACTAACACACACATATTTGGTCCAATTAATGTAGCACAACACATAGTATTGCACATTCTACATAGTTTACTGTAAGCCATTAAATTTACATGCACTTTGTGTCATAACGCAATAAATAAATTTATTTCAAATATTACCCAATGCAAAAAAATGAAACATGTTTCTGGTAAGCGTTCCCTTACACTAATCTCTATGGTAAATAATATCCATGACACTCGGTGCCCAAGGTTCAAAATCATACATGTCTCTCTCTTGAGATAACTCTTTCTAAACTCCCATAAAAACCTTCCAATTTTTCTTAACATTTACCGTATCAATCTTTACCTATCAAACCACCAAACCCGGCCACCAAATATGAATTCTTTATGTAAATTGTTAAGCCCTGACATATCTTGGCTTTGTAAAAGTGTCATTTACAGTCCAAAACAAACTTAATACTCTAGTTAAGACAACACTTACAGCTTACAAGAAATATGGACCACACTGGCTATCTTCTTCTTTAAATTATTGTCCTAAAAGCATGAAAAATGTCATTTTCATTTTCAAGTATTTATTTCCTAGAAGAAAGAAGCCGCAATTTTACGGTCAATCTTCAACCAAAGCCTCCTTCATTTCACTTTGATCCCCATCTCCAAACTCCTAAAACAGAATACCTGCCATACTTGTTCAACATTAATGAAATTAAATAGGCTTAACATTGACTTGAACTGACACTACATAAATAGTTGGAAATCTCTGTGTCCTTCCCTCCCTCCTGACGTACCTGTTGAGTAAATGCACATATCTGGGAAGCTTGATCCTTATTTGCAATATCATATCATATCATAAAGTAGAAACATAGAAAGATTTTTTTGTTCAGTTTGCCACTGAAGATGTTAACGAGAGACAACAACAATTGGATACATTGGTACACAGAGGTCTGATTACGGAGACAAGGGAACTGAGACACTATTCTAGTCATAATAGTTCTGAAAGACTGGCCACTGATTGGCCAGATCACCCATCCAGCCAAGAGCTATCTTGAAATATGCTCCACGTCGTCAATATCACTCGACACCCCTCGGCAACAAATAGCACTTATTGTTTGAGATTTGAGATTTATAAACAGAGCAAACCATTCGAAAGTGAGGACACTGTCCTCTGATTTGCCAAGTTAAATATGCATCATACCCTAGACTAATACAATAGAGAAATCTCAGTCAAAACCAACATTTTGATGATCTGTTAGGATATTTTGTTTAAACTATTTTGACATGGTTAAAGATACTGGCTTGTAAAATTTCTAAAATATGTGAAAAATACATTTGTCAGTCAGTCAGTCAGAGCCAAGAGTTATCCAGACAATTTGGCTACACGAGAACAGAAATCCAGTTCTGATGACTGCACTGATGTCTGTATGTAAACTCCTAGTAAAAAGCTGCATCATTTATTGCTCCAGACAAACTCTCTCTCAAGGTCTTTGATAGTGGGTTTTGAACTGAGAGGTTTAGGCTTGACAAGGGCCTCTCTCCTATCCTGACTCTGTCCCTCCATGTCAATGTCTAGGAGGGTCTTTTGGTGCCGGATCTTGGGGGGTGTGTTTCCGGGGGAGAGGCGGGAGCGTGTTGAGTAAAACCCATTGTCTGGAGGGACAGTCTCAGAGGGTGTATGCCACACTCGCGGGGAGTCCCGACTGCTACCCGTATTAACGGGGGATGTGTATTTCAGCGCTGGTGATGTTTGCTGGGAAGCTGAGCGAAAGGGGGAGCCCACGTCGAGTGTGGTGGGTCTCTGAGCTGCCTCACTACTGGGTTTGCGGCGCGGTGGGACTGGCTGCTGCCCACCCTGAGCCATATCAGTCTGTCGCTTGTCCTGATTAGTCATGATAGAACGTGGTTCATAGTCTTGTGGCGTGTTCGAAGAATTTGAGGTATTTGAAGGAGTTCGTTTGTGTGTGTAAGTAGCCACATGTTTGTTGTAATCAGGGGTAAAATCATCTTCAAATGTCACTGACCGCCTGTGAGAAGATTGACTTGGCCGACTTGATTCGTAAGCACTGCCATCAGAGGTCTGTCTCTGGTATATGATGCTGCGCTCTGTTTGCGAAGGTGTTGCAGACAGTACGGTTGTTTCACTATCCGCGTATGACAAGCGGTGTGGAGACCGAGATCCTATTGTGCTCGTAGTTTGGGAGCTCGGACTATCACTGTCCTGCTCGGTGAAGTGCATCGGCCTATCAAAATTTTCATTATTCTGAATACTTGGTCTCTGGCGGGTCTGTGCACCATGATATGTATGACGATACCCTGAGGCATTGGTGTAAGGTTGGTTCCCAAACATGCCCTCGGGCTCAATGAAAGAATCGCGCACAGCCCCCAAATATGCGTCCCTCCGATTGAGAATGAAGGAATCACGTTTCCTGGCAGTTCGCTCTTCTTCTGGAGGTCCGTGAAGATTGGGGTGAATAGCGGAGGTGTTTGAGATCCGAATATCAAAACCAGTTGCCACTGCAGCAAGGAGCACAGCTGCGTTTAGCAGAAAACTGTCACTTTTCTTTTTCACAGAAAACCGTTTTAAAGTGTTTGTATCTGTGATATTATTAGACGACTGTGGAATGTTTTTGTAGCGACTCTCGTCTGAAAAATCTGGCCATTCATCTTCTTCATCATCTGGAAGTAAAGAAACATTATGTAAATTTCAAAATAATTCATTAACATAAAGTAAGTAAATAAGTAAACACAATGAGTGCTTGAAGTAATATTATAAAGATCATACTTCTGATGTATTCTTAAATATGTTCCTTCTTGAGTGAGTGAGTGAGTTATTACCCGCTTCGGCAGTATCACAGCCAAGGGGCTCACATATTAGTCTATTGATTATCAAAGAACACTCAAATGTAATGTCAGGTGGTAATAGAGGATATAAATACAATACAAAATGGTCTGGAGGTGGTTGCTTCAAACTGACTTGCAAGGCCCTATTTATTATAGCACAGACCAATCATAGTGACAAGGTAGGTTATATCGTGGTTGCTAATATTATGGCAGGGAGAAAGCCCTCAATGCCATGTTGCTATGTATTGTGGTGAAACCTGCGAGCATCGGCTGGAACAAGCGAACCATGGGTGGTACTACGCTGAAATGCAGTGCAACATTGCACCCAAACCTTACTGCGTGTAGAACAGTTTTCTACTGCAGACAAAGTTGCCGTGCCCCTGGCGGGATTCGAACCCCGGACCTATTGATCCAAAGCCGAATGTGTTTACCACTGCACTATCCCGCCCCCTATACAAAAAGGGCGAGCCCCCATAGTCTAAAAGCATTTTTAACCTATACTGATAACACTGAATTATGGTTACCTCAGTCTCTCTATTAAAGGTCCAATGTGCATGGTAAATTTGATTTACTCACAGAGTTCTTTCAATGCTCCTATGTTGGAATGTCCGCCTCCAAGAGCTCGCAGACTTTTCTCTAAGTTTGGGGCACTCTTGGACCACCGACCATCAGCAAAAATAATGGAAGAGCGCTGGTGTCGGTCTTTCTGAACTGAGCTTGGTCCCCATGTTTTCCCCTTCACACCGTCAACAGGATCTGAAGAATGAACAAATACACATTCACTTACCAAGACAGAATGGTTACGTTTTAGTACTTACCAAGGTGCATATCTATCCTTATTACCAATTGAAAATATATAGAATACTAAACGATGTCCCGTTTGATAACATGTTTATTAAACGAGTGAATGGTTTGGTATTTTAACGAGCGAAAGCGAGTTAAATACCAATGCCATTCACAAGTTTCATAAACATGTTATCAAACAGGACCGAGTTTAGTAAATTTTTTTATTACTCAATGATTTAAGTAGCGCTGAATTGCAAAAAAATCGTTGTTAGTGACGCTCACTTGCAAATAGGTCACCTGCTATTGCAGTCGCGCGGCTAACATTGTGACATCAACCAAAAAAACTATGACGTCACGCGCCGATTATGACGTTACGGCAGCACACGGTGGTATCACACATGTGTGTAACCAACTCATTGTTATCTAATCAGTGATCTCACCATGGTTGAGTAATAAAATCAAGTAAATAATTTTGTTCGAAACAAGCAAGTCTCAAGTTTGCCAAGCAACCATTGTTTCAGCATTTGATCGCCTGTGACATCATGTTTTCTGACTATTACTGTTCAAATCAACTGGATTAGAATGGGTGACTAAATTATAACACTCGAAAGTGTGCTTTACAAAACTTATGGAAGTTAGTGCTCCTGCTTGCATGACTTAAACTTACAAGCGATGGCTCGCAGTCTGGTAGTGGAGACAGGCAAGATGTGTGCAGGGGAAGCTGGAGGACTGTCGGGACTTGATGATCCATACAATCCTCGCTTATCAATCGGCACACCCTCCTTCTGTACTGTGATGTTGTGTCGAAATCCTGAAATAGCATAGAAACTTGCATTTTAACCATTAATGAATAAACCACAAAAGATGGGGGAAAGGAACAGTACATTTCTCATTTAGCATTAGTTATAACAGCTACACCGATTTGAAATAATTCATTAACACTTGCAAGTTAAAAGATTCTTTCTAAAATATGTGAAAAATACATTTGCTGGTATTTTCCATGTGTGTAATGTTTCTTTGATACACTGGTAGTTTATGAGTTTACAGAATGGAAATATATCATGTATTTTGATTAAAAAAAAAGTTTATAATATCCTTTTTTCAAAATAAACATATCCTAGATTACAAATGACCACTTCTTAGTTAAGTCGAAATTTTGGACTGAGATGGATTTGCTTTAAAATGCAATGTCATATTTTGGATATTACATTTGTTCGCTACCTAAATGGCAGATATTTCTAAAACATATTTTAACAAACAATTACAACAGATACAACTGGTACCTGAGGGCTCGCTGATGATCCTTCCGCCGCTTGACTTGAGTTGTTTCAAGCGACTCTTGCGATGGCGTTTGTTGGGCGTGGGTTTGTTCATGACCTGCTGGAGGATGAGGATGTTGAGTTCTCGCTCCAGAAGGTCGATCTCTCGCTCCGCCAGCTCCTGTTCCCGCTTCTTGAGCAGCTCTTCCTGAATCTTCTGTTGTAGAGCAGCCTTCGTCAACTCCTCCTCACGCGACCGCAACTCCTGCAACAACATAGAACACATGTATTTATTGACATGGATGGTTTGAAACTTTTGATTTAAGGGTGATATTGAAAATCTTGACCATCTGCTTATAACCTCCTATATAACTTCTCCAACAACATCAACAGTAGGGTTTAAGGAAACTTTCCCTGCAAGGCATAACTTTAGCCAGTCTCAACCACTATCAATATCAAGCTTTGCTGCATTTTGTCATCTTGGCTGCGTCAGCGTGCTGGACATGGATTTGGTAGAGGAATACAGGTGAGGTGAGATGGGGGTTTAACATCATTTTCAAGAGTATTTCACTTTCATCACGGCTGCTAGTATTATTGCAGGGAGAAAACCTGCATCACCTTGTGGCTATGGATTGTGATAAAACCTGCAAGCATCAACTAGCGAATCTTGGGTGGTACTGAATTGAAATTCAGTACAGCATTAGACCCAAACCTTACTGCACATAGAACAGTTCCCTACAGAAGATGAAGTTGCCAAGCATGTTTTGAACTAAGGACCTCGATCCGAAAATGAACGCGCTGACTCGCCCCAGAAAAGGTGATGAAATGCAGCAATGCATGTATTAGCCTGTGATGGAGACTGGCGTGAATACACCGATCCAAAACTTCGCGCATGCGTAATTTCAGCCAATCAGCGCGGCGAGATTACCACGCGGCTTTGTCAATTTTACTTCCGGGGACAAACAAACCGATTTGGCGAGTTCGGTGGTTGCACAGTCTGTGACAGATTTCAAAACATCTTGACGTTCCTTTTAACTTTATTGTATTTATTTCACGACATGGTGGTTTCTTCTTATGTAAGGATTAAATTATTGCCGTTTTGAATCGCTGACAACGTGGAAAACACTCATCATCCGATAAAAAACACTAACGTGTCTGACGTCTGCTCTTAGGTGAGAATTTGCACGAATTATGCAGTTTTCAAATCTCCGATACATAAATTTAGCGAGGTGACAGTTCAAACAAAGTTTTGATTATAGAAATTTAGGACCTCAAGATTTAAAAACAATCTTATTTCGAAGTTTGCTTAGATTCTTACATAAACTGTAACACTATACATTTTTGGCATTTTAAAAAAAAAATCTGCGACCAAGTAAACAAACCATGTCAAACGTACGTTGTGTTGTACATGTACGTACTCAATGTCTTGAAATTAGATACGTGTATGTACGATCTAGAAAGGATAATTATATGTTTTATTTTTTTAATACAATTTATGTTATTGAAACAAGTTCTATCTTTATTTTACAATAAATTTTACAAATAAATATTGTTCAACAGAGGCTGCTTTTCTGAGTTTTCAAGTAGAAATCTAGGTGAAACTGTCAATAAGTGAAAGCGACCTTGACCTCTGCTGATTTCACTCCTTCGCTTCCGAGGTTTTTCTCACTGAAAGGAGTAGAGCTGCACTAGATGATTATTCGTGAAATCATTTTAAACACATGTTAATGTTAAGCTGGAAAAAGTATGGATAATAATGACTTATAAGCGAATGATGTGTACCTCAAAACGTGTTTGTTTACAAAATGATCGAGCTTGAATGGACCTCGATCGCTGTGTTCGCGGCTGATTAAAAAGTCCAAACACAACATGAGTTTTGATAAAATGCAAGTTTATGGATTCCAAATTTATATCTTATTTATAATATTTACATAATTTAAATGTACAAACAGCGTCCACCTGAACGAAAGCCGAAATCATAGCGTGTGTCGTGTTGAGATTCGCGGCCCGGCTCGCTCTGAGCCTGTAACTTGTCCCCCCTAATATTTCAGCCAATCGCGTTGAAGGGGCGGGGCTTATACTGGATCGGTGTATTACAACTTGCTTCAAACTTCAATCAAACCATTTAGTTCTAGACTATACATTATTATAGAGAGCAAAACAATTGATGCTGTACATCTTACAGTTTACTAACGGACATTTTACATTGAAAACTAAAAATAATCCCATTATATTAATACTTTATTCTACGACAAAATCAATATAAAACTACTCTTGACTGAAGTACTGTATAAAAACAAGGGAGGTAATGTATAGGCAGTGTTCCTGCTGACTTTTGAAACTCTCAGTACAGTGTACCGGCAGTGGTAATTTTTACCGGTACATACAGAATTTCACCGGTACCATGCAATCTCGGATATAAATTTAACACAATAATGACATAGCTTAAAAATTACATAGTTCGAGTATTCCCTAGTGTTACCTGTTTTCGTGGTAATAAAATACACGGTAAGTACTGTACTATCGTTTTGTGATGAGTGAATGAAAGACGATATGATACATGTAAACGATACACGTCGATTATACGAATTATCACTACTGTAGGTAGCAAAGTATATATCACGTTGGTATTATAAAATGGTGTCTGTGAAATATTCTGAAGTGTTTTGTATGGAAATACTTCTCACAAACTTCCTCTTGTATGCAGGCAACGTGCGATCATAAGGAGGGTTGGTTTCAAAGATTTTTTAAAGAAATAAATCCTTCAATATACATTAAAGAATATAATTGCTTATGTAATTTCCCTATCTTTGACTATAGTACAAATAACTTACCTAGGTACATAATGAATGTAAGATGAAATGCATAATTAATACGACGAGACTATTCAAACAAATGCCTTTACTTTCGTCGCAATAAAGCTCCAAAATGAATGTTATACAGCCCCCACTATTCAACCAATCGGATTGAAGAAAGCCGCTCAGTGCATGTCTGTTGTAAAAGTTGCAGGGAGCTTCGTTTGTCAAACTGAATGGTACTACAGTTTTAAAATGCACACTAATTATGTGATATAATGATATTGTTCGTAGAAAGATAACTATCTGAGAGCTTTCATGACTCATATTATGTCTGAATTGTGGATACAGCCTGACAGAAGAAAAAAAACTTTCATCAGTGATTCGGTAATGTATTTGTCATCATTCACACTCGCCGATTGATCCGTGACGAACTGATCTTTCGACTGGTATTTGTTTACATTTCAATTTATTTTTGGAACTTCATTATTATTGAAAATTAACTGAGATATATTGAATATTTTAATTTAATTCATGACCGAAAAGTTTGCAGTTTGCCGTGTGGTAAAAAAGGATCATTTCAAGAAAATGCCGTGAATAATGAATGCCACGCGCCTGAAACAAAAACATTATTTTAAGTTTGACATTATGTGGCAAGCAGTTCTGACGTGTAAATAAATTTTAACTGTTAATAATCTTGTTTGAATATAATGTCTTTAGTTTTATTTCATGTGTTTTTAAGGGTTTCATGTCAGTATTTTAGTAAGCAATAAGCAGAGTATCTTTAGCCTTAAATCTATTTCGTAGTGGGAGTATTTATATTAGTAAGGGAGGTTGGGCAAGTCTATGTCACTGTCAATCTGTTTCATGTATTCTAACCCAATCCCATTGGCTAATTCAAATCACTGCACATGCACGACCTTGTCGATTTCACTCGCTCGCCAGATCAGCACAGATCACTGATCACAGCACAGAGCACGACAAAAGACAATTATATCAGGTTAGTTATAAATAATTGCTAATCTATCTTAATAATCATTATTTATATGATAAAGTAACTTATATATGTTAAGTTATCTCTTATATCTCAAATATGATTAATTGTCAGTATTAGTTAATCTTTGATGATTTGGTGATCATGTCGCCATCTTGTAATGGTAATTATAATCAATAACATATTATAAACATAAGGGTAAATTAATGTATATCTTATTGCTTAAACCCTTCTTTCTTTTACTTTCTCTGTATGCATGTTGTATGAATGTGATTCGGTAAGTTCCTAACGTATTTATACTTTTCACTTACTTATGAAGTGTGTGAGCGCCATTTTCCTTGTTTATATTCTTATGTGTTATGTCCGCCAGTTGAGTTAATTATGTCATTGTTTAATTAGGAATGTTCTCTGGACGTATGAGAGTCCTTGGCGGCCGGACAAAATGCCTCAGCGCCACACGCAGGGTAAGGTGTTTTAAATATGTATATGTGTATTAGATTTTATAAATAGGTTTTAAATGTATATTGTATGATACGCAAGTATGTGCGTCAGTACCATGAACCTAACGTTGTGGTAATGAATTTAATCTTATAACAGCATCATATCCCCTGTTATAATAGTAGTTATACAAGTAGTTCATGTTGGTTATGTTTTCATGAAGGATTATCTCCCTTACTGAATGTATTAACATTGACCAATATCATGTTTCATATTATTATCTCTATTGACTTCCTAGTTGTAGCTATCAGTGTAATGTTGTATGTTTGTTTATCTATTACACCTGAGATGTATTTGCATAACATGTAATTATGAAGGTGTATCTATTGCTTTGTAACTGTGAATTCTGCAATTATTGAATAATTGTTAATGTATTGATATTTGTATGACATATTTTATATTGTATTACGTATGTATTGCAGGGTATCGTTTTGTGTCCGGTTTTACTGCAATAAACCAACTCACACCCGTGACCCGTGTTTGGACTGACTTCTGCCCCACTCACACCCGGTTACAATCATGCCTTTATTAAATAACCAAATCTGGAAATATATATCTGCAAACTGCACAAATACATTCACAAACAGTAGGCCTATCATATCAGACACAAATCAAGTTGGCTAACACCCGCGTGTGGGAAATCCTGTTTGGTTCTCTGCCATTCGATTGGTGTGACGTCTCAATATTGTCCTCAGACTGACCAATGGGCGTGCCGTATTGCTCGATCATTACGGCAAAGGATTCCCCTTCATATTCTGACATCTTGTCTTGGTTAGGGAATAGGGTTGAGTTTTAAAACACATTAAGGTAATCGTAAAATGTCAAGAAAACAAATTCAAATGGTTTATTAATCAAGGTTCAGATCAGTGATTAGATTTTACCGACAATGTTAAAAATACAGGTACACCCCCAAATTTATCGGTAAAAAAACGGCAATTACCGGATAACGGGAACACTGATAGGGGTGACTATTGACCAAAAGAGACTATTGCGATAGCGATAGTCTATTGCCACTTACTATTGCGATAACGATAGACTATTGTAACTCACTATTGCAATAACTATTGCCCAAGGGTTTTTTGTACAAATACGCAATAATCAGCTGGATTTTTTACAGCTTTGAGTAGAAATGTTTAATTGATATAAGGACTATGGAACCAAAATCAGTAAAGAAATCATAAAGATAATCATTTTGCTATTTCCTATCTCTAGTTCTTCTCTTTTGACATTCTAAAATGAAAAATCTTGAATTAAATGCAGTGAGGCTTGTGAAAATCATTCATAATTAAGGGAAATTTATTTAATAGTTTCGATAGTATCGATAGTTTGCCTCACTATTGCGATAGCGATAGTGTTTTTGTATGTACTATCGATATAGTACTATTGGCAAGCCAACTATTGCGATGCATCGATAGTTCGATGTATTGTTACACCCCTAGTAATGTAGGAATGGAAAGACTGTAAGAAAGAGTAATGAGTTCAAAATCGAGGAAACCATGTGACAATATCTCAAACTTTCAGCACACAGGGGCAATGACACTGTACCTTCTCTCGACTACGTAGTTCATCAAACATCTGCTCGATCTCCAGTCTCCAGTCCTCCTGCATGGTGTGGAAGGACTCCTGCGGGGTGTTCATGAAGGACGACTTGGCAATCTCTTCTAGCCGCTGTAAGATCGCCTGGAATGTTGGCCGCTCGTGGGGCTCCTGGTCCCAGCAATCTGAATTATCAATTTTTCCATTCTCAGTTACTGGAATCTACTTGCAGTCCATGTACTTGGAATAACAAAGCATGATATGACCAACTCAGAGATTACCAATACATTCTGTACCCGGATTCCAAATCATGAGAATTCTATATAAGGCATTCAATAGAATTCTCAGTTCATTATTGTATTTGCCGAGTCATATTAAGTCGATAGAAAAAATTACGTCTGTGACCTGATACATTATTCTTGCTGATACAGTATTTCTTTAAGATCTTTAAGATAAACTGCAGAGCTGATAGAATTGAGGAAATAAATTTGAATAAGCTGTGGATATGTCCATGATTTAGAGAGTTAGGAAAACTAATATTCCTATAGCGAAGGTTCTAGGTACCAGTGTCTAAAGAAACAGTAAGATAATGTATTAAGATCTGATATCAACTCATTCCAAACAAGCATACCTGACATAAGTTCTGCAAAGAGGTTTGGGCATGTGGTGGGTATGGGGAGAGTCAGTTTGTTGACAGCCACCCCATATGCCACCCCCAGGGCATCAATCCCCTTATAGGGCGTCTCCCCTGTCAGCAGTTCCCATAGCACCACTCCGTAACTGAAACATTAACATAGGATTGTTCATAACACACAAAAAAACAAAAACATGTGACTGATCATAAAACACTGAAACATCAACATATGAATTTTCATTATAACACATGGCTGAAACATAAACAAGTGAGCTCACATATCCCCGCTTCAAAATATAGTTTGACATAATTGAAAATAGGAAAGGCACATCTATGGGAATGACTAACCTGTGTGTAAAGTTGAATGAATATGGAATGTACAGTTCCAGAGATAACTCTTAAGTCATGTTTCCATAGAAACCGCCAAAAATAAAAATCAGAAAAAGGTCTAACCCTCAAAAGGCACATCTAGGCACCATGGTTGACATGTGAAATATTGTGTATGAAGTTTGGTGTAGCTAGAATGTATAGTTCGGGAGTTAAGTTCCACACAAAATGACTTCCTTACAGAGTGACTGTTTTGGTCATGTTTCCATGGAAACCGCCAAAAGGTAAAATTCAGAAATTGGTCTCACCCTAAAAACGCACAACTAGAGATCACGGCTAACATGTGTATCAAGTTTGGTGAAGCTAGCATATTTACTTTGACTGATACGCTCTGCACAAAGTTTAGTGATGGACGGACAAACGGACATAATGAATGCTATGTAGTATGTACACCTGCTTGCGCTGTAAGGTGGGGGTATAACCAGGGATTGTTCATAATGACAGTACATCAATTAGGTTTAGAGAAGAAGTCATTAAGGAAAAGTTTTAGGGAAATTGACTGCAACGTTCATATTTGAGGGGAAGCATGCCAAATATACAAATTTGATCCCCTAGAAGCAAGATATCATCCCACAATATTTCAGACTATGACCCGACCCATGCCATTTGCCCTTCTAGCCTTATAGTGCCGATGAGCTAAATATTATGAACAACCATCTTTAAATGTGACAAGGCCAGCTGTCATAACAGCTTGTCGTTGATGAAAGTTTTTGTTCTTTTGACAAATGAAATCTGAATGTATTTTTCAATTTTAAACCAGTTTAGCCCAAATGTTAAATTGAAATCCTCCCACACTGAATACATTGTATCTAGCAATTCAATTCATGGTATTACAAACCAATCGGAACATAGCTCTCGTGACAATGACACATACAAACACCTAATATTATACAGGAAATGCAGAATATCACAACTGCAAACTGATGAGTCTGCTAATACCCGCTGCAGTGACCACACAGGAAGGAATGCTATATTCCCAGATGTCCTGTGTACTTCCTTATAAGGCAAAGCTTGAAGAAAGAGTCCTATGTCAACAAAGTGAATCATATCTAGACTGCTGGGCTACCCCAAGACATGCTGTATTAACAAAAAGTAAATTAAAATGCAAGTATTCTGGGCATGTTCTTCAAGTTGGCAGGGACTGCCTGAAGGCCTCTGCTTGTTACACGAGAGAGAGAGACAGCTGGTTGGGTCCACCGTGACCCTGTCAGTCAGTCAGTCAGTGGGGCCAGCTTTCTGCCACCAGCTCTCTTAAATAGTAGTCACTCATTATCTATCTGGCAGTAATTAGGTAATAACTATTATTAAGCTTTAAAATATATTATTGCCATTATGGTTTTAAAAGTGTGAAGTGTGTAGTGTATTCAAGATAACTCAACTGCAATATGGATGAAAGGATATGTATCCAAAACAGATATACAACATGGATATAAGGGTCTATATCAAAGACAGGTCTACAACATGGATATAAGGGTCTGTATGCAAGACGTTAGAGTCAAGCTAGACATGTCAGTGTGAGGAGGCAAAGGCTCTAATCCACAGGTAGTCTGTTTCACCACAGGCCCTTGGCCTAGTTCCCACTGACACGTCCCGTCTCTGTTGTGGTCTGTTTGCAAAATTATCTCTAACAAAAATGTATGGAAAGGATTTCCTTATTCCTCAAAGGAAGTTGAATAATAGCTTCATTGTACTACAATAGTGGGCGTGTGCTCTTTCAAACTCGTTACATTTATGTTATCATATTGTTCTATCCTTATAATGCTGAGCGCCAAGCAGGGACACAACAACTCCCAAATGTTTACCTCTTTAGGTACGACACAGACAGAATCAAACCTCAGTCTTCAGGGTGACGAGTGATGCTCTACGAACTTAGCAATCGACAAGTTTGTATATAAAATCATGCATACTTGTATTTCAGAAAGTTCATCTATGAAAAGAAACATATCACACATTCCTTGTGGCAGAAGTTCTTCAAATATTAACTACCAAATTACTTCATATCTTCAGAAATTTTCATCAGATATTCACTTCCTCTTCCCAGCAAACACAAACAATAACAGGTCTGCTCTGTACATGCAGGAGGCAAGCTATACCTTCTATGGTGTTTCTTTTCTTTTCTAAGATTCTCATAACATTCAGTCTGGAAAACAATACATCAACCCACACAAGCACAATAAAACTTTTCAAGGTAACTGTTGTTTATGTATACATGGACACTATGAAATGTCTCCTGAACACAATGCCTCTATCAGACTGCGTCTCACACTTGTAGACGAAATAGATATATGTACATGTACAGCAGCAAATATAACTAAATCATGACAGACGAGGCCGACACCTGTGACTTGATATTCTTAGATCAACAATCACAATGGATTATATTCCTCTGCTATAAGGCCGGGTCACAATGAAAACCTGCAGACTGTTGCAGACAGTGATGGTATCTCAATTTCACGGTGCATGATCAAGCCTATAAAAAGTAGCTCTTTTAAACATTAATCTTCTGAATTTTAAGTAAGGAGACATTTTCTTTGTTGATTGAAGTTTGTTTTGAACACATTTTTCTACTGGTCTAATGTCGAGTGTGAGCAATGGTTTGATGGGGTAATTCAGTACCATATTTCCTCAAATACAACTCTGGTTTTGAATATAACCTGGGCCTCAATTTCAACCCAGGTCATGGGGTGCTGAGGTACATACAAACCGGGTCACAAATATGAATGTGTGGCCTACAGTACTACTCGAATACAACCCAGGTATTGGATAGAACCCAGTGGTAAGGGTACTGAACTAAAATAGAAGACTGGATTTGTTTTCAAATAAATATGGTAAGTTAATAGACATCCCTGTTACATATATTTTCACTGTTATAAATTGAAAGATACATTTCTGCAACTATTCAATAATCTTGAAATAGAAAGCAAATATAAAAGTCTTGAAGCCAAAAACACTTTTTTTTAAAAAGATGGTAGTCCTACATAAGAGTTAGTCGGTCACATTTTCAAATTCAGGTGCAGCATGACATGCTAAATGACTTTGTAATAAAAGTAGATTTGAAAAATAAGTCCTCACCTCCAAACATCACTGAACTTTGAGAAGCGAGAAGATTTGATGACTTCCGGCGCCATCCACGCATACGTTCCTGCCGCACTCATTCTGGTAGTTTTATCCACCTCGCGCGCCAGACCGAAATCTGTGATCTTGAGAGTTTTGTTCGATAAATCATCCTCCACTAGAGACTCCTTCAAGAGAACTGAAACAAAACAAGCATCATCAGAATCTGGTCATCATCCAGTAGGACTGGAAGCTGGTTGTGGAATTGAGATGTTTCATGGTCACTGTCCTCTTATTTTCAGGCATGGTCCCATGGTTTTGATTACATGATTAACAAGGTTTAACATTATTGTTAGTTTGTCCATCACTTAAGCTAAATAATATGGTACACAGTGTTGGAGCCAGCTTTTCCAAACATGGGGACCCTCAGTCCCCATGTGTTTAAAAAGTGGGGACATTTTGTCAATAGTGGGGACAAAGAGTTTATGAAATTTGTGTTTAATAATTTTGTCCTGATAATCAATTGAATTCAATCATGTTTTTTTGTATATAAATTAATAAAATGAAACAGTACTGTACCTGTTGTTTTTTGTTTTGTTTGACTATATAGTCTATATTTATGATTATTCAGTACTAAGTTACAGTAATGAGTATAAAGAATGAATCTTGAGATTGTAAAGACTCAACAAAGATTATTTATTGAATCATTATGAATTAAACAGACATTCTGAAAATGTGAATTAATAAATGTAAAGTCTAATATCAAGATATTAGATTTAATACTCACTCAGTCAGTGTGTCTTACAGGCCCTACATATTTCGCAAAATACTTTGCCAGATTCTAATTTCAGCCACGGCCACTTGTTACACCATGAATCCTGCCAAACTCTATGTTTACGTTTTTTAGATGCGTGTGCATCGGGTTTGACAGTGCCATCGTCAATGTCTGAATCACTGTCACTTGAAGATACGTTATTTTGCTCAGTGTCAGGCACTTTTCTTTTCAGAAAATGAGACAGACGAATCTGTTTTTTAGGCATAATGACGACGTCGACGTTTCAATTTCATGTCAGTCACTTCAAGTTCATAATAACAAACGCTAGCTAGCAGACAGCCAACTGTCGATATCACGTGGTCACAATATTTCGACGAGAATTACGGGAAAGACCGAAGGTTAATTATGCAGCGCGTAATCTGTCGTCACAGAACACGTGACTACTTAATCTAACTCTCATTGGATACTGTCAAAAGTAATCGTATATTTTTAGCAGTTTAATCTCGAACCAAGGTCATTTATAATAGCGTTTACTAAGCTGGTTAGAGGATATTGATTAAACCGAAACCGGTTAAGAAATAAAGGGACGTAACTCTAAATGTGCCGATATATGCATCGTTTGTCACTGAAACCGGTTTCAGAAAGTTTTAGTTGTAAACACAGTGACAGGAGAGCTTTGAAAATTGCCG
Source organism: Gibbula magus (assembly GCA_936450465.1). Classification (NCBI taxonomy): domain Eukaryota; kingdom Metazoa; phylum Mollusca; class Gastropoda; order Trochida; family Trochidae; genus Gibbula; species Gibbula magus. The sequence continues at coordinate 41,087,331 of OW388291.1, forward strand.
ATCAATGTGATTAAAATTATTTTTGGCAGTAAGTAACACGTTATCTATGCATTATTTGTGCGGGCCAATGCCGCATTAGGTGATTTTAATGGGGACATTTCATATTTATGTGCGGCAATGCCGCACGGCCGCGCTCTAGCGCGAACACTGGGTACATCATAACATGGGATCAGCAGAGGCCTCGTCTCTGGTCCTTATTTAAATGTCCCATGGTCACATTTGGATTCATTAAGAGGGGATTTCAATTTGACAAAAACCCAACTTTATATTTCTGACATCACCCCATAAATTACTTACCCTATTCTCTCTGGTATAAGACCAAGGGGCGAGGCAAACAAACATCTTGAAAACATGGGGATGAGCTTTTAGAAGTGCGAGACCCTAATTCAGATGAAAATTCATACCGGAGACCATCAGACAGTAAAATAGGTTTTATGTTGGTTTGTGACACTTAACTTAAAATAATATTATAGATTGTATGACCATGGAACATCTGTCAAAATTGGGGGCAAGCTATAACCCCAACCAGGACAGCCCTCTGAAAAGTGGTGGTATCAGGCTTGAGTGTGGTGTTATACCCAAGAGAATATATATGCTTTTGAAATCAACCACCTAATGAGTGCCGACAAACGTTTCATTGAAGTTAATGAAGCGTATCTGTCAGATTGGACCTCACTCCCGGCACATCAATATTCTTGAACATGATATTTTAACGTGTTTTAGCACCTTTTAACTGTTGATTTAACATACTAAATTACTAATATTCATAAAAACAACTCAAATCTTTGATAAACATATCCTTTGATATCTAACTTGGTAATTTCGCAAATGACAATTGCATGATTATTGTATAAACATGTGATTTAGTCAAATTCAGATTCCCAATGATCTGATCTGTGGCATTGAAAACAATGTTCCTGACCCACGTTACAGACGAAGAAGTAACCAATCATGCTGTCATGCTTCAGTGTGATAGACAGGCTAAATTTGCAGCTATAGTCAAACTGGGTTATAAAAGTTTTCATTCGGATATATAATGTACATAGAGATAATAATCTGTCATTCTTTACAAAAATGCATTGCAGTTGAACTATAAGACAGATAAAGCATACCGGTACTCCTGAAAAAGTCCAAATGGTGCACACTGGCTAAAACCATATACTGGGGGTACTGATGTATTGTCATTCTGGACCCAATTGAGGTGACTGCAGTGAGCTTTCAAGAGTATTTCACTTATATTGCAGCTGCTAGTATTATTGCAGGGGAAAATCCTGCAACACCATAGCGGCTTTGTATTGCGGTGAAACCTGCGATCATTGGCTGGAACTAGCAAACTATGGGTGGTACTGCATTGAAAGTGTAGCATTGCGCCCAAAAGTTACTACATGTAGAATGTAGCTCTCCAAAGCAGTCAAAGTTGCTGAGCCCATAGCGGGATACGAACCCCCGATCTCTTGATCTGAAGTGGAAGTGCTAACCACTACGCTATCCCGGCCCCTAAACCCAATGGATGATATGTATTAGTTTACAAAGTACCGGGGTAAGTATATATGAGTTATAAAGCCAACACTGTTACCTGACAGAAACATTTTGCATTCAGAAACTTGATCCCAGATAAGATGTTTACAACAATATAAAACCTTTAAAACAAGTAGTTGTCACTAAGGTGACATGATCCCCCGCTGCAAATTAATACTTCAAAATTAAAAATAATGTCAAGATGAGCAAAATCGACTGTCAAACATGTCGAAAAAGTCAAAGCTTCACTGTGACCTTGTGAATAATGTCAAGGTCACCAAAATCTAATCAGCTCGTCGTCTTCCCTAGGAGGTGCTTTGTATAAGATATGATGGAATTCCAGTAAATGGTTCTACAGATATCCCGCTGACAAGTTTTACATGTATATTAACATGTTGAAAAATTCAAAGTTTCACTGTGCCCTTGAGAATAATGTCAAGGTCAACAAAATCTAATTCCGCCCATCGTCTTTCCCTGGAGAAGCTATGTGTAAGATATGAAGAGAATAGTGGCAAATGGTTCTTGAGATATCCTGCTGACAAGGTTAGAATGACAAAGTTTTGTTGTGACCTTGATATGAAGGTCAAGGTCACAAACTTCTGTAGGAACATTACTCTCCCTATGATGAACCTATATGCAAAATATGAAAAGAATCCAGTGAATAGTATTTGAGTTATTCCATTTCGTACGGACGGACGCAGCCGAATACTATAAATATATATACTAAAAATTGTTATCTGTTGTAAATAACTTTCCAAAATTACATTTGACTAATTGATGCGTGTCAATTGTTGGGCATTATCTGATTTTCAATTAAAAAATGGCTTCTTATATAGTAAATACACAGAGTCGGTTAATGTCAAAATGATAATTTATTCAGCAAGTCAGTACTTCGATGAAATAACACCATTTATAACGTTTGGTATATGAGACCCCTAACAATACAATGGATGCACCTTTAAAGCAAAACTGCTGCAAGTAAATGACTTCAAAAGGTACTGATTACTTGACATCTGTAAAGGAAGGAATAATCATACATTTGCTGATCAGGAGCTTTCCTCACATTGTTTGTCTGGTTCCATTTAGAAAACCTGCTTATCCATGAAGTAATTACCATAAAAAGTGCATAAATTTGCAAAGCACACATGAGATCAACTCTAATCCATCAACTAAGTTGCTATTCAATAGTGACCAGATCATATGACATTGAATTCACAAGAATGAAATTTTCAAACTGGATTTAAACATGATAACAGCTGATGACAAATACCTTGACTTGAGTTGACTATAGGTATTCATGAATAAGTACAGTACACAATGGTCTAACAGTTCAGAGATTACTCTCACGATAAGAATATGCAGTTCCCATTCAGAGAAAAAGACTGTTACCGTAATTCTTCGATAACCTCTAGATCAATACCACATTGTGAATTCTTAGTTTTTGATAGGATTGTTTATCTTTCAACTTGTACATTACCTTTGCTATTGATCTATATTGATCTATCATATTTTAGTGCTGGGAATCGGTTCTGATTTCATAATTGATAATAGGTTACAAATGGATTGACCGAACCAATAAATCGTCGATTAATAATAGGTTCAATTAAATTTCAAGAAAATCATTTGAATATCAAGAAGATTTAGATCATGTGTTTGTTATAGTGTAAGACTTCAAGGATCAAGTACAAGATGTCCTGGAAGAAAAAACATTGTTCTTTTGTGACTGATTTTAGTACTTAAATGTATTAAAGTGACACAAAAAGGTAATTTTCCGATTTGTGATTACTACCACTGATAATCGATTATGAATTTCTGCAATTGATTATCGCATCAGGAATCACTAATCAATCATCAATTATAATCGATCATTGGAACACCATTATCATATTTGCAGTACTATGTCTTATGACTGTTATAATTTAAATTTATGAAGATTCGATAGAGCAAAATCTGAAGCCATACAAGCTCTTGCGATTGTACCTGCAAGTTGATTTCACAGCCAGTGAATTCATCCTCAATTTTCTTTTTCCGAAACTAAGTTATGGTTCACCAACAAGAAAATTTGATTTGTTTGTTTGAAAGCTAATATGATGAAGACCAATATTATTACATTGGGCATTTGATCATAGTCATTAAGGGGGAAATTTCCTTATTTTGGGGGTAAGAGTAATGAAATTTACAAATTAAAGTTTTCATCCAACAAAGATCACATTTCCTAAATTTGAACTTCCTAGCATTACTGGTTCTTGAGAAGTAGTTTATGTTTTTCGGTGGACCCCTGCCATGCCCATATTTGAGAGGATTGAGGACAAAATAGACAAAATTTGAGTGCCAGGAAACCCCCACAAAATTTCCGATTTTGGGGTGTATTGGTTCTTGAGGAGAGGTAAAAAATGTCCCATGCCGGAAGACCATCTGGCCTTTCAGGCCTAAAGAGCTAAAAACAAAACAAAATGTTTGATCATGAACAGTTCATGAAAATATCAGAAAAATATGAGGGTTGAAATTCAGAAGAATTATGGTACACTGAGTGTAAACTGTCTATCCGTCTGTCTGCATGGATCTCATCTTGACACAACTTGGTCTGTCCGGCGACATGCACGAGCTTCATGCTACAATGAATAGTCACTTTCCTATCTCAGCCATTCTTCTGATTGTCATTAGCACCCTCCTTCTATAAGCCCCCCATACCACGTTTTTAACTCAAGATTCTCAGACAGCCTAACGTGCCCAAGGTGATAAATCTATAAACTAAGTCAATATCTGATATATATATACATCGGTGATACACATGTGCTTTTTTGGGGCCGATCAGATTAATATTTTCAGAGTTATGGCCCTTGACTTAGAGCGCTCGGCTTTCCAATTTCAGAATGAAAGTACCTGTGTTCTGAAATCAACTCCTTCCACAGTTTTTGACCAATCTTTCTGACCTTTACACATGCTTTGGATACACATTGGTGAAATGCATGTGCTATATATATCATGAGAACAAAGATATCACAAAATCTATTTTTACCTTTATTCGAAATGCTAATGTTGATTAAATCGTCTCTTTTTAATGTAGATCGCAAATATCCAAGCATTGTACTTGCAGGATTGAATGATAAGGTCATTTTTAACAAGCGCCTTCTTCCAATTTCTCTTCAAGTCCAGGGCTTAACATGTCGATTAAGTTATTAGTGATTTAAGTAAATATTATTTTGTGCAATTGAAGATAGTAATTTTCTTCTCTTGGATCATTCTATAATAATAAAGAAATATAAGAGCTTTCATGTTCGTATGAAGAAAGTCATTTTCATCTCTTAATTTTCAGAATCGAAACAAAGCCATTTTTGTCAATTTATTTTTATTTTATCCCTAAAAGGCACAACACCTGATAGATAATTTTGATATTAAGTTTCCAAATCATAGAGTTATGATATTGAAGGCACATACGCACACACAAAGGTGACAAAACACTATAATAAAATCACAGATTTAGCTTTTGAACAAATAACTTGATTACAATTTCTTCACATGTCAGATGGAAGTGTTGTAAACATCTGGGAAAGTGTGATAACCATTTGAATCAAATTGTGTATTAAGACAGTTAGGAAAAGTGAGATTAGAGAAATGTCTTCTGACTAAATTGTATTGATATGCAAAATGAGATAACAGTTTTAAAATGTGGCAAAGGTAACAACTCCACCCTCTATTCTACAAAATACATTCAAAAGATGACCTGAAAGTGAAAGTTGTTGGTAATTCAAGAACAATTAATCTTTTCAACTTGGGACTATAAACAGTATACTATTGCTGCTACAACCATGAAATCTGGCCCATTTCATACTTTTATCATACCTCTTAAAAACGAGTCACACATTAACAGGAATTAGCGGGACTTCCAGCCACGCCCTTCAATACTATTTACAAATCCTACTTTCTGTTTAAAAGCATTATTCGGGCCTCAAAAGTAAAAAAATGTTTCAAGGAGCGGACACGCTCCTAACATATTATTCCAAGGAGCAAAAGAAAATTGCAAGGAGCATAAATATAACATTAATGAAAATTACTATATAGTAATGAATACAAGCATAAAACTGTAAGCTAGATAATATTTAATACCATTTTGAAGCAATTGTAACAGATAATTGTTTTATTTGGTGAAGACAATTAATTTTTTAGTGGACGCCAAATTTTGCCAAGGAGCATGTGTGCTCCTAACTCAAAATTACAGGGAGCAAACTGAAAAAATAAAGAGCAAATGCTCCCAAATTGGGTGCTGTTTTGAGGCCTGAATCATGCTTGTCACACCAAGATTTGATAGGAATGGTCAAGACCCAGTGATAAATTTACCCCGGAGTCCTGCATCAAATACTTATAAAATTTGGAAAGGACTCATGAAAATTTAAGCTGGGAGTCCCCTGGATTCAAAGGGTTTTTGTGTAGTATTTGCTTACTTATTGAGGGGCTTATATCTGTTGGGACTCACAATAGCTTGTGGTAGCAAGTTCCTGGACTCTGCATATCATATTTGTCAATTTATCACTGAAGACGAATGTACAAACTTCATTTTCCATGTAACAGAGAATTGTGTAAGACATGCCTTGTGAATGTGAAGTGATGGGATCAGCCTGACATATCCACTACCTCCCAAAAATAGAATTTAATCAATGACCACATCTTAAACAAAATAATAAAGAGTTTCACACGCCATTTTTTTCTAGACTACCAGTACTTTGTTGACTTTTTCTGATAGTTGTGAGAGATGAGATAAGCATGTTAAGGGTTTTGTTGGAAAAGGTTAAAAGCAGAAAGGGAAAAACATTCCTGAAATTCTGAGAGCGCAATGTAGATAAGAGGATGACAGGGACTGATGTACTGATCACAAAGCTATCAGACACCCGAGGGACATTTGTGTTTAGTTGTACACAAAGAAAACACAATGGATGAGAATGATGGCCATACTAACAATCAGGTTTAGAAAACTATAAAGGAGCTCCATGCTCCCACAGTTTTTCTATGCATGTCTGAGTGTAACTTCAACACAAGAGAGAAGTTTGCCATCTTTTTATCTTGATTAAATATTTGGAATTGTGCCCATCATTTGTGAACAAACAGGTTTTTTTTGGTTCTATTGGTAAGCAGTACCTACATGTATCTTCATTGATTTGAAAGATGTTCACAATAGTAATATTTCCATTATCAATAGACTGAATTAGATAAACATAAAGGTCAAATCTTTGTTAATATTAATTATCTTAACCCTTAACTTGAGAACCCCGGCATGGTCAGGGATGGCCATAAACAATTCCTAGGGGCCTCATACCGGGTCACGGACATAGAACTTAAAATTATTTTCGGATGTCTACCATTGAGCTAGTACTCAACTAGCCCTGTCCGCGATCTGCGAGTCGAGATGTCTCCGGGAGTTGCTCCATAAAAACCTCTGTATTATGTCTCGCAGTTAGCCACGATAACGAGTCTTTGTCAATGTCCGGTCGAAATGTCCAGCCAAAATCACACCAAATTGTTGTGCATTGTTGACCTGTAACGCATCAATAATTAGCTTTACAAAAGGCCAATTTTTTCGGGCTTCACCCCGAAGCCTTATCTCCCTGGGGCCTAATTATCACCCACGTGTTTGCATTGCCACCGGCTATACTAGGCCCGTACATACAATCTGCCTCGCATCTCGCGGGACGGGAACATAAATAGGTAACTTGCCTTACTCGCGCACTTCATATCATGTGAACCAATTGGTTGTTTTCAAAACATTTACGCCAAAATAAAGGGGAAAGAATAGCCTGAGAGGCATGTAAAACCAAACGACACACAAACTAATCAAAATATTTTCATCAGATATGGTTCGAGGTTAGCATTTATTGGAAAGGTCAAACAACATGACCATATTCGGGTTGACATGTGCTTATTTGTCAACTGGTTCGAGATTATGATTTCTTGGAAAAATGCGATGAACGACCGTTTGCAATGCGGTATACATGTTGTAAGTATTTATGATTTTATAGGTGCAAATAAAGACAAACTTTACATGGCTATAGAATTATAACCAAAGGTCGCATTCTGAATTTTTTTCGTTTCGTATTTATGATATTATGATATATTTCGTAAAAACGGTACCAGGTTCGCCGCCTGGAATATTCTGCCAGCAGTGCCAATTAATGCCTTAGCCAAAATATGGCTGCGAGCTAGATGGTCAGAAAATTCCGCCACAGGGGCTAAAATGGGTAAAATAGAAATACGCAACTAAAGGCTTTATTACAAAAATACGCTGATTTCACACAGAGCTTTGTGACTTGGTAAAAGACTTCGACGAGTCAATGGTAACATAAATTTAACAGTGATAAGATTTTTTAACCCCTGACAATGATACAATCAGAAGATATTTCAAAACATTATTTACTAAATATGAACAGTGTAGTTAATTAGATTAATCAGATTATGTAAACTAAACAGTAAAATCAAGTAGAGCTTTCAAAAAGAACTCTATTGACAGAAACAAAGATAATTTCAAATCTACAAAGGCCTATAACATCACTGATTTATCAAGGATAAGTCTGAACAATGTCGGCCAATATTCATTATGCAAGTGTAAATATTTAACCTTTTTAATGGGAAATATCCTCTACATTTTTTCAAATATACTTAACAGCCTAGACATAATTTCATTGCATTGACATCAAAACTTCTTTAACAAGTAATTGTCACAAACGTGACCATGTCCCCCGCCGCAATTAAGAAATGAGCTAAAAGAATGGACACACAGCTTGTACCGAGTAGTGACATTTACATGTTTGATTCAATTATTGTTATATCGGGCAAAATTTTTTAAATGGTCAAAGTCTTGTAGTGACCTTGAAAATGGGGTCAAGGTCACCCAAATCGACTGGTGTCTGCGTATTCCCCAAATGAAGACAGGTACCAAAGTTGAAGACTCTAGGTACAGCAGTTCATGAGATATCGTGCTAACAACATTTGACAATCAGTCTTGTAGTGACCTTGAAAATAATTTCAAGGTCAACCAAATTGAGTGGTATCTTGATATTCCCCAAATGAAGACTGATACTAAATTTAAAACCAATAGTTCTAGCGGTTCATGAGGAATCGCACTAACAACATTTTCAAAACTGGTCAAAGTCTCGCCGTGACCTTGAAAATGAGGTCAAGGTCACCAAAAACTTTTCAGGTCTACGTATTCCCCAGATGAAAACTGGTACCAAGTTTGAAGACTCTAGGTCGAAGGGTTCAAGAGATATTGCGCTAACAACATTTTCAAAACTGGCCAAAGTCTCGCTGTGACCTTGAAAATGAGGTAAAGGTCACCGAAAAATGTTCAGGTCTGCGTATTCCCCAGATGAAGACTGGTACCAAGTTTGAAGATTCTAGGTTGAACGGTTCAGTAGATATCGCGCTAACAACATTTTCAAAACTGGTCAAAGTCTCGCCGTGACCTTGAACATGAGGTCACGGTCACCAAAAACTTTTCAGGTCTGTGTATTCCCAAGATGAAGATTGGTACCAAGTTTGAAGATTCTAGGTTGAGCAGTTCATTAGATATCGCGCTAACAACATTTTCAAAACTGGTCAAAGTCTCGCCGTGACCTTGTAAATGACGTCAAGGTCACCAAAAACTGTTCAGGTCTACGTATTCCCCAGATGAAGAGTGGTACCAAGTTTGAAGATTCTAGGTTGAGCAGTTCATTAGATATCGCGCTAACAACATTTTCAAAACTGGTCAAAGTCTCGCCGTGACCTTGAAAATGAGGTCACGGTCACCAAAAACTTTTCAGGTCTGCGTATTCCCCAGATGAAGACTGGTACCAAGTTTGAAGATTCTAGGTTGAGTGGTTCATTAGATATCGCGCTAACAAGAAGCGGGACGGACGTACGGACGGACGTACAGAGCTGAATACTATGTCCCCCGCTCCGCGCTTCGCGGCGGACAAAAAGATTAAACAACATCTAGATAGTCAACAAACATAACATGAAAACATCTGCAAATTCTAATACTTCTTTGGGAGAGCCACTGAGGCCTGAGGAATTTTCAGAAAAATTACAAAATTAGGGAATTGTTGGAGCCATGTGCATAGAAATACAGTCAGGCCTCGGATAGTGAAATGTTCGGACTACTGAGTACTGAGGACTACTATAGAGATTAGTTTGGTTACATCTTCTTACCGTTCGGAAACTGCGAGATTCGGATTATCGGTGGCCGGATTATTGCGGCTTGACTGTACTACTAAGAAATACCCTGATAATACAGGAGGATTCAGATGGGTTTTAACAGTATTTGATCATTTGGTATCTGGGTCATACTGCACTGAAATACTGAATTTGAAAAACTAAATCAACTGCATATAAATTAGAATACTAGAAGTACTGCTCAGTACAGATGAAGTTGTTGGATTCAGAACTGAACGCTCTCCCCTTTATGACAGTTCAGTTATGATTGGTGCAGCCTGCTATTAGAAACATCTCAAGTGCCTCTACATTAATAGCCTGACACCAGCCTTCATTAGCAACAGGAGCCAGGAATTCCTGAGATAACGAGAGGGTCATAAAACAATCAGTTCCCTGTTCACACCAAGATATACAGCCAAGTAGTCTTATCTTGTCAGGTGGGGGCAATTAGTTACATAATCTGATTAACCAAATCAGGTCAATTACTTGTCTAAACAAGGTCAAAATTTGAATAAGCACTTGTTGAAAGCAAACACAGGTGCATATGGGTGGGAGGAATTTAGTACAATTTACATCAGAATTGACTGCTACTATTAAAGAACTTGAGTAATCTTGCACTCAAGTCTCTGAACACAAGGTTTCACTGACAAGCATAATAAATAGTAATCTATTCTATAAGTTCAATAATATTTACATTGCTTGGAAACCTGGGAGAATGACTTTCAATGTATGTTTAACTATTGTTCAGTTCATTTTACTGGAATGTCATTGTCTAAAAATATTTAGTAATCATAATGACAAAAGGTAAATTGATTTTGATTTTCTTTGAACCTCTTTGAGATGAAACATAAAGAATTTTATTCCTTTGACTTCACTAGATGCTTGCATTGCATGTCTGTTACAATATTTATCATCCAAAACTGTGTTTCACAGGAGACACATCTCTTCTGAGATTAAGTGTTATCTGTCATTTTAAAAAATTTTGCACAATGCCTTGTCACCATCAACAACACACGTCACAATGACTTTACCTATCAACTCTATGATGTCAATAACCTGATGACCTCACAATGCGATGACATCATAAACAGGATGACATCCCAACAGGTCCGAAACATTACCTTATATATAATACCGTAAGGATATTTGCATTGAAGTGGCAGTTATGGGGTCAAACTTCTGAAAAGATGGTAGCAACACAGTGGTATAGTGGTTAGCCTGCTGACCTCTCACCCAAAGGCCCAGGTTCGAATCCCAGTGGAGACACTAAAGAATTGTGACCTGGTCTCATACAGTGTCCCTGGGCAAGGCACTTCATCCACATTGCACTCAGTCCACTCAGCTGTTTAAATGGATACCTGAACAAGGCGCTAAGAAGCAGCGTTGAAAGTAAAATTGATTCAGGGTAACACTGTACCGGCAGTGAACAGTGCTTGCATCGGATATTCAGCGTTAAACTGTCTATGATTATAATAATTTTATTCTCTTCCTCCATACTTCGCTTGCGAAGCACATTCAGTTTTTAATTGCCAATCAAATTCGCTAATTTATCATTGAGTACAACTTTTGAGACTAAGAAGATGGAAAGTCTGTTCTGCAGGTTATGTAAGTTTTATGTTGTTAGGGGTTGTTTTGTTTTGTTATTTCACTTTTGAATACCTTTGATGTGCACTGTGTTGATGTTTATTGCCTTCAAAGTAAAAATTTGCATATAATTGGTAAAGGGCTTAATGGTGTGTTTGATTAGGCACTTTCCGAATACTTGGAAAACAAAGTACGAAAATCATCCGACAAGAAATCTTTAAAATATGTTGTTCAACGTACGGTTCTATACATAAGACTTATACGTGGATTTCAGGGTTTCCCAACCTGCCCACTGCTATCAGACAACATACTGAAAGTGTAATAGCAGAGGCTTACATTTTCCATCGAAAGCAATGAAGAATGATTTTGGACGATAAATAGAATCTCACCCACATGGCTTCTGATTTCAAATATATCAACACTCATTGATAAAGTCAAATATCCTCAACTCATGACGGAGTATAAATATAGACACAACTTTCAGTTATGTAAAATTTTAAATTTTAGTTTAAAAATACAGTATTAGATTACTAGGAGTACAACAGTACACTTGAGCTTCAGTTCGGCATTTGGTGAAGTACTGGCTGGCGACCAATTATCGCCGCATACCAATTATCGCCAACACATAGCTACAGCGCTTGCGCAGACAACTTTATCCTATGGTTCCCTATTATTTCAAACATTAAGATATCTCCAAACTGATAACCAACAAAAGTTCAATTCAACTTAAATATTTAGCTATGTAGCTATGTGTTGGCGAAAATTGGTATGCGGCGATAATTGGTCGCCAGCCAGTACAGAACCAAGATGGCAACAGTCAAAATAAAATAATTTATTTTCCATATACTCATTATACTGTATCTGTTCGTATCTTGAATGTTGTCAGATAATATATATTTTCAGACGAGGAATCAGGATTATTGGAATATCAGTAAATCTTCACACCTCAGGCTCTTTTTACTTTGTGCAGTGTTCTAGTTTTTTCAACATATCACACAGCATCTCCACAGAGTTTACCCAAGACATATCTTCCCACATATTCTCTGTTCTAATGAGACAAAATTAATTGGTTGCAGTCACCAAAGTTTTTTTCAAATTTTTTCATTTGTTCTGTTCCATTAACACAGTAAAGTTCAGTCACTTGTGTGAGGAGTTACAAAATAGAACTTAGTCGGTAAGACAAATAGTTTTGATAGAATTTAATGAGAAATATTAAAAGGTTGGTCTATGTTGCAAATACTCTAAGGGATTATGAAAGAAATATTACTCAATAGTAACAGAGTATGTGGCGAGATTTTCATTGAATAACCTTAGTGGGAGAGTATATCACAGTTGTTTCTATTTGTAAAATGCGACAATTGTGAGAGAAATATATTGTGATATACTTACTGTTACTTGACTTAAGATCCCTGTGAATGAGAGGGAGTGGTGCTTCTTCATGCAAATAATGCATTCCAGTTGCAATCTGAAATGCCCAGTTGACCAATATATCAGGAGGTATCCGTCTTCCATTTAAAACTCGGTTCAGTGCTCCACCTGCTGCGTATTCCATAACAAGACATAAGTTCGGCTCTTTCAAACACACCCCTCTTAATGCTGCAATATTAGGGTGGTTCAGGAGCCAAAATAATTTGGCCTCTTTTCGGACATCATCTATGACAGGCTCATCAGGATCCTGTCTTGCTGCTTTGACAGCCACAGTTTCCCCTTTCCAAATCCCTCTGTAGACCTTTCCAAAACCGCCGACCCCTATCACTTCCTCTAATTGCAATTCTGAGAAGTTGATTTCAAATGGCCTGTCAGATAGTTTATTATGAGGTACTAGGGCACAATTGTCGGCCTCTTTGGTGACAAAGTTACTGGGGAAAATGCCAACATTTTCCTTGACTTTCCCTATCCACCATCCATCATCCCCAGCATCCTTGGAAATAACTTCCACCTGTACTCCCCTTTTCAGCGTCAACTCATCTTCTCGAGTGGCCTCATAGTCAAAAATGGCAGTCCATAATGGACTGTTATCATTATCTTGCCTTCTACGAGGTCCATGGTTCCTAAAATTTTCCATCGAAGCTGAAATTATAGCATTTCGCGTTCGATGGAATCACGTATGATCCAATCTCGCACCGAGAAAGCATAGCTAATCCACCCTGACTAGGTGGGTTCTTCATGCAAATTGAGAGTCTGACATCGAGTTTTGACAGATCTCGAGCACAAGTTAAACTGGTAATCCTGGCTCACCCATTTTAGCCATCGCCTTTCCTAGAACCCAAAGGCTAAGTCTGCGCCATAATAGGGTTCAAATCACCTCGGAATGCCGTGAAAATCCATGTTTATCACTATTGTCCACTCAATTTGGGGCTGCGCCGCCATTTTGTGTACTTTGACCTTGAGTTACAGCTGGATGTCGACCAAATAACTTTCCTGGATGTAGATAAACGGCTGGGGACCTTATAAAATACATGTACGAGTATTCCCAAGTACCAAGCGACGTGACGGAACTGTAGAACGAAAACAAGAACAGCAGAATCTTCGCGCAAAGTGCGACAACTTACAAATCTCGTTTCACCTCGTATGAGGCGTGACTTCACGAGATCGTTTGCCTTGCGAATCCGGAAGATGGACGACGAGACTAAATGATGCGATTGAGTACAATTACTATTTTTGACGGTTAATTCACGATGGTTAAATAGCGAAAGTAAAGCGGAGACACCCATCAAATGGGTTCCCATATTTTAGACATCCTTGGTCAGGGAATATGGGCTTCCTTGACTGGGGGATGGTTCTATGACCCTCGTCAGAGTATCTTTAGCAACACTTTCCACCTCTACCTATGGATGTTTTTCTTGGCCTTCCCCTTCGTGCTTCATCTTGTAAGTCAATTATTATCTATATATCATTTATCCTTTAACCTTTCAATAAAAGGTTTATTCCAAACGTCAGAAAAAACCCAAAAGAAATACATCGGTTTGGAATGAATCATCAACATTGTAAACATGACGAATTTGATATGTCATTGTTGATCTGAGTGTGTCCACTCTTCTAAAATACTGCAAGTGGACACTTCCAGCAATTATACTTTCTTTGGTGTAATATTAATATCAAGTCATCGTTTTCATAATCCTAAGATCATCAAGTATGCAATTTGGAACCTCACTAACATGTAATTATGTTCCTTCAATTTATTAATAGACATGAAACATGAAAATTCATTGAGGATAAATGTTTTAACGTCGAGTGATTGGTTTTCGGATGCTTAAGACACAAGTCAATGTTGACAATATAAATGTTTGAAAATTAATAAATATATGTATCATCTATTTTCCCCATATGAGCTTTATCTAAAATAAATTGGAGACAATTCGTCGGGGGAAAATGTTTTGATGACTATCTTGTCTCATTTAGTGAGTACATCCGGAATTTTGACAGTCAGCGAGTGTATGTCGTTTTCGGACATCTGAATGGTCGATACCAAAAAGGGATATCCCAAGCTATTTATGTAACTTCTGTTGACCCACAATATTACAAAAATGCAAGGACAACGTAGAAATTTGTTGGTAGCTGGTATGACTTATTCAAATTATCAAATTGTCGACTTTTTCATAACATGCAAAAAGTAGTTCAGGATAGAGATAGATTTTAAGCTTAAGAGTGAAGTTTGTATGATACTACAAATCTTACGAAGTTTCACACGAAACATGTTATTCTGACAGCTAACGGGGACCTTTCCTTTGTATTGATGATGTCACATGGCTACAAATATCATGAAAAACTACCCGAATGTGAGCCGTCCGAAAACCAAGTGCGTCCGAAAACCAAGTACTCGACGATAAATATATCATTTCACAAGTTTTTGTTTTTCTTATGAATTCAGTGATATTGTCATGTAGATCTTATGTTTTATTGCAATATGACTTGTGATTAGCAAATATTAAGCAGCTTGCCATTGAAGGAAGTGTTTATCTTGCTAATTATTATGATCAACTGTGTTGTTTCTGTATAACTGGAGTAAATTAGTTTTGAATTAGTGCATAATAAGTTTCAACCTCATCCCCAGGGCTGATCAATTATCATCCCATGGTTCACGGACCTCTCTGGGTCAGGATTCCTGACCATCAAAGTTTACCATTTTTAACATGTAATTAACGTAATGAAAAATTTCATTGAAAATGCTCTTGACAATTTATCTACAGGATTCCAATATTATGTTTATGGAAAAACTGGTTAACATTCACAAAAAAAATTAAAATGAACCAGAACTTTGTTTTACCATTACGACACTGTGAGTAGACGGCAGTAAACAAGCAAAATCATTGTGCCATCATAATTGCTGTGTGAAACACAATTTGTTCAAACATCCTAATTTATCATTGCACATAGAACATCCATAATCATACATTGAAAATAGTATGTTTGCATACATAATATAAGTATAGTTATGATATTCTGTAAAAAATAATAATGCGAAAGCGTCATTGCTAATGCTTGGTCAACTTGAGATAGTTCGAGGTCACGAGTACTGATGCAGTGTTGATAAAGACTTGGCACAGGAAAGACGTTACAGCACTTTGAGGAGTTTGGATAAGATTGTATGTTAAAAAAAACTTAATTATTTTACAAGTATTTTCTGAAACACAGTGAATCTAGATATATTATTTTATCGATACCCAAATTTATGAAAGCTGAGATTATCAGCTTTGGACAACAAAGGTCAAGTCCACTAATCCCTGACCTTGTTTGCTCCCTCTTATGTAATGAAAACCTACTGTTACTTTCAGGTGCTAAGTAAATATGGAAGCCTTGATGACATAACAATTACATATCATTACACAAAGGGTATTAATCACTGTAAATAAAAAAATGCCTGATTATATAATACTGAACATAAAACTGAATTTCAGAGTGTAACAATAAAAAAAAGATTTCATGTTTAATGGATAAGCCTTTAGTTTTTTTAACTTTTGATACTTCTTATATTGGACAGAATGAAAATAGAATTTTCTCTGTAATTATGATTTCTAAAACGTCTGTAATGTTTTATCATCAGGGGATTAAATTTGAGTTGAGATTTTAGCTCATCAAGCTTTATAGGCCAAATTGTAAGAGATACTGGACAATTAATGCCAGTAAAATATTTATGAAAAACCTGTGTCAGTTAAAAGATACAATATCAATGAGTTTACAAGCAAATTTAAGATGAAAAATACAAGGAATTCCACATATATTTAAATCATATTCTCTTCATTGAAACTTCAAAGTATATATAGTTTCTAAATATGCATTTTAAAATCCTAAATTAAATCATTTTTAATAATGAATATTTAGTTACGTAAACACAAACCACAAGTTCGTCAAAATAAGTGGTCCAAATTCTTTTCTTATGACATATTTCCTATACAATATGACAATAACTTATTTAAATTAGGTTGTTTTCATATTTTATTTTGGAGGAATATTTAACGATTTTAAATAAACATTTTACGAAATTAGTGGAAATTTTGTAAACAAGAAAGAAATTGGGAGTTTGTAATAAACGTTTCTTTTAACGGTACTGCGCCTTATGAGATAATGTTGCTTATTTCATTGCCAATTATTTGTCTTTGATATGATTTTATAGTTTACAACTTGTATTTTAGCTTTGCTATTGATTTATGTTGATCTATCATATTATCAGCATTATTTTTTATTACGGTACTGTTATAATTTAATTTGTCAATAGTCAACTATTTAATGGAACAAAAACTGTGAAGCCTGCTGAAATCAGGTAAACCTGTGGAAATCATGTAAGATGCCATGTTTGATAAATGCTTATGTCATTGACACTGAAAGACTGTGAAAGTTCTCAGATGACTACCCCAATATTTTATGACTTACAGAGATTTTAAAACTGTTTTGACATGTTACATAAGGACTAGTAAATTATAGTAGTCATATCTAAAGGCGCAGTAGCACGTTCTGAAATAAAGGTCTTTCACAAAGAGGAAAATAAGTGTTACCAATGACAAAATAATACTCCTGAATCAATATTAAGAGTTCTAAAACAAATGTACATCGTTCGGTTAAGCCATGCAAGTACATTTCCAATCGAGCGACCATTTTTGGTGTTTGACAATGCATCTCATGTCCTTGATAAGTGTTCTTTCTTCTTCCAAAAGGGATAACCATTTTCTATGGATACGACTGATCGGGTCATGTAATGATGTTTTACCCTTTTATGTAACAAAATATTGTAGAAACTTTAATAATAAATGACAAATTTGAGAAATAAATATATGCAAAAAAAGGTGCTGCAGCGCCTTTAAGTAATCATTTACATTTGGTATGTGACTTGGCAAATTGTTTGATGCCTTCTTCATTGATCAAATCTTTCAGGGTTACGACCTCCTGAATTACTCTGAAAATCTCTTCTAGATTTGACATGTTATGTTTAAAATAACATAACTTATAATCTATAACAAATGTTAAAGAGACATTAATATAGCAAACAACATTTAATTGTACTATCATGAGACCGCCAGACACTATATAATGTATACAAGAGGTGGATATGTATAATTTGTTAAAAATAAAACTGATGAGAAGATCGACTGTACAGGGGTATCAAGATATCTTTAAAGAGATAATAAGTCAATGACTTATGACAGCTTTTTGCATTAAGTCTCAGAGCTCTGTATGAAAGTTGAGCCAATTTAGTAGTTCAAATGTTTTAAAAGAGGCACATCATTACATTTGGTGCTTTTTTAAGGAGAGGCAAACATGAAAGTTGGAAATCCGGGACCTCAGAATTTTTTAAGCCAGGGACATTAAACGTCTGTAACAGAGTTTAATTATTAACCCCCGCCACAAATTGGAAGGGGGATATAGGTTTGAGCCCCATCCATCTGTCCATGCATCTGTCCGTCCGCGATAAAGGGGACAGCTTTTCTCAGAAACTATTTAACATAGGACAACCAAATTTGGTGTGTGGCTTGAGGGCATGAATACAGTCAGGCCTCGATAATCCGAACGCTTCCGTTTTTCATCAAAAACGTTCGGATAGTGAAATGTTCGGACTACTGAGTAATGAGGACTACTATAGAGATTAGTTTGGTTACATCTTCTTACCGTTCGGAAACTGCGAGATTCGGATTATCGGTGGCCGGATTATCGCGGGTTGACTGTACCTTGATGGAGTTTGAAAATGAGAAGAACACAATTAGTTTTTGTGGAGTTTTTTCCCTTGTTCCATATTTTTTCAGGAGTTATTGCCTTTGATCTGTTTTTCGACTATGTTCCAGGAATCTTCAAAGGGGACAGCTTTTCTCAGATACTACCGGTATTTAAGATAGGATAACCAAATGTAGTGTGCGGCTTGAGGGTATCGATACCTTGGTGGAAATAAAAAATAAGAAGCGTGTGAATATTTTTTCGGGAGTTATTGCCCTTGATCTGGTTTTCGACTCTGGCCCAGGTATCTTCAAAGGGGACAGCTTTTCTCAGAAACTATTTAACATAGGATAACCAAATTTGATAACCCTGCTTGAGGGTATCTGATTGCAATACCATCATGGAGTTCCAGGTATCTTCAAAGAGGGTTTTCCCAGAAACTGTTTAAATAAAAAAAATCAGTTCTGTGACTTGAGGGCATCAATACTTTGAAAATGAGAAGTGTACAATTATTTCTATTATTGCCCTTTTTGTGATTTCATCAGTCTGGTGGGGGATATTGATGACTATGTCTTCTTGTTTGTATCTGAACTACTTTCTCTTTCTGATTACATTCCCATAATATTGAATAAAATACCAATGATTATGTAGGTAGGTAAATTATTTAAACATTTTTTTATTCATTTTCAGACCCTACAGCCCAGCCTCATACTGTGGACCGTGTATTGTTGTGTGGTAGGAGTCATCTTCATCAGTATCAAGACATTCAACTTCAAGCTGCATCACATGTTTGATACTGGAGATGTGGATGAAGATGGATCCAAATCAGATACAAAGGGAAGCAAAGCTGGATCCACTGAGTTGGCAAAAAGTATAGAAATCCGGTAAGATTAGCCTTAGTCGTTTTCTGATGTAGTTGTTACATTGGTATTCCACAATACCTTTTCTTGTAGAGTTTTGATCAATTTCTATCATATAGTGCTGTATGAATACACATATTATTATGAGCACTGTTCAGCCCTTCTCAGATTTTTTTCACTAATAGATCTTATTCAATGAATCGAAATTTTCTATGATCCTCTGCCCATAGACAGTGAACAGGTGGTAGCTGTCGGCAATTTTACAGTGGTTTTTGACATTAGAAACAGGTCTATTTAAATGCCCTTTATGAAGAATCCAAATATTGTCAAGTCTACTCAATCACATAAAACGTATGTCAATACCATTGACAACATAGTTCGACCACGTTTTCTTGATAAGATACATTTGATCAGCGAGATTTAACCCTATGGCATGCCTAGGCCGAGACGAGAAATGTCCGATAATGATATTAGTACTGGCACGGCAGTACTGAGTAGGAACCACAGCACAAATATTTCTAAATATTTTTCTTCAAAATCTTGTTGATATTTATAATAACAAAGGCTATTGATACATAGTATCCTGAGTAGGCCTACTGGCATTCACTATTCTTGGAAAACAAAATCATGAATCTTGCCACAATTTGACTTTCATCATGAAAATCACTCAACAACGTGTGCACAAAACAATATTATAAGCAAACTAAAGTAAGATATAATATTTACTTGAAATGAAGTGATCAGAACATATCCTTGTATGCTTGAATGGACTGCTTTTTGCCAAGCTGTAAGTTGGTCAGCCATTGATCTCTTTGTTGTTTTGACAGCTCTCTTGTTGCATTGCCTTGGTTAAAACACTATGATGCAAACAAAAAATTACTTCTGATCCCTATTGGATTGATAAGTGCATCCAAAAATTACATAATAATTGACCATCGTGATTCGCACTTTTGAAGAATCGCAGTTTTTTACACAGAAAACGTTGAACTGCCTCACTATCGCATATCTAACAACAAGGTGAAGCACAATGTGTATTATAAATTGTAAATTTGGTGACCCACAATAGAGACCACATGAGCAATACCTTATTTGATATGTAAGTGTTCAACCTGGGGAGATAGCACAGTTGTTACAATGTTCGGCTTCGGATCAAGAGGTCCGGGTTTGACTCTCGCCAGGGGCACTGCAACTTTGTCTGCAGTAGAGAACTGTTCTACACGCAGTAAGGTTTGAGTGCAATGCTACATTGAATTTTAGCGTAGTATCATCCATTGTTTTCTACTTCCAGCTGATGCTCACAGGTTTAACTGCAATGCATAGCCACACGGCATTGCGGGCTTTCTCTCTGCCATAATACTAGCAGCCGTGACATACACCGCACCTCACTTCAACCTTGGGGATAATAGATAATGCAATACCTATGAGCTACAGAGTCCTGAAATGCCAAGTTCTCTTCAAAATACAGAAAGAAAGCCCAAAAATTGGATCTTTGTTAGATAGAGACTATGACTTAATTTCATTGCCCTTCTCCCCAAAATAAGGGTGTGGCAGGGGTCTAATTTTAAGTGTGCACCCCTGTAATGAATTTGATATGTCCAAAGCAATTTCATTTATCTTTATCATATCCACTTTTAAACGAGCTGAAATCGAAGCATGTAGCACTGTAAATCTACTATAAATGTATTTTATTACTCGCCCGTGTGAGATACTGCAGTGTAATATTTATACGGCAATATTAAACTAGTGTAATACCGCCGCGTGTATGACGTCACAATAATTTGCGGTTATGACGTCACAATTCGAGTAACGTCGTCACAATGGTATCAGACTTGCGGGAATCATAGTTTCAGAGCCATGTCGGCTATTTCGCTGGATTATATGTTGGCAAGTAATAAACAGAATACTAAACTCTCTTCTATTGAATACCATTTTTATTAAACTCGTGAATGATTTATTAAACTCGTGAATGACTCGCTTTCGCTCGTTTTATACAAAATCAATAACTCGTTTAATAAAAATGGTATTAAATAGAAGGTCGTTTAGTATCCTCTATAAATCACATTCATGATTCAGAATTATCTATATATCATACAAAAGCTGATGATCTGAAGAGCCAATGGCTCTATTTTTCAGTTTTATACAGTGCTTTGTTAATTGATATTCATTGACAAATATTTGAAATATTAAGTAACAATATTAATTATAACCTAGTCATTAATTTGCTGTTAAAGACTAGCATGCAATCATTAAAACTGTTGCTGATTTCTCTGAACAGGGACAATGGAAATTCTGAGAGTATTGAGATGGTTCCGCTTGAGCGAAGAAGGGAGACAACTCCAGGTGACGTTGAACATGGCTCAGGACTTGACATCATATCAGAGATTAAAGTTACTGAGGTCTCAGTTGCCCATACTGATGGTAGGTCTCAGTTATGAAAAAATTAGTCCAATTACCACCCTGACAGGTGTAACAAATTTGTTCCTTTGCATTTGAATTGAACTTCCCCCATAAGTCATAACTCAGACCAGTCTCCATCACTGGCTAATTTAAGGAACCAGTGATGGAGACTGGCGCAAATTATGACTTGCGAGGCAAGTTCTTATAACTGTTACTTATTTGTATAATCTTGGCTCAACCTTAATAGGTTTAGATTTTGTTTCGGTACCTTTCCTAGGACCATGTTCAATGCATGCTCTGATATTCTTCCAATAAGCTGCTTGCATTTGACCTTGCTCCTATTAAAAGTCACTTGCATACATCATGCTGTTGGATCTGTTAAATCTGTAAATCCATAAAGATAAGATAAAATAATACTTTGTTACCCTTGGAGGAAATTTGTCTTACATTTAAAAGTACATCTCACAAAGTGATATATACATAAAATTAAGATCAGAAGACAACATAAAAGATAGAACAAAAATACATAATTAAAACAAGTACATAATATGCTACATAAAAAGTAGGGACGCTAATAAAAATAAATATGTTAAGACTTTTCACAGCATTGCATATTTTGACAATAGTTATTTATCATAGCTACTAGGTAGGAAAGAATTCTGGGCATGGGCAGTTCTGTAACTGCAGGATGATGGTAGCAGGGAGCACTTGTGTAGAAAGTGCTATCTGAAGTTATCTTTTTGGCAAGTGTATGAACACATCTGTTATATACAGATTCCATGCGATTTTGGACGCTATGTTCACAATTCTTTGCAGACCGGTTATACAATTGAGCTTTGTGGTCAGTTACTTTTCTAAAATGGGAGGTATCTCCAGGTAACCTTGTTCTCTGAAAGATGAATCTTTGATTCCAATTACATTGTTCTTTAAATCAGATGACATGCATCATTATAATTGAAGTTTTGGAAAATCTTTAGTGTCAATCTTCAACAGACTTTCTTCCCTAAATTCCAATGCAAATTAAATGTATTGCCTTGCATTATTTACTTGAGAGATAATGTTTATATAAAATAATATAACAAGTTAGCGTTTCTGAAATGTTTCCAGGAAAGACCTCACATGGAGTTGCTCCCCTTGCGGAGATCGAAGGTGACGACATCAGTACGGAGACTCGACCGCGGAGGAGATTTTCCGGCTTTAGTCAAGAAAGTATGTAAAATTATCTAAAAATTAAATATTAATTTTGACTTTTGACTTTGAATGAGAGAAAGATGTTTTGATATTTATGCTTTATAAACATCTTGATATTTGTATGATATTTCCAAAAAGAGATATGATTGCATTTATGTGAAGATGATCTAACAATCTTTACCATTTAATGTAACCCCATTGAATATTGCCTAGGTGCTGCGAAGTCGGACATGCCACATTCCATAACCACCCAGGTTGAGGTTGAAATCAACCCCCACATCCATAACAACACTCCATCAGAGAAGTCAGAGAAATCAGATAACAACAAACCGAGGCTCCGTGAGGAGAGTGACTCTGACCTCTCGCCGGAATACATACCAAAGTTACGTGTACGTAGGGAACGGAGAGCTGTTCGTAGATCAAAAAGTGCTTTAGAATCCAGTAACGCTGTTGCTCAGTTACCCCTAGAGGTAAAATCTGGAATTCGCATGTCTCTACCTCCACATGCGAGAGTTCCGATCAGTGCCGAACAGCTGCATCGTCAAGTGAGTGAAGGTCACATGATCATGAGGAGACCCGGTTCAGATTCAAGGGTTGACAGTCCATCTGCAAAAAGACATGAAGCTTTGAGAAACAGGTTGAGGACTCCTAGCACAAGATCCTTAGAACTTCTAAAAGAAAAGTTACCGAAACGATCGCAAAGTGTCACGAATGATGCCCTTCCACACGACCAGCTGCGACCGGTGTCTGTGAGTCGGAGTCCGTCTCTGCCACGACCTGCCTCTTTGTCGCTCACTGCTGGTGGAAGTCGGCCTCGAATGTTACGACACAGTCCCCAGTCGAGTGTCAGTGACTCCTCAGATCTCAGCCTCGGAGAGATTTATGTTCCTGCCATGACTGACAGATCATCTGCTCAAGGTCAGAGGTCAAGGCCAGGGAGTGGCGGAACGTCAAGTTCCGCACATACATTAACAGAGCGTTCGTCTAGTCCTGCTATCACAGGACATGCAACCAAGAACAAAGACTTCGGTATATTTAAGATAGCTAGGTATTTACAAAGTTCGGATGATGCAAATCACAGGTCTAATCATTCTACGCAGAGTAGTGTGGTAGGACTAGACTGGTTGTTTAGTACTGACAGTGAGTCCCCAACTTCAGGGGAGAGCCATTCCAGAACGGATGTTTCTGAATCTACAAGTACGATAACGAACGATGGTGAAAGCTCGTATGACTTGAGTTCAGCGGACCAACAGAACGTCGGGTACCAGCCTCTGGCGGGTCTGGAGTGCACAACGACCCCAAGCAGTCCCAGCACAGATGAGCTGGAGGTTATGAGGAGTCAGGGCGCCATTCCCAAACACTACCAGCGCAAACCCGGCCAGCCCCCTCCACCCCGTAAGTGTTTCTCAGTACTGTCATCATTGTAGCTTTAATTTTAGTGCAATTAATAGAGTGAACATTCACTCTGGATTCACTCTGGATATTTCCAGGTGCACAGAGTTAAAATTGACGAAAAATAAATGAATTAGGTTGGGGTAAGGTGTTCCCTCCTGAGTTACCTCTCTTTGGTTATGTGGCCAGTAGGTGGATTTCAAATCATGATAATTTCAGTTATTCCCCCCCCCCCCCCCCCCCCATAAAAATATCACAATTGAATACTTCTCTTCAAAATAAATAATCATGATGTTTTAGCTCTAAAAACTTTAATACACAAACTTTCAATTGATGTAATAGGAATATTTTGAACATTTTTTATTAAAAATTGTGCAGAAAGAAAATTATGTAATAGCTTTTATATAATGGATTTAATCAAATTTAATCATCATGTGTAGACATGCCTGTTGGGTTTTCATGGAAATGTAACTTATAATTTCATTTCCAGACCAGAATTCAGTAAGACCTAGTACAGTGAAAGTTTGTATGTAGAACAATCATCATGTTTAGAAGAGCCTTGGTTGCCAACTTCTTTGGAATTATTAGCTCATCTGGCCTGAAAGGCCTAAATTGTAGATTTAGTGACCCTGTGACCTCAATTGGGGTCACTGGGGTCACAACCTTAAAAACCTATTTTCATCTCCTTCTCCAGTTTCAAAAGATCTAGAGAACTGAAAAGATGTGTTCAGACTCCTTGGCTCATGGGGATTTTAAATTGTAGATTTGGTGACCCCGTGACCTCAATTGGGGTCACAGGGGTCACAACTTTAAAAACCTAAAAACCTAGAAGTTGACATTTTGAATTAGTTAATGTATATATAAAGCCTGATGAGCTACAGAGACCATGGTTCTATTTTTAGCTCATCAGGCCTGAAAGGCCCGATGGGCTTATGGCATGGCATGGTGTCCGGCGTCCGTCAATCCGTCCATCCGTAAACTTTTTGCTTTTTCGACTTCTTCTCCAGAACCAGTGATTCCCCAGAGCTGAAATTTTATGTGCAGACTCCTTGGCAAATTGGGATTCTAAATTGTAGATTTCGTGACCCCATGACCCCAAATTGGGTCACAGGGGTCACATCCTTAAAAACCAATATTCATCTTCTTCTTCAGTTCCAAAAGGTCTAGAGAGCTGAAAAGTTGTGTGCAGACTCCTTGGCCAATGGGGATTCTAAATTGTAGATTATGTGACCCCTTGACCCCAAATGTGGTCACCGGGGTCACATCCTTAAAACCTATTTTCATCTTCTTTTCCAGTTCCAAAAGGTCTAGAGAGCTGAAAAGTTGTGTGCAGACTCCTAGGTCAAGGGGATTCTAAATTGTAGATTTCATGACCCTGTGACCCCAAATGGGGTCACCGGGGTCACATCCTTAAAAACCTATTTTCATCTTCTTATCCAGTTCCAAAAGGTCTAGAGAGCTGAAAAGTTGTGTGCCGACTCCTTGGCCAATGGGGATTCTAAATTGTAGATTTCCTGACCCCATGACCCCAAATGGGGTCACTGGGGTCAGATCCTTAAAAACCTATTTTCATCTTCTTCTTCAGTTCCAAAAGGTCTAGAGAGCTGAAAAGTTGTGTGCAGACTCCTTGGCCAATGAGGATTCTAAATTGTAGATTTCATGACCCTGTGACCCCAAATGGGGTCACCGGGGTCACATCCTTAAAAACCTATTTTCATCTTCTTCTCCAGTTCCAAAAGGTCTAGAGAGCTGAAAAGTTGTGTGCAGACTCCTAGGTCAAGGGGATTCTAAATTGTAGATTTCATGACCCTGTGACCCCAAATGGGGTCACCGGGGTCACATCCTTAAAAACTTATTTTCATCTTCTTCTCCAGTTCCAAAAGGTCTAGAGAGCTGAAAAGTTGTGTGCAGACTCCTAGGTCAAGGGGATTCTAAATTGTAGATTTCATGACCCTGTGACCCCAAATGGGGTCACCGGGGTCACATCCTTAAAAACCTATTTTCATCTTCTTATCCAGTTCCAAAAGGTCTAGAGAGCTGAAAAGTTGTGTGCAGACTCCTTGGCCGATGCGGATTCTAAATTGTAGATTTCGTGACCCGTGACCCCAAATGGGGTCACCGGGGTCACATCCTTAAAAACCTATTTTCATCTTCTTTTCCAGTTCCAAAAGGTCTAGAGAGCTGAAAAATTGTGTGCAGACTCCTTGGCCAATGGGGATTCTAAATTGTAGATTATGTGACCCCGTGACCCCAAATGGGGTCACCAGGGTCACATCCTTAAAAACTTATTTTATCTTCTTCTCCAGTTCCAAAAGGTCTAGAGAGCTGAAAAGTTGTGTGCAGACTCCTTGGCCAATGGGGATTCTAAATTGTAGATTTCTATCTTTGCTTGTAAACAATAACTTAAATAACTTAATTATTCAACTTTAGATAGTAAATCAATGAAATCCTGATGAGCTACAGAGCCCATGGCTCTATTTTTTGGGGGGTTGTTTCCATAGAAACACAAATTACAATATTTTCTGGACCCGAACTTGAACCATAAAGTTATAATAATAAAGTGGTCGCTCTAACGCCCTTCAATGTACCGCAGACTCGTTTGTAACGCGAAGTCGACTCATCCATGGCTCCCAATGTTTAGATTCAATTCTGTATGACTTATAATCAAATCGAAGATCTTGTGTATTCACAGCTGAACAAAATCTTACCATTCAAGATTTATTTTAACATGACTGAACATTTATTTTAACAAATTTTATTCAACTGAATTTGATATGTCATTGATAAACACGCCATGTGGTCGCCATATGGCCTCTAAAATATAAACATAGCGTTCAAAAGAGAGAGAGTCCAAATCTTTATCAACTGTGACCACTTTGATGAACTGATCTATCGAGTATCCTAAATATTCCACTCGCCATGTTATATATAATATAATCTAAACAAAGCCGATACTTCTTACACAGATTTAGAAGTCGCTTCAGTGATTATATGATTAAAATGGTGTGAGGATCTTTGATAACCAAGGTTTATTGCGCATGGCTAAAGCCAAGCAAGATTTCATGTCTGATATCGCAGTGTGGAATTTAAATGTGAATATTTCCCCCTTCATATGAACAAAAATCAACTAGCTGTAAACAATATCAATAACATTTTTGTGAAGATATCCATAGAAAAACGCAATTAACAAATCATTATAATGGTGGAAGGCTTCATCTATTGGCTCTTGAATTACATCATATATGCTAGCTGTGTTCACTGCACGATTGAAAAAAAGAAGGTTACTGTAGGCTCACATATTTATTTTCAAAACGGAATAGAAATATTTATTTGAAAACAACATAACACATAAAATAAATGTATTTAATACTACGGAATGCTGGCGAAGGTTGGAAATGTTTGATACCTGAAGTCAAGCCATTATTTTTCTTTCCAACTTTACCGCTTATTCTCTATTACGCGGGTGTCAGTATTTGGCTCCCAAACCTTGCGTTTTAGTGAGGGACCACTTGGTGCAGGATAGCGCAGTGCTTAGCACGTTCTGCTTCGGATTAAGAGGTCAGGAGTTCGAATCCCGTCAGGGGCACGGCAACTTTGTCTGCAGTAGAGAACTGTTCTACACGCATTAAGGTTTGGGTGCAATGCTACACTGAATTTCAGCGTAGTACCACCCATGGTTCGCTAGTTCCAGCCGAATCCGATGCTCGCAGGTTTCTCCGCAATGCATAGCCACATGGCGTTGCAGGCTTTCTCCCTGCCATAATACTAGCAGCCGCGATATAAGTGAAATACTCTTGAAAGCGGCGTTAAACCCCAACTCACTCACACTCACTCCAACTCTGGTTCGCTTTACCGCTTACTCTCTATTACACGGGTGTCAGTATTTGGCTCCCAAACCTTGTGTTTAAGCGAGGGACCACTTGGGATGTAGAACAAATATTCTTTTGTTGCACAAAGTTATGATTTGAATAGATTTAAACAATTTTTATCCTCCATTCCTCTTTCAACCTTTTTCTACTAAACAAAACATTTTCTTATTTCTATTTGCCCCTCCAGCGGCGGCGGACACTTCGACCAGTCCTGGTTCAACTGATCTCTCAGACCCTGAAGAAATAAAGAAGAAGCTAATTGAACTGCTGTGTAAATCTCAGGACAATCCAGATGAACTGAAACGATTCCGAGAATATGTCCGCCTTCAGAGTGAGTTATCATTCTTGGCTTTTACTGATTTAGTAGATTTTATTGATTCAAATGCTTTACCAAGATGACCATCTAATAATTAAGAAGGTAATTTGAATTAATTTTAACATTTTATGCTTACATTTTGCTTACATTTTGCTTACATTTTGCTTACATCAACACTTTTCATTTACACTAGAGTTTGTCTCTTGCCTTAAGATATTTTTTCAAAAAAATCAGTAAACCAAGTGAATAATATTCCCTGGCCTTACTATGTTTAGTAAATATGATTGAATTGTGTTAATAGAAAACCAGAATAACAACAACACAGATGAGCCTGACAAGGAAAAACAAGAAGAGGAATCGTCTAAACAAGGTCAGATAGTTGATTTAGTAGCACTTTAGTTGAGAAGTAGCTTGCAACACTGACAGAAAAATTGGATTTGTAATAAAAAGAAGTTCTTTGATAATTTTACTGCAGACTTTAAAACGATAAACACAAGGTTTTAAAAGGTTGCCTACATTGGAAGTTATTACGAAGATTTGGGCCTATTTTCCCAATGAAGTTGAATTGAGTGACATTTTGTTGAACTTTATGATAATGTTGATTTGTTTACAATACGGTAACTTGTATATGTATAACCAGGTTTGTCCTTCTTTGAGGGGGGTGATATAGCCCAGTGGTTAGCGCGTTCGGCTTCGGATCAAGGGGTCTGGGGTTTGAATCCTGCATGGGGCACGGCAACTTTGTCTGCAGCAGAAAACTGTTCTACACGCAGTAAGGTTTGGGTGCAATTCTACACTGAATTTCAGCGTAGTACCACCCATGGTTCGCTAGTTCCAGCCAATGCTCCCAGGTTTCACCGCAATGCATAGCCACATGGCGTTGCGAGCTTTCTCCCTGCCATAGCAGCTGTGATATAAGTGAAATACTCTTGATAGCAGCATAAAACCCCAAATCACCTCACCTCACCTCACCTCACCTCACCTCACCTCACCTCACCTCACCTCACCTCACCTCACCTCACCTCACCTCACCTCACCTCACCTCCTTTGAGAGACATTTTAAGTTGTATGGATAGTCAGCTTTGTTTATTGCAATGGATGCAACGTTTCAGTGACATACTTACACTATTATCAAGCAAGTGATACAAGATCTTACAGGAGGAGAATATATATATAACTACAGAAGTATTAACAAGGTGATGTTCACTTGATTAAATATTGAGGCAATAAGGTGATGAGGTTGATGTACAGAAAATTGGTTGTCAAAACAGATTAAAGGTACATCCATTGTGTTGTTGGGGGTCACATATTGCAAATGTTATAAATCATGTAACTTTATCGAGAAGTACCGACTGGTACCGAAAACTATCATTTTGATGATAGTAGACTTAGCATATTGACGATATGAAGGTAAAAGTAGTGATTTCTGATCGAAAACCGGACAGTGCACAGCGTTTGGCGCGCGTCAATGAGTCAAACGTAATTTCGGAATCTTATTTATAACAGACAAGAAGACAAGTTTGAGTTGATAATGTTTAATAGGTCACATAACTACTTTGCATGTAAATTGGACGTGCAGTTTCGGTTTCTGCACATGCATAATGATGTTACAATTTTAATTGGAAACTAGTAATTATGATATATCTGGCGATTGGGGATAAATATGCAAGCTGAATGAATTTATTTGTATTGTAGACAGCACAAGTGGTGAGTTGGAACGTATTAAAGCCAAATCAAATTTTATGAAACACAATGGATGCACCTTTAACATTGGTTCGTTCATTGCATTAAAGAAGTTGATTATCCATACATCTTGGTTTTCTTTCAGGTTTGTCCTTGTTCGTGTGGAATTACTACTTCTCCACTTCAGTACCTTTTCCTGTTTTGTAATGGTTGATTCACTGTTTCATGGATTAAAACTGATTCCTTTTCACCTTTCATAATGTTTAGCTGAGAATTTGGTAACAGAAAGGGAGTTTAAGATGATGGATTTGTGGTCTCAATGAGGGTCATAGTTATGATTTGAGGGTTAATCAATTATCATATTGGTACTTGATGTCCAATAACAACTCAGAAACAAAATACTGAAACAAGGCCGTGATAATTAGAAAATGTCAGAAACAATTCTAAAACTACATTATAATCTAAGAAATCAGTCTCCCGCCAATGAAACTTTGGAAGTCTCAACTGTAACCTCATCATTAATAACTGTTTAGAAGGGGACCCATGAATAAACATGCTTCATACCAGAACATATATTTATTGATAGATACCTACCTCCACATGGCTGTCAGGAGGAGAAATATTCTGTATATTCAGAATAAACAAAGTATAAAGTTAGAAAAGAGCCAAAACTAAGAAGCATTATGTAAAGAAAGGTATACATTATGTGAAGAAGATACTCTCATTTGCATGCTGCTTTACAGAGAAAGACATGACAATACATTAGGTTACCCCTCTTGCTGCTACAGGCAAAATAAGTTGCCCAGGAAGTAAGCATTTAGCAGGCACACTGCAAGTTCATTTAGTGAGGACGAAGTTCTTAAAGCAGACCCTCAGCTAAATTCTCTATGTGTATATTGTAGAGAAAGTAAAGCATGCGAGGGAGTCGGAGAGTAAGGAGGATGTGCGGCCGGGGGCAGGAGAAGGAGGGGAAGTAGAAGGGGGAGGGACCTCAACCCCAGCCCACCCCACCAACACTGATGAGACTGAATCCAAATCCACTACCCCCACTGAATTCTCAGCTCTGTTGCCTATTACAGGAGAGAAGACTCCGGAGAGTAAGATTCAGCGCAAGGGTGGCAGGTAGGCCGAGTTGAATCACATCACATGCTGCAGTCTCATCCATATCACACCGGGAATACTCTACGCTTTCTATTGGTTGTGTTACCAGACCTTCCCTGCATTCAGTAACACATTGTTACAGTGAGTCCCTATGAAGTGCTCACACATATTCCAGGAAATTTGCGTTACTGAATGCAGGACATGGTTTCATGTATTCTTCATTGATGAAAAGTCAAAGCCCTTCCCTCACAGTTCAGAGGCAAATAAGTAATCCATTCATTTCAAACTGAAACATTTGATTCAGTCGTCATTCAAATCAGTATCACAGACTGTTATTTAAGCAAGTCAAACTAGAAGCGTGAGATATTCTGTGGATGTGAAGATGACTGCAACATAAGCTGACCTATGAAGGATATCCTCCACTATGTGAGAGCCTCTCTAGCCTGCACCAGCAGCTTTCACTTACTCTCTCATGCTCTGAACCCTTGTACTGCTTCAGGTTGTTCTAATTCCACTTCTTGGTAGTCCAGGGGCTAGAGGGTGTTAGAAGAGTGTGCTCTCTGGACGCCAGTACATCTCCTTGCTGCTTTATTATTTATCGAGAGTTGCATATAAATATCTTTCACAATTTGCTTTTTACCACTTTTGGTACTAATTTGTTTAGGTTCTCTTTTCAATTTATCTTTGATGACAAGTGTTTTCTGTATTATCATTCATATTTATGCTATTTTGAGTTTCACGGTTTTTCATTGTCTATATATCCAAGTGTGGCACTATTTTAACCCATATTTGTTATGTGAAATTGTTTTCATTTCAACTTTAACCAACCTTCCCCATATTTACCTTTTTGTTATTAGAATACATTTATAGATTTATTTTTTTTAATTTAGTCAATTAATCAATAAAGTTGAAGAATAAAAACTGTTTTTTTTAAATAAATCAAGGTCTCTAATTGAATAATTTTAAAACCTCTATATGTTACAAATTAATATAGTGTTCCCAATTATTTCTTCTACAATTAAATGTTATCAACATTACTGTAATCTTCTGTACTCAGGCACACCTGTAATCCAAACACTTCATTTTAACAAAATCTCAAATACAAATTAACTCATAAAAAGCTTTCATTAAATGTTGAAAATATGTCTTTGCACTGACATCAGCACACCCGAATCCTCTCTTACCCAGAGAAACCTGTTATACAGGCATCAAGCACCTGCTTCTGACTGAATCACTAACATGTGTATATCTTTAAATGAAACTGGTTCACTATGACCTGTACATGTAATGAAAGGTGAAGTTTATCATTCACTGTATACTTGTATTAGTTTGATTTTACCATTTTGCACTATTTTTCACACATAAATGGCACAGAAAGAGTTTTGAAATATGATAAAGTGGTCAATTCCATTATTCTAGATTCATAATGGATGGAATGGGTAATTGAAATGTGAAAATGAATATGTTCAATGAGACTTATGAAGAAGTGAAGGAGTAATCAAGGAAACTTTGACAAGACTAGGTCCACACTTCATGGTTACTAAAGCTTCTTTCAGAATGCATTCAACATAATTCTTGAACAGAGGCTCCATGAAAGTTATGCATGAAGCTTGAGTTAGAAAGAAATAAACTCGAGAAAGGTTTTACCAACGAGGGCCATGTGTTGTTTGAAGGAGGCGTGGTGGAGGAACGAAAAGGGCGGGGCAGCGACGAAGACGAGACTCGCCCCCTGCAGCAGCCTTGACCTCTATGGTGGTTGGAGCCGGAGGTCATCTCGCAACCTCCCACATGGACACTTCCGAGGGGGCAGTGCACTACTTTCAAGATGAGAGTGGTCAGTACATGTTATTTTTGGATTACAGATTCCCCTTTGCAGATTTTAGTGGAAATATAGTTATTAAAACATTATCTATCAAGTACAATAAAATAGTTAGATTTAGACCATATTACTTCTACCCCAAAGTAATATTTGATGCTTGAGTGCAGTATACAAATGTGTCCATAGCATTACATGTGATCTAGTTAACCAACCTTCCATATAATTATATTTTCCCAAAAATGTTCTTCAACAATCAAACCCCTACTAGGCAATTATGGAAGCTAATGTTACGTTGCAGGCAACTGGTTGACTTACACATTCGGAGAGAACAGCGCGGGGGTTGCTATGGGAATGTTAGAGAACCAGGACGACTGGCCTGCTCAAGAACCACCCAAAAACCAGTGAGTAGTCTCTTCAGACAACAGAATATGGATGACATATTGGTATAATGAAAGCATTGAATCATTGAACATTGTGTTACTTGAATAACAGCACATTTCATCCAAGTAATCTCATCTGAGACATTTGTCAATGCTTTAATACCTTCCTGCCCCCTGAAGTATTGGCATATTCAATAGGTATCAGAAATATTCAGATACAAACAATGTAAGGCAATCTTTTAACAACTAAAAACCATGTGTTGTTCAGTATCTCCCATGTATATTCTGTTCCTCAACAGGTGGTCCTCTGCTTCCACTTGTTCCGACTCAACTGTTATCCTTGACTCCCCGAAACCCGAGGAGCGGACAGATTTCCTTGACCTTGCTGTAGTCCCACCAGTCATTAATGATGAGATGAGGTCCCACAGTGCATTGCAGTCCTACGTGCAAGCGTTGTTAGAGAGTGGGAGAACGCGAGGAACCGCCCTGTCAGATTCTTCCTCCTCCGAGACAGATACCACTCACACAAAGAAGGAAAAGCCCAAACATTTCTACAAACTCTGGCTCTTGAAGAATAAGTTTCTCAAAATCAGATTTGACAGATTGACCTTGTTGGCATTATTAGACAGGTTAGTTTTCATTTTGTAGGTATGCCAATACTGCAATTAATGCAAATTGTGAAAAAGTTGTTCATCAGCTAAAATCATTGAGAATAATAATTTGCATTGTTTTGCTTATTGTTAAGTGACATTTGACATTGATGATTGGCATAATTGATACTTTTTGTAATAACTCATTCATTTACTCCATGGAACGGATAGTAAGAAGGATGACCTGACAATTGACAAAAAAAACCATTTTATTTGAGTGAAAGAGGCAACATTTATTCTTTAGTGAAATCCTGATATTACCCAGCGGTCTGAAAATATTCATCTCTGTCTATGTTCCTCCTCCCAGAAACCTGTCTGTATTTGAGAACACGGTGGCCGTTTTGATGGCAGTGGCGGTGGGAGCACTTGGTGCGCTGGTTCTCTCCGGCAACTTCTACTACGACATCTGGATCTTCGTCTTCTGTTTCATTATGGCCAGCTGCCAGTACTGCTTGCTCAAGGTGAGTAATAAGTAATAATCATCATAGCAGTCCAGTAATCTATGATCTGATATTTTGTTTCATCTTCAATGCTGTTTGACCCTTTGTCATATTGCAAAACAATTTTGCTATAGTAAAATGTTCATCATTCCTATTGAGATATTAAAGTTTATACATGTTGACTGTTTTGAGAAATGATATTGTAAAGAGTTATATCGGTATATATAAATATAAATATTCATAAATTGGCCTTCATGGTAAATCTTCCCTCTACTATCTCTGTCACTCCACCTTTTAAGAGGACATGAAGCGCCTCTTGTGACATGAGATATATTCTTTATGACAACATTTATTTCACCTTTGCAGAGTGTTCAACCAGATGCATCCTCACCAATGCATGTAAGTTGCTTTGTCAGCATGTCAGGCTTTCTGCAGTTCTATGGCTTTCTCCATGTACACTTTTCGGGTAGTGATAATGAAATATGAATATTTTTATCATTGTAGCAGTTTGAATGCTCTCAATTATCTGTGCTTTTGTGTGTATTGATTGGTTGTGGTGTCTTGGCTGTTATTGGCAGAATCTGTGTGGTTGTGCTTTTGAGTTCATTGATTGGCTGTGCCAACTGATAGTTCGAGTGCTGAGATAAGGGCTATGATTGACTAAGTGTAAGGCCAAAGATTAGCTGAGTGTAAGAGCTTTGATTGGCTGAGTGTAAGAGCTTTAATTGACTGACTGTACAGGCTTTCATTTGCTGAATGGAAGGCCTATGATTGGCTGAGTGTGAGGGCTATGATTGGCCGAGTGTAAGAGATTTAATTGACTGACTGTAAAGGCTTTCATTGGCTGAATGGAAGACCTATGATTGACCGAGTGTAAGGGCTATATTTTGCTTCCTGTAAGGGCTATGATTGGCTGAATGTAAGATCTATGATTGGCTGAGTGTAAGGCAGGGATGCAGAAATCGGTCTATTTGCCGGACATGTCCGATTGGAAATCCAGTTTGACCGAATGGAAAATTGACCTATCGGACATCAGTTGACCGATTGCAGAAAATAAAAGGAAAACTAAACTTACAAGCATATTAAATAAAGGCAAACGGCCCTGCTTGTGTCGGTCATAATTGTTTATGAAATTGAAATAATGTTGATCCAGTCAAGAAGTCTTATTTATTCTTCACAGCACGAGACACGACGTCAATCGTCATTATCTTCAGTAAATTATAATTGTCGGCAGAAAAAACACTTACCATTTGATATTTAATTGAAATTTCCAGTGTCATTTAGTAACTGAAAGATATGACCCATTTCACAACATTATTTACGAAAAAGATTTCATTAAAATCGCATTGTAAACAAATTTTGTCAAAAAAACATTGCATGAACGTGTGGCTTCACCGTACCGGTGATTCATGAATTTGTTACAGATTAAGATTTTGCTACTTTGAATCTCGATAAATTTAATAATATCTCGTTCATAAAACATAGGCAACATATTGTAACAAAATATGATAGATCAATATCGATGTATGGTAAAGCTATTATACAAATTCAAAATAAATAAACCTATCAAAATCGAATAATTAGCAATATTATTTCACGAGACGTTATTAGAATTTTCTCGTCCATCTTGACGCAAATTCGCTTGTAAACTCGCTTGTGTAAACTCGCTCAAACTAGCACTGTCGGTAAATCGTAGTTGGTAAACATTGATTTTAAATTATTAACCATTTTATGCATGTTAATGATAAATTTATAGTTATCGTTAATTGCTTTCGTGTTATGTTTAATAGTATGCAATGAATGAAGAACCAACAAATAGTAATACTTTCTGATACTTTATTCATAAAAAATTTTTTACTTCCGGGTTCGTCTTTTTGGGTCAAAGATGAAATGTCCGACTGGCAAAAATTTGAATCTGCATCCCTAGTGTAAGGGCTATGATTGGTTGAGTGTAAGGGCTATGATTGACTGCATTAAGTGACTATGATTAGTTGAGTTTGAGTGCTCTGATTGGTTGCATATGATTATTGTCAAACCTCATCATGCAGGAATACTACTGATGGAAAGTTATAATTGGTCTACTATTACCGAGTCATTAAATATAACAAAATTGGCAAGTACGTACATGCTGTCCCTTGCTTGTTACGTCTCTACTTGGGACAAGTTATTTCAAGATAATAAAATAAATTACCGGCAGTGACAAGCTTTATGATGTTAATCAATGATCACGATAATGTTAAATATATCCATGAAGTTAATCAATGATTAAAGATTAAAGCTGTGATCTGATTGGCTGAGACAAATCTAATTATCATAAATTATGACTTATTGCTATATATACACCATTACAGGGTTACAACAGGTTAATCGTATTCAGCCGTCCATTTTACTTCTGCCTGTGTTGTGGTGTGCTGCTGCTGCTCGACTATGCAAGTCATCACGTCAGTAACGACCCCATCTCCATCTACGGGGTGCCTTTCACTGCAGCCTCCTCTCTCAAGTTTGCTAAAGATCTTCTCAAAAGTAGGTCCTTCTTTTCTATGATGTCATCTTTGTTTGTTGGTGGTTATATTCTTTAAGAATTCTGAAAACCTGAATCATAAGCATGTTAGTCTAAAAATTATTACTCCTTCAACACACCGTTTAGTAGTGCAAGTTGGTAATATCGCACACAATACTTAAATCATATTATCGTTTTATTGATGGCAAGGCTAATGTTTGATTGATGTTTCACTAGAAAACCGTTGTAATCTTTCAGTCTTCATCCTGTGTTTCCCACTGCTGTTCACTGCGGGTCTGTTGCCTCAAGTCAACACCTTCATCATGTACCTCTTTGAGCAGATCGATATGCATGTCTTTGGCGGAAACGGTTAGTTCTCAAAATTAAGCACTCCAACATAACCATGATTCTACATCTTAAGCCAGGTGTTGAAAACGGGCTGTTTGAAACTATAAGTATACCAAAATTCCAAAGATTTCTTGAAAGTTATAACAGATTTTCATATCTTGATAACAGTATGAGTACTGCTTATTGTTGGACTTGAAAATATGTATGTTTGTGTATGATGACTATCCTCTTCTCTCGACAGCGACGACGGGTCTCGTACCCTCTGTGTACTGCATGTGTCGCAGTGTTTTAGCGGTCGCTCTCCTCTACGGCTTCTGTTACGGAGCTCTCTTGGTGAGTAATGTAGTAAGACTTAGCAGTAACTAAGTACTGGGAAAAAGTAACAATGACTACACAACAGTTTTATCAACTCAGTATCTGAAGGAACAGGTTCCAAGAGGCTTGTTATGGCAAAATTACTTTAAACCTACGCAGAGCAATAAAAAGAAGAGTTTGCAAAGGTGATAAGTATGTCCTGCTCTACATTTACATAAGAGACAAGTAGTTAAAACTTGCAAATAAAAATAGTTTGGTTTTCTTACTTGTTAACCTCCACATCAATGCGACCAAAACTCAGGAGACAGGTTTATACATATTTACACATCATTGTAGGTGGTGTAGGTGTAGAGATGCTACTTGAATAGTGCAACAGACTCTTTGGATAGAGTGGTTATGAACTTCATTCAATTGCAGTGTTATACGAGAATGTTCTCTGAAAAAAAGATATATTGAA
The DNA here is from genome assembly GCA_936450465.1 of Gibbula magus. Lineage (NCBI taxonomy): Eukaryota > Metazoa > Mollusca > Gastropoda > Trochida > Trochidae > Gibbula > Gibbula magus. The sequence continues at coordinate 41,125,478 of OW388291.1, forward strand.
AGTGAATCAATGACACACTGGTGTATAATGGTAAGAGCCTTGTAACGTTTTGAGTTTTGACTAACTTGTCAAGCTGACAATGGAATGATTTCTGTTTACAGGGGGTAGGTAAGGAACACAAGTGCGGAGAAACCGTGGAGAGGGAGGCCGCTCAGAACGTTCTTTTCTCCATCTTCTGCGGAGTCCTTGTAGCTGTGTCCTACCATCTCAGTCGCAGTGCCAGTGACCCAGGGGTCTTGTGGTAAGTTCAAACATTTTCTTTTGGTAGTGTCAACATGCTTTTATCTGAAAATGATCAAACTTTGTGAGAATGTAATCATACGATGAATATTGCATTAACTTATGTATATTTTACAATTATTGAAGACAAGTCCATGGTCTACTAGACAGCAACTTGAAGAGAGATTTTCAGCTTATAATTGAAATAAATTTTGAATTATTTTTTATAACTATCCATAATCTTTTCACTGGAAGCCAATTCTAGGGAGTTTCACTGCAAAGTGTTACTTAAACAGAGTTGCACATTTTGGCCCAGTGTGGAAACAAATAACAGCAATATTATGAAATACTGTTGACAGGTGTGTTCATCACTACTAGTAACTCACACTGACAGTAGAGTATTGCTGGCAGAATATCCATAGAGCCTCAAGGCTTGCACCTTGCCCCCACAAGGCATAACTTGTTCCAGTCTCCATCACTGGCTAAGTTCAGCCTTGATGCATTTCATCAACTTTTCTATGCTATCACAGCAGCCCACAATGAAGTTCAGATGCAACAGGCTGCTACACTAGCACAGAAAATTTAACAATATGCATCAAGGCTGAAATGAACCAGAAATAGAGACTGGCACAAGTTATGCCTTGTAATCAAAGTTGCATGGCTTGATTATCCTGTCAACTCCTGTATCTGGATATACTTGATCTGTCTCTCTGCACCAGGATGATGATTAAGGACTGCGTGCTGCACCGAGAGGACAAGACGGAGGAGAAGGATAGCGAAAAGGACGAGGAGCTCGTCGACCCACTGCCGGAGAAACTCAAAACTTGTGTGGTTAGTTAAATAGTTTATCATACAACAACCAAGTGAAGTTGTTTTACCTCAGAAGCACCTGTAGTCACAGACACAAAGGGAGATAACTCTATTTACTTTAATTCTTACCAGGTGTGCACGGTTTCTGATTTAGATATTGTTTACTATTATATATGTTTTATTATATGTTGTATTCCAGATGATTTATAAACCTGGCTTATTTGCAATTTTGTCCTAAAGTTTTTCTTCAAAGTCAGGAAAGTTTTCCTTAAAACCTAAGATGTAAAATGAGAGACTGTTTTAAGGGGAGTGGAGGGGAGTGCTGAAGAAATTGAATTGTAATCAGTGTAATCCATGACCATTGAGTGAGAGCTGAATGTCTTTGGCTTGCATGAGTGTTGTGAATGTGAGGTATAACATATGTTTGTCTTGTTTCAGAGCGAGAGACTTCAATCAGATCTGCTTGTGAGTGTGTTCATCACCATCTTCATCTTTGCCATCCACGTCAGTACAGCATTCACCAGCCCTGTACTACAGGTGCGTTTACCATTTACTGATATAACAATCCCAGACTGCGTTTGTTTTCGTGGTTGAGTTCAGTTTGAAGTACTCTGGAGCTTTCATGTATCCTATCAAGTATCAATGTTTGTGTCGTCACAACTCAAAAAGCGGAGAATTGTATCTCGACATTATAATTGCAAACTAGGCACCAGAATCTTCATACAGAACTCAGGTCTTGATAACAAAAGAGTCATTTGATCGTTGAACTGTTAGAGAGGAGTTGTTGGAAAAGATATAATGATATTTCTATGAACGATCAATGGTATTTTTTTACAAATTTCTCCATTAACGTGTGTGTTTGGTGTATCAGCCGCTGCTGAGTGACATCCTGTACTACCTGGCAGCGAGTCTGGGGCTGGTGATCCACTACATCATCCCCCAGCTCAGGAAGGAGATGCCTTGGCTCTGTTGCGCCCACCCGGTGTTCCAGAGCAGGGAGAGGAACTACTTCGAGGTTAAAGGTAAATTCATTTCTTATATTAGATGGTAGGCTCGTATATTTGATTTCTCGAGTGGGTTGGGTTGCCGTCACAGGTTAGTGTATGGCTAGCAGCGAATTTAGAACAAATTAAGTGTAAGAAGTGTATTGCAGTTACATTGAAATGTTAAGACTTATGATTTTCATTCTGTTACAAGGTTGTCGCTGATCATAGATTCAAGATCTTGCCTAACAAACACCTTCTACAGTAGATCATAGATCCTGGGCAAAACCTGACTGTTGACATACTTTCTGTTCCATCTTGTGATACATGTTGCCTTGTGTTGCAGAGCCAGCGAAGGTAATGTGGTTTGAAAAGATGTATGTGTGGCTGAGATTCTTCGAGCGGAACGCCATGTACCCGGTTGTGTGCCTCTGTGCCTTAACTACCTCTGCTCCTTACATTGTGTGCAAGTTCAAGAACTAGTGAGTGCTGGAAATTCCTTTCATTTGAACCATGTGTACAAAATACTTTTTAACCTTTTCTGGCATTGGGGCTTGTGGTTTGAAAAAAAACAGCCAGTCCTTATCAAAATTTAACAGGCCCAGCATTGTGAAGAAATTTAATTTATTAAAATCACATAAGCCCGGCAGGCATGCTGGACACTTTGCACAACAGGCCTGATCTGAAGTAAACTGACAATTGGCTAACTGGCAGACATATTTTCGAAGACTTTATGAACCTCTTTCTATCTTTTCATACCCAATTTTGTGATACTGGTTGTTTTTATTTTATTCCAAGATGTAATTCTTAACTCTTGAATCAGGATATGCATGTCTTTCATTACTTACCTCACAACCTAGAAATAACTACTTTAATGGTGTGTTTAGATCCTCAACCTCTCAGTAATGTGTTTGCATTGATTGATGCAGTAGATATATCTGCTGACCCAGCAATATTCATAGAATGACTTAATTGATACTTCCCCTTTGCAAAATGATAATGCAGTCAACAGGAAGCTTTTGATTTCAACCCTTAACTTTTGGGTTCAGTAATAAGGCTATTTTTAGCTACTGGCCAGTCCTAGAATATTTTGTTTGTTTAATTTGCCACTCAGAATTTGTCTATGAACTGGTTGTAATTATTGATTCCAGTAATTGGGAGCATTTCTCTGTCACCTTCCTGCTATTAATTACAATGTTATCATTATGCTGGCATCTGACAAATAAACATGTGACAAATTTCTCTTGTTGCAGTGTGGGTCCACTGATTGTGGTGATCTGTGCGCTGAAGATGTTGAGGTTTGCTTTCTCAGACACACCACGGCAGTACATGATCCTCACCTTCACCGTATTCTTCTTCAAGTACGATTACCGTGCGTCCTCAGAGAAGATGCTCATTGACTACTTCTTCATGTCCATTCTTTTTTGCAAGGTATGTAGCATTTTAACTTGAAATGTATGAATTAGTATTATCATTCTGAATTTACAAGTTAGTGGATATCATGAATATCATTAATATCAATAATAATATATATCTAATTTATTCATTCCTTGAAAACCATTTATTTTGTCCATCTTTTGATATATTTTCCAGAACTTTTGCTTTATAATCTTTGGTCAAATAACATGAATAACAGAAAACATTATATTATTTGTGAAGTTCACCAGGTAACAAATGCTGATTTTCATTAAATGGTACTTTTAAATGAATGATAAGAATGATGGTCAATGTGTGTGTTTCAGTTCTGTGATCTATGGTTGAAGATGAAGTTTATCATCACCTACATAGCACCATGGCAGATTACGTGGGGGTCAGCGTTTCATGCCTTCGCACAACCTTTCAGTGTGCCTCGTATCCTTGCCTACTGACACTAGGGTACACATATATCATTGCCTTGCCTACTAACACTGGTGTACTCAGATATCAGTGCCCTGCCTACTGACACTGGTGTACTCAGATATCAGTGCCATGCCTACTGACCCTGGTGTACTCAGATATCAGTGCTCTACCTACTGACACTAGTGTACTCAGATATCAGTGCTTTGCCTACTGACACTGGTGTACTCAGATATCAGTGCCCTGCCTACTGACACTGGTGTACTTAGATATCAGTGCCTCGCCTACTGACGCTGGTGTACTCATATATCAGTGCTCTACCTACTGACACTAGTGTACTCAGATATCAGTGCCATGCCTACTGACACTGGTGTACTCAGATATCAGAGCCCTGCCTACTGACACTGGTGTACTCAGATATCAGTGCCCTGCCTACTAACACTGGTGTACTCAGATATCAGTGCTCTACCTACTGACACTGGTGTACTCAGATATCAGTGCCATGCCTACTGACACTGGTGTACTCAGATATCAGTGCCCTACCTACTGACACTGGTGTACTCAGATATCAGTTCCATGCCTACTGACACTGGTGTACTCAGATATCAGTGATCTGCCTACTGACACTGGTTACTCAGATATCAGTGCCCTGCCTACTGACACTGGTGTACTCAGATATCAGTGCCATGCCTACTGACACTGGTGTACTCAGATATCATTGCCATGCCTACTGACACTGGTGTACTCAGATGTTAGTGCTCTTGCCTACTGACACTGGTTACTCAGATATCATTGCCATGCCTGCTGACACTGGTTTACTCAGATATCAGTGCTTTGCTTACTGACACTGGTTTACTCAGATATCAATCCTTCAAACGCCATGCCTTTGTACATATTCAGCTTTGTATCTATCCATGTATACTCATGTAAGTGTCTTCATAGTAACGTAAAGCAATGCTATTAAAGAAAAGTAGATGGAAATTGAGAAGTGTTACAACACCTTGACAGCCCCAGATTCTGCAATGTTGTTTCTGCAGGCAGCTATTTCTGCTTTCCTCTCCACCCCTCTCAACCCATTCCTGGGCAGTGCTATCTTCATCACTTCCTATATCCGACCCGTCAAGTTCTGGGAGAGGGACTACAAGTAAGTTGCAGTGATATGATGATAAATCTGTCAAATGGTTTTATTCTCGAAGTTAACTGTTGATAGTTCAATTTTGTATAACTGAATGGCAAGCAGGAGTAATAGTCACAGAGAAATTATATTCTCCTGTTCCATGAATCCGAACCGGTCAAACGTGATCTCATGAATGTGATGTTCTTCTTATTGATAAAAATTCTGCAACAGTTATTGTGTTTGCTACACTTATAATGGACACGCTGGCAATAAAGAAGTTCTAATTCTTCTTACAATATATAAACAGCAACTAAGCAGACTCTCTGAGCAAGCCAAGAGAGATGTTTTTGCTTTGCTTGTTATATTTAACAAAGGGAACAGATAACTTGAAACATTACGACTCTAAACACATTCTATATTCTGTGTTTCAGTACAAAGCGGGTGGATCATAGCAATACACGTCTTGCTTCACAGATTGAAAGAAATCCAGGTATGATATCAATTCAACTTTTTCAGCATCAAGAAAGTAAATTAGTCTGTACTTTAGAAAATACAAGATCTCATAAATCTGACAAGTACTGAACAATCAAGTATATTTTATACCCTACAAGTACAAGATTTGGAGAAAATACATGATCACATTTGATGATATTTGTTAACTTCCCACAGGTGCTGATGACAATAACCTGAACTCCATCTTCTATGAGCACCTGACCCGGTCACTTCAGCACAGTCTGTGTGGAGACTTGATGTTGGGTCGCCTCGGCAACTACACACAGGGAGACTGCTTCATCATGGCCTCCGACTACCTCAACGCACTTGTACATATCATTGAGACAGGCAACGGACTCGTCACATTCCAGCTCAGGGGGCTTGAGTTCAGAGGTAAGAAACAAAACCTTCAATATGACATATGATGTGCATGTACCTCAACCCTTTTGCACGTTTCTACAAACTCGTAGCATTTGTTTGTATCATGAGAGTCACCAAATTTTGATGTATCATGAAACTCATCACTTTTGTACATATCAACAAATTTATCACATTTGTAGGTATCTATATTTTATGACATTTATACATGTTATGAGACTTGTCACATTCCAGCTCTGAGGTTTACATTCGGTAACTTTCCTGATAGCATGAGCTTTATGTGAGATTAAGCCTCTTTTAGGACAAAACATTTTAATAAGAGCATAGGAGAGTTGTTGTGTTTATTTCCAATCTCAAGAATTACATGGATAACAAAACGATTGGAAGCATGTCAAACAAGATTTACAAAGTTTATTAAGCACCTTCAGTCTCGTTCTGACACTACTAAAATTCACTCAAGTTTCATTGGCACACTCGGTCGTGTAATAGCCTTTATGTGTGGCTGGAAGCCTTACTTGTGCTAATGGTATACTGTTGGTTGGCAGGTACCTACTGCCAGCAGAGGGAGGTGGAGGCAATCACAGAAGGAGTGGAGGAGAACGAAGGTGAGTAACTTCCCCAGCTGACATCATGTAGGATTGTGTATAGCTTCACTCTTTGTGGAAGAATCTATCTATTCGATTATCACAGAAAGTATATAACATATTCATATTTTTAGTAGAACTTGGTGTTTATTTTTCCCCATTACATTTTAATGACTGCTTGTACAGATTCAACTGTTTGCTTCCCCAGGTTTCTGTTGTTTTGAGCCAGGACATCTGCCTCACTTCCTGTCGCTGAATGCTGCGTTCAACCAGCGCTGGTTGGCATGGGAGGTGGTGGTCACAAAGTATGTGCTAGAAGGATACAGTATCTCTGACAACAGCGCTGCCACCATGCTCACTGTCTTCGATCTCCGCCGGGTCCTCATCACTTATTACATCAAGGTAGCCCTATATCTTTATGAATCTTCTTATACCAATGTGGAAAGGAGGTCTATGTGTGAGCAGTGCTCAATAATTCTCTTGTTATTACTGCCACAAGGTTCTCATGCTGAATTGATGCTTTATTTAAATGTTAAATCATCAAATTATTCATTAATACTGCAAGTCCCTATCAGAGATATTGAAAGATAAACATTGTGAAACACTGGAATTGCATACATGAACTTGTGCAACTGAAGTCCTCTGTCCTCTTTTCTTCTTACGACTTATCACCTTGCCTAAGTCTACATTAATGATTCCTCTGTCTGCAGAGCATCATCTACTACACGGTGCGGTCCCCGAGACTGGAGCAATGGCTGGAGGACGACACCATCAAGGAGGCGCTGGAGGCAACGCGGGAAGACGAGTACACAGACCTCGACCCTACCTTCAATGTCCACGTTGATGATGACTACGACAGCAAACTCTCTGGCATCTCCCGACGCAGCTTCTGCAGTGTTTACCTGCAGTGGGTTATACATTGCGCCTCTCGTAGGGAAAATGTGAGTTCATTGCTGTTGTTGCCTTGAGTGCTATTTTCAAAACAATATGTGATATCACAAGCTTTGTTATTGTAATGAATTGTGGCCATTTGGCAATGCCTGATACCTTATTGTAAAGGTTAAAATATTAATGAATACCTGCTGTTGTTGAAGCTATCCCTAAGTTCCCTGATTGTTGCTTTGTTTTCAGACGGTCGACTCCAACAAAGGATCTCGTCTGGTGTCTCTCTGCTACAGTCTCTCTCTCCTGGGTCGTCGGGCCCTTGCTTACGCCTCTCACAACAGTGCCTCAGCCAGGCAAGTCTCACATCAACACAATTATCTCAATGTTTTCTCACAGACCCTCTAACAGACCCTTGTGAAAAGGTGTCACTATTATAGTCAATGGTCTTTGACTGTGTCACAACACTGGAGAAACACAAGGATCATGCCCCTGTTACAAAGTCTGTATTTAAACTATAACACTCAAATGGACAGATAGAGGATGATTCAGATATATGAGCCATGCTCACCTTCGTCTTGTTTAATGAGCACTAAGAAATGTCATATCCTGTTCAGTTGTCGGTACAAGAGTAAGTTGTTTCTTATGTCATGTGTATCTCTTATGTTATTTTTGTTTAACCTGGAATGTTCTTGATAGTCCTTATAAGCCCCAACCAAACCTGTATGATCTCCTTTCTTAACTAAATAACTGTTTCTCTATTCTAGAGTTGACTTCTCTCTGTAATATTATAGTATAGAAGAATGGGGACTGTGTTTAGTTAATATGTATGTAGCATGGTTCTTTTAGTTTGACATGTATTTAAGCATCTGTTTATATCTTCCAGTGTTGATTTCTTCCTGTACGGCCTACACGCCCTGTTCAAGGGAGATCTCCGAATCACGTCACCGCGGGACGAGTGGGTGTTTGCAGATATGGACATGATGAGGAGGGTGGTCGCGCCCGCTATCAGGATGTCTCTCAAACTGCATCAGGTAACTGATAACTTTACTCAACAAGAGCATGCTCTTACTGTAGCAGTATCTGAATGTTAATAAATATAATATTGCTGTAATGCACGTTAAGTAATCTCTTCTCTCATAACAAGTTGTTTGATCATCAATAACATCCCTGTAACTCTCGGAACGATTTAATGAAAGCCTGCTTATATCAAAGCAATTTAAAAATTCACATGATAGCGTTGGTTTACTTACTGTGGGGTCTGATGACTATACAGTGATTAGATTTCCAAAATTGTCTACATATGAGTTATGAAAATATGAGTTGTCATTTGAGAAAACTGATTAAATCCTGCAGGACCACTTCACATCCCCGGAGGAATATGACGACCCACGTGCCTTGTATGATGCGATCACGTCTCACGAGATGAACATGGTCATCTCACATGAGGCAGACCCCGCATGGAGGAATGCGGTGTTGTCCAATGTGCCTTCACTCCTTGCTCTCCGGTAAGATCACCCTGCCTCTTCACCTGCTAGGGCTGTACTGTTCGAAGTATGCTGATCATTAGCCGTGGAGCAGTCCAAAATCATTCTCGTCGTTATTTCCTCATTCTTCAGATCAGTGATTCATGAATAATTTGACACGATTCAACTCAGAGATAAGAGTTCACTGAAAGGTTGAAACATTTTGATTAATTTCATGTTGACCATTAATGAGTTGATCATGGCTGAAATAAGTGCCTACTCTTTCAAGATGAGTTAAAAAAAAGATGATTTGTTCGTTCCATATGGTTAGAGCCCACCTGTACTTTTTGCAGTATTTCCTCTCATTAAAACAATCTCCTAATAGGATTAACTTTTGCATATTTAGCAGCTCCGACTAAGTCGGAGCTGCTATCAGTTTTTGCGCAGTTTCCGTCGCCGCCGCCGCCGCACGCGCGTTTTGTATTCGCTATAACTTTTTTCCTAGAAGGTTTTGAGAACTCATATACATAACTTCTTACTTATGCCCCTGGGGAATTTTTTTGACATGTTCATATTCAAGGTCAAAGGTCAAGGTCACGAGTTCTGAAATCGCTAAAAAAATCCTTGTAAAGACAATAACTTGAAAAATATTTGTACTATCAGGCTCTTATTTGGTGTACATTAACTATGGAGAAAGGCCAAGATTTGAAAAGGTTTTCGCTAACATCCGTCAAAGGTCAAGGTCACAGCGAGGGCACGACTTAAGCATGCTTTTGCGAAAATGTCTTATTTCAACTATTAACACTTTAAATCATTAAATGATTGTTATACACAATGAAAAGTGATCACTGATTGTGTGACCTTGAATTTAAAAGGTCAAGGTCACGAAATATGGTCAAGGTCACCAGTTCTGAAATCTCTAAATAACCTTTTCCCAAGAAGGTTTTAACACCTCATATACATAGCTTCTTTCTTATAAACCTGGTGGATGATTTTGACATGTTCACATTCAAGGTCAAAGGTCAAGGTCACGAGTTCTGAAATCGCTAAAAAAATCCTTGTTAACACGATAACTTGAAAAATATTTGTAGTAACAGGCTCTTATTTGGTGTACATCAACTATGGAGAAAGGCCAAGATTTGAAAAGGTTTTCGCTAACATCCGTCAAAGGTCAAGGTCACAGCGAGGGCACGACTTAAGCATGCTTTTGCGAAAATGTCTTATTTCAACTATTAACACTTTGAATCATTAAATGATTGTTATACACAATGAAAAGTGATCACTGATTGAGTGACCTTGAATTTTAAAGGTCAAGGTCACGAGATAGGGTCAAGGTCACCAGTTCTGAAATCACTTAATAACTTTTTCCATGAAGGTATCAACACCTCATATATATAGCTTCTTTCTTGTACACCTGGGGAAACATTTTGATATGCTCACATTCAAGGTCAAAGGTCAAGGTCATGAGTTCTAAAATCACTACAAAAATCCTTGTAAACACGATAACTTCAACAACTTCTGTGCTATCAGCCCCTAACTTGGTATATATCAACTATGGAGAAAGACCAAGATTTGAAAACGTTTTTGCTAAAATCTGTCAAAGGTCAAGGTCACAGCAAGGTCACAACTTAAGCGTGCTATTGTGAATATGCCTTATGTTAACAATGAGCACTATTGAGTCATTGCATGATTGTTATACACAATGAAAAGTAATCATTGATGGTGTGACCTTGTACGTCAAGTTCAAGGTCATGAGATATTGGTTAAGGCCATGTTAATCTTTTGATCTAATTTTGAAATCAGAAATAGTTTTTAAGAACAAAGTTGTGAAAAGTGACCCCAGTGATGATTCAACTTGTTAGAATAACTTGAATAATGAAAAACATTTTGTCCAAAAAAATTCCAATTTTATTTATGCTGAGGAGAAGGCGGAACAGGGAAAGGCGAGACCCAAAGTTTCGGAGCTGCTCTGCTTTTGCGGTGTCCCGCAAACGCTCTTCTAGTTTTTAGCTCATCAGGCCTGAAAGGCCCGATGGGCTTATGGCATGGCATGGTGTCCAGCGTCCGTCCATCCGTCCGTCCGTCCGTCCGTCCATCCGTCCATCCGTCCATCCGTAAACTTTTCGCTTTTTCGACTTCTTCTCCAGAACCAATGATTCCACAGAGCTGAAATTTTATGTGCAGACTCCTTCGCCAATGGGGATTCTAAATTGTAGATTTCGTGACCCCATGACCCCAAATGGGGTCACAGGGGTCACATCCTTAAAAACCTATTTTCATCTTCTTCTTCAGTTCCAAAAGGTTTAGAGAGGTGAAAAGTTGTGTGCAGACTCCTTGGCCAATGGGGATTCTAAATTGTAGATTTCGTGACCCTGTGACCCCAAATGGGGTCACCAGGGTCACATCCTTAAAAACTTATTTTCATCTTCTTCTCCAGTTCCAGAAGGTCTAGAGAGCTGAAAAGTTGTGTGCAGACTCCTTGGCCAATGGGGATTCTAAATTGTAGATTTTGTGACCCCGTGACCCCAAATGGGGTCACCGGGGTCACATCCTTAAAAACTTATTTTCATCTTCTTCTCCAGTTCCAAAAGGTCTAGAGAGCTGAAAAGTTGTGTGCAGACTCCTTGGCCAATGGGGATTCTAAATTGTAGATTTCGTGACCCCGTGACCCCAAATGGGGTCACAGGGGTCACATCCTTAAAAACCTATTTTCATCTTCTTTTCCAGTTCCAAAAGGTCTAGAGAGCTGAAAAATTGTGTGCAGACTCCTTGGCCAATGGGGATTCTAAATTGTAGATTTCGTGACCCTGTGACCCCAAATGGGGTCACCGGGGTCACATCCTTGAAAACTTATTTCCATCTTCTTCTCCTGTTCCAAAAGGTCTAGAGAGCTGAAAAGTTGTGTGCAGACTCCTTGGCCAATGGGGATTCTAAATTGTAGATTTCGTGACCCCATGACCCCAAATGGGGTCACAGGGGTCACATCCTTAAAAACCTATTTTCATCTTCTTCTTCAGTTCCAAAAGGTTTAGAGAGCTGAAAAGTTGTGTGCAGACTCCTTGGCCAATGGGGATTCTAAATTGTAGATTTCGTGACCCCGTGACCCCAAATGGGGTCACAGGGGTCACATCCTTAAAAACCTATTTTCATCTTCTTTTCCAGTTCCAAAAGGTCTAGAGAGCTGAAAAGTTGTGTGCAGACTCCTTGGCCAATGGGGATTCTAAATTGTAGATTTTGTGACTCTGTGACCCCAAATGGGGTCACCGGGGTCACATCCTTAAAAACTTATTTCCATCTTCTTCTCCAGTTCCAAAAGGTCTAGAGAGCTGAAAAGTTGTGTGCAGACTCCTTGGCCAATGGGGAATCTAAATTGTAGATTATGTGACCCTGTGACCCCAAATGGGGTCACAGTGGTCATGATCTAAGAACCTATCTTTTGCTTGTAAACAATAACTTAAATATCTTAAATATTCAACTTTAGATTGTAAATCAATGAAATCCTGATGAGCTACAGAGCCCATGGCTCTATTTTTCTTGTTTATCCTCACTCTCTTACCGATCCGATGTTTGTGTTTCAGACATGTGTTTGACGAAGGGTCAGATGAATACAAGATAATAATGCTCAACAAGCGCTACCTGAGTTTCAGGGTTGTCAAGGTCAGTATCATCAACTTACCACAGTTGAGTATTAAACTTGTAACCAGCCTGGTCCTGACATTTTGTGTACATTACTGTCTCTAATTCAGAGCCATCTACTGCCTTGATGACTATGACACTACTTCTTTATTGTAACTGACCAAACTATATTGTGATTTTCCACTGACCAAACTCTTTATCATCCCAGGTTAACCGTGAATGTGTACGTGGGTTGTGGGCAGGACAGCAACAAGAGCTGATCTTTTTGCGGAACCGAAACCCGGAGAGGGGCAGCATCCAGAATGCGAAGCAGGCTCTGCGGAACATGATCAACTCATCATGTGATCAGCCAATCGGCTACCCCATCTATGTGTCTCCCCTGACAACTTCCTATTCCTCTACTCACAAACAGCTTGCCGCCATCATCGGCGCCGAGTTCATACTGGCTAACGTCAAGAAGTTCTTTCAGAATGCATGGAGGAGGTTTGTAGTCATAGTGGAACAGTAATTTTGAAGGAGATAGTAAGATGCTAGCACAGAGGAACTGTTTTGTCCTTGCTTGCCTTGCTTGATAATCAGGAAGAATCCTAGACATAAACAAGACTCTTATCATGACTCTCTTGCATTTACAAAACATCTGCATGCCAATGAAATTATCTAAGTGTTGCATAATAAAGGGAGTGTCATATCTAGGATTGGTGATTCACGCTGAATATTATCAAATAGCTCTAATAAAATAATCATGGGGGACCGTCATGCATTGTTATTTTATCCCTACCTTTGAAATCAATACTGTTGCTCTCTTATTTTTCAAAACTGTCCCCCTTATTTGCATGACCTCTAATTTTTGTTCTAGATTGGACACTGTATAAGTGTGCTTAATGATTGACCCCCAAAATATGAAAAATGCCTGAAAATTATTTAAGTGTTGCATTATATAGGAAGTGCCATATCTACCGCGTGATTCACGCTCTCTAATAAAACAAATCAGGGGAGGGGCTGTGAAGAAATTTGAAGAGACAATGTGAAGAAGTTGGCTTCTCTCTGTGATTTAAAGAACATTTCAAATACGTCTCTTTGTTGCAGGTTAAGAAGGCGTTGTGATGCGACTTGCGCTGGTGGGAGTTCAGCATTCCAGGACGAACTGTACACGATGAATCCACCTCATCAGTACGCTGCAGCAGCACTAGGTAAACCTAAAGCTTTTAGTATATATAATCACTTTTGTTTTTAAATTCATTATTACCAAACCATTCTAAGCGGCCAATATCAACACAATGAATAATCTAAGATTGGCCACAAGCTAACCTGAATATTCTTGGTCCCTCAAGGGTTGCGCCTTAGTTTAGCATTGGATGTTAAATTTATTTGCAGAATACTAATATTCACAGCCTGTCTTCATATGTTTGCTTCCAGTATTCATTACTTTGCCTTCATGTGTTTGCTTCTAGGTTCGACCCCAACAAACCAGCCACAGGACATTCCACTACAGAACCTGGGAAACCGAGGCAGCCTCATCTCGACAGCCAGCACTGCCAGTAAACCCAGCGCCCTCGCCTCGCTGGCCAACCTGATCGGAGACTCCACTGTCAAGGATCCACTTCCTCACAGAGTCAGGGTAAGCACTTTAGGGCCGGGTTGAAGTAGACAATAATATTCGTCTATATATAATATAAGCATAGAAAACCAGTTTAAAATGTAGAATTGTCATTTCTTGTTGTTGAACAAATATTAATACATGGTAATTTTCAACCTTACCCCTGAAATGCCTAAGCTATTCTATCACCTTACCTAAAACTGTGCAGAAATATCTTGCTATCAGTAGTTCTTTGATTGAAATGATGATAATGTTGTTATTATCCAACCAGGTTTGTGACACGACACATGTGTTTGACTCAATCAACCTGGGACGGAGGATCGATGTTCAGTGGCCAAATGAGGACTGGCGGCAACACGGGGGCCGCAACACATGGAACGACTGGAGTCCATATAAGGGCATGGAGGGCACAGTGGTGCATCGGTGGGTGCCAGGTCATCGTGACCCAAACAGACGATCACACGTAGATAAGACAATACTGCTTGTGCAAAATGGTGAACACTTTGTGCCAATTGCTGAAAGTGGAATAATGGACCTTGGAGCAGAAGTGTGACAGCAACAAGCAGTGATGTAGTGAGCAGAACGCTGAACATTGTATGCCAATTGCTGAAAGTGGAATAATGAACCTTGGTGCAGAGGTTTTGACAGCATTGAGCAGTGACGTGGTGCACAAGACTGTGATATTCTATCTGTTAATCTCCAGACCCCTTGGCAAGGGAGGTAACTCTCCCTTGGACATTGGGCAAGGGAGGTAACAAATATCAGGGTTCAACTGTCAGCTTTCTCCAGACACCTACATACATTCATCATCATCATCATCATCATCATCATCCTTCGTAGTGGCCAAGATCGTTTTGAATTTCATACGTGAGACTGGACAAGTATATCATATCGTGTGTATGAAGGATATGTGTGAATATGTGTACAAATGTTTGCATGAAAACAATGGAGAAAAGGCTAATGACATGCGTGAATTGAGTGCTTTATACCCAAGGAAGGTTGAAGTTTGATTTTATGGCTTACATATGTTTTGTACACAGCTGCTGCTGGTGATAGTTGCTGAGGTTGTTCCGAGAGATTGTGTTAGATCTTTTAAAAATATTTTTAAATGTAAAATCTTGAAATAGGCATCAAATAGTTAAAACAAGAGTTTTCTTGACAGTGCTATGCCAGACCAAGAGATAGGACGAACAGGCAAAATTGAGCTATGAAGGTGCTGGATGAGTTTTCATGAAGTTTTAACATAAATTAATTTAGAAATACCAAGAAGACATGTTCATATTAATACAATCATGAAACGAAAGGAGTTTTAAAATCTTGTCAATGTTAACAAGTCATTCAGAACTTGTGTGTGAAAGTCAAGCAAATATATGTACTTGTCTGTTTTATTAGAGTCAAGTCTTTGAACAATTCGGTATTTAGGATGAGTCACGTGTAAAATTGGTATGTCTGTGATCTTGGACATACAGATGTTTTAACCCCCGAACAATTGGCACAATTTAACTGGATTATAATGTAAAATGTATAATAGATTTTCTTTCTTTACAGTAATTGTTGAATTAGTTGTGTGCATTTGAGAAGTGGCAGAGTTTGTGAGTGGATGATGTTTGTGAATTAGACTGATTATTTATTCCAACTTTGCCATGACACGCTGTGATCCTTTGTCAGTTGTTATCAAAAAGATCATCCAGTCGTCAGACATTTCCACAGGTTCAAGCCTCATCATAGTGTTGAACGTTTTACTCGTGAGAATTGATTAATATATATTTGTGTTTCATGGTTTGTATCATGCTTGTGTTGTGCGTTATTATGAATGTTGCTTAAAGGAAGTAATATATCTATCACTGGTTAGTGTTTTGACAAAATTTTCAGAAATCAGGTTAAATGCTGTTTATTTTTTTATTATTTATGTATTAGCAATCAAGCATTGTCTATCAAAACTGAATGACTCAGTGATGTTATGAATAATTAACACTTGAATATCTATGAATATAATTTTAAAATATTACTATAAAGATTTGTCTTTTTCATTAATTTGGGTATCAGTATCCATTGATTGACACTTTCTACTGTCCATTATAGAATAATTTTAAAATCAAGTTGTTTAAATATATTCTACATAGTCCAATGATATTAAATACATTCTCTTTCACTTCATGCCCTAGCTAAAGAAGTCAAAATAAGAGGGTTTTTTTAACCTGAATAATATGCTTGCAAATATCTAAAATGCTACATATCAAAGCTTTAGAAAGCTTGTACAATATTATTCTTCTCCATGCTAGTCTTTGATTATTTTGATAGTAATGGGGCCAAATAACCGTGTACACCGCCTCTGTGAGGCAAGAGAAACCTATGGTGGACCATACTGCCAACCAAAGATATCAACCATCGTCTTGGATTAGAGTTGTCATCTATTTTGTCAGTGTTTTGTTGTTCCATTGTATTTGACGTTGAACATGAATTGCGACACTGTTGAAGTGACTAATGTTGACTTTGTGCCTGGTTTCATCTCAGAGTCCCACCCCTCATTGTCTGGTGCTTCATCCATGGTTTGCTCATCCCACTCTTCAGGGCCAAGTTTTGAATATTTTATTTAGTTTTAGCCATATTTCGTTAACAGCAATCAAACCCAGGGCAATTGTCCAACAATCTCACCAGTGTATACAGATGTACATGATTTTTCCTGCTGATACTGATTTTTCTACTATGATAAAGAAATTATTCCATTGGATGCAAAACTTACAAAATCAAAGATCTATTAGATTATAGTTCTTAAATTATGTTGATTACTTTACCAATGATAAAAAGATGGTTCTCTTTAAAATAATCAAAAGTTATTTCTGCCAAGTTATTGCTAATGTTCATCAGAATTTAGTGAAAATCTTCTCATGACCTTAGGTGGAAACATCCAAAATCTTCAGTAACAATCTCAACCTTTTGTAACTATGCAACCAAATGAATAATGTCAAGGGATATCTGTGAAGGTACCAGCTCCTCACAGTTTGCATGTTATCAATTCTGCCTCTCTCCGACTGGAGATCATCGTTATTGTTACGCGAGAGATATTTTCTTATGTTGACTCCAAACATGTTAGGTTTTGCAACTATATCGAGTTTGTGCCTCTGTTTATCATGCTAACTGTTCTCCTTGAATGACTTGTGTAAATAAGAGCTTATGAATGAAAGTATGACATGAACATCAACTGCTTTATCTCGACTTGCATAAGCTTCATCTTTTTCATAGTGATAGTAATTACGGTACTGTAATTAACTGAAAAAGTAAATTAAGAACAATTCCAATTGGTCGTGCAAATGAGTACCTTTTTAGCTCATCAGGCCTGAAAGGCCCGATGGGCTTATGGCATGGCATGGCGTCCGGCCTCCGTCCATCCATCCGTAAACTTTTCGCTTTTTCGACTTCTTCTCCAGAACCAATGACTCCACAGAGCTGAAATTTATGTGCAGACTCCTTGGCCAATGGGGATTCTAAATTGTAGATTTCGTGACCCCATGACCCCAAATGGGGTCACAGGGTTCACATCCTTAAAAACCTATTTTCATCTTCTTCTCCAGTTCCAAAAGGTCTAGAGAGCTGAAAAGTTGTATGCAGACTCCTTGGCCAATGGGGATTCTTAATTGTAGATTCCGTGACCCCTTGACCCCAAATGGGGTCACAGGGGTCACATCCTTAAAAATCTATTGTCATCTTCTTCTCCAGTTCCAAAAGGTCTAGAGAGCTGAAAAGTTGTGTGCAGACTCCTTGGCCCATGGGGATTCTAAATTGTAGATTTCGTGACCCCGTGACCCCCAATGGGGTCACACGGGTCACATCGTTCAAAACCTATTTTCATCTTCTTATCCAGTTCCAAAAGGTCTAGAGAGCTGAAAAGTTGTGTGCAGACTCCTTGGCCAATGGGGATTCTAAATTGTAGGTTTCGTGACCCCGTGACCCCAAATGGGGTCACAGGGGTCACATCGTTCAAAACCTATTTTCATCTTCTTCTCCAGTTCCAAAAGGTCTAGAGAGCTGAAAAGTTGTGTGCAGACTCCTTGGCCCATGGGGATTCGAAATTGAAGATTTCGTGACCCTGTGACCCCAAATGGGGTCACAGGGGTCACATCCTTAAAAACCTATTTTCATCTTCTTCTCCAGTTCCAAAAGGTCTAGAGAGCTAAAAAGTTGTGTGCAGACTCCTTGGCCAATGGGGATTCTAAATTGTAGGATTGGTGACCCTGTGACTCCAAATAAGGGTCACAGGGGTCATGATCTAAAAACCTATTTTTTGCTTGTTAACAATGTATTACTTGAGATAACTTAGATATTCAACCTTAGATAATAAATCAAATCCTGATGAGCTACAGAGCCCATGGCTCTATTTTTTTTCTTTCAAGTTGTCGATTTGGAATATTAATATCACATCAGATAAGATCTATCCCCATTTTCAGTCTGATGTATCTGAATTGAAAGCGAGCCATCCAAAAATTGTATTTACTTGTGTCTACATGTAAAGGATGAGTAGAAACGACAGTGAAAAAACTGTTTAATTTCATATTTACTGCAAATGTAAAATGATTTAATATCATCGTCTTTAACAACATCACCTTTGTCTATGAAAAAAGGTTTCAATTTTGTATGTTCAGAGGGATAAGTTGGTTCACTCTGTTGTTTACAAGCAATACACATCAGTCTACCTGACTCTACCTACCTGTCACACGTGCAATATCACCACAACAGCTGTGCAGGTCGAGATAGAGTCAAGTTACAACCTGTCGAACTGCATGGACTGTTGATCAGACAACGCCCACTTTGTCTCACTTCCTAGTCCAGTCACCAATACACACTTCAGTATTATGCACGTCTTTATCAGATCATTAATTAATATCTTGAGATATCTGTAATCCTTTTTTTCTCAATACTTAATTTTAATGTAAATAACGACCACATGTATCATGACTTATCTTTGTTACTACTAAGAATAACGTGATGAAATATCATCTAAAATAAAATATTTTTGCTATTTTAATCACTGCACTGTCCCAGATTGAAATGTTCCAATAAGTAATTAGTATTTAGCAGAGGCTAATATATTACTTGTCCTGATCAACTTCGTGAAGTTCTTATATGTATGAAAAGTGCATAATGCCTGTAAAATTACATTTTATACTTGTGAAGTATGTTGTAACTGTACACTGATGTAAATATAGATTGTAAGGTGTACAGTGTTTTGAAGTACCACAAAAGAAAAGTGGTCGTTGTCAATAAATGTCAGACATCAATAGATACATTGTTTTTTATTGTTTCAGAGCAGTACAAAATATCATCAAAAGATTACATATCCCCTCATTTATTTGCAAAGTCATTTTAATTTATATCCAGGAAAAGTAGTTCCTCGGGGAATGGAATAAATGGTTTTCAATCCACGGGTGAAACCCATGGAGATTATTATCTGAAACTTTACACATACTTTGAATATACCGGGTACATCAGTGATATGCTTAGAACTTTTAGGGACCTATCAGATTCATATTTAGAGAGTTATGGCCCCTTGACTTATTGTGCTCAGCCTTCTGACTGTAACTTAGGGCGGCTCAAACTTTTGATATATGAAATTTGTTATATGGGTTTCCTTTTAACATAAGACCATTGAATAAGATCGAATCTTTCGTAAATTACCTTTACATTTAAACTGCTTATTTTGAGGATAAAGGCCTGCTCCTTTCAAAATATCTGTTCTTATTCCGATGTCCGGTACATGCGCAAAGTGAAAGGAGCGACTCGGAACATGTTCTATTGCTGTGCGGCCTTTGTTTGGAACATGTTCCTCATGCCTAGAACAGTGTTCGGAGCTACTCCTTTAAGTTCGCACATGTACCGGACATTCGCAACAAGAACCAGGCAGTGAAAAGAGCAGCCTATAAGGAACCAGAGCATTCTTGTGCTCTCTTGTAGAGTTTTTTTAATTCAGGAAGCAAATCTGCTCATTTCGATTCAATGAAAATAAGATGTTTGCTAAACATAGACAAGAGCATAGTTTTGAATTAAAATATCAAAAGATAAGAACTAATACACCATCTGAATGAATATGGTTAGGTGTGTATATACTTTTGGCAAGGTGAAACCTTAACTCATCTGAAAGGTCTTGTCAAAATAGTCGCCTGTCAATTAATTTTTTCGAAAAATGGTTCCTTAGCGAAGGTCAAGGTAAAAAAAATAGTCAGGTGCTCGTCAGGATTTGTATGGTTTCATGTTGAAAAGCGAAATTGTTCCAAGCATTGGAGTTGGTAAAATTAGTTGCCCAAGTATAAGAATTCATGCAATAACATATTCCCCAAATCATCATACAATTTGGAGGAAAATGTTTTCTTCTTAAGTTATTACACCTTAATGAATCCTCATCTGTCCTCAAGTAAAATATTCAATTGACAACCAGCCCAGTCTATATTTTGCAGGTCCTCGGGCATCTTTTGGGCTCCATCTTTACAACCATTTGAATTATTTGTAAAATATAGTTGTTGATACAGACAAAACTTATTTCCGAGGCTTACCGGTATGTCAGACTATGAATCCTCCTCACATGAAGAAAGTTGATTCAGAGACATAACTATTCACTCCCCACACTACTGACCCCTTGCCACACCCTTATTCTTTGGTGAGGTGAGGTGAGTTGGGGTTTAACGCCGCTATCAAGAGTATTTCACTTATATCGCGGCTGCTCGTATTATGGCAGGGAGAAAGCCCGCAACGCCATGTGGCTATGAAACCTGCGAGCATCGGCTGGAACTAGTGAGCCATGGGTGGTACTGAAATTCAGTGTAGCATTGCACCTAAACCCGACTGCGTGCAGAACAGTTCTCTACTGCAGACAAAGTTGCCGTTCACCTGGCGGGATTATTCTTTGGAGCAGGGCAATTAAAATTTACAAATCTTAATGTCCACCCAACAAAGACCACTTCCCAAAGACGATTGGTGAAGCTCAATGGACACCGGTCGATGCCATACGCCAATCTGGCCTTTTAAGCCAGGTGAGCTAAATATTCTATCTTTTCAAAATTGAGCTTAGAAATTTCAAATTCAAATGGTTGTATGAATAAAACCATATTAAGTATGCAGAGATGTTTTACTTTCTGGCAACAGACATTATTTATCCTTGAAGTTTGCAAAACTTCCAGTTTTTAAAGCATGGTCTTCATAATCCAAAACTCCACAGGACATTTCGCTTGTAAGAGATCGTTTTTACAGTAGATTTTGCACAATGCCCTGTCACTGCCAACTACACAACATAACAATGCTTTTACATCATCCAGTGCTGATTAACAATGCTATGACATCAAAATGCCATGACATCATAAACATGATGCCGTCAAAATGCTAGGACATCACTGCACCGGAAGTGTAATGGCAGTGTTGTGTTTAGTCAAATATATCAACACTCGTTGATAAAAGTCAAACATCCTCGCCAAGCATCTGATATTGCAACTTTTATCAACTGAAGACAGAAGACACTTTGGCGAGATTCTCTATATATTGCCCCTTTTACGGATTGGACTGTGTCCAAATTTACAATTCATAATCCCCACTTGCCAAGTGATCTACCCGCAGGAACTTGATATCGTAATTAAAATGTAGTTAAACAAGATGTGTTTGTTAAACACGGATGCCCCCGGATATTCCAAAGTTATGGCCAAGGTTAAAGTTTTCTGAAGATGTCCACTGTGGCAAGGTCAAGGTCACAAGGTCAAATATGATGACCTCATCTGAAGGTCTCATCACAAGGTATGCACATGCCAATTATGAAAGCCCTAGGTCTGAACAATCCAAAGTTATGGCCAAGTTTAAAGTTTTTGTGGACAAACACACAGACAGACAGACAGGTGAAAAACAATATACCCCAGGAATCTCCGATTCGGGGGCATAAAAAATAGAGCCATGGGCACTGTAGCTCATCAGGATTTCATTGATTTGCTATCTAAAGTTGAATATTTAAGTTATTTAAGTTATTGTTTACAAGCAAAAGATAGGTTCTTAGATCATGACCACTGTGACCGCATTTGGGGTCATGGGGTCACGAAATCTACAATTTAGAATCCCCATTGGCCAAGGAGTCTGCACATAAAATTTCAGCTCTGTGGAGTCATTGGTTCTGGAGAAGAAGTCGAAAAAGCGAAAAGTTTACGGATGGACGAATGGACGGACGGACGGACGCCGGACACTATGCCATGCCATCAGCCCATTGGGCCTTTCAGGCCCGATGAGCTAAAAACTACACCTATTTTACGTAGGGTGCATTTTTTTTTACCTACGTTTTAATTACAACATCGAGTTCCTGTGGATCTACCCTAGATTTCAGCTTCACAGCATACAGACGTGAGTCCCAAAAATAATTTAAGGCAGCAACACATGAAAATTCACAGGTTACTTGAACATTTAGTGCAACCGGTCAAGTAAGACCAACTTATCATAATTATGGATTAGGAAATTGGCAGCGTACGATAACCTTCACCAAAACACTGGCACCATGAACAAACACAGAATATACATATACACAAGGACACAGCTTGCTGTTCAAACAAATTGTTACCTTTATTGGCCAAAAATTTCAATGTACAATGCAACATCATCTCGAACACACATTGCACTGCTGGGTGAAGCGAGGAGAAATATACAGCTATTTATTGTCAGTGACATACATTCTCATCTCAACACCTCGCTATGTCTAACAATCGGACAAACACTGAAAATAATTAGTCTTCAAATCACTGAGTCTAGTATTTCCCAGAAACATGTCATATATATATCTTGATTTTTACAATATAATACAAATTCACACGACATGGCATAATACAATAAACGTTCTTGTGAAGACAGTTGCTGCCATGCTTAACCTTGGTATAGCCTTTGAATCATGTCTCATCTACCCAAATGCGATGATATCGGCCCCATTCTATCTTCACCCTGTGCCCATACCCCACACTGGCTAAAATATGCATGAGAAAGCTGCAAACATGAATCCTTCTCGACAAAAATAGAGTAAACAAGCAATCCTGAGGAGTCAAGTTTAAATCACTACAAACCTGTGCATATCTTATATCATGAGCTGGTGGTCGGTGGTAGAGAAATAATGGCAAATGAGGTCGTCTAGCAATGTGTTTAGAAATATGTCACTCATTTCCCCACCTCAACCTGCGACAACGTACTTGGAAAGCTATGAAATGAAGAGAATATTGGTTCATTCACAATGCATGACATGGCAATTGCGACCAGAAGAGAGCGTGAGATGCAGTATAGTCCAGGTGCCTGGTATGTGTTGAGGCAGACCTTGTCTCACCTTCGGCTCTGAAAGATGGGACACTCAGGGTACACGTACTTATAGGCATCAGGTCAGTTGTAGCTCTTCACCTCTGATATTGGAAGGACAGGTTTTCTAGGAAAGTAACACTTATTAAAAACAATCTTTTCACTTCAACTTAAATCACAAAACTTCCACTTCATCAGGCAACGAAACAAATGATGACATTTTATTGTTTCATTGTACCGATTCAGAGAACAAATTGATCATAACAACTTACAAGGATATATAGATTGCAAGCCTGCCTCTTTAGAGTATCGAAGATCAGATAGCAGCACAGGTAAGGCAGATACAACAAGTGGTAGAGGTTAGCATCATGGTGGTGATGGCGTGGTGAGACGGATATGCAGAGACGGCTAGGCCGTGTGGTTATGACGCAAGTATGGTCTGCTGTTGTCGACTGATGGATGCAGGTTTCTGCCTTACCTGGCTTCAAGAGCTACAGGACAGGACAAACACAAAGTCATTTGGAAGCGAATAATTGACGAGCAAGACAACAGCACAAACATATTTCATTATTGCATCACTGGTATATTGTTAACATAGCTCACAAGAAAACATGAAGGATCGACAGATCAATAGGTAATAGCACAATTGAAGTTGCAACTAGCTGAACAGTTGAAGTACGCTGAAGCAAACCTATTGACTTGTTCTACAGACAGTGTACATGCTAGATTGCCCAGCCTAGCCTAGCCCCTCGCTCTTTCATAGCGAGGGGACGTCAACTGTCTTGGAGATTGGAGAGCTTCACACATGATCTCATAAATAACACAAAGTGACAATGCATGTAAATATCCCATGTCTTTCTTTAATATATTACTGTTACACAATCAGTGAGCTACTGACACCTCAACACATATGAAAGACTTCTTTGTCCAGTGTTTTAAGGTTGAAAATGTGAATAGATTATTGTAAGCTGCATACTATGTATATATGCATAATTCCTAATGCTGATATTCATCAAGCAATATACTCTGGAAGATGAGTTCGAATCGACTAAGGTGAAGGTTACTTATCATTCAGAGACATAATTCTAATTCCAGTTAAATACATAATCGAGACTTTGTGAATTACCAAACCTAATTAGCACTTGATGATCTTAGAACAAAAATGGTAGAAAAACATAAAAACATTGCAATCAAAAGAGACTACATGTTGATGTGGCATCTTAAATCAAAGATCAAGAATCAACTAACAAAAAAATCATCTGTTTGTACATTGTTCGTTCAGGAATACACCATTGTGACTACCAGCATCTCCGGAGTGCAGCTGGTGAACTACTCTGGAATACCTTTTCATTTATCTGATTCTGTGCATGAACAATACAAAGAGCTTAATCCATAACGGCCGCCTCAGAGACAGACTTAACAGACTGACAGACAGATGGGCTAACAGGCAGTTATTCAGGCGGATTTTGATTTAGCAGTATTGATTCATGGCCTGTCTTGGTAGCGCCTGAACAACAGGCTATACATCCACCTATCAGGTCAGCCTTTCCGTCAAGCACACTGTCAGTCCACCAGTCCGTGCGGACACTGGCAGAGCCAGTCGGACTGGTGGCATAAGACAGCAACAATGGTGGGAGGAAGGCTAGCCGATGCTGGAGAGAGCAGGAGGACACAGCTTTCTTCTTTCACGGTACACGCACGCGTATATCAGCAGAGCGGGCTAAAGACATTCCTTCTGAAACAGCAGTTGTACAGTTAACTAGCAAGGATCCAAACAGTATGCAACTATTTCAGAGAGCATGGAACAGTTTTACTGTCCATAAGGCTCTACTGAGAGAAACTTTCACAACATTTGAAAAAAGAGGATCTATTGTTTGGTTCATTTTGAAATAGATAAGAGAATCTCAATCATATTATTGCAGATGTAAGATAACAATTCAACTTTGATATGATGGGTCCTGCAAAACAGAATTCAATTCTATCTTACTTGGACCTCTATTGAACTGGAGTTGATAAAATAGGGAACCCCTTGCTTATCGATGCATACCTTGGTAGGAATTCAACGTGTATATTATTAACAGGAGAAGAGATTAGCTGGACTAGGTAAGGGGTGAGGCCAAGGACAGAATGCTGTGTTAGTAGGAGACAGGAAAGAGAGAAGTTCGGAACTACACGTCAAGCAGTTAGAACTCGCGTAAACATCATGCACCCACCTGGATGTATTACTGAATGAGCAGTTGTCTCAGGGATGCAATCACATCATTTGGTACGTAATATAAGCAGATCCGTTATTTAACTTTTATAAACATAGATGGATTAGATGATCAGTGATGCTTTTACAATAGCTACTGTGCACAATACATTCTCCTCTACTCATCAGGATGTAATTTAACGAGTTATCACACAGAAACATTGACAAAGACTACATGTTTCCACCCATAAGAGAACACATCCGAGATCACTTGTACATTTTCTAATAATAAACAGTTGTGCAGAATATATTCTTATCTACTCTTGATTCTTGAAACATGCTGAAGACAATACATGTCCAAATGTTTCAGCAAACAGTTGATGAATTTGGACATCAACATTGGAATAATGCCAGAGTATATCGGAGTCGGAGTTACTCACAGGTTCCATGCTCTGGCACTCACGCCCTAAAACAAGGCAGGTCACTCCTGTCAAACTTCCCCCACACGTCATAACTCAAGCCAGTTTCCATCACTGGCTAATTTAAGAATTACTGTATTCATCAACATTCTTTGCTAGCTTAGCAGCGCACACTATGATGTTCTGTGCAATGTGGTGCACTGAAAAATTAATGAAATGCAGCAAGGCTTAAATTAGCCAGTGATTGAGATGGTCATGAGTTACGACTTGAGAGGGAAGTTGACTCTGGACCGGAGCTTTGTTGTGAGAGGAATCTAACTTAACAAAATGCAACTTGAAAAAGAGCTATCACTCAACAAACTACATATATTAGTTTTACAATTACTAGTTATCAGTAGACTTCAAAACAAACAATGAGAATGATTACAATTTGTCTTTAGATGTGATATGTAACAAAGTTGTAATATTCATTTCTTTGATTTGTTCAACAAGGTTGACAACAGATGGAAAATAATTAGATGAGATATTAGGGTGAAACAATTCACAACTAAGTTTAATAGTTGAACCAAAGTATTTTGCTTTCGGTGCACTGTGCATCAGTGTATTTTCATTGTATACAGTATTGCAGATCATATTTTTTGTTTTAATACTATATTTTTTTTCAAGTTTTCAATGTTCCTTCATAAAACCATACTTTCAAGATAAAGTTTTAGTTGTGACTTCAGTTGGTTGAATTCTTGATTCTGAACCAAAACTAAAATATACCGAAACGAGGATTTTGTAGCGCAATAGATACTGAACCAAAGGTTTCAGTGTACTGTTTCACCCTGCTGAGATAATGAATCTTCAAATAGTAACATTGCCGTTTTCCTAATGTAAACATGAACTTATTTTTGATGAATTTGATCAAAGACTTCATATTTGATTTGATATATTTGAATAATCTGCTCTGTGGTCTACAAAGGTTATTCCACTCGGTGGTTGTCTGTCCTTCAGGGGAAGGAGAAGAATGAGGATTAGTTGATTAGTGCACTGCACTGCACTGCAGGAAGGTTCAGGACCAGGATCAAGACCAGGCCAGGCAGTGGTCAGAGAGCTGGACTTGGTTAGTCGAGATAGGACTACAGTATGTAAGTATGTAGGTACGTATGTACGAAGGTAGGTAGAAAGGTAGATGTTTAGACTCGGCTGATTTTACATGCAGCAGCGGCAGCACCAGTCTTACTCACTTCTTGATCTTCACCCGGCCGCAATCGGTTGTAAGTACTCTCTATGAATCCTTTCCTAGAAACAAGCAGACACATCATTATTACAGGATTTGAAATACTTGGAACTTGACTACCTATAATTATCTTTTAATAAATCAGATGTCATTCGAATACTTTAAAATATTATCTATAAACAATAAATAAATTAAAAGATTATTGTACACACAACAATCAACGACTACAACTTTAACACAAGAAATGAATAGGAGACAAAAATATCAACTAACATGTCTAAAATTATAATTTCACATCCTATTGTAGAGCAAAGTTGATACAGGACAGGTTTGTGCTTCAGCGAGAAGTATGTTGGAGTTGAGGCTATTGGCTACTATCTACACAGAGGGAGTCCATGCGCGTGTGAGCTCGAAGGACAGAATGACTTCACGCAACGACACGCTATAATGCAAGTGTCGACTCAGGACCGACAGACACATGGACGAACGAACGGACGGACGGACTGACAGACAGCATCATGGACAGCTTAGCGTACATTACCACTTACTTTGCGGCCAAACCACCCCCTGGGGGAAAGCTGTCGTCTAACTCGGTTGAAAGCATGTGTATGATGTATGGGAGGTCGTGGTTGTCAGGGGATTCTTTTAAAAGTAACTCTGAAAGCCACAACAAGATCAAATTGTAAGTATAACAGAAATCAAAAGAAATAAATGCATGCAAGGATCACTGCAAAACAAAAGAAAGAATGTGGCAAAAACTTAACAGTGTACCACAAAACTTCACAAACTTTCATCATGCGCTATTGTCAATTTGGCTTATTTAAACAAGAAAGTTTTAAAAACTGAATTGAGATACCTCTCAGTGATTAATTCAGTCACTTAAGCACTTTACAATAGCTTCCAACCTACAACAGCGGCTAGACGAGATATAGTTTTACAGAGGTTGACAGATTAGAATAACAAACAAAAGCACTATAATCTACTGAGGGTTGTAGGCTACCACTTCACACAACTACTCGACACAAATCAAGATACCTTTTATTTTTGCCTCTATTTTTGCCTCTAACTCTTGCTCCTTTTTTACTGCGGCTTCACACACTTTGGGTGCACCTTCAAAGGCTACTAGAACAATGCTCATATTGTCTCTGCTCCCCTGCAACAGAAAACACACATGATTAGCACTTAATTCAGTAATACAAACTTCTATCTTTAAAGTTATAATTATTATATATCTAAATGTCTTTACATTATCTTGAAACATTTATGTACCAGTTTTAGAAATATGGAGGAAATCTCTTGCACTTCAGTTTTCAAATTAAGCAGCAGAATTAACATGTCAAGTAAGAATCTCACACCAACCTTATATAGACAGGTATCAACAACAGAATTGCTAACAGCTTCCAGACTGTCAGTTATCTTCATTCTATTTTCAACAAAAGCACAAAGTTCTTCGTTGCTCATAACATCCCATATGCCATCACAGGCAAGAACAAGAAACTGATCCTCGGGACTTCGATCCTCTATG
The DNA here is from genome assembly GCA_936450465.1 of Gibbula magus. Taxonomy (NCBI): domain Eukaryota; kingdom Metazoa; phylum Mollusca; class Gastropoda; order Trochida; family Trochidae; genus Gibbula; species Gibbula magus. Next base: position 41,154,129 of record OW388291.1, read on the forward strand.
AAAATTTCTGGCTCAGGAGACACTAATTGTTCACAAGGACCCTTCCCTTCAACATTTTTATATTCAAAGTCTCCTAACGCCCTAGATACAGCTAAAGAACCATTGACTCTTTGAATCATAACACTGCCACCTGCATTTTGAATTCTTTCCTTTTCTTCAGGATTAACAGGCTTGTGGTCTCGAGTCGCAAAGGAACACTTGCCGTTGCGGCACAACACTGCCCTAGAATCTCCACAATTAGCGAAGAAAATATGCTGTGGGGAAACAATACAACACACTGCTGTTGAGCCGCTCTTATCCTCGCCGCTCTGCATTTCCGGAATCGCTCGCATCTTTGTGTCCAACTTAAGGAATCCTGTCTTGATACCCTTCTTGACGTCCTCAAGCGATGGCTGGACTTCTGTGCCGTCTGTAACATCCAGTTTTCCCTGGAAGTCTTCGTTAGCTATGATATGCTCCAAAAGCTCCTCTGCACAATACGCAGAGACTTTGGCACCTGCATGACCGTCGAAGACAGCAAAGAATGACCAATCTTTCAAGCCATACGGTAGACCAATAACAGCAGTGTGAGCATCCTCCATCTCAACCCTCCACCCCTGCATGCTGCATAGTCCATAACGCAGCCCATTGCCCATGCCACCTTTGTTCTGTTTGTCAGTCTTTGGTTTATCTAAGAAAGCCCCCATTTTTAGTCCTGAAAGAGAAAGTTGATCGATTGAAACATTGCTCATAATTTTTAATTCATAAGTGTACATAATCGAAAAGGGTAAAGTTGTAATATTATAATCTATGTGTATTCCTAGAGGAGGTGCTTACGAAATTTGTACACATTTGCAGCTGGATTTTCTTTAAAGTTTTAAGAAGTAAGATACTTTTAACACTGAGGGTGGTCCCATCTTGAAATGACCCCCTTACCTCATGATTTTGGAACACTGCATTATTAGCAAAATACCGATTTTTCATTAAGAACATATTCCTTATCTTTACTCTGAATGGTGCATAATTTGATCTTGTTTAAGTAAAAGTATTGTCTACAAAACAATGTTTCATGAATTGTTTCTCTTTTCAAACAACTTAATGAAGGTTTAAGTCAAATTCATCCTGCTCCATCAGTGTATTTGTATCCGTTGATGCTACTGCCATACCCTGATCTTCTGAGGTCTAAAACTGTTGATTTGGCTATAAATAACCAGTCAATAAGAGAACTTCCTTTTGAGTGATAAATGCAGTACGGATGAGAGAACCAACGAGTGACCGTAGACGTTGAAATCATGACATTTAATAGCTGTGAGTAACAAGCCTACAGGAGAACGATGGTTATTGGGCTCAGGAGATCAGGGTATGGTAGTAGCATCAGCCGATACAGACACACTAATGGAGCAGGATGAGTAAAAGATAAATTTTGAAAAATTATCTACACCCAGTCTTTCACGGTTATCTGGAAGTGGAATACATAAGACAACAATGTTTTCTGGATAATGACTTCTATATTGTGTAGAAAGAATATAGAAATTGTTATCCAGAAAATTTTGTTTCATTATTTAAATTCACAAACAGTTACAATCTCTTGGGATTTCTCTCTTTAGCAAGGAGTTTATCATTAATTTATAACATTTTCTTAAAGAATACACTTGACTTTTTTCTACCAACATTCTTGAGAATATTATAGCAATCATTTCAAGTATAAATTTTGGTAAATTGAACTATCAGTATAACTAATTAATTGTAGTCATCAAATGACCGAAATTAATGTTGTGCTGTGATAACAAGCAGCTGCTGGGAAACCTTGCAGTTAAATTAAAAACGTTTGAATGATTTTGCAAAATCATGCTGTGCCACGGAACACTTGCTACTAACAATGAAACAAGGAAATTAATTTATCAGAATGTTACCACTTCCTCTTGTTTCAGTTACGTTTCACCAAATATTTATCCTACCATAGAATCAAACCATGAAGTTTTGGCCTCCAGTCTCCACTAAATGTTATAGTGGACATTCATGGTCATGGAGTCAAAGACTGTAGTCATTTTTATTGGCCTAGATCCAACTTAGTTACAGAGCTAAACAAACCTCTGAATAGACATCATATGATCATACAATTTCTCAATGTCTGTTGAAGCTCGCCTTTTGAAGCTGTTGCTAAACACTGAACTCCAGAACAGCACAAGTTATGTCACATAAGTAGGAGTGTGCAAACGAGGCGGATTTTGATATTAGAAAAGCAAACAGGCGAGCGGTGGTATCATCGCGTCGCTTATGACCTCGAACTGAACATGTAGAGGCGTGTGACTAAAGCAAGATCGTGAATACAACATGCATATAAGTCATTCATATAAACTCTCTATTTTGTTGTAAGCTTACCTTGACAGATTACCGCCTGTCACCTTAGTTCTCGGTACAGATAGCTGCTAACCTCTACACCATTAACAATATTGACGCGATAATAGAAACTGTGATCAAAGTATCAACTGCAGCTCACAGCCGCCATGCCTCATAACATGACGCGAAATTTAGAGATCTATAAACATAACTTAAGTAAATCGGTACAAATTTATGTTGTGACAAAATATGTAACACGGCTATTGATGATACATGGATAAAAGAATAAACATAAGAAACTTTCCGCACAGAAACATGCGAAATGTTTGAACTTCGACAAACATAAGATGGCGGATGTCCTACACTGAGCATGCGCGCATTGGAACCCGGATGATTTTTCTAAAGATAGCGCACTATGATATGACGTCATTTCAGCTGGATAAGCGTAATTTAGTTGATTTTTTGAATAAACATTACAATCGTGTACTTTAGATATGGGCAAAGAGACGAGGCTTTCCACTCATGCATTTTTCACGGCAAGAAAAACTGTCAATACAACGCCATTCCACGAACCATATTCCTTGTATCTCTGTAACCATGGAAAAGCATTATGTTGCCAATGTGTAACCTTCTACTAATAGTTTTGACCAATATTATATACATAGCCACTATTTGGTGTTGACGCAAGAATCAAATGCGTGTCTAGCCATCCTATTCATAATTGCGATTGAAATTTTGAAATCTGAGCCTTGTTGATAAATAATGACCAACACTAACAAATATTTTAAATAAAACTTCAGTCTTGGTGATTATAATTTTAAGAAAGAAAACAAGAAATATGTGGTTTTAGTTAGTACATTTGTCGAAATAAATAACCTACATGTTGATGTCGAGATATTTTGCAATGTATCAAAGCGATTTACCAGCTAGAAATAATTTCATTAAGTAAAATATTAAAATAAATATATATCATTTAAAAATCTATCTATAATGATTAAATCATTCCAGAATATCCATCAAGTTAAAACATATACAACTAGACCTCAGTGCACATCAATTCCAACTCTACCCCCAAAATCATCGATGATTGTGGCATAAACTTTATCGTGACATGTAGGCTATGTACGTATGCCTACAGTCTGATTAAAATCGACCTTATTCCGAGGAATGAAATTTGCAAAATAATGTAGTACCGGGACACAAACAGGTTCTGTAGTTTCCTCGGTTTGGCGAGGAAATCTCTGAACGATATGAGTTCGTATCCTGGTAGATGCACTATTTTACAATTTTTATTCCTCGGAAAACCGTCGATTTTAATCAGAATATGTATGCCTACAAGTCGTAGGATAGAAGTAGAATCCATTCGTCACTGGATGTAAATTCATAGACTTACTGAAAACCAACTCAGGTACAACAACATAATTGTTTCTTACTTTCCCGTTGCGCAGTATATCTAATAAAGTTGATGTATTTGTAGATTTACTTAAACTATTTAACATGGAGACTTATCATATGGGATACGATTATTTAAATAAATGAATAGAATACTGCGCCATTCAAATATTCACATTCCTTTATCATAAATGATTGGAAAGTTGCGCATTTGTACAAAGGATCAACTCAGCTATGTACAACCACTTTATTGTGTCTTCAGTTTCCGTTGTTTATCTATTGATCATTAAGTATACATAGATTTTGTTTTAATATTTAACTTGGCGACATATGGGATACAATAAAATATATGAATAAAGACTAATGTGACGTCTTTTTATATAACTGTCAGAAATTGAAGATGAATAAGCAAGAAGGTGAGATGATTTACTAACCCATCCTGCAAAGTTATATATAACCAGATTTCAATTAATTAAAAAAAAAGTCGTGCTACACTCGATCCACATGAAGGTACATAGAAAGACAAGGATATTTTATAGATGATGATCATTCATAAAATATCCTTGTCTTTCTATTACACCAACTTCTAGAATGAAGGTACATGATTATGTAAAATTATTTTAAATTACGGACATTCAAAGGTTTGTCCAATCTTTTGGTGATTTCATAAACGAGAAACGGTCCGAGACACTAGAGTGGTCGTCATTGTTTGGTGACAGTTCTTTAGGAACAGCAGTTTGCATTTAAATTTGTATTGTTATATTTTAAAATTACTTTGAAATCAAACTAATAAAGTAAGGTTGGTATTTAAACGGGCTATAGTATACATTTAAGTTTTTACTATAAGGTTGTAATTTTATGAAACGCACATGTGTATGAGATGCCAAATGGACCTTAATCGCTATTAAGTAAGATTAAAGTCCCTTTTGGCACCCCATAATCTGACTTTTTGTAAATTAATTTTATAAAATAGTTGTCAAAGATAATTTATCTAATATTCTCGGGGGTTTGGCGACACAAAAGGCGAATATAAATACTACAGTTGAACTTGATCCTAAAATGTAATTCGGCAACCGAAGCTCTAAACTAGGGAGGTGTATTCGTCGTTATTTGTGCACGTCATTTTCAGTATGAACAATAGATGCGATAGAGCGGTAAATGTCTATAAAGATAACCGTATCTATTCATATTGCGACTATCAACCAACTTCAACCTACTGATAGCACTTTATACATGGACATAAATACCAGATTTGCTCTGTGATAGCGCGACGACATCTCTCTATTAGAACAGTTAGTTGAATATAAGTTTAGTCCAGCATACAACTGGACTATAATTTCGCACAAGTGCTACAAATAAAGGCCTTGGCCGTATACGAGTAAGTTTATATCTATATAGATGAACTAGTTGAATATATTTCCTATTGTACAATATCTGGTTTATAACTGCCACAAGTACTCACCGATCTCTTTCACCAACCAATGGGCTTCTCGTTCAGTTGATGCGAAGGTTGAAGTTGACTCTGAATTAAAGTTCAAATCAATGTAGAGTTATAACACCACACGTCATGTCGCGTGAACAGATTACTCACTGGTTACACATGACAAGAATCCTTTCATTTCATCAGAAAACATACGTAAAACCTAGTTTCGTTTTATCTCTCCTATACTTTGAAAAAAAAATAGAAACCAAACACATTCATTCATCAAAGTAAACTATACCAATATGTACTTTCCACTAATCCACAACTGTACGGATTGTTGCGCTGCGTTTCTGTTAGTTTATGAATATGTACTGCAAATTTCACGCATGTAAAGTGTAGTACACGCGGTTCCCACGTCATAGCTATATTTAGGATCATCCCCTGTTCATCCTAAATTCATTAAATGTAGTGTTTAAAGTCAGTATGTTAATAGATTGTAGGTTACTTTGATACATGTATAATTTCACAATACTATTATATTTAGATATTATTATCTGGGCGTGAAATGGTATGCAATTGCGTTTATTGACTTAATTGTTAACATAAATTACAAAAACAAAACTCATTTAGACGAAACAAATAATTTTGACCAGACTCATGCCTGAATGCCTAATTGAATTTTAATTTTGTTAATTGGATGAGTCTACTGATGAATTAAAAGTAGGCCAATATAATTGGGCATTTTTCAAATTTGAAGGACATTGTATAGAACCAAGATAACCTGGTCCTTCATGTGACATGGTATCTTTACATTTTTTTCTGTCAACCAAACGTTTTTAAATTTCACCAAAAAAAAAAAGGTTAATCAAACTCAGGCGATCATCTCTTGGTTTTGAACCGGTTTCGTTCCACAACGGAGGCTTTAATAGATTTACCAAAACACTGAAGGTTACAAGAGTTACCTCCCCTGAACCGTCAACTTGTGTAATCATTACACCAAAGAAATAATCGGTAGATATATCATGTCCCGCGTTATGAAAGGACTGCTCATTGCTGCTGCCTTTCCAGTTGTCGGTTATATTTTAATGAAAGCTACAGCACCATCACCGGATGAAATTCAAAGAGTATGTGATTTATTTAAACTTGTTATACATTTTGTAACTGTGCTGAGTGCACAGTCCTTGGCTAAGTATATATTGTTTTGTATCTAATAGTCAGTAGATATACTCTACAATAATATTGTTGAGAAAGATTGATCTCCACTGTATGATCGTTTACGTAGACAGTAAATAAGTTTAGTTTAAACGTTTTTCATTTGTTATACATTGAAGCGGTAGTAAAATCCCGGAATTCACACAGGTGAAAATACAATTGCATGATAGAACAGCACAGTATTGCACAGAAGTTGATTTCATTTATAGATTTTAAAGTTATTGAAAATATAAATTGTGTTTTTACTTTGTTCACATTAAAATTCCACCAAACTAAATAAAAAGATTTTGTATATTTCTTCAAAATGTTGATAAATAAGATAGGTGTAGTTATAAATATTGCACTTTTACTTACTCTCACATACGATTTTAACATAAATTAAAAAAACCCTTTAATTTTCATTTCAGAAAATGCAATATGCAGACAAGGTAGAACTGGCTGAAACAAGGAAACGCAATAGAGACTTTATGAAAGTTTTACAACAAACAGCGGGTATAACAGATGAAGAATTAAAGAAAAAGAAAGGATGATATCAGTTCCTGTATGATGTATGATTGACCATGATATGAAAAATGCATATATATAGTGAGTGTGAACGATAAAAGAGAAGAACCTTATTAAGCAATGGAGGAATAAAGACAGTTTCACAAATTGGAGTTGTTGCAACCTGCGATAATCCGAGAAAAGAAATTGTGGTATCTTATTTCTGTGGTGGTTTCAAGGAACAGTACATCTTATGATGTGTGGATAACTTGTATTTTAAAACACTAAAATCTAAGGTTTCATCTTCTGGTAGTGTTGTCATTGTAAATAAATCTTCAAGATTGTGATCATAACGTACAATTAAAATAAAGATATTTTGTTGAGTGAAAAAAGCATCTTTACACAAATTATGTCTACCCCTGAACAGTTGGAAGACATTGATTTTGTTTTGATTTCCGTGGGCATCGACATTCTCCTTATTTGTAGAGCACTACTCTAAAACTGACCAATCTTCACTAAATTGGAATAGTGCATTCTCTATTTTAAGTAGATGTGCATTTTGTGTGTTCAAGCTTAAATTATTTGGACCTTTTATTTTTGAACTGTTGTGGTTTGTTTCCGAAGCTTAAAGGTGCATCCATTGTGTTTCATAAAATTTTATTTGGCTTTAATACGTTCCAATACACCATATGTGCTGTTTACAATACAATTAAATTTACTTAGCTTGCATATTCATCCCCAATCGCCAAACATATCATAATTACTATTTTCCAATTAAAATCGAGTAACATCATTATTCATGTGTAGAAACCGAAAGTGAAAGTACTATTTACATGCACAGTAGTTATATGACCTATTGAACATTATTAACTCAAATTTGTTATTTTTTATGGTGTAAATAAGATTCCAAAATTACGTTTGACTCATTGGCGCGCGTCACACGCAGTGCATTGTCCGGTTTTCGATCAGAAATCACTACTTTTACCTTCATATCGTCAATATACTAAGTCGAGTATCATTAAAAGGTTGTTTTCGGTAACTGTTGGTACTTCTCGATAAAATAAGACCAATTATAACGTTTGTCATATTTGATCGCCAACAACACAATGGATGTACCTTTAAACTACGTGACCAGTCTTCCTTAACTTTGGTATACTGCATCTCAGTGTCGTATAGATGTGTCTTTTGTGGGTTTATACTTAATACATCCCCAAATCACCTGTCCGCCAGTTTTGTCCAGAAAACTTTATCCATGGCCATAACTTTTGATTGGTCAGTAATAGGCTATAGGCTGAAGATACTTTTCATGTATATGTGATATTGTGATGAGACTTTTCAGATGAGGTAATTTTTACCTTGTGACCTTGGCACAAAGAGCCTTTTCCAAAAACTTTTACCCATGGCAATAACTTTTGAAAAGTGATAACCTCTAAGAAGAACAGGAAGATTTTCTGGATAACAACTTCTTTAATGTGAAAATATACAATGTTTCGGAGTATATACTCTCTCCTTCATCAGTTGAAATGTGAAGGAGTGAGTATATATACTAGGAATGTTCACATTAAAGAAGTTGTTATCCAGAAAACCTTCCTGTTCTTATGTATGCCACTTCTAAATGCCCTTCAAAGACCTAACCTCTAATACTTAACCTGGTCATTCACATGAGGTAGTAGTAGTACGGTAGTATTTTTTACATCCCTGATTCAGAGATTATCGTTTAGAATTATTCCATGATTGTTTTACACAATGAAAAGTTATCATTGTGTGACCTTGGAAGTTCAAAGGTCAAGGTCAGGATATATGGGTTAAAAGCCATGTGAGCCCTTTCATCAAATTTTGAAATCAGAAATTGTTTTTTTAAAACTATCTTGGGGAACTCTTTTGACATGTTCACATTCCAAGTCACTATTCTTGAGTTTAATGTTCAGTTGTGATATATTTATAACAAGAAAAAAGTGAGCATGGCTCCGATACCCCCGCCATCCGTACATTGAGCATCATAGATGTCAAGGGTACAATGTTAAAAAGAAATATTCAAGCATCATAATATTGTCTAAAATATTATTGGGAACTGGCTTTGTTATTGCAAAATTTCATTCATCCAGATGTAATATTTTTCAGGTAAGTTATAGTTCTCATTAGAGCATCACACCGGTAATTTGTACCAATTTCAACAAGCAGACAGAGTCGGCCATATCCCCCGCCTTTGGGAAAATTTATAGAAGAATAGTTGTTGAAAAACAGTGACTATGAACCTTTTTTCAACTAAACACAACACACAAAATTTCAGCTCCTTAGACAAAGTGGTTCTTGAGAAGAAGACAAAATGTGAAAAGTTTACAGACGGCTGGACACCGTGCAATACCATAAGCCCATCGGGCCTTTCGGGCACATCTACACATGATGATTGTTCCACACACCAAGTTTCGTTGAGATATGTCTGATAGTTTTCGAGTTCTGTTCCGGAAACAAAATTCTAAGTTACATTTCTATGGAAACAATAAAAAAAAATAACTCGAAGAAGTTGAAACCCCCAAAAGGCACATCTACACATGACGATTGTTCCACACACCAAGTTTTGTTGAGATGTGTCTTATAGTTTTCAAGTTCTGATCCGGAAACTTAGTTACATTTCCATGGAAATGGTCAAAAAAAATAACTCGAAGAAGTTAAAAACCCCAAAAGGCACATCTACACATGATGAATGTTCCACACACCAAGTTTCGTTGAGATATGTCCTATTGTTTTCGAGTTCTGTTCCGGAAACGAAATTCTAAGTTACATTTCCATGGAAACGGTAAAAAAAAATAACTCGAAGAAGTTGAAAACCCCAAAAGGCACATCTACACATGATGAATGTTCCACACACCAAGTTTCGTTGAGATATGTCCTATTGTTTTCGAGTTCTGTTCCGGAAACGAAATTCTAAGTTACATTTCCATGGAAACGGTAAAAAAAAATAACTCGAAGAAGTTGAAAACCCCAAAAGGCACATCTACACATGATGAATGTTCCACACACCAAGTTTCGTTGAGATATGTCCTATTGTTTTTGAGTTCTGTTCCGGAAACGAAATTCTAAGTTACATTTCCATGGAAACGGTAAAAAAAAATAACTCGAAGAAGTTGAAAACCCCAAAAGGCACATCTACACATGATGATTGTTCCACACACCAAGTTTCGTTGAGATATGTCTTATAGTTTTCGAGTTCTGTTCCGGAAACGAAATTCTAAGTTACATTTCCATGGAAACGGTAAAAATAAATAACTCGAAGAAGTGGAAAACCCCAAAAGGCACATCTACACATGATGATTGTTCCACACACCAAGTTTTGTTGAGATATGTCTTATAGTTTTCGAGTTCTGTTCCGGAAACGAAATTCTAAGTTACATTTCCATGGAGACGGTAAAAAAAAATAACTCGAAGAAGTTGAAAACCCCAAAAGGCACATCTACACATGATGAATGTTCCACACACCAAGTTTTGTTGAGATATGTCCTATTGTTTTCGAGTTCTGTTCCGGAAACGAAATTCTAAGTTACATTTCCATGGAAACGGTAAAAAAAAATAACTCGAAGAAGTTGAAAACCCCAAAAGGCACATCTACACATGATGAATGTTCCACACACCAAGTTTCGTTGAGATATGTCCAATTGTTTTCGAGTTCTGTTCCGGAAACAAAATTCTAAGTTACATTTCCATGGAAACGGTAAAAAAAAATAACTCAAAGAAGTTGAAAACCCCAAAAGGCACAACTACACATGATGATTGTTCCACACACCAAGTTTCGTTGAGATATGTCTTATAGTTTTCGAGTTCTCTACTGGAAACGAAATTCTAAGTTACATTTCCATGGAAACGGTAAAAAAAAATAACTCGAAGAAGTTGAAAACCCCAAAAGGCACATCTACACATGATGAATGTTCCACACACCAAGTTTCGTTGAGATATGTCCTATTGTTTTCGAGTTCTGTTCCGGAAACGAAAAATTCTAAGTTACATTTCCATGGAAACGGTAAAAAAAAATAACTCGAAGAAGTTGAAAACCCCAAAAGGCACATCTACACATGATGATTGTTCCACACACCAAGTTTCGTTGAGATATGTCTTATAGTTTTCGAGTTCTGTTCCGGAAACGAAATTCTAAGTTACATTTCCATGGAAACGGTAAAAAAAAATAACTCGAAGAAGTTGAAAACCCAAAAGGCACATCTACACATGATGATTGTTCCACACACCAAGTTTCGTTGAGATATGTCTTATAGTTTTCGAGTTCTGTTCCGGAAACGAAATTCTAAGTTACATTTCCATGGAGACGGTAAAACAAAATAACTCGAAGAAGTTGAAAACCCCAAAAGGCACATCTACACATGATGAATGTTCCACACACCAAGTTTCGTTGAGATATGTCCTATTGTTTTCGAGTTCTGTTCCGGAAACGAAATTCTAAGTTACATTTCCATGGAAACGGTCAAAAAAAATAACTCGAAGGAGTTGAAAACCCCAAAAGGCACATCTACACATGATGATTGTTCCACACACCAAGTTTCGTTGAGATATGTCTTATAGTTTTCGAGTTCTGTTCCGGAAACGAAATTCTAAGTTACATTTCCATGGAAACGGTAAAAAAAAATAACTCGAAGAAGTTGAAAACCCCAAAAGGCACATCTACACATGATGATTGTTCCACAAACCAAGTTTTGTTGAGATATGTCCTATTGTTTTCGAGTTCTGCTCCGGAAACGAAATTCTAAGTTACATTTCCATGGAAACGGTAACGGACGGACGGACGAACGGACGGACAGAGCCCATTTCAATATCCCCCCCAACTATGTTTGCGGGGGATAATTACAGATTCAAGGGCCATAACAACTCCATAAAAAATAATATTTCGGAACTGGGCTTTGAACTCGATGAAGAGTATCATCTGGACTACCTACATTTTAAATTTCATTCATCTAGTGAGTGAGTGAGTTATTGTTTAACGCCGCTTCGGCAGTATTGCAGCCATTAGCGGCGATCATTCATCTAAATGTGATAGTTGCCAAGAAAACTTGTCCCAATTGGAGCATCACACCTCTTCAATTTCGGATTCAAGGGCCATAATTCCATAAAAAATTAAAAAATATATCAGAACTGGTTTTCGAACTCGATAAAGCATATGGTCATGAGTACTCACAACCAAAATTTCATTCACCTAGGTTTAATAGTTTCCGAGAAAACTTGTCCGGATTGAACACAATAAAACTAACTCCAAAAAGTGGAAAAAGTGAAAATTGTCTGTGCACGATGGGAAGAACATGGTTAACAACTGTACAAAGTTTGGTTGATGTACCTGTGACGGTTTTTGAGAAAATTGACCGGACGGAATGACCGCTATATACCCTTGCTTACGTAGCAGGGGTATAAAAATTGCCCATTTTTATTGTGGCAGTGGAGAAGGCAGAACACTTGAGAATAATTCAAAGGTCACAAAAATCTAATAAGCCCTTTGTCTTCCCTAGGAGAAGCTATGTGAAAGATATGAAGAGAATCTAGTGAATGGTTCTGGAGATATCCCGCTGACAAGGGTAAATGTCTCCTTGTGATCTTGAAACAAGAAGACATAGTCATTAACATCCCCTGCCAGAGCCAAGAAATTGGAAAAAGGGCAATAATTCGAAATAATTGTGCATTACTCATTTTCATTTCATCAAGGTATGTATGTCCTCAAGCAACACACCAATTTTGGTTCTCCTATCTTAAATAGTTTCCGAGAAAAACTGTTGACTTTGGAGATACCATGAACAAAGTAAAAAAAATACGGAACAAGGGCAATAACTCCGAAAAAAATAATTGCATGCTTCTCATTTTCAAACTCCATCAAGGTATTCATGCCTTCAAGCAACACATCAAATTTGGTAACCCTATCTTAAACGGTTTCTGAGAAAAGCTGTCCCCTTCATTTCGGACGCACGGACCTATATCCCCCTTCCACTTTGTGGCGGGGGATAATAAAGGTCATGGTCACAAAACTCTGTAAGAACATAACTGTAGCTATGGTGAACCTATATGCAAAATATGAAAAGAATCCAGTGAATAGTACTTTCACACAAACCTGAATACTATATCTCCCGCTTTGCGGAGGAATAATTAAGTTGGTGTCTGGTCAAATTTAAGAATTCAGTGGTAGAGAGTATGATGTTTATATATGGTATTCTCCAAGTGTTGTGTAAATTTATGAAATAACAAAACAAAAGACCAAATGTGTTTGAAAAATCACTGATGCCCCTTGATGTGAGCATTTTGCTTTGATTTATATCAATCTTGACGGCCCAATGTTCATCGGGATTTAAGCTGGTGTCTTTTACCATAAACCAAAACTATTTCTCACACAATAGACATATAAATAAGACATAGAATTATCTGAAATACTGCGTGACAACTGATCAAGTCGGCTATCACAGGCATATAAATAACCAATGAAAATTATTACCAAGGTTAATTTTTAGGGAATAAGTCAATGTTGATAACGGGTACTTTATCGAAAGGTTTCATGACAAGAACACACATGCCAAATATTAAAGACCTGTCACTGACCAATCAAAAGACTATCAATTCATTTATTTTGCCACAGTAAAAGGCAGACCAATATGTTAAAAAGAATATACCCCCCCCCAATTTTCAGGGGTATAACAATTTGTCCAATTTCTATTTACAAACCATTTTGAATTTAAGTGTATAATAACAACAATCATGTCAGTTTGAAATTCTTTATTATTCCTTAACTTTATACAATACGTTTCCATTAAAATGCTGGTTATTGAAGCAAAATAGAGGCAATGGCTCTGTAGCTCATCAAGTATTGCATTATTCATTGTCTCTCAAGTCGTAGTCCAACATATTAAATAGTAAGGCATTGTCAGTGTGGTATCTTTCATGGTTTGAACAGTCAACACCCTTGAATTCTAAGGAAGAAATAAATAGTATTTCGTCTCTATCAGACACTTGTACAAGCCTACTAAAGGCCACAGATATTGTAAAATAACATTAATATTAGCTTGAAATATGCTTCCTAACACTTCATATTTGAGGGGTGGACGTAATCCAAAAACTGGGATCCCACAAGGTACCTCTTCACATAATTTTAGCTTTGTGGGTTCAGCACTTATTCTGGAAAGGCAAAAAATGAGAATGGACGTCAGCTCATGCCATAAGCCCATCTGGCCCTTTATGCCTGATGAACCAAAAAAAGAAATTACCATTAACATTAATTGTGCTCTTCATATAAATGATACAAGAATATATCCAAAATCATTAAAAAAAAGAACATCAATTCAATGGTTAAACTTAAAAGGAAATCAGTTTCAATGGTCAAACTTTTCATACAGTAAGTGATGGGTGGATAGGAATGCTTTGAATTTAAACAATGAAGTTGACAATCTGGAGTACTTTTATGATACATTATTCAAATATTCAATGCACAACTTTGGGAGCTTTTGGCAATTATGTAACCCTGAAAATTGACACAATATAGGACCATGTTGTCAAAACAATACTTCAAGAATATCTAATAATTGAAAACACTTTCAATAGATGTCACATCAAATTTAAATCTTTTCAATTAAAAACAACATGTGATGCAATTTTGATTGAAATTCATAGTTGTTTTAATACTATTTTGATTTTACTACAAATGCAATATCAACTAATGTACTACAAACAGTAGTTTATATATGTTTGGAATAAAATCCACATTCATATACAATGCAAATGGAAGACCTACATGATGATGAATGAAATAACTTTGCAATGATGAAACGAATCATTTTGCACAACCAGTAATACAAAAGGTAAGCCTGTCCACGAAGTTAGGATCTAAAGCTTTAAGTCTCTCCACAAGGGCATTCTTCTCTTTATCTGTCCAAGCATCAAACCATTGAGAAAACAGCCTGAGTTGACATTGAAATATATCTGGATGTTCATCCATGGACAAGCCCTTCATGGCAATGTCCAACGCTTGCTGACACATGGGCTGAGACTTCTCTACTAACTCTTTGAGAAACTCCTCTCTCTGAGGAGTCGTCCAACCCTTGAACCAGTGAATAGTCCACTGGATCTCACGCTCCACCCACACATTCGACATTTCCACAGACTGCACAGCTTACACCAAATGATTAATACTTTTAAGATGAAAATTAATGAGAGAATGCAACCTTACACACCAATTCAGATTTCTATGATGAGAATGAATGAGTGACATGAAGAAGTGGGAATGTCAAAGTGAAATGGTAACATAAAAGAGAAATGATTATGATGATTGCTGAAGGTGAGCAACCTCTTCATTAAATTTGGCGACAAACTGAGAATCAACCTCTGCTAGTTTGATTAACACCCATCAAACCACTGTGTAAACAGTTTCAACTGACACTGGTGTATGCTCGGAGGTTTGTCCTGCACATTCAGTGTCTTCATAGCATCAAACAGATTGTCAACTTGGGGTGGCGCAGCTTTCTCGATTAAGTCCCGGTAGAAATCTCCCTTCTGCATAGGACTCCAGCTTTGAAACCAATGGACGACACACTGTATTTCCTTCTCTGTACCCGACATTGACATACTTCAATGTGAGCGCCAAGTATCACGTGTGCAACAAGAAAACCATCATCAGCATTCTACCTGATCTGAAAATGAATAGAAATTTAAACAAATTAATTATTAACCTTCAACTACAATGACAATTTGGTAGAAAATATACCCATGTGCTCTGTAGCTCATCAGTTTTATCGTGTAAGGTAATGGATTAACATACCGGTATGATGTTGCACAAGCTCATCACTATCATTGTTCTGTAAGAGAGGCAAGGGAAGGGTGCTCTCAATGAAGTAATAGCACAAACTTGTATGCCTCCCTGCTTTCCAGCACTATTGGTTCTTCAAAGGGTAAACCATGTTAAAGTTACACCCCTGCCACTCCCTTAATTTCAGGAGTAGGCTAATGAAATTTTAAAATCTTAGTCTCATCAAATATGATTATCACAAAAATTTGAGCTTTCTGGCATTACAGGCTCTTAGGGAAAAGTCGTTCAAAATTGTTAGGGTGGATCCCCCTGCTTGGGCTGCCATGCCCATATTTGAGTGGGGACGAAGACCAAATTAACAAACTTAAGTTTTGATATAACAAGGATGTTATTCTGAAAATTTTAGCTTCCTTTGTAAACTGGTTTTGTAGAAGAAGTTGGCGAGAGGTTTCATTAATAACGCCTGCCATGTCCATATATGAGGGGCTGCAGGTTAGTATGTACACCAGAGCGGTTCATAGACAGATGGATGGTGGATTTGTAGACATAGGATTAAATAAATATTAACAAGCTATAAGATTACAATAATGACAAAATGAAACCAAAATATGATAATATCATAATATGAACAATTCATAATTCTACCATGACATTGCTGGATACTCGATTCTGATTGGTTCTCCAGAAAAATCAAACGTTATCAATTCTGGATTGAACCTCCTCTGATTTTAGAGCCGCTTCACCGTGTATTGTTGCATCTACCTTGTGACGTCACAATCTATCCAAATGGCCAATTCTAAAGTGTGCTCTACTTGTGGAAATCAAAATAACCGCTACTAATCAAATTAATCTTTCCTGTAGCATGTTTTAGAGCTACATTAAATGATAGATTAGCAAGACAAACATCGTCAGTAACAATATCTTCAAATAGCGACACTTATGCAGTTTAGAAAGCGAGCAAACGCAATGGCGCAATGGTCAGCTGGATCTGAAATGTTTTGATGCAAAATAAGAAATGCGTGTATAACTAGAATGTGCATTCCTTACCCCAATGAGACAGTTACCCTCCTCACCTGGAACACTTCATTTTAATAAATACAAGTCCTTAGGCTCGTCATTCACAGCTGCTAGGCAAATGG
The DNA here is from genome assembly GCA_936450465.1 of Gibbula magus. Classification (NCBI taxonomy): domain Eukaryota; kingdom Metazoa; phylum Mollusca; class Gastropoda; order Trochida; family Trochidae; genus Gibbula; species Gibbula magus. Next base: position 41,170,873 of record OW388291.1, read on the forward strand.
TAGCCATTTTGAACGTCGCGTGATATGTTTATGAAGGTTATTCGAAAAATGCAAAATTCAGGAAATACGAATCTTGATTTTGTGAACGCAAATGTTGGGAAAACATCATTAAAACTCCCGTAATAAATGACGCATATATTAGATTTTTTTTAAATTGTTAAAGAGAACTTGTGGGGGAAAACTTTGTGTATAAAAACATCATTTTTTGTACAAAATTGCTGCTGTTGTCACAAAGGATTTTTCGAACGTAATTCGGAGCTCGCGCCCTGCAGTTATACACACTGTCAGCATACAACAAAAAGAGTCCCATGGTAAAACGGTCATGGTAGAATGGAGATAAACCTACTGTGTTTGAAAATCAGAGACATGTTATACTGGATTGATAGCGAGTAAATTTTAAATTCAAACCAAACGCTTATATAAAAACATTTAAATTTCCGACTTATGTAGTGAATTGGTGTTTAACGCCGCTTTTAAGAGTATTTCGCTTATAGCACGACTGCTAGTATTATGACAGCGAGAATGCTTGCAACACCATGTGGCTATGCATTGCGTAGAAACCTTTGAGCATTGGCTGGAACTAGCAAACCATGGGTGGTACTATGCTGAGATTCAGTGTAGCATTGCACCCAAACCATACTGCTTGTAGAACAGTTCTCTACTGCAGACGAAGTGTCTGTGCCTCTGGCGGGATTAAAACCCCGGACTCCTTGAACCAAAGCTGAACTCGCTAACCACTGTGCTATCCCTACCCCAATAAAGCAATCAGATACCTGGTGGTGTTACTTTTTGGTGGAGAATGTTTGTGTTTGAAATAAATAAAGAAATATGGTGAGCATATATAGCCCTAAAATATAATCAATTTTAGATTACCATATTCCCTCGGTATAAGACCGGGAGGCCAGGCAAACAAACATCTTGAAAACATGGGGGTGGGCTTTTAGACAGGAGAGACCCTAACTCAGATGAAAATTCATACCGGAGACTGTCAGACAGTCAGAATAGGGTTTTTGTAGGTATTTTACACTTAACATAAAATAATATTATAGATTAACTGATTTATGTAATGTATGTCCATGGAACATCTGGAAAAATAGGGGGTTGGCTATAACCTGAGAAAACCAGTACAACCCCTGAAAAGTGGGGGTGGTCTAAGCCCTAAGGCTTGAGTGTGGTCTTATACTCGAGATAATACGGTACCAATATACAGCATCAATCAACAACAAACAGATAAGCAGACGTGACGTCTGTGAAGATGAAGTGCGGCAAGTCGTTGACAATCAAGACAAATCACTTCATATTCTGTTATTTTAAAGGGGCAGTAGCACGTTTTTTTGCTCAAATAAGTTGATGAAATGTATTTGAAAAATAATTTCACCAATAGTAAAACATCCTTCTCTCTTCGGAAAATAAAGTTGAAAATGAGTGTACATGCTTCGGTAAAGCCATGGGAATCGTTTTAGTAATACAAAATAATAATGTGTTCACAATAAAATGGCCGCAATGCAATTTTTGCTTTATACGCAACATAGTTTTTACCACTACAGATAATTGGTTTGTGTATTAAATAAGATGTTTTACCCTTTAAAGTTAATTTAAATGACATAAACTATCATTAAAAATGGGAAATTTGAAAAAATAAATTTTGCAAAAAACGTGCTACTGCCCCTTTAACTAGTGGGGTTGAGGACCAAATGAAAAAACTTTGATCCATTTATAAACGTTCCTCCCAACATAATTTTAGCATTGGGGTGTCAGACTGTCTGACTTTTTTTTTTACAGACAGACACTCGACCATGCCATAAGCCCATCTAGCCTTTCAGGTCTGATGAGCTAGACATTGAAAATGGATGCCATTGAACTGGGGGCATTTCCACCAAATCTGCTTGGTCATTTTGTAGATGAGCATTTTCATTTTTCTAGGATTTGGAAACACAATGAAGAAAAAACAGGTTATATGTTTTTTTCTAAGATTTAGATCAGAATCATTAAAGAACAATCAAAACAGTACAGTACCCAACCCAATGTTTGTCTCGACCTGAGTGACTCTTGAGTCGGACTCTGAGTCGGACTCTGAGTAACGTTACTGTACACTCGTAGTTTTCAAGCTTATAATTGATTCCAAATGATTTTACAATTTTGTTCTGAAAGTAACTATTAAGTATATCAGTTCATGACAGTTTAATTCTTATACAAATTAAACAGTATATAAATGTTTTCATACGTAAAATAAAGGTATAATTGCAAATCTTTTCCATGTTTACCCCAAATACGTGTCCATGAGCCTGCATGACTGTTCTGCACGAGTTACCGTTCTTTGAAGGAGTATAAGGGAGAAGTCATTTATCCACAACTATTTTTTTTGATGAGCGGATGAATCAAGCAGTGACTGAATGTCTTATTATGTATTTCATTCACAAATTTTAATATTTATTTTTTTATTAGTAAAAACTGTAATATCAAATATGATATCACTGTTTTATAAGCTTATGTTGTTCAAGCAGGTGCCCATTTGATGACCCCAAGGAAAGATAACCCTTCCTACTGTAGCTAAAAAGAAAAGAATGTCTGCTACTGTTGAGTTGAGTGTTATTCTTAGAGATGGAACAAAAACCTCATTTACTCAGCCGGCAGGGAGTGGCGATCCTTGTGTGGACATAAAAACGCTTCAAAAATCTCTTTCTTCATTGCAACAGGAAAGTAATGCCTTTCTAACAAAACTAGTGGAAGAAGAAAAAGCATCAGTTACAAATGGTAACCAAAATAATCAGAGTGTAAACAAGACTGGTAAGTGTACTGTTCTGAGTTCACATCTCTGTCCTCATGTGTGTTTTGCTGTATGACATGGATATCTGTATTTATAACCTAAGCTAATAAAATAAACTGAATTAAACTTGATCATGTTAATTATCCCCCGCCGCGCGTTTAGCGCGAAGTGGGGGATATAGTATTCGGCTGCGTCCGTCCGTACGAAATGGTATAACTCAAATACTATTCACTAGATTCTTTTCATATTTTGCATATGGGTTCATCATAGAAGACGACAGGCTGACTAGATTTTGGTGACCTTGACATTATTTTAAAGGTCACAGCGGAACTTTGAATTTTTCGACATGTTAATGTACATGTAAAGCTTGTCAGCGGGATATCTCAAGAACCGTTCACCGGAATTCCATCATATCTTACCTAATGCACCTTCTAGGAAAGACAAAGGGCGGATTAGATTTTGGTGACCTTTACATTTTTCTCAAGGTAACAGTGGAGCTTTGACTTTTTCGACATGTTTGACGGTCGATTTTGCTGATCTTGACATTATTTTTAAATTTTGAAGTATTAATTTGCGGCGGGGGATCATGTCACCTTAGTGACAACTACTTGTTTCAAATTTCATATAGTCTTCCTTAGATTATACTGTACTTATTATAGACTAAATCTAGGAAAGTTGTCGGCAGTCTTTTCAACAATCTATTGCCGGTAAGGGTTAGTTTGTCAAGGGTCAGGGTTCTGCATTAACATGATTACAGTTCATACTGATTAACATCTGCTAAAGTCCTGCCAGAAAAAAATGCCAATTAACAGTAATTAATAATTCCAAATGTTAATTTGAATCAAGTAGACTAATTGAAAATTTAATATATTTCTAATGATATTAACAATATTTTGCTATAGATGATGATGAAGATGAAGAAAGTGAGGATTCAGATGAAGAAGAGAAAGATAAAGAGCCGGCAAAAAAGAAGCAGAAGACATAAGATGTGCTTTATCTGATTTATACCTATGACAATATGTGAGAAGAAGTTTACTTCTGAGAATGGACACCCTCTGCAGGCTCTATAAGAGAAACATCTTTACAACTTCTGTCTTTTGATATACATTTGCTTTTTATACCTGTTGGTTTAAAATGAACATGAAAAGATCCCAGCAATCATTTTTTAAATGATAAATATATGTATTTTTCTTAAACTGATGAGCTTTGTTGTTTTTATTTTAAGTAGAAATTTATCCAGTCCAGTACCGTGTGATAATTGATGACACAAAAAGCATTTCAAGGTTTCAAGACAAATTTCCATTTACTCATTTTGGCCAAGCAGGGATCGACACTCGCACTAGTCCGCTGGCCCGAGGCTAGTGAAAATTCAGAAGGGCTAGTGAAATTTGTTTGTATCACTACAGATTAACATATGTCACTAGCCCGAAGAGCACTTCGGGCTAGTTAAGATTTCCAGCAAGCGTCTACCCCTGCCAAGGAGGTTGTACACAATATTTCAGCTTTCTAGAGCTTTTTGTACTGGAGAAGATGAAAATAGGTTTTCAGGTTAAGACCTCTTTGACCCATATTTGGGGTCACAGGGTCACCGATTCTAAAATTTAGAAACCCCATTGGCCAAGGAGTTGGCACATAAAATTTCAGTTCTCTGGAGTCATTGGTTCTGGGGAAAAAGTGAAAAGTTTATTTACTGATGGATGGACAGAAACTGGACGCCATGCCATAAGCCCATCAGGCCTTTGAGGCCTGATGAGGTAAAAATGAGAAAAAGTAATGTGAGAAAATCGTGCTACAACGTGTTTAAGAAGGTCTCTGTATGTTTTCATGTGTTAATTTTGGACATTTATGACCAGAGGTAACGAACTAAGTTCAAAGATTTTTGCAGATCTGATCATGGGACGACTTGATTGTGGCACTTTTACCACGCTGGTTTGCTAGCTTTCAGACAGTTTGTCCCTCAGCTTCTTCATATGTCAATTTTTAAGTTGGAGACATCTGCACCTTTCTCTCAATTTTAAAGGCGCTCAAACAAATATATGTCATGGTTCAGTTAAGCCATGTGAGTCCATTTCCCCTCGAGGGACCATTTTAATGTGTTCACATTAAAATGGCCACCGAAGGTAGTTCCAAGTTATCTGACTGATGTAGCGATACCTTAACACAACAATTTTAATTATGGCACCATGATGGAATGGTCATTCATCTTGCTGTCTGAAGTCTCAAATTCAATTCAGACCTACAAATCTATCTCTCACATGGAAGAGTTCCACACCACTATCACTTTGTACATGGCATCATTTTCTTACAGTACAGATAGGTACGGATAGGGCTTATCACAGGGGGATGGTATTTCTGAAAACAATACGTCCTGAATCAAAAACTACTTTATTTATATGTAGGTAGCTGTCAGAGGATAAAGTTTTTGATTTTGAACGTATTGTTTTCAGCAATACCGGCCCCTGTGGGGCTTATCGGATCGTGTAATGAGATGTTTTACACGCTAACGTAACAATATATTGTATACCATTATTTCGACCCTCAAATTTTCCAAATATTTTAACGAAATGTTCACCACTTACCTTTGTTTGTGCCCCATCTTTGTTGAAATTTTAGATTTTCATTTAAATGTTTAGAACCAATTTGAAAAAGAATGTTACACGCTTTGTAAATATTATTTACCAAAAACTTTTAATTATGTTTGAATATGGTAATTATATTCATATAATGCTCTAAAACTCCTTTTTTGTTTTCAGAAGACAACGATCGGCAAAGCCACGATTCTCAATTTATTGTTTCTGTGAAATTTGTATGGCATTTGGGTTTTAAATTGTGTACCATGAATAGAAACGATGATATTCTTGAGTTGCGTTGTTGTGTTCTTACAAGTGACAAAATGAATCAGCAAATTTGAAATGATAAGAATCGTAATTTAGCTTTTGTGTCTGCATGTCTCGCATCGCTGGCTGTCCACTTGTTTTCAAAGGAAGTACAATCTGATTGGTTGCTATATTAGTACCAACAAACCTTTAAGGCACAAGTGCATGCTTTTCGCATTCAAATAAGCTTTTTTAGGTCATATAGACTCACTTTAGTTTCCTTTCAGTGCAATAAAATACTTATCATTCTTTACAATTGACCTGCAGTAAAAAAGTTGAAGTTGAGGTCGAAGTCACTCAGGGATATCACAAATATTACGAGTCGCTTATGTGCAAAATGGGAAATATAGAGTGTAGAAAACGGCTGAACTAGGATTTCATTCAACTCTTGACAAAATAAAATTTGACAAAAATGTGCTACAGTGCCTTTAAGTGTTTGTGTTGAGTGTTATCAATTATTGTAAAAGATGGATGGTGTGAAACCATCAAGTTTGGTTGGAATTACAAGTTAAACTGCTTATTTATTATAAACTGCAAATTTGAATAATTTTATTTCTTTAGATTAAATAATACAGGATTTATTATTGTTATCGAGTCCACAGGGGCTTTTATTACAGGAATATTTTTGTTATTACATCAACAGGGGGTTGTATTACTTAGAAATATCGTAAGAAAGACTTGCCTGCAGATCCTACCCTATTATTGTATTGAAGGTAGGGTATATAGGCATATGTGTCTAACACTATTTCTAAGCAATACAAGCCCCTGTGATTAAATCTTTCATCCATATAAGACAAGTATTAGCATTTCTTGAATAATCCTGTCTATTAATTATCATTTCAAAATTTCCTCTTTGTTAGAATGTATAAATATGGAATCCAATTTGATAATACAAGTGTAGAAAACGCTTCAGAAGATGGTTCCTGTTATCAGTTGATTTTTTTCTCAAATATTTTTATTCAATCTCTCCACAGGTTACTCTAGTCATTTCTTCTCACATAACCTCTCTTACAAATGGGCCATATTTCTCTATGTTGTCTCTATATCCCCTTGCGGTGAAGGTTTTGCAATACTGATAGCATCCTTATTTCTATCCAATCAAACATCATTTTACATGTCGGATTGACTTCTTGTTAAGATGTGTGCACATCACACTGGTGACCCCGGGACCTCTTGTCAGTTATAGGAACAGATCAATTACTGTGTTTAGATAATATCAGTTCATTCTGATTACAACCAATCAAGATTTTCAATTTCTAGCTCAGAAAGTGCTCCATATGTAACAGAGGCTATGTGTAAAGAAAATGAGTTGAGTAACATGTAAAAAGAGTAGAGACCTGGATAGGCGAGGAGGGGCTAGTGGGCTAGCGGCGATGACTAGTTTCGTCCTGTGTTGGACTCATCAGATGTAGTTAGTTGAGTTGAGTAACAGTCGTGGCAGAGAATGTCTGATATGATAATAGTTTTTCATTTATTTCATTCATGAAAAGGGTCATGTCTTCATAATCATCTTTTTATTGATATTCTGTTACACATGATTTGATTCAAACTGGTTTTCCAACATACATGTAGATATAATCAAACTAGCCCTGAAGTGATGTTGAGCAAATTGTTTGTAACTTTAATCTCAAAATAGGAACTGCCATCAAGATCCCAAATCATTCCTACGATAAACAAAGCACCGGTACACGTAAATCCAGCTACATGTATCCGCATATAAAATAGCCACAACAATGAGGTTTTCAGGTACATAAACTGCACAACACAGAGATTCTGTATAGTAAATGTAAGTATAAACATTGTATTACACATATAAGGACACTTCAGTTTCAAAGATTGAATACAGAATCTAAGAGATTATTCAGTCTTATACATTTCGTTGTAAAGCATCAGTAGATCAGAAGATTACAACATGAAAGAAACTAATTATATAATGCTGCATGTCTAGCTAAATAAAACTACATATTTTGCTGTCTCGAACACATTTGCTGCATCATTGGGGACTCTCAAAGCCATTCATCTCCAGTGTGGTTTGAACAATCTCATAAAAGGAAGGTTTCAACTTCCCCCACATAACTCGTGCTAGTCTCCGTCACTGGCTAACAAACAATGAAATTCAGTTGCAGTGCAGAGAAATTAAAGAAATGCAGAAAGGCATATATAGCCAATGATGAGAGATTGGCACAAGTTATGTCCTGTGGAGGATGGCAAAGCTCATACATGGTAAAATGTCATTCTATAATACACTGTAAACATTGGTGTAACATGTAAAAGAAATTACCTCGACATCTGCAATAGCACCTTAATACCAAGGAAGTAAAACTGATGAACTCATAAAATCAAGAAGATTTTTTCAGAATAATTACCATAAAAATCTTTTTAAATAAATTGCATGTATGTTGGTGTAACTTTCATATTTGCCATTAATTGACTTCTCAATAAGGAGCAAGTTAAACTTTTGATCTCATGAAATACTGCATAAAATCAATGAGAAAACACTGTGCTTTGTTGCATGATTTAAAACACTTATTTTCACACTTTCAATATATAACATGTAACAGTAATATTGTGCGTCTTTCAGAAAGATTATTCTTAATACTGTTTTCAAATGCATAAAGAAAACTGTAGTCTCCAATTTGTAAAACTGTTATTCACTGAGAATTATAAGAAATATTTGAGTCTAAAGACACTGATTTAAAATATGTAATAGACAGCTGCCATTTTCAACAAGTTGTAAAATCATTCACACAGATTCAATTCTTTCACCGTTTAAGTATCGACACATTATTTATTGTTATTCTCAGCAAGCAGTTTGTGGTGACGCTTGATGATATAGTCAACAACATCCGGCTCTGATAGAGTGCTTATGTCACCAAGGTCGTCAAACTTGTTTGCTGCAATCTTCCTCAAAATGCGACGCATTATCTTCCCAGATCTTGTCCTTGGTAAACTTGGCGTCACCTGTGTTACAGAATATAGTTCATTTTACCTTGAGATCATTAGTTGATGAAATTGAATGTAACTTCCTCAGAAGAGTTTTAGAGGTTAGTTGAGATTAAACGTGAAGTTATTCCACGGAATCTTCTCATCAATAATGACAAGAGTTTATTGATGATCAATTTCTCATATATACGAAAACGACATTTCGGAATAGCTTCTAAACTGTTATCTACTTTAATCCTAACATATTTGAGTAAGGTAAGGTAAGTGATAGCCAAAAAAGAACAGGTGAGGTGAGGTGAGCTTTCAAGAGTATTTCACGTATATCGCAGCTGCTAGTATTAAGGCAGGGAGAAAGCCTGCAACGCCATGTGGCTATGCATTGCGGTGAAACCTGCGAGCATCGGCTGGAACTAGCGAACCATGGGTGGTACTGCACTGAAATTCAGTGTTGCATTGCACCCAAACCTTACTGCATGTAGAACAGTTCTCTACTGCAGACAAAGTTGCCGTGCCCAAGGCGGGATTTGAACCCCGGACCTCTTGATCCGAAGCCCAACGTGCTAACCACTGCGCTATCCTGCCCCTGATATATAACTTACTGATTCAGATAACATGACGTTTCAATATGCATTTGTGTATCATTATCAAGTAATGAAGGATACCTTTAGCATTTTCATAGAAGAATATGCATCGAAACATCATTCCTTCACAATAAAGAAGTTTTTATCCATAAATAATACCGGTAGTCCTTTATTGATATAACCCTGAAGTTGTCTCAAGTGACTACAGTACAGACCAGGATGGTATCTGGTACAGCGTAGGCAGCAATCTTCCTCCTCACTTCCCGCTGTAACTCTTCACAGATCTCCTTCTTGGTCATCTGCACCGTGTCCTTCAGTGTGATGTACGCATACACCCCTGTAATGTCGTATCAGTATTCCATCATTCTTTCTACATACATGGTAGAGAAATGGATGGAATTTGGAATTCTCAGAGACATTTTGTTGAAGCTGACATAAAATCTTGACATCCTGTATTAAAGACCAAAATGTTCTTGGGTTACGTTTTTCTTTCATTATCGATTGTTTTATTTAAAATTTAATTAAAACCCATATTTTGAATCAATGACATCACAGATACATAATGCATGCTTATTGAAACCATGTACATTTGTAAAACACTAGGAGAAAGGAGTATTTCTTCCATAGATGACAAGACAACATCTTTATTTAATTTCCCATTAAAAAAGTACAACTATTTTAGAAAGTATCAGCAATATCACACCTTCCCCCTTGATGTCATGAGGAAATCCTACTACAGCAGCCTCCGCGATATCTGGATGTTCAGTCTGAAAATAGGAGAGTATGAATTATACAATGGACTTTCTGGATAAGTTCTACTGTTTACAATAGCTGCCTGTCTGACTGCCAAATGCCAACTTCCCTATACAAGGCATAACTCCTGCCAGTCTCCATAATGGGCTGATTTAATTCTTGCCACATTTCCTTAAGGTTTCTGTGCTAGGTAATCAGAGCATTTTGGGTGCAGCACTCCACTATCTTAGCATGGAAAAGTGAAGGAATATTGCAAGGCTTAAATCAGCCAGATGGAGACTGGCAAGAGTAATGGCTTGCGTACGGAAATTTAAAATAGCGACATTTCATTAGCTGACAAAATACATGCTATAACTTACAATGAGTAACCTACCAGTATTGTTACGGGGCAAAAGCTTAGAGGATGATCAGAGAATTGAAGTAGCCTTGTGCTTACAAATACCCTGATGAAGCAGATTTTGAGATGAACATTTTCAGATTTTGAAACCACTATTTCACTAGATTGAAGCTCACTATAGCATCCTCTATCTCTGCGGTGCCGAGCCTGTGTCCGGTGACATTAAGCACATCGTCCATGCGACCAGTGATTTGGTAGTAACCCTTGGCTGTACGGTGAGCTCCGTCTCCAGAAAAATATACACCTGTGGAACAATGTATTCAGAACTCACTACCGGGTATGTCACTTCGAAATTTCAAACTTCAAACAAAGTCACAGACATAGTTACTAATATTATGCTGTCCCTATTTATATGACACTCAGTTTTAGAGAAGATAATGAAGTAGATATGTGTCACATTGGCAAGACTTGATGCCTATGGTACAGAAATATCTCACCAGGGTATGGTTTGAAGTAGGTCTCCAGATACCTTTGATGGTCTCCATAAATGGTCCGTGTCAGACCGGGCCAGGGTCTCTTGATACACAGAGCACCCCGGGTATCGTTTCCTTCCACCTCCTTACCCTGCAACAACAATCCATGTCTCAAGGTAAACTACCCTTCAGACATTGTATCAGTATCCTGAATTTGACAGAAACCTGTGGTCATACATTACCTTGAAGCGTGGCAAAGCATTATATATATCTGAAGAAAGCACTATTGAGGAGGTTTTATCTTTCAAATCACTGACTCTCAGCGAACACTGGATTGTAACCCAAAGCATGCCAATAGGTAAATTGTATTAAGGTCATTGTTCGATCCAAGCTGATGTTGAACATCTACTACTTTGAAACTGACGAATCTGGGGGAAGGGGTGTTTAGTGGGTCTAAACCATCTTCTTTTTCAACATATGAACTCCACCTTTCTAGGAAAATGATTACAAGAAATGTTAACAAATTCTGTAAACAGAAACATTCTTTATAAAATACATAAAAAGCAAAAGTTTATCATGTCTAGAAAGAAAGAAAAACCCTTTACCTTTTCATCAAAGAGAGCAGGTTCGATGCCAAAGAATGGCCTCATTGGCATAGCTGGGATGATCTCGGCCCCCGGTGCAGAGGGTCTCGGAGCCAGGCATATTCCTCCCGTCTCTGGTAGCATAGAGTGAATCATTTCAGATTTGATTAAATGTTCCTTCGCTTTTGACAATACACAACAAGAAAATAAGCCTGAAGAAAATCAGCAAGATAGTTGATGTGTGTGCCTTATGCCTACTGCCTATTATCAGATAGGGGACAAACGGTTCACAACTACATTAGTTGAACCACAATATTTTGCTTTCCGTTTGGTGCACCATGCGTCAAAGTGTATTGTCAGTTTGTTCTGCATACCATAATTTAAAAATAGAGCCACTGGCTCTGTAGCTCATCAGGTTTTATACATTAACTAATTCAAAATTTCAACTTCAAGGTGAGAGGTACAAGAGATAGGAAGCACTTTAAATGGAGGAGATGAAATAGGTCCTTACCCCTCTGACCTATCTCTGAGGCCAGATATGAAATCCCCTTCAAATAAAGACACACTTTAACATTTAATTCATTACCGTTGTTTAATTACCTCCCTTTGAAGAGTACATAGAAAATAGCTTTTGCGGTCATGACCTCTGTGACCCAAATTGAGGTCACAGGGTCACCAAATCTGCAAATTAGAATCCCCATTATCCAAGGAGTCTGCACACAACTTTTCAGCTCTCTAGACCTTTTGGAAGTGGAGAAGACGATGAAAATAGGTTTTTAAGGATGTGACCCCTGTGACCCCATTTGGGGTCAAGGGGTCATGAAATCTACAATTTAGAATCCCCATTAGCCCAGGACTCTGCACACAACTTTTCAGCTCTCTAGACCTTTTGGAACTGGAGAAGAAGATTAAAATAGGTTTTTAAGGATGTGACCCCTGTGACCCCATTTGGCGTCACGGGGTCACGCAATCTACAATTTAGAATCCCCATTAGCCAAGGAGTCTGCACACAACTTTTCAGCTCACTAGACCTTTTGGAAGTGGAGAAGAAAATGAAAATAGGTTTTTAAGGATGTGACCCCTGTGACCCCATTTGGGGTCATGGGGTCACGAAATCTACAATTTAGAATCCCCATTGGCCAAGGAGTCTGCACACAACTTTTCAGCTCTCTAGACCTTTTGAACTTGAGAAGAAGATGAAAATAGGTTTTTAAGGATGTGACCCCTGTGACCCCATTTGGGGTCATGGGGTCATACAATCTACAATTTAGAATCCTCATTGGCCAAGGAGTCTGCATACAACTTTTCAGCTCTCTAGACCTTTTGAAAGTGGAGAAGAAGATGAAAATAGGTTTTTAAGGATGTGACCCCTGTGACCCCATTTGGGGTCATGGGGTCATACAATCTACAATTTAGAATCCTCATTGGCCAAGGAGTCTGCACACAACTTTTCAGCTCTCTAGACCTTTTGGAACTGGAGAAGAAGATGAAAATAGGTTTTAAAGGATGTGACCCCTGTGACCCCATTTGGGGTCACGGGGTCACAAAATATACAATTTAGAATCCCCATTGGCCAAGGAGTCTGCACACAAAATTTCAGCTCCCTAGACCAAGTAGTTCTGGAGAAGAAGATGAAAATGCGAAAAGTTTACAGATGGATGGATGGACGGACGGACGGACGCCGGACACCATGCCATACCATAAGCCCATCGGGCCTTTCAGGCCAGATGAGCTAAAAATTAATTTCATAACCTATTATTCATTTCTCTTTTTTGTAAAGAAAAACTATGTTGTTGTGATTTGAGTTTGTTACATTCTTGGATCTGAACCGAAACTAAAAATGTACCGAACTGAGGAGTCTGTCCGCAATACATACTGAAGCTCAAATGTACTGGTTCAACCCTAGTATCAGTCCCTGATTATTAGAAATAAGATCTGTATGTGTTAAACATGACACCTACCTGTCTGCCACCAGGTGTCGACGATGTCACATCTCTTCTTTCCAACAACTGTATAGAACCACTCCCACGCCTCGTGATTCAGTGGTTCACCCACTGTTAACCATCAAACATCACAAATGTAAACATTACGTACAAGTTTACATGCAGTCCCGTGACAAATGCAAACATCATCTTCTTTAGGCCGAGAGTCAGATTTGCCTGATGTCCAGTCATCGAACAACATAATGAACTTTTTCCTATGCAAATGACACACCTCTGCCAAAAATGGTTATTCATTTGTACATCATATGTTAAGATGATTGATAAAAGATTACTGTGAAGTAAGTAAAGGGATCAATAACAAAACATAGACGACAACAAAGATGAACATACCACAGCCAAGTTTTTTGAGTGAGGAGAGATCATACTTCTGCACCCAGGAGTCCCCGGACTTGAGGAGGAGGCGGAGAGCGGTGGGGGCCAGGTAGATGTGGTTCAGCTTGAGTCGCTCCACAACCTCCCAGTACCGACCTGCAGACAGGAACACGTTACAGCACCATACAGGGGTGGATCCAATGCAGAGTTCAGGGGGTTCAACCCCTCCTTTTGAAAATATTTGCATGTCGATTTGATGGCACAAGGTGAACCCCCCTTTTCAATAATTGAACTCCCCCGCATACTGCTGAATTTAATTACGAGACTGTGTACATGTTTAACTTGTAACAGAAAGATCACAGTGGCCAAATAGGAAAGCTGTTTGTACAGTCAGAGCTGGCGGTTGGTGTCTTACCCTGAGGATGTTGGTTCAAATTTCTCAAAGGATTTGTCTCGAAAAATTTTATTACTATTTCTGATAGTGTCATTCCAAATAGAACACTATTGCATTTGTTCACTATCGAAACGGCATATATTTCTTACGTTTTAGTTACCTTTATTTACTAACAAAGCCAACGCAAGGACTTCACCTTGATCACCAACAGGTGGAGGAGGGGATTGTGTTCATGTAATCTTTATGTCAACAAAAAGGAAATACATCACCTGGGTCGGGGTACGTTGGGGTGCTCTCAAACAAAAGGGTGGTGGCCCCGTTAGAGAGAGGGCCGTACACGACGTAACTGTGTCCTGTGATCCACCCGATGTCCGCCATACATCCGAACACTTCGCCTTCCTGGTAGTCAAACGCATGCTGCAATGTAAAACATTTTGCTTTACTCGAGATCAAACATCAATCACTTTATTCAGAGCATCAATATTGTGCACTGACAATCTCAATATTCCCCTTATGTGACACAACAAATAACATAGATATGCTATCAGCATGAAACTGCAGGGGGTAGCCATATAATACCAATCATACTGAAAAAAGCAAATGGAACTGATGACATTTCCACAGGGAATTCATTGTTATAACTATGAATTCTCTTTTCTTTCAGTTTCAGTCTGCACATGCACAAGCTACGCTGACTGCAACTGACTCCAAGTGTCTAAAAATAATAATTCATTCTATACAGGGTAACAGGGAGCATGTTCACAAATAAAACCAGAAGAAACTGCAGATATAACCAAACTTGGGGCACCTTGAAAGTGACGTTAGTGTAGAGCAGATAGCCAGCTGTGGAGTGGAGAAGACCCTTGGGTTTACCGGTACTCCCCGACGTGTACAGCATGAAGATCGGGTCGTCACTGCTCATGTCCGAGATCTTGCACACTGCTGATTCGGCCTCCATAGTCTGTTGAAAAGAAATTATTAAATGGAGGAAAGCTGCAGGTCTCAGTTAAACACATATCTCTTTAGACAGTCATACCTGGACTAACATTTACCACCTTAACTATGTTATGAGCATACACTTAGTGTACAACTTCCCAATGCAAGGCATAACTCTTGCCAGTCTCCATTACTGGCTGATTTAGGCCTGCAGTATTTCCTTAAGAAATCTGTGTTTAGAAATCCAGGCCTGCTATGCATTTCTGGTGCAGCGATTCACAATCTTGACACAACAAAGCGAGGGAAATACCGCAAGGGTTAAATCAGCCAGTAATGTAGACTGGCAAGAGTTATGCCTTGCGTTTGGAAGTTGCTAAGTGTATTGAGTTGATGCCTTACAAATAGACTTATTATTATTTATTCTTAAAAGGTTATTGTTATGTTCAGGTTTTTACAAACACTCCATCTGCTTATCAAAGTAATATTCATAAGAGTGATCTAAGGGATTCAACAAACAAGGCTCTAAGTACTACAGAATAAGATCTACATTAGACTGTTGGTCTGTATTCAATGCGGAATAAGATCTTAAAATATTTTATTGCCATTTAACACACACAAAATCAGCAAGATGAACATAAGGAAACAAGAGAACACATGATGAACAAATCATGAATACAAGATGAACACATGATGGAGAAATCATAAACACAAGATGAACACAAGATGAACACAAGATGTACACAAGATGAACACAAGATGAACATAATATGTACACAAGAAGAACACAACATGTACACAAGATGAACACAATATGAACACAGGATGAGCACAAGAGACACAACTTCCAGTCTGATTAAAATCGACCTTGTTCCGAGGAATAAAATTTGCAAAATAATATATCTACCGAGATACGAACAGGGTCTGTAGATTCCTCGCCACAAGGTCTGAGAACATCCCGTAAAGGCGTGTGTTCCGAACCAGTTTAGCGCAGCCAAAGCCCAGTCAAATAGCTGACCAATCACATCATAGTATTTAAACGGTCGCTGTTTTGAAAGCATTCGGAACAGACAAAAGGATAGCTGTTTGGAGTTACCTGTCCCTAGCTTCTCGCACCGAAAGCATTTGTTGGGCATCTTTTGATTGGCTACCTGAATTGCGCTTGAACACGCGAGTCTACGGGCTGTAATCAGACGGTTTGGCGTGGAACCTACGACTGATATGAATTCGTATCCCGGTAGATGCACTATTTTGCAATTTTTATTCCACGGAAAACCGTCGATTTTAATCAGACTGCACAACTTCCTACCTTCCCGAGAGAAATGTCCTTCTTGCCCATGGGTACGTCAGCCCCTGTGCGCTGGTAGACAAAGACTTGTCTCACACTAGGACACTTCTCCACTGCCACGTCAACAATCTTCTTCAACTCAATCCTCTTCCCCCCTCGCAAACCCTGGTCCGCTGTGATCACTGTCTCTGCTTGAGCTGTTGGATTCAATGATTATAATTACAGTGCAGGTACAACATATGCAGTGGATTCAGACAGACAACTGTGACAACTGTAGGTAGTTAAACAAACCAGTGCACGTGGCTTAATATTTACTATCATTGCCAAATTTGAGGAGAAGGGAACACTCAAGTCATTTTACTAATCATTTCTCAACATGAAAAATATCAGAAACTGGCAAGGCTTGTATAAATGCAGAAACCAAGAGTATAAAGAGGATAATCAAGGTCTAACCGAATCTTCCATTTAACAAGATTTTTATTTAATAAGCGTTGATACTAAAATTTTGAATGAAAAAAATTGTTTTGAATCGATGGATAGTATTTTGTTTATTACTTCCCGACAATAATCAAGTGAAACTGCTAACAGTGTGCTGAAATTAAAATTTCTGTGAGTCAGGCACCATTGTGAAGGAGGTAGGAATATTTCTGTGATGTCATATAAGATGCGGTATTATACTAGTTTAATATTGCTGTATAAATATTAAGCCGCATTATTTCCCAAGGGCGAGTAAATCACTACAGTTTTAGGGGTTAACATTAACTATGTACCATCGTTGATCCTGCCAGCTAGAGCCTCAGCACTGAAGCCTGCGAACACGACGCTGTGTACGGCTCCTATACGAGTGCAGGCCAGCATGGTGGCTACTGCAGTGGGAGACTGAGGCATGTAGATGGCCACTCGGTCTCCACGCTTCACCCCGCTGTGTCGTAACATGTTCCCGATCTTACTGACCATGACATGCAGCTCACTGAAAGAACATTTATAGTCAATAAATTAAAGTTTGCTTTTCTCCAAGTTTGTGTAATATGCATTGTTTCCCCCAAATAGACTTAGACATTTGAATTTTTTCAAATATCAAGCTCACAGTCAGGAAATGCAGGAGTATATACTCCGAAACGTCGTGTATTTTCACCTTAAAGAAGTTGTTATCCAGAAAATCTTCCTGTTCTTATGTATACCACTTCTAAATGCCCTTCAAAGACCTCACAGTCAAGCTTGTGGACTGTTTTTCCCAAACAGACATTTTAATGTTTTTCAAATATCAAGCTGTAGTTAGCTCAGGACAATTTGTTTGGTATAAATATTGTTTTCTGCCATCTTTGTCTATCTCCAGGGGGAATAATAAGGAAAACCTAGTCTAACCCCTGGAAACAGAGGCAATTATCGCGGAATTTAGTTACTTCCCATTTCTTACTTGAACATACAACACTTTCTTCACAAGTCCATAAATGAGTGTCTGACACAACACATGTGACAAGTCACTGAAAATTTAATCATGTGACGTGAAAGTTTGTTACTCCACCAACCCATAAGTGACAGTCTCGTGTGTTCCCGGTTCATCCTTCTCCCAGATCAGTGCTGCCTGATTCCTCTTCGTCTCCAGGTGGCGGTCTACACAGTTACCTGGAACATAATTACATTTTTTTTAATCCTCCCAGAGCAATTTTCAGCTAAAAGAATTTACTCAACTTATATTCGTCCCATGTAACCTCTGTCTCAAGTTGAGAAATTTCTGTGTTTGAAATAGAGAATTCTGATTGGTTGTAATCATATATAGTTAGAAGTGACAGGAGTTCCTAGCTCTTGTGCAATGCTCACATATCATTTACAAGATCAGCTGAATATTTACAACGATGTTTGATTGAATAGAAATATTAGTATCAGTGTTACAATCTTCTACTGCTAGGGGATTGTTGAGAATTGTGAAACATGGCCCACTTGTAACAGAAGTTGTGTTGAAGGGAATGACAAGAGTAAATCATGAGAAGAAATGACTAGAGTGAGTTATGTGGGAAAAGAATGAGGTGTTTGATGTGATATCCTGAGGAATTGGTTCTAATTCTTGGATATCATTGGTATTCTCAAACAAATTTGCTCTGGTAATTCTCTACTCTTACCCTGGACGATTTTAGGTTAAGCCTGATAATTATACTAGCTTGCTTGGCATCCCCTCTCCCAGTAGCCAATAAGAATAGTCTTTATAACCGAGCTTGTCTGTGTGAAGCAGAAGTGATTTATGATAGAAGCCTTTTGATTGGTACACTCAACTACCAAATATAGACACTTGATTGGATTAAATACCAGGTCACGTACCGGTAGTTCATGAACACACCAGGCCAAGTCACAGATAAATCCTGGGTATGAGTGGAGATCTATCTGAACATAGAACCAGGAGATTACCAGGAATGATCCTTGGAGCGCATATTTGAATCCTGACAGGATATTATAAGTTACCATGTGTCCGCCAGTTTGATATGGAGATTTATCATGTGTCCGAGGTCAATATCAAACGAGAACGAATTTGGAGTACATTTTTATTAATGTACTCCACACTATGAAATGCGAAACGCTTCATTGTAAATATTTGGTTGATACAATGCTATCAAGGGAGATAACTCTTGAGGGCATATTGTTGCTAGGGGCGCACGTGACTCAGTTTAACATAGTAAAACATGATCGGTTTTGACCAATGGGTAACAGACATTGCTGTGCATGCGCAAGTCAAGATAATGCCACTTACATGAGGACCACAACTGATACTCTTTTAATACCTCTTAAATAATTATAAATAACAGTATTTATTTATTGCCAAAAAAGGATTTATAATTACATATTTTAAAAGAGAGCATGTTCTACCTAAAAAAAAGGTCATAAGCAGTTGATAAGGAAGTGCAAATACCAATGTAAATGAGTTCTAAATCACTCGATGTTTGACAGATTTCCCCAAAACACATTGTAAACACAGATAAGAAGAGGGGACAGGGTATAGCATAGACTGGACTTTGAACCTGCCCAAACATCAAAAGAACAGACACTTTAACTGTCCTTACAACTTAAAACCCTGCAAAGAGTGCAACATTCAGCTATCCTACACGGATCAGATCAGCTACAGAGCTAACTGAACCAAGTTGTGTGAGTGAGAGATTCAACATCATGAGTTAAGATACAAGTAATGTTGTGGATGAGGATGTGGACTAAATGGAGAATAGCATTCAGGTATGTAGAATGAAGTTGCAAACAGTTGGTACCAGTGATATACTAATAGTACTTTTGATTATTTGTTTTTACATGAACAACATTTGTGAAATGACATCGTTTAAACTATAAACTTTTTTGGACTATCTTTATTTATCTATTGTTTTATAATCTCAAAACAAAAGTCGCTTCACTTTCAATACAACTTGCTGACAGTGCTCTAACGTGTCACTCACATTTGCAGATAAATCCTGTTGTTTCTTCTACTGTCTTTGAATTAGAAATGTTCACATTTTCATATATGATTCATAAATATATTTGATTTTATTGTACTTGAATCAATAAAAGTTCTTTAATTTACAAGAGTAAACAATTCAAACAAAAACTAACTTTCATTCCTTTATGTTGATTAACAACTTTATTAAATATATTTCAAAATATGATCGTATATTATCAGATATTTGCTGAAGGATAAAAGCCGTAATGATTTGGTTATTAGCGTATATGTTTCACATTTTACAACATTGCAATTTGCATGATTTTATGTATGATTCACAAGAGCAATTTCTGAAAATATAAATTTGCTGAAGTAATAGATATTTGAGGTGATTAGGGTCTAAGAGCTAATATGTTATAAATTCATAATGATATCTGAAGTGAAATTAAATGCTACCTGTTGGTGGTATGCAAAGGAAAACATAAAATTAAACGATTGTTCTGCAAGTAAGGTAAGTAAATATCAAAAGTAAAAACTAGATCATCTTTAAAATATTGATCATGTATTAACATCAGTGTTTAAGATCAAATATTGTTGAAGATTATGCAGTGAAACTTAATACTGTAATATCTTGTCAAATTTTGAGCAGGATTATTGAGATTAAAAAATAATAAAGGAAAGAAGGTTAAATACTGATGTTTCTCTACATACCTACATGTCCAGTATTTAAATTAGGCACAGAGGATGAATTTTCTATTAGTTTGTCAATGTTATTCTACAGGAAGATGTTTTTCCACACATTTATAATCAAACTCCATATACATTTATATTTAAAAGTCTGTTAACTGCCTTTTCAAATGCATCATTATTAAATCAGAGTAAATAGACAAAAAACTGCTCATGAAAAGAAGCCCATTTTGTTAAAGACTTTAGTCTTATTCCATGTCTACATAATATTATGTATCCAATATATTTTGATTTTATATGTTACAAGTGTGTGTATAAGGCTGCATAAAAAAGTTAAATGTTTCTCGGGCAAATTTTTTTTCAAAATTGACGAGAGCCGGAGGACTTTCTATTTCTTTTTTGTTGGAAAAAATAATCACAGGGTGGAGCACATTTAATTTGTTCCATAAAAATATAGCCTGGAAGTTGTAGAAGAATACAAAACGAAAGCACATCCGTCTTTAAGACCCATATGTTCGGTGGACAAATGGATTTTGGGGTTTACCAAAAATGTGACAAACATGACAATAAAAAGCTGTCAAGCACACAAATAGAAGTGATTGGCAGACTCCAGAGAAACATTTCATTTTTTTAATTACCATAGCCTAATAGGTCCATGGCCTTCATGAATAAAGAAGTTATGAAGACTCGGCACACAGTATGCACAAAAATAAAATGGGACAGATCAAAGGATTAATGAGTTCAAATCAATTACTACTCCAAAAGAAGGGATATATGTAACTAAAAATAAGTGCATATTCAGCTGCAGGGGGAAAAAACATAAAAGGAGCAATTCACATCATACCAGCATCACAAGTATCAGGGAATGTTGTAGCCAAGAATGTGTACACATATACATCACATAGCAACTTTATAAGAAAAGTCTAGTAGAGACAGTTTAACTGTTGTAGACTTCTCGTCCATAAACTGGGACACCTCAGCCATATACTAGGGTATTAAACTTGTAACACTTTCCAAAGGGCATCGCGACCCAGATACACAGCTGATATAAAGCTATACAAAAGTACTTGCAGTAACCTTAGGTGAGCTTTGTAAACAAGGTCCCAAACTGTTGACTATCATACCATTTTAGCAAAGCTTGCATTTTTCATTTTAAAAGATTACCTTTTTAAGAAGAAGAAATAAAAAAAACTACTGATTTATATTATATACATTTATTACTCGCCCGTTGAAGATATCACAGTTTAATAAATCTACAATGTAATTACACATTATGTAATAACATCGCGTTCTGCCGATTGACGTGACGTCATAATGGCAAAATTATGACATCACAATGTCAGCGCTGCTGTCGCAATGGAGTGTGTCCCATTTATCGACGAGTTTGTGGAATTAAGTGGCATTTAAATCAGTGAGTAATAAATAAAATCCTAAACTCGTTTCCATTTAATAACATATTTATGTAACTCACTCATTTCATAAATGTTATTAAACGAACATTGTTTAGTATTCTGTATATATATATATATATATATATTTATATTTGACATACATTTATATATTGACTCTGAGCTCAGGAATTGCAGCCACAAGAATTTATAGATTATACATATATTTCGATAAGTAGCAATTGAAATCAATAATTATGTGTTTTTTCACCAAGAAAATGAAGACTTGTGATTTTGTACATTCTTTTGTTTAAACTTTTTAAAGAGACATTTTATAGGTAGAGATGAAGGAAAATCAAGTTCTATGAATATTCAACTTCTTTATTGCAATGAATGGAACATTTTGGTGTGAATACCAACACCACTTTAAATAATATTTCTTCATCAAAACCAGTACCTTAAGTCATCTTTGAAAATAACAAGCCTTTATCTAAATCACTGTATACATAAGTCATGGCTAATTCAAAGAGCTTTCAAATTATTGAGAGTTTAAACATAATTGTTTCTTTCATGGTGCTTGATATGTCCATCACAATGGTAGACTGGTGATCCCACAAAACATGTTAACAAATCTTTTCAGTGTCAATTAGTCCTGAATTTACAGCTGTTAATTTCATACAGTCACCAAGCTATGGGAGTCAAGACAATATTAGTACATGTAGTTGATTGAGAAGAATCTCACAATTAATTACCCTCACTTTATACCTTTTCAAAGTGACAATTTCTACTAGAATTCGATCAGCAGTCTTATATATGTCAGTTTACAGTCACTAACTCATGCATCCAAATTTATCACAGCACATACATTGTAATGTATATAAATATGCATGGAAGAGAGTCGGTTAAGGGGCAGCCATCAACAAAGTTATTTTGATTTTGATTTTAAGATTTAGACCTAATTAATAGTACATGACATCAGTTTTATTTCTTATGTAAAGGTGATTTGAAGTTTGTTTGTTAATTGTTAATTTGTTGTTTATGATATGGTTTTTTAAATGTTTAATGTAATACCTTCAAAGAAACTCTAACTCATTCAGTGAAACTAGCACCATATAACACAGGATATAACCCAAAACAGGCCCCTATGGTAATTAACCCTGTGAGAGCCGAGGGAGGTCTCTCTCAGTGTCTCACCCGATGCGTTGATCTTCCCTCCTAGAAACCACTGAATGTTTCCATCCTTCATGTTGCAGTCTTTCACTTGATGGAAGTCGCGAGCCCATGTCAGCCTGGATCGAGCAAGTTTGCCCCAAAACACGTCTGGATTTTCCAAACTAAAGCGATGCAGTTCTTCGTGGGACTTGATTGACGAAACTCCTTCAAACTCCGGGAATGGCGTTGACGTATATGCGGAACTGTCACGGTCGATGCTAACCAACACTTTTGAATTTGTTATGCATTTTTGTAAAATTTTGCCTTGTCTCCCCGAAATCTTTGTCTGCAGCCTTGCAGATGTGCAGAGAACTTCTCTCAGCGCGGCCATTCTGTCGATCTCCCATCCACCATGTAAACACTCTCCACCACAAGCCTCGGCTATTTAAAGCAGTTTACCGTATTTTACGTAAAAATATACTGTTATGTGTTCCTCAGGGTTCGTTTAATGTGGCGCAAGCGTGACGAGTTATAATGGCGTGTACTTGCTGACAGTATTGTTTTGGGACTTTACAACATGTTTACAAATATGTAGACGAGTAGTATTAATCGACTATTTAAAACTCGATTTTGAAACTAAAAACCCATCATAACACAATACACGCCAAAACGACTAGGTTTACCACATGGATTTTTTCGTAAATGTTCGTTTGCTCTGAGAAAATATAATATCCATATAATATCAACACGTTTCTCCATACTGGACTAATTATATCGCTACTGTAGCAGTGTTTGGTGACCGATGGCTTTTTGACATTGGTCAGAAGGAAACAGAATCGATACATCATCAGTGTTGTGTTGTTATAGCTGTTGCTATGAAACATAATGGAAGACGTTGAGAGCAGAGACAAACACGAATGTATGAAGCATTTGACAACGTTAGGACTGAAGTATCTCTACAGTTTATCGAGAGACGTATCATATATATACTATATGTTGACCATACTTATGGCAATGTCATATATAAGAGAATTGATAGTAGACATGTGTTGTATTTACAAAAACGTACTTCACCCTATATCTCATTTCAATCTCATTAAAATCAGATCGGAAGTAACGCTGAGTACTAGTCCATACTTGATCTGAGTATTGGTCCATACTTGGTCTGAGTACTGGTCTATACTTGATCTGAGTACTTGTCCATACTTGATCTGAGTACTGGTCCATACTTGACCTGAGTACTGATCCACAAGATGTGAGTACTGGTCCATGCTTGATCTGAGTACTGGTCCATGCTTGATCTGAGTACTGTTCCATACTTGATCTGAGTACTGCTCCATAGGGTTATGTCGTGTGACATTGTCTGTGACCTTTCACCTTCCTTAAATTCAATCAATTATAACTCTGCTTAGATATTGAATCTAGGCTCGTCGCTAGTTCGCCGGAGTGAAAGGTCATGCGACATGACCGCTGCGGAACAGAACTCAAATCAAGAAATTGCATCGACTAGAGAATACAAATTATCTTGTCAAATTAACTTCGACTGTGGATCTTTAACGTAGTGCTCAAAAGTTTTTCACTTTCATCAAATGTAATTTTGCAGGAAGAAAGCCTAAAAAACCGTTTGGACTAAGCGTTGCAAGGAAACCTGCGAGCATGAGATGGAACCACGTGTGAATTACAATGCAATCAATTCTGCAAGAGTTGTTTAGCAGATAATAAGTCGTCAAACAACAAGATAACATTTGAACCTCGTATCTCTGAACCCAAAAGTGTTTCTGAAGAGTTTCTATTCATCAGATTATTAGCTATATTCAATGACAAACTGTTAACGTTTACCACTGTTGTTTATGCTGCTACAGATAACTCGATATTTATATTACTTCCGTCTATCCAATCTAAATAAATTAAGATAAAAGGTATATTAGGTTATGCTGTATATCCATGATATAGGACAGTCGATCTAAATTTATTAGCTCATCGGGCCTGAAAGGCTCATGTCATTGCATGGTGTCTGGCGTCCGTCCATCCATCCGTCTGTCCGTCCGTCCGTAAACTTTTCGCTTTTTCGACTTCTTCTCCAGAACCAATGACTCCACAGAGCTGAAATTTTATGTGCAGACTCCTTGGCCAATGGGGAATCTAAATTGTAGATTTCGTGACCCCATGACCCCAAATGGGGTCACAGGGGTCACATCCTTAAAAACCTATTTTCATCTCCTTCTCCAGTTCCAAAAGGTCTAGAGAGATGAAAAGATGTGTGTAGACTCCTTGGCCAATGAGGATTCTAAATTGTAGATTGTGTGACCCCGTGACCCCAAATGAGGTCACAGGGGTCACATCCTTAAAAACCTATTTTCATCTTCTTCTTCAGTTCCAAAAGGTCTAGAGAGCTGAAAAGTTGTGTGCAGACTCCTTCGCCAATGGGGATTGGGGTCACGGGTCACGACCCAAAAACCTATTTTTATCTTTATCTCAAGTATGTAAAGCTCTAGAAACGTGAAATGTTGTGTAGTCGAGACTCTTTGGTCAAAGAAGATTCTTAATTGTAGGATTGGTGACCCTGTTACTCCAAATGTGGATCACAGGGGTCATGATTTAAAAACCTATTTTTTGCTTGTTAACAATATATTACTTGAGATAACTTAGATATTCAATCTTACATAATAAATCAATCAAATCCTGATGAGCTACAGTGCCCATGGCTCTATTTTTTAGATTGCCGTCTTTTGTGCATCTCTGGAAATATATCGCGTAAAAAGCTTTTTTTTTAAAGGAATATTGCCCCTTTTCTTCATACAATGTTTAATATTTATTAGTCTGGCATTGTGTTACGGTTTGCTTTTGAGAGACCATGTAATAAATAACCATGTTTATTTCAAATTGTACGGTAATAAGCCTTGAAAGAACTATAAAGACAAGCTAGGTCATTTTGCGGCTAACTCTACACAATGGTATCAACTCGCAGGGTCACATGAATGAACTCACTTCAGCTGATTGTACGATTTATAAAAACGGGAGGTTGTACGCAATTTTTCTATTGAATTAGTTGAGTAAAAACAGAGACCATTTACAGTAATTGTTAATATATCAAGGCCTTCATATGATAGCACCTTAATTAAAAGGGGATATTACAAATAAAGGTAAACGTGATCGAGGTTTTCATGGGTATATTATACACTCATATTATTGCACCCAAATGTGAACTTTAAAATAACCAATGAAATAAAGTGTATATATTTATATTTAAGCCAGGAACTCTCAATATGTAGAGTCCCTGCATTTATACGAACTATTAAATAATACCAATGCCTTTATTCGGAACAGCTACGTTGTTTCTTATCGCTAGTTCAATTGTGTTCGCTATTTCCAGTCGATGTTCGCAGATTTCACTGCAAAGCATAGCCAAATGGCGTTGCTGGCTTTCTCCCTGCCGTAATACTAGCAGCCGCGATATAAGTGAAATACTCTTGAAAGCGGCGTTAAACCCCAACTCACCTCAACTCAATTGTGTAATGATAAGAATTTAAAAGGTAGATAGGTACGTGATCATGTACCCTAGTTATTCAGTCATAAACAGGGGACCACGCTCCCTACGTCATACCCAGTGTCAACTTTTTAGATACATTTCTAAATGGTTTGATATGCATGCATGTAACGGTGCAGTCCATCTGGCACATGTAAATAAAACGATCCGACATCGATGAAACTGCGAAGTATCCACCGATCTATATAGAAACGAGCTTTTGAACTATGTCTTCTCATATCAAATATATCAACAAGGAAGTCTCGGATATGTTATCAACACGTGCTGATATATAATTAATTGATATCAGAAGACACGAGGGTGAGATTCTTTATATATCAACTTTATATAAAAAAACGTTCGTACCGTTGAGGTTTATATGAAAAATAAAATTACATAAACGTTTTTTAAAATAAAATAGCGTTTGTATCGTTGAGGTGTATCATGATTATGTAAAGAATAACATTATATGACAAATTTCCGTTATACTGTCGAGGTTCATATGACTGACTAATAACATATATATATATATATATATATATATATATATATATAAAAATAGGGCTCGTAGTCGACGTTTTATGAAATCTCTGTATGTATTTATATCTCCTGAAGTGACAATGAAGCAGTTTCATGTAAATGTATATAAGTAATTGACGAATTACGTCCTGAAACTGACAGAGAGCTTACTGTCTGCGAGGAAGATAAACCCCAGACACATGCTTAGGGACTGGGTTAATGAGATGGAGGAAACAATTAAAACAAAACCAAGAGCGTGTTCCTGTGATGCACTACATGTACGATAGTGTTTGATCGGACTTCATATTGGTTTCAGGGTCGACATACTGATTGTATCGTTTAGTCTAACACTTTGACTCTGAATTAAACAAATTAAATATTAGATATATAAGAAGCCTTTTCTTTTACACAATGGTATCAACTCGCAGGGTCACATGAATGAACTCACTTCAGCTGATTGTACGATTTATAAAAACGGGAGGTTGTACGCAATTTTTCTATTGAATTAGTTGAGTAAAAACAGAGACCATTTACAGTAATTGTTAATATATCAAGGCCTTCATATGATAGCATCTTAATTTAAAAGGGGATATTACAAATAAAGGTAAACGTGATCGAGGTTTTCATGGGTATATTATACACTCATATTATTGCACCCAAATGTGAACTTTAAAATAACCAATGAAATAAAGTGTATATATTTATATTTAAGCCAGGAACTCTCAATATGTAGAGTCCCTGCATTTATACGAACTATTAAATAATACCAATGCCTTTTTTCGGAACAGCTACGTTGTTTCTTATCGCTAGTTCAATTGTGTTCGCTAGTTCCAGTCGATGTTCGCAGATTTCACTGCAAAGCATAGCCAAATGGCGTTGCTGGCTTTCTCCCTGCCGTAATACTAGCAGCCGCGATATAAGTGAAATACTCTTGAAAGCGGCGTTAAACCCCAACTCACCTCAACTCAATTGTGTAATGATAAGAATTTAAAAGGTAGATAGGTACGTGATCATGTACCCTAGTTATTCAGTCATAAACAGGGGACCACGCTCCCTACGTCATACCCAGTGTCAACTTTTTAGATACATTTCTAAATGGTTTGATATGCATGCATGTAACGGTGCAGTCCATCTGGCACATGTAAATAAAACGATCCGCCATCGATGAAACTGCGAAGTATCCACCGATATATATAGAAACGAGCTTTTGAACTATGTCTTCTCATATCAAATATATCAACAAGGAAGTCTCGGATATGTTATCAACACGTGCTGATATATAATTAATTGATATCAGAAGACACGAGGGTGAGATTCTTTATATATCAACTTTATATAAAAAAAACGTTCGTACCGTTGAGGTTTATATGAAAAATAAAATTACATAAACGTTTTTTAAAATAAAATAGCGTTTGTATCGTTGAGGTGTATCATGATTATGTAAAGAATAACATTATATGACAAATTTCCGTTATACTGTCGAGGTTCATATGACTGACTAATAACATATATATATATATATATATATATATATATATATATATATATATATATATATATATATATATATATATATATATATAATAGGACTCGTAGTCGACGTTTTATGAAATCTCTGTATGTATTTATATCTCCTGAAGTGACAATGAAGCAGTTTCATGTAAATGTATATAAGTAATTGACGAATTACGTCCTGAAACTGACAGAGAGCTTACTGTCTGCGAGGAAGATAAACCCCAGACACATGCTTAGGGACTGGGTTAATGAGATGGAGGAAACAATTAAAACAAAACCAAGAGCGTGTTCCTGTGATGCACTACATGTACGATAGTGTTTGATCGGACTTCATATTGGTTTCAGGGTCGACATACTGATTGTATCGTTTAGTCTAACACTTTGACTCTGAATTAAACAAATTAAATATTAGATATATAAGAAGCCTTTTCTTTTACACAATGGTATCAACTCGCAGGGTCACATGAATGAACTCACTTCAGCTGATTGTACGATTTATAAAAACGGGAGGTTGTACGCAATTTTTCTATTGAATTAGTTGAGTAAAAACAGAGACCATTTACAGTAATTGTTAATATATCAAGGCCTTCATATGATAGCACCTTAATTTAAAAGGGGATATTACAAATAAAGGTAAACGTGATCGAGGTTTTCATGGGTATATTATACACTCATATTATTGCACCCAAATGTGAACTTTAAAATAACCAATGAAATAAAGTGTATATATTTATATTTAAGCCAGGAACTCTCAATATGTAGAGTCCCTGCATTTATACGAACTATTAAATAATACCAATGCCTTTATTCGGAACAGCTACGTTGTTTCTTATCGCTAGTTCAATTGTGTTCGCTAGTTCCAGTCGATGTTCGCAGATTTCACTGCAAAGCATAGCCAAATGGCGTTGCTGGCTTTCTCCCTGCCGTAATACTAGCAGCCGCGATATAAGTGAAATACTCTTGAAAGCGGCGTTAAACCCCAACTCACCTCAACTCAATTGTGTAATGATAAGAATTTAAAAGGTAGATAGGTACGTGATCATGTACCCTAGTTATTCAGTCATAAACAGGGGACCACGCTCCCTACGTCATACCCAGTGTCAACTTTTTAGATACATTTCTAAATGGTTTGATATGCATGCATGTAACGGTGCAGTCCATCTGGCACATGTAAATAAAACGATCCGACATCGATGAAACTGCGAAGTATCCACCGATCTATATAGAAACGAGCTTTTGAACTATGTCTTCTCATATCAAATATATCAACAAGGAAGTCTCGGATATGTTATCAACACGTGCTGATATATAATTAATTGATATCAGAAGACACGAGGGTGAGATTCTTTATATATCAACTTTATATAAAAAAAACGTTCGTACCGTTGAGGTTTATATGAAAAATAAAATTACATAAACGTTTTTTAAAATAAAATAGCGTTTGTATCGTTGAGGTGTATCATGATTATGTAAAGAATAACATTATATGACAAATTTCCGTTATACTGTCGAGGTTCATATGACTGACTAATAACACATATATATATATATATATATATATATATATATATATATATATATATATATATATATATATAAAAATAGGGCTCGTAGTCGACGTTTTATGAAATCTCTGTATGTATTTATATCTCCTGAAGTGACAATGAAGCAGTTTCATGTAAATGTATATAAGTAATTGACGAATTACGTCCTGAAACTGACAGAGAGCTTACTGTCTGCGAGGAAGATAAACCCCAGACACATGCTTAGGGACTGGGTTAATGAGATGGAGGAAACAATTAAAACAAAACCAAGAGCGTGTTCCTGTGATGCACTACATGTACGATAGTGTTTGATCGGACTTCATATTGGTTTCAGGGTCGACATACTGATTGTATCGTTTAGTCTAACACTTTGACTCTGAATTAAACAAATTAAATATTAGATATATAAGAAGCCTTTTCTTTTACACAATGGTATCAACTCGCAGGGTCACATGAATGAACTCACTTCAGCTGATTGTACGATTTATGAAAACGGGAGGTTGTACGCAATTTTTCTATTGAATTAGTTGAGTAA
Source organism: Gibbula magus (assembly GCA_936450465.1). NCBI lineage: Eukaryota > Metazoa > Mollusca > Gastropoda > Trochida > Trochidae > Gibbula > Gibbula magus. Next base: position 41,201,398 of record OW388291.1, read on the forward strand.
AAACAGAGACCATTTACAGTAATTGTTAATATATCAAGGCCTTCATATGATAGCACCTTAATTTAAAAGGGGATATTACAAATAAAGGTAAACGTGATCGAGGTTTTCATGGGTATATTATACACTCATATTATTGCACCCAAATGTGAACTTTAAAATAACCAATGAAATAAAGTGTATATATTTATATTTAAGCCAGGAACTCTCAATATGTAGAGTCCCTGCATTTATACGAACTATTAAATAATACCAATGCCTTTATTCGGAACAGCTACGTTGTTTCTTATCGCTAGTTCAATTGTGTTCGCTAGTTCCAGTCGATGTTCGCAGATTTCACTGCAAAGCATAGCCAAATGGCGTTGCTGGCTTTCTCCCTGCCGTAATACTAGCAGCCGCGATATAAGTGAAATACTCTTGAAAGCGGCGTTAAACCCCAACTCACCTCAACTCAATTGTGTAATGATAAGAATTTAAAAGGTAGATAGGTACGTGATCATGTACCCTAGTTATTCAGTCATAAACAGGGGACCACGCTCCCTACGTCATACCCAGTGTCAACTTTTTAGATACATTTCTAAATGGTTTGATATGCATGCATGTAACGGTGCAGTCCATCTGGCACATGTAAATAAAACGATCCGACATCGATGAAACTGCGAAGTATCCACCGATCTATATAGAAACGAGCTTTTGAACTATGTCTTCTCATATCAAATATATCAACAAGGAAGTCTCGGATATGTTATCAACACGTGCTGATATATAATTAATTGATATCAGAAGACACGAGGGTGAGATTCTTTATATATCAACTTTATATAAAAAAAACGTTCGTACCGTTGAGGTTTATATGAAAAATAAAATTACATAAACGTTTTTTAAAATAAAATAGCGTTTGTATCGTTGAGGTGTATCATGATTATGTAAAGAATAACATTATATGACAAATTTCCGTTATACTGTCGAGGTTCATATGACTGACTAATAACATATATATATATATATATATATATATATATATATATATATATATATATATATAAATAGGGCTCGTAGTCGACGTTTTATGAAATCTCTGTATGTATTTATATCTCCTGAAGTGACAATGAAGCAGTTTCATGTAAATGTATATAAGTAATTGACGAATTACGTCCTGAAACTGACAGAGAGCTTACTGTCTGCGAGGAAGATAAACCCCAGACACATGCTTAGGGACTGGGTTAATGAGATGGAGGAAACAATTAAAACAAAACCAAGAGCGTGTTCCTGTGATGCACTACATGTACGATAGTGTTTGATCGGACTTCATATTGGTTTCAGGGTCGACATACTGATTGTATCGTTTAGTCTAACACTTTGACTCTGAATTAAACAAATTAAATATTAGATATATAAGAAGCCTTTTCTTTTACACAATGGTATCAACTCGCAGGGTCACATGAATGAACTCACTTCAGCTGATTGTACGATTTATAAAAACGGGAGGTTGTACGCAATTTTTCTATTGAATTAGTTGAGTAAAAACAGAGACCATTTACAGTAATTGTTAATATATCAAGGCCTTCATATGATAGCACCTTAATTTAAAAGGGGATATTACAAATAAAGGTAAACGTGATCGAGGTTTTCATGGGTATATTATACACTCATATTATTGCACCCAAATGTGAACTTTAAAATAACCAATGAAATAAAGTGTATATATTTATATTTAAGCCAGGAACTCTCAATATGTAGAGTCCCTGCATTTATACGAACTATTAAATAATACCAATGCCTTTATTCGGAACAGCTACGTTGTTTCTTATCGCTAGTTCAATTGTGTTCGCTAGTTCCAGTCGATGTTCGCAGATTTCACTGCAAAGCATAGCCAAATGGCGTTGCTGGCTTTCTCCCTGCCGTAATACTAGCAGCCGCGATATAAGTGAAATACTCTTGAAAGCGGCGTTAAACCCCAACTCACCTCAACTCAATTGTGTAATGATAAGAATTTAAAAGGTAGATAGGTACGTGATCATGTACCCTAGTTATTCAGTCATAAACAGGGGACCACGCTCCCTACGTCATACCCAGTGTCAACTTTTAGATACATTTCTAAATGGTTTGATATGCATGCATGTAACGGTGCAGTCCATCTGGCACATGTAAATAAAACGATCCGACATCGATGAAACTGCGAAGTATCCACCGATCTATATAGAAACGAGCTTTTGAACTATGTCTTCTCATATCAAATATATCAACAAGGAAGTCTCGGATATGTTATCAACACGTGCTGATATATAATTAATTGATATCAGAAGACACGAGGGTGAGATTCTTTATATATCAACTTTATATAAAAAAAAACGTTCGTACCGTTGAGGTTTATATGAAAAATAAAATTACATAAACGTTTTTTAAAATAAAATAGCGTTTGTATCGTTGAGGTGTATCATGATTATGTAAAGAATAACATTATATGACAAATTTCCGTTATACTGTCGAGGTTCATATGACTGACTAATAACATATATATATATATATATATATATATATATATATATATATATATATATATATATATATATATATATAAAAATAGGGCTCGTAGTCGACGTTTTATGGAATCTCTGTATGTATTTATATCTCCTGAAGTGACAATGAAGCAGTTTCATGTAAATGTATATAAGTAATTGACGAATTACGTCCTGAAACTGACAGAGAGCTTACTGTCTGCGAGGAAGATAAACCCCAGACACATGCTTAGGGACTGGGTTAATGAGATGGAGGAAACAATTAAAACAAAACCAAGAGCGTGTTCCTGTGATGCACTACATGTACGATAGTGTTTGATCGGACTTCATATTGGTTTCAGGGTCGACATACTGATTGTATCGTTTAGTCTAACACTTTGACTCTGAATTAAACAAATTAAATATTAGATATATAAGAAGCCTTTTCTTTTACACAATGGTATCAACTCGCAGGGTCACATGAATGAACTCACTTCAGCTGATTGTACGATTTATAAAAACGGGAGGTTGTACGCAATTTTTCTATTGAATTAGTTGAGTAAAAACAGAGACCATTTACAGTAATTGTTAATATATCAAGGCCTTCATATGATAGCACCTTAATTTAAAAGGGGATATTACAAATAAAGGTAAACGTGATCGAGGTTTTCATGGGTAGATTATACACTCATATTATTGCACCCAAATGTGAACTTTAAAATAACCAATGAAATAAAGTGTATATATTTATATTTAAGCCAGGAACTCTCAATATGTAGAGTCCCTGCATTTATACGAACTATTAAATAATACCAATGCCTTTATTCGGAACAGCTACGTTGTTTCTTATCGCTAGTTCAATTGTGTTCGCTAGTTCCAGTCGATGTTCGCAGATTTCACTGCAAAGCATAGCCAAATGGCGTTGCTGGCTTTCTCCCTGCCGTAATACTAGCAGCCGCGATATAAGTGAAATACTCTTGAAAGCGGCGTTAAACCCCAACTCACCTCAACTCAATTGTGTAATGATAAGAATTTAAAAGGTAGATAGGTACGTGATCATGTACCCTAGTTATTCAGTCATAAACAGGGGACCACGCTCCCTACGTCATACCCAGTGTCAACTTTTTAGATACATTTCTAAATGGTTTGATATGCATGCATGTAACGGTGCAGTCCATCTGGCACATGTAAATAAAACGATCCGACATCGATGAAACTGCGAAGTATCCACCGATCTATATAGAAACGAGCTTTTGAACTATGTCTTCTCATATCAAATATATCAACAAGGAAGTCTCGGATATGTTATCAACACGTGCTGATATATAATTAATTGATATCAGAAGACACGAGGGTGAGATTCTTTATATATCAACTTTATATAAAAAAAACGTTCGTACCGTTGAGGTTTATATGAAAAATAAAATTACATAAACGTTTTTTAAAATAAAATAGCGTTTGTATCGTTGAGGTGTATCATGATTATGTAAAGAATAACATTATATGACAAATTTCCGTTATACTGTCGAGGTTCATATGACTGACTAATAACATATATATATATATATATATATATATATATATATATATATATATATATATATATATATATATATATAAAAATAGGGCTCGTAGTCGACGTTTTATGGAATCTCTGTATGTATTTATATCTCCTGAAGTGACAATGAAGCAGTTTCATGTAAATGTATATAAGTAATTGACGAATTACGTCCTGAAACTGACAGAGAGCTTACTGTCTGCGAGGAAGATAAACCCCAGACACATGCTTAGGGACTGGGTTAATGAGATGGAGGAAACAATTAAAACAAAACCAAGAGCGTGTTCCTGTGATGCACTACATGTACGATAGTGTTTGATCGGACTTCATATTGGTTTCAGGGTCGACATACTGATTGTATCGTTTAGTCTAACACTTTGACTCTGAATTAAACAAATTAAATATTAGATATATAAGAAGCCTTTTCTTTTACACAATGGTATCAACTCGCAGGGTCACATGAATGAACTCACTTCAGCTGATTGTACGATTTATAAAAACGGGAGGTTGTACGCAATTTTTCTATTGAATTAGTTGAGTAAAAACAGAGACCATTTACAGTAATTGTTAATATATCAAGGCCTTCATATGATAGCACCTTAATTTAAAAGGGGATATTACAAATAAAGGTAAACGTGATCGAGGTTTTCATGGGTATATTATACACTCATATTATTGCACCCAAATGTGAACTTTAAAATAACCAATGAAATAAAGTGTATATATTTATATTTAAGCCAGGAACTCTCAATATGTAGAGTCCCTGCATTTATACGAACTATTAAATAATACCAATGCCTTTATTCGGAACAGCTACGTTGTTTCTTATCGCTAGTTCAATTGTGTTCGCTAGTTCCAGTCGATGTTCGCAGATTTCACTGCAAAGCATAGCCAAATGGCGTTGCTGGCTTTCTCCCTGCCGTAATACTAGCAGCCGCGATATAAGTGAAATACTCTTGAAAGCGGCGTTAAACCCCAACTCACCTCAACTCAATTGTGTAATGATAAGAATTTAAAAGGTAGATAGGTACGTGATCATGTACCCTAGTTATTCAGTCATAAACAGGGGACCACGCTCCCTACGTCATACCCAGTGTCAACTTTTTAGATACATTTCTAAATGGTTTGATATGCATGCATGTAACGGTGCAGTCCATCTGGCACATGTAAATAAAACGATCCGACATCGATGAAACTGCGAAGTATCCACCGATCTATATAGAAACGAGCTTTTGAACTATGTCTTCTCATATCAAATATATCAACAAGGAAGTCTCGGATATGTTATCAACACGTGCTGATATATAATTAATTGATATCAGAAGACACGAGGGTGAGATTCTTTATATATCAACTTTATATAAAAAAACCGTTCGTACCGTTGAGGTTTATATGAAAAATAAAATTACATAAACGTTTTTTAAAATAAAATAGCGTTTGTATCGTTGAGGTGTATCATGATTATGTAAAGAATAACATTATATGACAAATTTCCGTTATACTGTCGAGGTTCATATGACTGACTAATAACATATATATATATATATATATATATATATATATATATATATATATATATATATATATATATAAATAGGACTCGTAGTCGACGTTTTATGAAATCTCTGTATGTATTTATATCTCCTGAAGTGACAATGAAGCAGTTTCATGTAAATGTATATAAGTAATTGACGAATTACGTCCTGAAACTGACAGAGAGCTTACTGTCTGCGAGGAAGATAAACCCCAGACACATGCTTAGGGACTGGGTTAATGAGATGGAGGAAACAATTAAAACAAAACCAAGAGCGTGTTCCTGTGATGCACTACATGTACGATAGTGTTTGATCGGACTTCATATTGGTTTCAGGGTCGACATACTGATTGTATCGTTTAGTCTAACACTTTGACTCTGAATTAAACAAATTAAATATTAGATATATAAGAAGCCTTTTCTTTTACACAATGGTATCAACTCGCAGGGTCACATGAATGAACTCACTTCAGCTGATTGTACGATTTATAAAAACGGGAGGTTGTACGCAATTTTTCTATTGAATTAGTTGAGTAAAAACAGAGACCATTTACAGTAATTGTTAATATATCAAGGCCTTCATATGATAGCACCTTAATTTAAAAGGGGATATTACAAATAAAGGTAAACGTGATCGAGGTTTTCATGGGTATATTATACACTCATATTATTGCACCCAAATGTGAACTTTAAAATAACCAATGAAATAAAGTGTATATATTTTTATTTAAGCCAGGAACTCTCAATATGTAGAGTCCCTGCATTTATACGAACTATTAAATAATACCAATGCCTTTATTCGGAACAGCTACGTTGTTTCTTATCGCTAGTTCAATTGTGTTCGCTAGTTCCAGTCGATGTTCGCAGATATCACCGCAAAGCATAGCCAAATGGCGTTGCTGGCTTTCTCCCTGCCGTAATACTAGCAGCCGCGATATAAGTGAAATACTCTTGAAAGCGGCGTTAAACCCCAACTCACCTGAACTCAATTGTGTAATGATAAGAATTTAAAAGGTAGATAGGTACGTGATCATGTACCCTAGTTATTCAGTCATAAACAGGGGACCACGCTCCCTACGTCATACCCAGTGTCAACTTTTTAGATACATTTCTAAATGGTTTGATATGCATGCATGTAACGGTGCAGTCCATCTGGCACATGTAAATAAAACGATCCGACATCGATGAAACTGCGAAGTATCCACCGATCTATATAGAAACGAGCTTTTGAACTATGTCTTCTCATATCAAATATATCAACAAGGAAGTCTCGGATATGTTATCAACACGTGCTGATATATAATTAATTGATATCAGAAGACACGAGGGTGAGATTCTTTATATATCAACTTTATATAAAAAAAAAACGTTCGTACCGTTGAGGTTTATATGAAAAATAAAATTACATAAACGTTTTTTAAAATAAAATAGCGTTTGTATCGTTGAGGTGTATCATGATTATGTAAAGAATAACATTATATGACAAATTTCCGTTATACTGTCGAGGTTCATATGACTGACTAATAACACACATATATATATATATATAAAAATAGGGCTCGTAGTCGACGTTTTATGAAATCTCTGTATGTATTTATATCTCCTGAAGTGACAATGAAGCAGTTTCATGTAAATGTATATAAGTAATTGACGAATTACGTCCTGAAACTGACAGAGAGCTTACTGTCTGCGAAGTAGATAAACCCCAGACACATGCTTAGGGACTGGGTTAATGAGATGGAGGAAACAATTAAAACAAAACCAAGAGCGTGTTCCTGTGATGCACTACATGTACGATAGTGTTTGATCGGACTACATATTGGTTTCAGGGTCGACATACTGATTGTATCGTTTAGTCTAACACTTTGACTCTGAATTAAAAAAAATTAAATATTAGATATATAAGAAGCCTTTTCTTTTACAGACCCCCCCCCCCCCCCCCCTGAAAATTGCAGACCTTTAAAAGTGTAGCAAATTTCGTTTGGGTAAATGTGGTAATAATAATGCGATGTTTATTCAGAGGCATGTTGAGAAGAAATGGACATTTATTATGATTTTGACAACATAACAAGTTGACATGTTATTTAAAGATTGAAAGTTTTATTTTTTTAGTATTTAGTTTTGCCGACGAACAAGAAGACCATTAAACCAATTTAAAATATAATAAATTTGTTTACTTTGAGCAACTAAAAGCAAGAGAATGAGAAGATAAATTATATAGATTTTGATGAAAGTAAAGAACACGTTCATTGGGTTCAGTTGATACCACTTTGGATTGTTTTAAATGAATCAGCCTTACGCGGAAGGAAGGAATTCGCGAATTTGACATGGGGACGCTTGGGTATACTCAATTTCCGTAAAACTTTCCCATACATGAAATGTTGTGCAGTCATACCGGGAATTAATCAAAGTCCATTAATAATTTAAAAAACTATGATCTGTAGTGGGATGGATCCATTGTCTATTTACTTTGCAAGAGAGTTGAAGTTTTCAGTATGACCAGCACTGTGTAGATCTGTAAGTACCGATTGTCGACTGATTTAAATAAAACGGACAGTATCATGTTAAATTTTGTAAATCACATTCACCAGTGTCGCTTGATATGATCAATGGTTGCCATATCCATTACCCAACACTTCGATGTGCTAGAAGTTTATATTGATACCTTTAATGATTACTTTGGCCGATTACAAAAAACTGAATGTCATCTCAGATTCTTCAGGGTTTCATGGCACATTGTCTGTGAAGGAAGATATAGGTACCTGCCTCTACTTTCATTATACACGTAGTTTACAGTCAGTATCTTGACTTTGTCTCTATGGAATTGTATACATGTAATACAGTTTCCTTGACGGTACCCATTTCAGAACAAGGTGGTGAGGTGAGGTGAGTTGGGGTTTAACGCCGCTTTCAAGAGTATTTCACTTATATCGCGGCTGCTAGTATTATGGCAGGGAGAAAGCCCGCAACGCCATGTGGCTATGCATTGCGGTGAAACCTGCGAGCATCGGCTGGAACTAGCGAACCATGGGTGGTACTGCACTGAAATTCAGTGTAGCATTGCACCCAAACCTGACTGCGTGTAGAACACTTCTCTACTGCAGACAAAGTTGCCATGCCCCTGGCGGGATTCGAACAATACTTAAACCCTATAGTATATCTTATACGATGCCTGACCTAAAATTGATTACAAATTCCTCTTTTGAAATTCAATTAATCATCGATTCTGATGCTCAGTTTGAAGTATTTAATAATTTCTAAATTAAAAATTTTAAAAATCACGATCACTGCACATTTATCAAAACCACGATGACTGATCTCTACTGATCATGATCACTGCGAGGTATGTACAGTTTACTATTTTAACAATAACTTTACACAGAATAAGCACTTATCTTCTCAATTAATACAATGTAGTTTCTGAAGGCTAAAGTTCGTATTAGTTCTATAATTTGGTCGATATGGTGCGTAGTATTTGCATACGTATTCAAATAAAGTTTTATTGTGACGGTCCTGATTAAAAACCACATGACCCCAAACATATGCATAAACGAAATGTTAAAGTAAATACACTTATGAACGGACCATAGATTCAGCTTGGTCTCAGTTTTAATCATGTACTGTGTTTTACCCATATGATTCTTAACAGCTGCATTTTGTACACACATACAGCAAATATCCTCGCTAATCCGATCACTATCACTGCATCTCTCGCTGTACAAAATCACGATCACTGGGACCCTGCAGTACAGGGTTCCAGGGGGTGATTTATTACACTCTCCAATTCAATATTTGATAAAATGGTGATATTTTCTGAATAAATACTTTTTCCAGAGTCTGAGTGTAAGACTAGTGATGGTTACGTGGGAAGAAATTACTTGAGTAATCTTTGTGGGGAGAGAATGACTGTCACTGGAAAGCAACAATGATTTGGAAAGTAAAGAAATAACATAACATGTATATTGGCCATTGCACTATCCGTATAGTAAGAGGATTAAAGCAGTAGTATAGGTTGAAATCCCGATCTTTTCACCTGTATACGAGTATATACCTTGGCCTGTCCCCAAGGTGTTCATTACATTACGGTGAACAGAGCGGTCACCCAAGGTTCATTGGTAACAGGACGAATGAGTGTACACACAAGGACATGTATTGCCGGTGACAACATCACGACTTTTAATCAAGCTCAAAACTACACTGAACAGAAAAAGAAACGCGAGTCCACTGTAACAATTTCGTAATTACAATAACGCTGTATTGAGCACATTTATAATATCAGAGCATTTAATTTTTTTTACATGATGTTAATAACGTGTTAAACAACATGCAAACATAACGAAAAGTCAATACTGGTGGAGAACTTCTTCAGAGCATTATCTTCTCTGGGAAGACAGCCACATTCCTGTTCAGATGATTACGGTCCCAATGTGCTTTTAAATACAATTGGAACTTGTGCAAACACTGCCATGAAATTGTTTGATGCAAAACCCCTGTCTTTGCTGATGTTGATTTGATGTTATCACGTCATTTTGAATTTAATTCAGAATGGTTCTATATGTCTCATGTTGGTAACATTTCAAGGCATATGCATTCTTTCTCGGTACCAAGGTGTTCCACGAACAAAATTTACTGTTCCGCATGCAATCGGTCAATATCCCATTTCCCGCAAATTTCAACGTTTTTTTTGCCAAGCATTAACTTCTTAAACATTGGAGCTGGAGTCACAATTTGGGGTCCTTTTCACAGAGCAAGTCTCGGATTACAGCACGAGTAATTTAAATTTTCCCGGGCTCGTGCAGATCATGTTACCATGACAACATGTGACGTGCATTTTTGCGAGCTGATACCCTTTGACTTTGCAATGGTAACCATCTGGCTCTACAGTACCAATAGCTCAACATGTTCTCTGACATTTTACTAATGATATGACAAACCATTGGCTGATAATGCAAATATAGAAACTATAATCATTAAAACTCGCGTATCTTTTGCTGTTCAGTATATATCGTATGAAAAAATATGTTCATAATACACATCATTACATCCTGTTGCCATTATAATCACTCTACTTTGGACGTGTTGTATAGCGATGGTATCCTTTGGAGTCCTGCTGACCATACTGTTAACGCATACGATATTCCAGATGGGGTCTATAAAGATACCTCTTGTATAACGACAGGAATATACATGTACTTTTGATCAAACCAGTTGCTTGGTTGCCTTTATTCCTTTGCTTGGACAGAACCTTTAACAATCATCACTGCTAACTCCAAGATCTTGTTCTTTATATGTGTACTCTATTTCATTGTTTCATGGTACTGAAACCGATGATGTGCATGAAACACCTTAAGTGTGCCCGGCGAGTGTTTTACTCTCTTGGTCTACTTGTATGTTAAAGGCACAGTACGAGTCCTTGATAATGCTGCAACTAGATATACATTCCATGAACGTTGCAGAAAAGAGTTTAGTTACTAAAACTCGCTTGTCATGACATAGATCTATACGTTACTCCTTCAAAGAGTTATACTGAAATGAATAAATGGTAAAATGGTTAAATGCTAATCGGTATATATATTTCACGCGAGCATGTGATCACTGGTCAAACAGAAATAGATAAGATTACAACTACCGTATTTCCTCTAATAGAAACCGGGGCTCCAATACAACCCGGTGGGTAAAGGGTGCTGAGGTAAATACAACCCGGGTCTCCAATAGAACCCGGCTCTTTATTAGAACCCGGGTTTTACGTAACAACTGAATACCCCGTGTTGCAATATAAAATAGTCATACACTCGTTTTGAGGAAAAATATTGGTGTGACCATGTGAGATTCACCATAACAGGTCCATGATAACAAATATCCGTCCTGTTCAGTTAATTTTCCTTTTACAATAAGTGACCCCAAGAAGATTATAAACGTCAATTCATGTCTGAAGAAATATAACCCGGCTTCCAATACAACCCGGGTCCCTAATAGAACGGTAAGTATGATTGGACAGTACAGTATCTGCGTTCGAATTATTTTATATAAAAGGCCATCCATTGAAATAAATTTGCGTAAATTGTACCAGAGATAGAGACAGTACATATATATGTGGCAGTTGATGTAACTTAGAACGATAATTAAATGTGAGTATATGGCATTGTTTTTGTTGTGTCTTCAAGTCGTGGACTCGCCGCTAATGGTTGCAATACTGCCGAAGCGGCGTCAAACAATCACTCACTCACTCACTCTTTCGTGGACGCGAGTCATAAGTTCTCAATTACTAGATTCGCTGTGATAGCTATATACGACTTCTGGTACATCATTTATGTAAACCAGTAACAAGGCAGAACCATGTATACCTTTTGATATTCATAGTTGCGGGTATTGTTTTTAGCGCGCAGCTTAAATGTAGGTAACTATTACTTTACACTTTATACAATATAGGCAAAATCCGTTGTGATTTTGGTCTAAATATGTGAAGCGCGGGTACAATCTTTCAGATTATCTTATGTTTTATAATAGGAGCGGGCTGCGGTTATGGTTTTGTAATGAAGGCCTACTGAACTTGTGTATAGTATTTTAACAAATGAGGATTTTCCGCTTCGTCAATCTGGTTAAAACGAGATGCATTATGTTCCATAAGACCATAATGACAGTACGGGGCGTATAACATTACGATAGATAAGATAAGATAATTCTGCATTGCCTGTTATGGAATATGTTTTACATGTAAGTGGGCATACATATACACAATTATACATATTCATTTATAATGAATACACGAACACAAAATGATATAAACAAATGTACAAATAGTGTGAAGATGAGAACATTAATTCAACGATTAGGCCTATTCAATAGAGAAATTGACATTGGCACAAATGACATTTTGTATCGTTTGGTTTTGCACGTCATTATTCCGACGGTCGGAAGGTAACAGTTGAAAACAATCATGTAATATATGTAAAAGGATACAGATAATTTTGAAGTTATATCTTGAGCCTGTCCTTCATAAGTTCATTTAATATATTAAAGATACATTATATCTAGTTGTAACTAGATTCCCAATTCCTGTTTACTTTTGTTGTGCGTAAAATGTAAGGTCATACAGCTTAAAAATAACTAAAGTTGGTTGACAACACTGGGCTTTATGTAGACGTCTACTCAAAGACACGTGTCCTCTTCACAATCCCGTGTCCATCCGTCAACTTCCACATTACGATGTTTCCTCTGGAACTGCTGCACCCAAAGAGCTGAAATGTTGTGGTTGATACCTTTCACCTCAGAGATTAAAGTCTGTGCATTTGGTTCTGACATCCCTTCAGGTATCGGTGTGACGGACATTATCCCTAAAACCATCAAACGAAACCAACATTGGAAGCTCACATTTTCAGAATATGCAGACTAAAGTTCGTTTATTCTAAATATTTCGTCTTGATAGATGTGGGCTGAGCTCACATTTTGTGAATGGAAATTAATATTTGTAAATTTCATCGCCCTCCAAAAAAATTAAGGTTGGGTTGTCATCTGTTATGGGTGCAATTAAAGTGGTGCTACCCATAAATGACATTGATAACTAGTCAATGTTACCAGATTTTAAATATCTTAATTCCAATGTCTGTAGCAACTTTTATTAGACAATAGAGGCATTCTACTTATAATCTAGTCTTCAGTAGCAGTCAAGCAATCTGTAATCACTATTAGCTGGTGAATTGGTCGTGTATGTTGAATGCAGGTGCAGAGATATGATTGGGTATTGTTCAAGAAAGCATTTTTATTGCTTTTCACCTGTCCGTCCGTCCGTCTGTCTGTCCATGTGTTTGTCCATAAAAACTTTAACCTTGGCCATAACTTTGGATTGCTCAGAGCTAGGGCTTTCATACTTGGCATGTGCATACCTTGTGATGAGACCTTTCAGGTGAGGTCATCATATTTGACCTTGTGACCTTGACCTTACCGCAGTGGACATCTTCAGAAAACTTTAACCATGGCCATAACTTTGGTATATCCGGGCATCCGTGTTAAACAAACAAGCTATTAGTGTCTTCACAGGGATCGAAAATAACCTTTTCAATGCGGTAGCCATTCGGACTAGTGCAATCCTAAAAGTACTTGTCCAGCTTATTTCAGTTAGCCAAATACATCTCCATGATCATTCCACCTCAAATGTTAACTAGTCTTCTAACCACTTTTTACACTCTTCTAGCCCAGGTTCTTTTTCACTAGCCATGGACTACAGACTAGTGCTAATTTCGAACCGTGTCTTCAAATGTAAAATGTCTTTTTGGGACTTAAAATTCATTTTAAAATGATTGTGCAGGTTTAGTTTGTTTATTAAATTTACTCATTATATATAAATATTCATCAATACAAATGCATTAGCCACATACCCAGACATAGAATAAATGGTAAATGTTGCTGAGCTTAATGAGGTTATACAATCACTTCTAAAAATGACTTCAAATTCATGTAAGGATCTTTGAATAACCTATCCATTATTACAACAAGAGACAATGGACATTTTCATATCAACAGTTGAGTGCTGTTATACATAAAGTTCTTGATTACAATTTCAGTAGAACCACAAGAAATAAAAAAAAGATTTGAGTAATTTTGTTGGATTCGATACACATGTATTGTCCTATCTTCAGACTGGATAAGAGTTATTCAAATATGTAATGTTTCTTCTCATTTCTATTTTGAAAAGAAAGAAAAAATAAATCAATATGCATCAGTTTTATTTTACCTTCATCACATAGGCAAGGTATCTTTTTACAAAGATATAGCAAGAATGGGACACAAGTTTACATATTCTTAATACATCAAACATCGAGTTTGTTTCAACACAACAAGTTCACAACACACAGACATAATGACATATGGCACTGAAATTAAAGCTAAAGAACTTGCCTTGTCATTAGCATTCTGTACTAGTGTATGGTATTCCATCAGTACATATTTAATGAAACTATCAATTTAACTAGTCTTCTTTTTCCTCCTAAACATTTCATTTTTCTAGAATCCCAGTACATAAAAAACATGCTTCATGCAACATATTAATTCACATTGACATAGTTCTTCCTGTTGAATGTTACTCTCCTGAGAAGCTGGATGAATTTCTCCTATAGCATAGTAACAACGCTTGCATGTGTTCACGAGTCTGAGTCGGGTAAAGCAGAATTCAAATTGGTAAGAATTGACTATTTTAAACATATTGTTACATGATATATATTTATGTTAAATTTTGTGAAATCAGTCAATATTTATTTCTCCTTAAATGACTTCAGTCCTACATATATTTAAATTTTTCAAATGAGAATGACTGTAAGTAACGATACTGCCGTAACAGTAACCAGTTTACAGTCTTATTGCACATTATTCATAACACACATTCACACAATATCAAACATCCAGGAGTACTTGTAAATGTTCACTGCCCATATAAAATCTTTATCTGCCGAATGTTTCTTTCTGGAGGTCGTGGTAGGCGTCGTCAACTTCTGAAGATGAGTCACAGAGTCCACGCAGTCTCTCCCGGCACACATCGGCTACTTCCTCTAGGTTGGGCTGACAAGACAGTAATGAGATGGCAACTTATGATAAGATACTTGTAATGAATAAATATTCTCAACATCAACATCATTTCCATTTTGTCTGGTAATGAACACATTTGTTGTTATCAATATTATTTATTGTTTTGAATAACTATATATACTTTTCAGATGATACATACCTCTACTTTATAAAGTGACAATAAAGATAAATGCACAAGAAGAAGATGATATATGCAGTAAAACTAAATCTTTAGCCAGTGCAATCCAGGATTATTCTCTTGTAAATTATTTGTGATTCAGTTCAGAGTGGTTAACAATAGAACCCATCTGCAGTATATGGAGCCCCCTAGTAGAACTAGATCAATAATGTTCACCCTTTACCTTCAAATCCGGAAATATTCCATGATATTCAATCTTCATTCAACAGCTAAAGCAGTAAATATAGCACCCACCTGCAGTATATGGAGTCCCTTGAGTGTGACCACCACTAGATCGTCCATCCCGTCTCCCATGATGTCCAGTCTGTCCAAACCCACCACAGGGCCTGGGAAACTACGTTGCCATAGCAACCGATATCCTGCGGGCTGATACATCTCGTCACAGGGGTCCTCAACTTCACTCTGCTTCACAGTCAACAAGGTGAGGTCCTCCTGGGATTTTGCCTTGCGTGGGGGCTGTGTGTCTTTGAAGCTGCTGGCGGGAGAATTACTCTCATCCGAGCGGTGCCGCTGTTTGTTAAACTCCTCTAGAGGGTTGAGAACCTTGTCCGGAGAAATGTGTGATGGAATGGCTGATGTTGATTGGCTGAAATCAGCCTTTGTAGTCTCTGTTTGATTGTATTTCCTCCCTGCATCTACTGTTTGGTTTTCTTCAAAATATTTATAAGCAAGAAGTTCCTGAAAAAATTACAAAGACAGAATATTAATTAATAAATCATTTATATACATGTAAATTCATAAAATCCATAAAGGCTCTTAAACTTGTATCTTTATGCCACAGTTGTAAAATGTTTATAAATATATCTAAAACCATTTAATATTGATGGTGCCAGTAGAGATTTGCATGAAGATTGAAACAGTAAGCTACCTGGCCGTATGTTCCGACTAGAAGCTCATTTTCTCCATCAAAGTCAATATCAACAACACAGGAGCACAGGGAGCTGTCAAACTTCTCGCTGTTCGGTAGAATCAGTCGGTCCTCGCACCCGTTCACAAGGATATCCCTGAGAGAGATGTGTCAGATGAATTTTTCAAAGTTACTGTCACCTTATTCCAAAAGCACAAATTCAATTCAGATAAAGAATAACCAGCTCAAATGGCTAATTTTAATAATAATACACAAACATAATGGGATATTCTTCACTGCAAGTCTCTGATCTGAATCTCACTCTGAGGTTGTAAGAGCTATTCTCATCCAAAAAGCAGTATTTCAGAAGCATTTATCAGAACACACTTTCATCATTTACACAAACTATTTTGAGAGTTTATTCTTGTGAGATTGTCTCACCTGTAAATGGCTGCTGGTTCTAAAGCACTGGTCACCAGCAGGTTGATATCATTGATTTCTATCTTATCTTCTAACAGTCCTTCATCTGCGATACAAACAAATTCAAATCATAACAAAATGAACAATTCAAGATGAAAGATTTTGCAAACATTTTGAAACAACAAAACTGTAAGATAAATTAAAATCATATTTGACTTAACCTACAGAAACTTTTAGTACCAAACTATTACTGAGTGGGCAATCTACAGGAAACAAAGTAAATAGACCACCCAGGATTATCAATTACAGAGTGTTACAGCAGGGAGCGACTTCCCCCGAAAGGCACAACTTGTGTTAATCTCAATCACTGACTGATATAAGCCTTGCTGCATTTCATCACTTTTTCTGTGTCAGTGTGTTGCACCTGAACTGGTAGTTAACAATGCCAGTCTTCATATGGTGTAAATTGTAAAATACCCTGGAGTCAACTTATTTGCAGACTCTTTGAGTGTTGTGGCAACTCATAAAGCACAAACCTATTGTTATATGACCAGTTTGTGGTCACATGAAACAGCTAGATCAGTATGCTTGAACAAACTGTATGTTCTATCCCGCTCAGCTGTGAATGGTTATTTCGTGTGGATCATCAAACAATGTGAACTTGCATCTAGTGTCAGAATGATGTGTATCATCCAGTGTATCACCCAAATGGTGTATTGAGGCTAATAAATAATAATATAATAGAATAACCCTGAAATGTTACCAGCCCAAAACTATCATTTTGCCAATTGTCCTATAATAATTAAGGCTGGATATTGTGGCAAAATTCATATTGCGATATATTGCGATATACAGCACACATATTGTATTAACCCTTACGTTGCGTATATATATTTTACCATTTTTAGCCCCTGTGGCGGAATTTACAGGCTCGCAGCTCGCAGCAGTAGTTTGGGCTTTGGCACTAACTAGCTCTGCTGGCGGAATTTCCAGGCGGCGATTCCGGTATCGTTTTTACAAAATATACCGCATCTACATGGCGAATAAGGACTATATACGGGCGTTCAATACAAATTCAAGTAGCGAAACCCGTACACAAATGGCTAATTCACACTCGAAACTTTGAATGAATTTTCTATGTTTTTTCGTTTTTATTCTATTACTTTCGAAAGATTGTCTTTTATTCGGGCCTCGTAACATCATAAATACGAAACGAAAAAAATTCCATTTATATACGGAATTGAAGACAAGATGTCTAGCTTCACAATGATATAAAAATTATTAGAATGCGACCTTTGGTTATAATTCTATAGCTATGTAAAGTTTGTCTTTATTCCCACCTATAAAATCGTCAATACTTACAACATGTATGCGGCATTGCAAACGGTCGTTCATCGCACTTTTCCAAGAAATCATAATCTCGAACCAGTTGACAAATAAGCACATGTCAACCCAAATATGGTTATGTTGTTTGACTTTTCAAATAAACGCTAACCTCGAACCATAACTGATGAAAATATGTTGATTAGTTTGTGTGCCGTTTGGTTTCACATGCCTCTCAGAAAGGTAAAATTGTATCTTTATTTCTGTGAATAAATCCGCGCATTTTATATAGAATAAAAGATTATTCTTTTCGGTTTATTGTGATATAAAAATTATGAAAATGCATTCAGTATTTTAGCCTTGATAAATGTTTTAGAAGTTGTGAAAATCGCCGATTGTTTCAAAATTTATGAAGTGTAAACATGACCTTTTTCACGGCGCTTGCTGTGTCTTTATTATTTTTTTGAGATTTTCTAATTTTATATGGGAATGTAGTCCATTGTTTCCCCTTTATTTTGCCGTATTTTTTTTTGAAAACAAACAATTCGCTCACATGATATGAAGTGCGGGAGTAAGGCGAGTTAGCGATTTTTTTCCCCGTCTCGCGAGATGCGAGGCAGATAGCAGTCTCGGGCGAGGCAAACCCGAGGCAATACAAACACGTGGGTGAAAATAGCCTCAAGCGAATTAATGCTTCGGGGGCTAAGCCCGACATAATTGGCCTTTTGTAAAGCTAATTATCGATGCGTTACGGGTCAACAATGCACACGCAAATTGGTGTGAATTTTGCTTGATATTCCGACCACACACTGAACAAAGCTTTATTCTCATGTCGGGTCGCGATGCGTAAATACAGCCATTCTCATGGGTCGGGTCGCAGACACAATCGACTCGTGACCCGGTATGGGTGATAGAGTATACTTAGACAGCCGTGAATTATTCTAAGTCTTGTATCCGGGATCCGTATACAGACACCTAGGAATCGCTTATAGCCCGCCCGGATAATTCCGTCGCCCGCATGTTAAGGGTTAATACTGCGATATATTGAATGACTTCTACATTGAGTTTTTATACATCGTTATGCGATTTAAACATGAAATATTTGATAAAATGCCTTTCAGATCTTACAAACTATATACAACAAGTTATTATGGTAAATATGTAAGCAAATTCTAATGATATTTACATAAAAAAAATGTCTCCCATCATTTGTCTAACACATATTCCTGCACATCAAACATTTTTTGGAGAATTAAACCCTGTGTCTGTGCCTAAAAGCAAGATTTTAAACTTAATTTTACTTGAAATGCATTGGTGCGATATATTGCGATATCACAAATCATATTGCAATTATTGCAATACACACTTTGTACCGATATATACCGGTATATCCATAACATTGCACAGCCCTAATAATAATCAAGCAAAAACCTCCAAAAGTTAATGCAAGCCTTGACTATGGTTATGGGCTGAGAGACAGGCCTTATTTCATACACTGGTCTGACAAAAACAGTAAGTGACAAATGAGAGCAAATCTTTGTGTTATACAAAAGCTTTCTCATCATCATCATCATCATCAGTTAGTGAAGATTTGCAAACCTACCATTCAACACATCAAGAAATGACGGACAGGCCACATGATTCTTAGTTGTGAATATCTGGATACTAGTAACAGGACTGTCATGTTCTGTTGTCCAAACTTGTAATAATTCTGCAAAATATAACACACTGATTACACAATAAAGTCAATGTTACCACTATGAACCTGGTCAAGCTATTGAAAAAAAACCACTTTTAATTCCATGATTAGAGTTACAAAAAACAATAACACACAGTATGAATATTGACAAAATAATTTTATGGAAAATGACATTTTATCTAATATACATCATAACTATAAACTCACCCGTTTTGTTGACATCCACATAGCAGACTCTGACGGCCCCATTCTGATGTCCCATCACAGTCAGTCGGTGCTCGTCTTGGTTCATGTAGCGAAACTTCATGTCTAGTACACTGGCAATGCATAAACACACACACGTCCTAGTCATTATTTCATATGTTGCTATGTTACATTGTGTTTTGGAGATAACAAAATACACATGTGTTACATGATAATTTAAACATGTTAGCTTGTTGATCTTTGATCTAAAAACATAAAATGTAGAAAAACAATATAATGTTGATAGGTAGACCGAAGAGTTCACATATGCCAGATTTGTCCAACCAACCAAATGATTAGTGACAAATTATTACTTTCTTATTCAATCCTCTGCCTGTTTTTCTTACCTCAACACTTTTCATTTACACTAGAGTAAAGTCCTACAATTTCGTCCAGTCCTGATATTTCGTCCACTTTTCAAATAAAGGCGAATTTACAGCCTCTCCTACCCTCAAATCGTTGTTTTGGTTGTTATTTTTCTTGCTAGGAATAGCAGAGACATGATATTAGTCACATGATACATACAGCAATGTTGAATGGTTGATACAACGTGACGAAGCTCTTACGTCACGACTCACGACCTTCCCGCCCGGGAGAATTGAAAATGACATAAACAGGTTGACGAAATTATAATACACAGTCTCAGATACTTAAATCTGTGTGGACGAAATTACGAGATTGGTGGACGGAATAACCCGACCCATACCCTTGCTTTTACACTATTTCATTCATAAGAGTTACCCCCCTTAGAATATCAGCCAATCATTTTTCTTATAACAAAGACTCTTCGCCTCGGGTTGACTGTTGACTGTTGACGGCAGACCAAGAAGTGCCGAGTGAGGCCAGTGAGGGTTAGAATGCCGGTGAGCGAGGTCAACCGTTAAAGTGGACGAAATTTGAGGACTTTACTCTAGAGCAAAGTTTTTTTCTTTTGGCCTCCTGCCTTTAGACATTTTGCCACAAAAAATCTGTAAACCATGTAATTAATTTTGCCTGGTCTTATAAGAAGACAATGTAGACTAACCTGCTGCCGATGTTTTCAAATTCTGGGAAGAACTCTTCAGTTGGAGTCTCTTGAAATCTGTGGGTGTTGATAGCCTAGAACAGTGCAGGAAAGTTTTTTGAGAGATCCAATTCAAACTATCTTTATAAATCAGGGTCAGGGATCATGAATCGCCATAAGAAAACGATTTGTACAAATATTGCTTAGATATTTTAATTTAAGGACAGTTTACCCATCAACTACCTATATGGAAAGATTACAATAAACTCTACATGAAACTAGGGCTTCCACGGGTCCAAAATATTGGACTCGAGTACTCGAGGGGTTGGACTTGACTCGGACTCGAGTACTCGAAATTAATACCTTTCAGCTAAGTGGCAGCATGTCACAATACAATTTTGTTAGTCTTTGAGGTTTTAGATTATGCATACAGTCGAACACTGATATACTACGAAGTACTACCCATTTCTCGATACAACATGGCCATATGTCCCCCAAAATAATCAGTACCAATACAACGTTCAGCACTACAGTTGTTGAATCTAACACCATTTCAGGTTCAAATAAAATAATATACTCATGGTAAAAATGGTTGACACCGCCTAATAGTTATAGCAATGAAGTGTTATATAAACAACGTAACGTGTCAGTTTCGATTATTTTTTTGGTAAAACATGTAACTACATGATGTCTTTTTGTGAATAGTGTCCTTGAGTATTTGCTATTTCTCCACTTGTACTTAAAATACCAAAGACATGGAAATATCATAAACATGAAAGTTAGTCATAAAAGTTCATTCCTTGTGTCTTGAGATCTTGGCATTGGTACATTGTTACAGTGTTTGAGTGTTCTCATTTCGGTTATAATAAATAAGTAAAATATGCATTTGAAAAAAATATTCTACTGAATCCAAATATACCAAATATATTTATAAACAAAGACTTGTGTTGATCATTTCATGAAAGGTAGCAAGTATAAAAGTAGAAATTGGTTGAGATTTAGATACTCAATATTAATATTTAAGACATAATAAACAAACAAAATGTATAATAAAAATATTATCATACTTGTACATAGGTTTAGAAAGATACTAACTATTCAATGTCAACAATTCGGAGACAAATTCACATCCCCACTAAGAAATGGACCGCTTATAGATTTACATTCCTTCTAGATCTGTAACTCGTTTCACATTCCATATTTGGATCGAGTTATGTCCAAGCTAAATTCTCGCATTTTGATTGGTTGTGCGCCTGGTGATTTGACCATACACTTGACATGGAATATTTTACCTCATATGTCGGTGTCATTATCATTTTTCTGTAGTGATATCAGATTTCGATTATAGCCTTTTTATTTCACAAATATACAGAAATAATACATTTATTTTACCTAATGAACAAGTGTAACTTTCAGTATAAGATATGACACCTGTCTGCTTTCGCTCGTCAACTCGTCCAACATACAATTAAAAAACACGTTGGATTTTTAACATCAGTATATCAACCAACTTGACCATATAAGCTTCATATTTATTTACATTTGTTGGTATAAACTTCATCAATTCACTGTTTTATTTGGTTGCATTGTACGATTTTAACTGAGCTTTGTGGCTGTGAAAGTAGCTGATGCGACCAAGGCTGATATGTCACTGTTCACTTGTAACGTGGTATAGCACTTGTCCCCCAGGGACCACGACATACGGGGGTCAACTGCAGTTGTGGTTATTTTTGTTCAGGGAAGACGTGTTCAATGTATATATATTGCACAAGCTGACTTAAATTAATGTGAAATTAATGTTATCTTTTATCGAGTCCTCGAGTCCCAGAAAATGGACTCGAGTCCAGCTAAACCCGACTCGTACTCGAGTACCCGTGGAAGCCCTACATGAAACTATTTGGGTGTTTTGAATTCACAATTTGCTAGAAGAAATGCGCTAACATTATTGAATTGATCAGGCTCAAACCAATTTGGTAAAGAACGAGAATAATCAGGACTTAAAGGTAACCACAGCAAAGCTACAAAGCCCTTGAGTCAAACTTCAATAAGCTCAATGTTTCATAAAGTTTAAGCATTCAGTTGTTTGAAGTATCTTATGTTCTGAAAATGGTTATCTCAGAGACTAATCAGACTAGGTTTTGTGAAATTTGTAAATGTGAGTTCTCACCTCACGGTACATGTGAATTCGGTGGTCTCCTCCACTGAGCAGAAACACTGCTTCTTTTGTATTGCCGTCGAACAGTCTGAAGTTACAATAACAAAGTAAATATAGGACTATTGTTTTCAGAATGAACAATGGTATATACACATTTCAAACTCTCCATGAAGCATCTGCTTGCAAAGTTTCAATAGAAATAATATTCATTGGTCATTGAAATTCTATTTGCAAACTTAACATGTGACACACCTGGCACATATTGGAAAGCATGCGGCTAACTCTTGAACAGTTACTTCACCCCTGTGCTTATTTCAGTGCTTATACGAGACGTGGAGCTTATAAGAGGAAAACTATACAGAACAAATAGAATGTACAGATTATACTCAGAGAGGACTAAGAACGACTTACTCAGTGTGAGTCAGCTGATACGGTATGAAGCCCAGTTCAATACTCTGGCATCCTTCTGAGAACAAAACAGATATGATATACCATAAAGTACTAAAATTCACATAAAAATCTGTGGTTCAATTTCTTTTTAAAATTCACACGTCACATGGTAGGTGTCAACTTTGTTTTCACTTGCCCTAGTGTGTTTTTCACATTCACATTTCTTGTTAAAATTACATTTTTTTCTTACATAATTTATTCTAAATTGAAATCAATATTTCAAGACAATTTACATTCAATGGTTAGTTACCGAGGCAACTGTAAAGGAGAAGTTGTTGAAACTGAGCAAGTAATGAAAGGAGTAAGTTGGGAAAATGATAAAATACTGAAGACATACCGATATCAAGATAGGACTCATCACGCCCTTCAGTTGCAGCATACAGGTTCAGGAAGGGAATCGCTGGATTGCTTTCCTTCTCGTCTTCTTGGAGCTTAAAAAATCAATGACAGTGGTGATGTGTCTGTAAATTATTTACCGGTAATGAGGTATTTTATGCAGATGAGGCACTGGAATTCAGTCTTCTATATGAAAAACAACCAGAGCTTGACACACATATCTTGATTATGGTGGACTTGAACTCTTTTACAATACTTTTTAAGAAAATAATTTCAGCCTACCTGTAAGAATGTTATTCCCACACTGAAACCTTTTGTACTGACATGACATCTTCTCAGAATGTCCACAGATACTATTTCTGCATCTCCTGCAAGGAATAGTACAAACTTTCATGCTAATATCTATACATACTACATCTTTGCTTTTTTCCACTCATCTGCATTAATCCAAGTGATAGTATTATTTGATGTGAAAACAAAAACAAGATCTTAGACATACTGTTTTATTGAAGAAGACCACCCCTTTTCATTTGACATTTTAAAAAGTGACCATTGAAACACACCTCAAAACAGTGGTGCACCCCCCCTTTTAGCCACAGAGATAGTACATTTACACCGTATACTCACAATAAATGTTTTTTACCACTAAGCATGAAGGATCCCCCATCTGAGAGGATTTTGGAGTGATATGAATTGAATACCTCTTTACTCTGTAGCCCCTGAAGAATGTAATAATTAAACAATTAAGGTTAAGGAAACTTAAAGGTGCTATCTTATAAAATAACATAGACTTATTTCATCATTTACCTGGAATGTAAGTAAACTGGATTTCTTTTGTGCATGGTGTGAGCCTATTGTTGATGACTTGGTACTCCACAGATATAACTTTCCCATCCAGAGATGCAATAATCAGCTTATGATTTCCTTCACTCTCAATTATCTTAGTCAAACCATAAACATTTGTTTGTGATGGCAGGCTGCAGAAATGAGCGTCAGTCCATTTCCATCCTCTGTCACCCATTTTCTACATTTGTCTGTCAATATTGTTTATAAACAAGTACCATGAGTGATCTCCTCTTGAAACGGGCACCTGCTAAAACTCGTTCAACCAGTCACGGGGAAAAATTGTCCGGATTAAGGAGTTGTGCTTTTATTTCAGCGCATGCTCAGTTGAGCATTTCCTCTTGCAAAACACGTGAACATGGCAGAAACACAAACACCACAGACCTCAAAAATGGAAACGTCAAAATCAACACTTGCCGATGATTTTGTCCCAGCAAAACGAAAAGCTAGGAAGAGGAAGATGAAAGACGAAAAGACAGATGACAACAAACAAATGGATACCGATGAATCAGCTGCCAAACGTCCAAGTTTTCCACCGATCAGCAGTGACAAATTGATGGTGAATATTTGTAAATATCAAATATTTCTCCAAATTAAATTAATTGTTATCAATATATGTCTTTTTCGATTTTTACAAATAAGAAACTGTTGTTTTCCTAAATTATGAGGATTCGATTTTTTTATTTTTACATTCTCTTCCCACAGATTCTTCTCCAGATTTTCGATTATAAATTAACCTCGAGCTCTGTTCTATTGGTAGGGACCGCAGCCCAAAAATTTCAAATTGTTTTTTTCAAAATATTTTTGTTATTTATTATTAAGAAGTATATAACTAATGGTAAAAAAGTGTTCGTACCTATTTGCGACGCTTAGTTAATGAGTACCGACGTTTCCATTATCACTACCCCCCGGGAATCAAAATCCTGAATTTTTACTCAAATTGGATCACTCTTCCTATTTTTGTTTAAGAAATTATAATATCAAAATTTTCATTCTATTGTGTACTAAGAGTCTTTTGCAGTATTGTCACGAAGTTTCACAAAAATATATCTACTTTTAGTAATGTTTCCGACAATAAACATTTCTGCCACGCCCACTTCAACAAAACCATGATATGACAAAGCATGCCAAATCTTCAATGATTACTTTTCTTTGCTGTAACAATGTTCCTTTTTTTACAACAACATTATATATAATTAATTTTCGAAATATCCTTTTAAAACAAGAGAATTAGCTCGCTTATATACCCTCACTTTCAACGTTAGTAAAAGCAAAAAGTTTCAAAATAGTAAAATCAGATAATATGACAATTTTACAGATAATAAAATTCTGTCATAATTTAATGAACACCACCAACACCTAATTAAGATAATATTATTATGGTTTAAATGTGTAGAAACTTTAATGAAGCCAACATCTTTATTTGAGGTTACATGTATGGTTCAGACAAAAGACTGCCTCATAGAGACTGTTTGGGTAAAAAACTACAAAAAAGAAACTCATATAAATGAGAACTTGAGATCATGGTTGACATGGTTGACAAGTCTGGTGAAACCGGCATGTCCTCATAGAGACATTTGTAACATTTTGAGAGCAGACGCATGGACGGATACGCGGGTCGCTATATAATTATACCTTCGAATACTCTTATTAGAATATTTGTACAATGTACCACTTGCTTTTCTACTGGTGAATGCTCTCCCCCTTGATTGACATATTTTCTAAATTAGCAAATGTCATAGATATTTGAGATCTCATTACTTAATATAAAGAGGGAATCAAGTGTGTACAAAGTGTGTAAATGAGGAAAGTCAGCCTGAAGGAAAGAATTAATGACGTAAAAACAAAACAAATTGTATCAAATAGAAAGTAAGATGCACATCATTATTTTCAGAAAATGTATATAGGCATAAAGAATTGCTCACTGCTAATTTGAATATAATTTTCTGTGCTTTATATTGTTAACATCTTCAAGCAAGAATCAAGTTCCAAAATATGTTCTTTAAAATACATGATCCTTCAATAATTACCAGGTACAGTTTGTTTCTTGAAATGAGATCCAGAATGCAGCTATCTTAGAGAAGTCAATATGTGAATATACCAGACAAGTAGGCTGATGTTGATGTGGTTATATGATGAACCTACACAGAACCGTTGCTATGTAAAAGTAGTCAATGTACAGTATTATTTATCAGTCGATTAAAACAGAAGTTTTGTTATTTGTATGTTTGGCGTAAATCTATATAGTTGCTATGACGAACGATGCAGAATTGAGTTTGAAATCTGAAAAGGTCATGTAGTAAATTAGTTTGCTGATTATTCATTACAATTCTTTATAGCGCATAGCACTTTCTAAAGTATAAAACTATGCAGATGAAGACGGTCCATGTATCCATAAATGTTTGTTTTATTCTGACAAAACTGAACAATTCTACAAATCAAAATTATTTAGAGTTGCAGATGTGCACCATCCTAGAACCTTCTGCTTTTCCCAGTGAAAGCAGGTGCTGAGTCGAGGAATGTAGAAGAGGAAGAACTATCATTTCATCATTGAAATTAATTTATTAAGTGGTAGATGTAACATGATGTAATTTGCCTGTCTATTTTATTTGTGTAACATGTTTGTTTGCAATAAAGAATATAAAATCAGGAAGTTTGGCACTGTCAAGAGAATTGATAATATGGAAAGTATTGGAGGAGCAGTCAAAGCGTTGGAGTCTTTAAAATCTGCTACATAGATCTAAACTGTCAGGCAAAAGAAAGTACACGCTTCTGTTGATTTATCATGATATATGTATGATGTTCAATTGCATATATCTCAAGTTTTCAATGTCATAATCTAAAAGTGAAAAGTAAAGGTGTTTTATATTCCTTCAAAAATTATTTTGATGATACACAACTGTTCATCGACACATAAGACATAAAGACAAAAGACAAAATTAATGAATGTGCCTGATTATGCACACATTTACAACATTTTAAACATGGTGGGGGTCATGTTGGTGTAAATTTCTATCTTACCCCTGTCATCATAAACAAAGATATTTAAATTGAAATTAAATTATTCAAACTACTGCAGAATGCAGATAAGTATAATTGTATTGTGCCATAGTCAAATGCATCTGCTTTCTTTTAAATATTGAATTAATCTAAACTAACTGAGGTGTGTACTTTCTTTTGCCTGGAAGTTTAAGATGTATTCTAGCAGATAAACCAATGGTGTGACAATATGTTATGGTAAGTAAACTCATTTACAATGTATATAACTGCAATAAATACAAGCATTTATTTCGAGGTATGGAAATCAAATGTAAATAATTTTGTTACAACACTAAAAAAAACGTTTGGTTGCAGAAATAAAATTTAATATGAAAAATTGGAAAACAATTGAAAAACTATAAAAAAAAATAAATTAAATATTCCAGTGAGGCTTTTATAAATTTATAAATTATATAAAATCTTAACTTGATAACTATCTGTGTTTCTAAAATTAATATAAATAATATAATATACATGTAAATCAGAGACGATTTATTTTATTGAAATCACTTATTTATCTATGTTAATCGATTGCACACAAAGAGAAAACAATTTGTAATCTTGTCCGATGTATGTACCAACCAGTATGCCTACCATATTATAGATGTACTAAAGAAATAAAAAATAAAAAAATCTATAAATTCAAATATATGTCTTGCAAATTACATTGCAAATTGAATTAATTATTATTTTTGGTTCATAGGTATTATTAATAAATGAATGTTTTGGTCTTTTTAAAACAATACTTTGTCCTAAATAATACTGTAAATTACTCTCTTTTTTTATTCACCTTTTAAGTTCATAAATAAATTTCATAAACATTAAAAAATATACATATTTTTAGAAAAATAACATTGATCAAATCATGACAATATAATAGTATATTAGTCATTTTTTTATTCCACAAACTCACCAAATAACACATTCAAGACACTGCTTTTATTAGAACTGACAAGGGGCAAGGGCAGATAACTCCAAATTTTCGTAGGTACACGTGTGATACCAGTCATGTTCGACGATCGATTTGAAAGGTTTTAATTGACATTTTTACCAAATTTATAGGAAAGTTCAGTCCCTGAATGATCATAGTAAGTGTATATTGATATGGTGTTATGATATAATATTACATTTCGTAAATAAATAATATTTAAAAAGGGGGCAATTTTCAACTCGACGCTATTTTCTTAGAAATCCCGCTAACTCGTCACTGAAGCGATATACATCAACGGGAACATGTCCCGAGTCGATACATATGCGATACACGTGTGTACAGTAAGTAGAAGTATCAATAAAAAGTCGTCGAACACGACCACTGTTGTGATCCAATTCGGTTCGGAATCGCGAGAAAACGACACCAGCGCACCTAGTGAGCGCCGCGGTCGCTACTATTGGGGCCATATAGGCCTATTTCTTGTTTCTAGCAAAATACGCTAGCCGCGACAAAAAGTACCACATATTATATCGCTGCTTATTATCATCTTACATCAACTAGATCAACCGAGATACAGTACGCCAGGGTATTCGTGATCACTAAGGAAAGAGAGACTGCATGCGCATACTCAAAGACACTTAAAGAAAATCTAAGGACAATTTCTATATAAGTTATCTTTCAGCTAACTCATATAAAAATAAGAGATCCAGGCGATCAGGATTTATTAGTGAAAACTGACAGTTCCAGATCATTTCAGGGTATTCAGGATCACGTGACAAAATGAGGTCGCACCCGGTTATTATGCCTGTTGGGACCAAAAGGGGGAATTGTCAAACAAAAACACTAGTTTAACTACACACATGCGTGAGAAATATTAATTATGATGTATATATTACGAATAACAAGCATTGCAATTCAAAACATTGTTTTTCTTGTAAACAAATTTAACATATATTGTCCGTGTAGACCTAAATAGCGTTCTTGGACCAGAAAGACATTATTACTTGTAGATATTTAAAAAGTACACAACATTGTTAATGTTTTTCGTCAATTCAGCAGTTATTATTTTTTTTCGGCTGTTCGAAGTTGTTAAAACGGTCCATAAATTATGGTGATCCGGAACTACCTGAATTATGTTGTCGGATCAAGTGTTTATTTCTTAAAGGTGCATCCATTGTGTTTCATAAAATTTTATTTGGCTTTAATACGTTCCAACACACCATATGTGCTGTTTACAACACAAACAAATTCACTCAGCTTGCATATTCATCCCCAATCGCCAAACATATTATAATTACTAGTTTCCAATTAAAATCGAATAACGTCATTATGCATGTGCAAAAACTGAAAGTGGACGTCCTATTTACATGCACAGTAGTTATATGACCTATTGAACATAATCAACCCAAATTTGTTATTTTGTCTGGTTTAAATATGATTCCAAAATTACGTTTGACTCATTGGCGCGCACCACACGCGGTGCATTGTCCGGTTTTCGATCAGAAATTGATACTTTTACCTTCATATCGTCAATATACTAAGTCGAGTATCATCAAAATGGTAGTTTTCGGTAACAGTTGGTACTTCTCGATAAAATAAGACCATTTATAACGTTTGGCATATTTGACCCCCATCAACACAATGGATGTACCGTTAAAATATATGGCAGATATAAAAATCATTTGCATTGTAATTTACAGGTGAGGTGTTAAGGTAAGCAAAGAAATATTAACATTTAGCAAGATTTTATTGTTTTTTAAAATGGGCTGTCCTGAATGAGTGACCTATTTCTGATGCGCAAACGACAGCTGACCACAATGATAGGTATGCTCATTACAGGGCACGCAAGTAAACTCCCGTCTCCCAAGAAGTGAAACAATCATATCATCTTGAAGAACATTGACACAGCTTTAAGACATTGAGTGAAGAAATTCATCCAGGTTTGCACTCCCTAGGTTTAAATAGAAGTCAGAGTGATCCGGAATACCCTTATGCACTGTACTTCTAAGATTTTAACTGTTGACACTAAATTTGGGTCTGAATCATTAGCGTATGTCCTTCGATTCATCATGAATGTCTGATAATGATATAATACTACATATAAACTATTTTAAGTTTTTGTCTCTGATTCGGTCTTATTTATCAGTATGTTTATGTTCAATTGTTTTCAAAAATTCAAATAGCATACATCATGAAAAACACATCATTATGATTAAACAAGAAAACTTTTCTCCTACATTTCTGATTCCAAAACCAGCCTTATGATTATGACATGTCATTGGCAAATGTCACCTTTACAACAATGTTGCTGATTGCACAACTATTTTCAAAGGCAACCAATCAGGATTCCCTATTTGTAGCTGAGAATTTATCCCTTATAGAACAGAGGTTACAATAGAAAATCTGAAGGGAATAACCTCGGTGGTAAGAGAATAACTTTTAGTACTGAAAAACCTGTACCGGTACATGAAAAAAAGTCATAGGTCAGGAGAGGAAAAAAGTAATTGAAAAAAATGTCATGAAAAGAAAGTCATAGGAAAAAGGGATCTTTTAAAAAAAACAATAATTCATATCATGTTGTTTAAAAATTTATTTTGTTTAAATCAATGTTCAAACATTTTATTTCTTTTCTACAGGGTGATACTGCAGAACTCAGGAAGGTTCCAATTCCACAGAACAGATACACACCGTTGAAAGAAAACTGGATGAAAATTTTCACACCTGTTGTAGAGCACTTACATCTTCAAATTAGATTCAACTTGAAGACAAGAAATGTTGAAATAAAGGTAACAACTTGTATGCAATTCATATTCTTAAATAATTACATTTGATCAATGCATCATAGATAATAAATTATGTTGACATTGTTGTAATATGTGTTTACATAAGTAAAAAAAATTTAAAGATCAAGGTTCTCTTGTGTAAAATTATTTATTCATGATTTATTTTGTAAGCTTGAATTTTACAGACATGTAAAGAGACGAAAGATATTGGTGCTCTCCAAAAGGCAGCAGACTTTGTGAAGGCATTTGCTCTTGGCTTTGAAGTAGATGTGAGTATTTTTCTCTTGGATTCATCAAGCTTACTCGGTCAATAAATACCAATATTTAATTTAGAATTCTCTCAATACTGCTAAACGTTCTTCTGAAAGAAATGTTTTTTTTTCTCTTAAAAATTAACCTCTGATTTAAATGAATTAAATGTGGTTTTCCTTACCACAGTATGCTAAATGAAAAGCATGATTTTTTTATTCCATAAATGAATTGTCACTTCATTATGTAGTTGAAACTTTGATGCAATGTTATCTTACAGGATGCCCTTGCTTTAGTGCGGCTTGACGATTTGTATCTGGAGTCTTTCTTAGTTACTGATGGTAATTAAAAAGATATTTTCCACTATGTGTAGATTATACTGAAACATTTATTTAGACAGAAATGTCTGGTATTCGTCAAAGTTTTTTCTGCAAATGTTTGATTATGAACCACAAAATGAACACAAATATTACTATTGGCATCTTATGTAAATATTACTAGTATTATTGAATTAATTTGTGCATCAACTAGTTAGCTCTGGCACATATCTTCTTTATGTAAATAGCAAATTCTTATCAATGTTTTTTTCATTTCTAAGATTATTTTACAATCTGTTTCAGTAAAACCTCTGAAGGGGGATCATCTTGCTCGTGCAATTGGAAGATTGGCAGGCAAAAATGGCAAGACAAAATTCACAATAGAAAATGTCACAAAAACAAGGATTATTTTAGCAGACGCGTAAGTTTCAATCATCTCTTGATAACTACCGTCATGATTTAAAATATATCTGTTAAAGCATTATGTCCATAAATATTGAATAATGACTTTTTAATTTGTGGTTAAATGAGTGTAATAAGCATCATGCACAACATTCAGTCGAGTAGCTTGTCTGGTGAATCCATCTATCTTCTTGAGTAAAAGTGTTGATGATTATTTCATTTTTTCTTCAGGAAAGTCAACATTTTAGGATCATACCAAAATATTCAGGTGGCCAGAAGAGCGATTTGCAATCTCATTTTAGGTAAATAGTAACTGAATTGAATTACCTTTATGATAATAAATTTGTATTTTACTGTTAACCACTAAAAGTAAATATAGGTTCACTGCTTTTGACGCTTATAGGTGTGGCATGTGGTCCTGTGCATAGCTCAGTCGACCGCTATCAGTTAAGTTCAGCAACAATGGGCGCTGCACGGGTGGGTTACCCGCTACATTGCTGGATAAACTGAGAGTTTGAAGGGTCATTCCCTGCCCCACACTGAGACATGAGTTGAGAGACTTGTGGTGTCACCCTGGGCAAGTGACTTAGATCGAAGTGTGCCTCTGTCCACCCAGCAGTAAATGGGTACCTGGTATGATACGATGGTAGATTGAACTTACACCTTGAGCGCCTGACAGGCGACCGGTTGTATACTCCTCAGGGAGTGTCGACCAGTGCTTTGAGCATGCAATGTGCATGGATATATGCACTATGTTAATGGACTATTATTATTATATTATTATTAAACACTTGTAAATCTTGTTCTGCATCTTAACTGCATCAGTAATAGTATAGTGTAAATTTCAAATATTTGATGAAATAAACTTGGTCTGGTTGCTTACCATCCTCGGTTACCCATGGTTTTATATATGCTCCGTTACTCTCCACTATATCACCCATGGGAAACCTTATCAGGAGAATCTGTACTCAAATTACCCGCCCTTGGCCGGCGTGAGCCAATCAAACTGCTACGCAGCTTGGACCTGCGAGCCAATGACAATTCATACCACTTCGTTTCTAAGCAAGCGAGGTCATTGTGTTAGCCATCAGTCACCGGTTATCTCCCTTGACCATTTCAGTCTTATCCACTTGAGCGTTTTCATTGGTTACTGACTTCGTCACGCTGGCCAAGGGCGGGTAATTTGAGTACAGATTCTTCTGATAAGGTTTCCCATGGGTGATATAGTGGAGAGTAACGGAGCATATATAAAACCATTGGTAACCAAGGATGGTTGCTTACCGGTAATTAGGGTTCCTAATTGTGTTCATTGCTAAGATCACCTTAACATTTAACACTTATATTTTTCATCACAGGGAGTCCGCCGTCCAAGGTATATGGACAGATGAGGGGCGTGGCAGCTCGGTCTGCAGAGAGGTTCTGAATAAACTGTTGTGTTGTACATAACTCTGATTGTCTGTCATCTTTTGTTGGCTTTGCCACACTCTAATGTAATTGGCATATTTTCAGGAATATTCCAAGCTTTCTGTTTTGACCCCCGGCTGAAACCGAAGGGGTTTATGTCATGGCACAGTCAGTTTGTTCTTAAATCATCAACTCCTACAGTTTTGGATCAATCGTTCTGAAACTTTACAGGTGCTTTTTTTAGGACCAATTCGGATGAATTTTTTCAGAGTAATGGCCCTTGAGTCTGTGTTCTGAAATCAACTCCTACAGTTTTGATCAGTCTTTCTGAAACTTTACACACGTTTTGGATATATATAATTTTTACCAATGGGATGCATATTTACAGAGTTTCCACGGCTTAGAGCACTTGGCTTTCTTATTTCAGTCAAAGGGTAAAGAAACTCTTATAAAATAGTTAGATTCCTGATTATAAGCTTTACATGCAACTTTACAACATCTAGGAAGCATAAATCCCTTGGAAGGGCTGTTCCACTAACCAATTTTAGCCTTAAAGAGCCATCAAGGATGTTGATGAACATATCGAAAAATTTTCAAAAATCTATCTCCGTGAAATAAATACACTTAATTTTTCCCAAATTTTTCCAACTTAAAATAAGCGGAGAAATTGCATTAATTAGTAAAGGTGTTTTCCAGTCTAAATATAGATCCAGTCTATTATTTTCAAGCGCAAAGCATTATGGTCTAGCTCTCACACAGTAAACAAAGACACGAAATAAAACAAATTATGACTGAGCAATGAAAGAAATCGAAATATATAATTTTTTAGGTGGTTATTAATTTACCATTTCATTTAATTATGTATTTGCTACAGATACTGGAATAATTCTTTTACCCAACTAGGTATTTTTCTTGAATTTTATAATTAATGAGAGTAAAAATTTGTCATAATTTGCTGGTCTTATCGCAATAAAAAGTACATTAAACAGGCAATAATGTGTATATTCTCATAACATTTAGAAACATTGTAAAGCAATCGTCACATTCAGTAATGTGTGACAAGGGTAACCTGCAAGAGAGACACGTGCAGCACATGGGTTGTTACGGCGACTTGCGCTAGAGACGAGCCTTCACGCTTCAGAAGCGCTAACTGTTTGTGTAGTACGTATTACGCAAAAAAGGAGATTCTGTTTAAATGATGTCAGATACCTTTAGCGCACGCTAGTCATTACATTGTCGTGATTTGAAAATTATTTAACATATGCCACGTTGTAGATAAAAGATTTCTCTGGCGAATGACGTATTTTCCAAAAAATTTAAACACTAACATCCTTGATGGTTCTTTAAGATCAATCATAAGCCTATCTTCTATCATTGGCTAAGATTAATCTTAGAGCAGAGATCGCTTTGTGGAATGGTACCCGGGGTCCAGATCAGTGAGGATGATCAGCTTTTTGGAAACTAGTATTTTAAATCCAGATTCAACAGAAAAGAAAAACAGATTCAACATGTATCAACAATTTATTCCAGACAAACTTGGATGTTTCTCGCTCTCAAGCTATAGTAAAACCTTTGTGATAACTGTTAGGAAACCGTACTGTACAATGATTTAAGCTTTTCTCTCAACTAGTATTGTCAAAGCTTTGAATAGAATGAACACAACCTTCTCACTCTGTGAATAGCATGTATAAACTTAGTTCAAATAATTTATCTGGTGAAGCTTCAGCAAAGGCGTCTGACGATTTGGACTCGACACATCTATTTTACAAATATCATGGCACCTCATTAACTAGTTTAACACTAGGGCTATAGAATGTGTAAAGTGAATCTAATGAACCATGGGTGGCAATGCATTAAATAACTATGGATTATTGCACGTGAACCAACTGCATGTAGAATAGAGAAACATAACTACTGCATTGATCAATACTCAGAGGCTAAGCTAATATAATGTGTATAATTTTTAAATAAGTACGATACCAAAGTACTCCTATGACAAACTTTATCGGAACGAACCGATAGGTTGAAAAGAAAAAATGTGCCTACCTGTTGGATAAATAAAACTATGAGATCAAAACAAAAGTTACCAAAATTTACATTTGTTCTTTACAAATCATTATTCCACAACGACTCTGTAGCTCATCCTTTTGCATGATGTTTTAATTTCTCTAATAGGAACTTAAGAGTGACTGGCAGTCTTGCACATTTTGACCGAGCTACACACTAACAGGGACCAGGAAATCAAAATATTTTCGTTTAAAAAATGAAATGCACTTGTAAGCTGAAATCTTTAGTAGACTTCTTAGAGGGTCTCAAGTTTAAACCCTATCTTTGTTGCTTTGAGAACCAAATGATTTAGAAAGCTGAAATTTTGTTAACAGCCTCCTTAGCCAATATGATCATAAATGATAGATTTGCTGACTGTTGATCCTGATAAGGGCAACAAGAGGCAACTAACTACCTGTATGCATGACATTGTGACCCAAATAAAGACCACAGGATTCAGGCAAAAAAAACCATATTTTTGATGTCTTCAAAGCCTTTGACCAAGGGAGTGCATTACAATTCAACTTGCTGTCAAATAAGCCTATCCCTTAAGCACTCTTTAAATGTTTCTTACACAAAACAATAATTTGGATAATGTCCTTTAGTTGTGTAACGCACCATGACTAAATTGTGTTTATACATTCCTGTATAGATAAGAAAATAATATTTCACCGTCACAAAACTCATAGCATCAACTTAACTATAAAACAAGAAGAAGGAAATACACCTTAATAGAACGCGTTAACATTATATTTAGAACTTTTCTGATAACACAATGAAATTCTATTAATTTTACTATTATCCCTTTCACTATTTAATGTTTCCATATTTTCTCTTCCTGTACAGCAGTTTGATGATAAAAGTCACCCCAAAAAATACTAAACAAAACTTTCATCGATTAATTATTACACTTTAACAATACTGATGAAACAGACCTTTTGCATCATGTAATGTAGGCTGTAGGACATTGTATTTACATATTAATTAGGTTTCTTATTCATTTAACTCGACTAAATATATTCTCCTTCATTTGATACTGTTACTCTCTAGTCAGACTTCATCCAGTTTGGTACACATGAGGCTGCCAGCAAATTGGTCACCTGTATTTATTACGTGTATTAATCCTGCTTACATTTTGGTTTGTGGATAATGCCTTTCTTCCACGATACAACATTTACAAGGCATTTAAGGGGCTGTAGCACGTTTTTTCGCTCAAATAAGTCGATGAAATGTATTTGCAAAACAATGTCACCAATAGTAAAACACCCTTCTCTCTTCGGAAAGTCAAGTTACAAATGAGTGTACATGGTTCCGTTAAGCCACGGCTATCGTTTTTGTCATTCGAAATAATAAAATGTGTTCACAATAAAATGGCCGCCATGCAATTTTTGCTTTATGCACAACACCGTTATAATCACTACGGATAATTGGTTTGTGTAATAAGATGTTTTACCCTCTAAAGTAAATATAATTGACATAAACTATCATTATAAATTGGAAATTTGAAAAAATAAAATTTGCAAAAAACGTGCTACAGCGCCTTTTAAGTTTTTAAAGCTACACAAAGGTTGTAGTGATTACAGGTCCTGTGTCCAGGTGATCTGTTGCATATAGAGCACTTTCAGGCTTAGAAATAGAGCATCGAGATGGGTTGCAGCACAATTTAGTTATGCAATTGGCAACATTGTTCAAACTGAGCATTCCTTAACTCGAAGTAAGTTGCTTCATCTGTACAATATGCACATATTGTTTATATAAGATGCAGATGTAAAATGTTTGATTGGACAAAAATAAGGATGAAACCAGTGTTGTAAACATTTTACTGCTAGGGGATTGTGTGAGAATCGCTAATATGGCCCTTATGCAACAGAGGTTAGAATGGAAGAATTGAGTGGAGTAACCTCTTTGGAAAGGGAATGTACACCACTGTGCTCCATAATCCTTATGAATTAGGGACTTGACCGCTCAGAATTTTAAGGGAAAACATCCAAATGGTTGGCAAATTTCCAAAGTACCCAACAGGATAATAATTGTCAACCTCAGTCCATCGCTTACTTCTCTGGTAGAAATAGACTACAAGCCAACACGTTTGAAGAATAAAAGTCGATTTGTCTCACAGAAATACACACAACACCACCTTTCACTGAATCATCTTCGGTCCTTATTGATAGTCAGTTAGTCACAAAGTAAAAATAGAAATATCACAGATTACTGCTTGCAAAGACAAAACAAAAGATAGTACTGAAAAGCATTCCATCTACAGTTTGACATGTGCTTTCCCTGTGTCACATTCAGAGTACTTTTGAACCATCAACCCACTAGTATAGTCCACAAATGTGTAGTCTTTGTCATCAATTTAGATTCTCTGCAAGTTTGGCTTACAAATTACTTCTCCATATTCTAAACACAGATTGAACAAAAATATATTTGATTAGCTCAACTTTCAGTTTTCTGGCATTCATTCCATTTTAATTCTAAATCACTTCAGATTTAACACAAAAAGTATTTTTGTTCTCTCTTGATCAAAGTTTTCATAACTATTTTCAGATTTTCATTCCATTAGACAATGATTCAACACAAATATCCAGAGAACACTATTACTTGTTTTCTGCAAATTAGAAGATTTTCTTTGATGTTCCTATTTTCTTTCAAATTATTTCTCCATGTTCTAAATAGACACTGGACACAGATTGATATTTTCCTTGTGGAAAGCAAGGTCACTGAAGAAAGATGCAAAGTCCCTCTACTTGTAGAGTGAAGGCTTTAAGTACATGTATGAGGTCAGTCCAGCTCTGATTGCAGCGGTCACACAGGGGTTTCCTATAGTCACCACTTGCCACGTTTACTCCAGTCTTTGGGCTGCCAGTGAAGACATTTCGAGTCTATCCTGATCTTTCTCCTCGACATTGCACGATTGTGAGAGTCTATCAGTTCATTGGTTATTGTAATGATGTATTGTCCTTTGTAATAGTTTATGAGATTCAAGTGTTGGAGGGTTGATATGACGTCTTCTTTCTTGATACTTGTCATTTCGGATATTTCACTGGAATCATAATCATAAAATTGTTTTACAATTTGAACAACAGAACTTGTACAACTAAAGATTCGACAAAGACTTTATTCAATTGTAGAGATTTCAATGGAATACAAAGTTGCTTGATTGTGATTCGACATTAATTGCAGTTTCACAATATATGACGACCATATTTTGAGCGTCTTTTCAAATTTTGTGAAACAAAATGACAGTGAAATATCTCTTCAACCTAAACTCACTTGATTGTGATGAGAGGCCTCTCCCCGGTCTCGTTAGGTTTGAGATTCAGCAGTATTTCTAACAGGGTTTGTGACCAGTAGCTGCGATAAGACAGGAGACCCAGGTCAGAGAGTGGCTTCTCCGGAGAACCTGTTTTATTCTCTCCTTTTGAAAGCTCGTAACCTGAAACACAATCAGTACAGTTTTATACCTACAATTACGAGAAATGGAATATCAATGAGCATGCTCAATATCCAATTGATATTAATTTCAGGTAATTTATCTTTGTTCTCTTTTTTTCATTCAACTCTTATTTGACAAGCTGATTTGATGGATGAGCACATGATTGAAGTTGGAATACCTATCAAATATCAATATTCGTTGATATTTGAGTGCTTCATTGCGATGGCAAGATAAACATGTAGTCAATCTTATAACTAATCTTTTACAGTTTAAATCAATATTAAAATAAGACAAGGCTCAGATCTTCTAGTTATCCACATTCACATAATGAGTTTTGGATGACGAAAAATAATAACATCACAGCCTTCAGAAATTTAGATAAATATTCAGCATATTCCTGATACTCTGTGTGAACAGTATAAAGATGTGTCTCTGAAGTTCAAGTTTGGTTACTGTTCCTCAACTGTTTTCAGAAGTGCAAACATTTTGGCAAAGACAAAATGTAGAGATGAGGAAATTTTGGGTTACAGGAACACTCATAATTTACATATATCATTGTATTATTGCAGGGAGAAAATTGCAATACCTTTATGACTATGCATTGAACCACAGGTGATACTACACTGAATAACAGCGCCCCCAAAACCCCAGGACCTCTCAATATGTAATATAATGGTGGTGAAATGGATTATCTCATTTGAAATTAATGAATGCTGTCATTATGGCCGTGTTTACCTTTAATACATTAACTCTCAAATGAAAGTAAAATTTTAAAAGAACTTATACAGTGCAGAAGTACTTTCTCATATCAAAATAATCTTCAAATTAATTGTTACAAACTTTCCTGCTTCAATGAAGCATACTGTCTCTGTTAAAAGGCTCAGATCATCAAGTTATCCACAGTATATTTTGGATGACGAAAAATATACAACATCATAGCCTTTAAAATGTTAACAGTGAAACATTGACTCTTTTACTGGAAATCCAAATAAAAGCCCTCATTCAATTTCAAGATTTTTATATACAATTCCACGGGGTTGTTGCACAAAACAACCATATTAAATGGTACGGCAGGGGTAGAAATTAACTTCAAACATATGGTAGCCTGCAGGGCTAGTCGTTTTGATTTCTACTAGCCCAATACAATTATCACTAGCCCGTATCTTCTAGTAATCAAACAATAATAAAATGTTATGTTCTAACTACAATGGCAAGTATTTTCCCTACTTCAATCATTCACATCTGATATCGTTGCTGAAAAAAACAAGAATCTCTAGTCATATTTTGAGTATTTCATAAGGATTCAGAAATATTTAAAGGCCAACAGGGCTAGTAGAAGCTAACATTTACTAGCCCGGTGTCATTTTTACTAGCCTCGGGCCGAAGGACTAGAGTTAATTTCTAGCCCTGTACGGTTAACCTTAACACTGTCCATAAACATTGAACTAAGACTACCTTGATTTAAGGTTATTTTAAACTTTTGTGCTACAGCATCCTATGAGATGTAATGATTTG
The DNA here is from genome assembly GCA_936450465.1 of Gibbula magus. Lineage (NCBI taxonomy): Eukaryota > Metazoa > Mollusca > Gastropoda > Trochida > Trochidae > Gibbula > Gibbula magus. The sequence continues at coordinate 41,242,183 of OW388291.1, forward strand.
GCTGTCTTGTATACAACATGGCACATACATCAATGGACTTGTCTGAGATGTAAGGATCATTGGCATGCCTCAATGACTTCTTAGTTTCACATATACATCCTAGATATTGAACATCCCTGAGACTGAGTACACACAAAAACATGGCAGTTCAAAAGTTTTCGTAGAATAACTTGTAAAATGGTATATGCATATTGATTACACTAAAACTTTCGCCAGGAACTAAATCTGAAGGAGGAATCAACTTCAAATATTTTTTCCCTCAAACTAAACTTATCACTGATCGAAACAAAACCATCAACACCTATTAACAAATGGGATAGTTTTACAATGACATCAGTGTAAGATACATCTTTGCATTCTTTTGTTTCAGTATTAAATACGGTTTGATGTACCGGTATATCTGATCATAGTACCCGGAAGAGAAGCATACAACTTGAATTTAACCAATTACCTTTTGTCAGATAGTTCTGGTTTTCACATTATTTCCCCACCCAAAGTAAACACTGACCATCTTGTAATTATCTCTCAGATAAGTAATTAAATGAAACATAGTCAAGCAGGTAACGTGTACAAACTTATTGAAAACAGATATATAACCATGAAGGCTCAGAGAAAGAGAATTCCTCAGAGAGAATTGGATGACGAAAAATAGTAAACATCATTGCCTTCACTATCATCACTTTCCTAACCTTAAGCGTGAAGAAATCAATAAGCTGGACAGTATGGAATTGGTTTATACGAGTGCATGTAAAATAAACAAGGACAGCACAACACAGCACACATTTCCCTGTCCGTAGTTTGACCGCTTCACATAACACAAAATTAATTATAAAACACAATCATGTCATTGAATGATGAGTACTGTTATGGACATTCTGGAGTTGTACTCCTGAAAATCGGTACCTAGAACTAACTTCAATATGATTTGAAATTTTTAAATTAAAATATATATTCATTATGTTCAGGATATGAAACAAAGTTGAAATCCCTTAAAGGCACAACACTGCCACATAGGTAACCCATATCAAATTTAGAGTTTTCGGGTCATAGTTTTTTGGTAGTGATCCAGAAATAAAATCTTGTTTTCTTATCATGTAAAGACTTAATAGTAACAAGGAGTTGTCACTAAGGTGACGTGATCCCCTGCCGCAAATTAATACTTCAAAATTTTAAAATAGAGCCATGGGCTCTGTAGCTCATCAGGATTTCATTGCTTTACTATCTGAAGTTGAATATTTATGTTTAAAAGCAAAAGATAGGTTCTTAGATCATGACCACTGTGGGGGGTCATGCACACAATCTACAATTTAGAATCCCCATTGGCCAAGGAGTATGCAAACAACTTTTCAGCTCTCAAGACCTTTTGGAACTGGAGATGAAGATGAAAATAGGTTTTTAAGGATGTGACCCCGGTGACCCCATTTGGGGTCACAGGGTCACGAAATCTACAATTTTGAATCCCCGTTGGCCAACGAGTCTGCACACAACTTTTCAGCTCTCTAGATCTTTTGGAACTGGAGAAGAAGATGAAAATAGGTTTTTAAGGATGTGACCCCTGTGACCCCATTTGGGGTCATGGGGTCATGAAATCTACAATTTAGAATCCCCATTGGCCAACGAGTCTGCACACAACTTTTCAGCTCTCTAGATCTTTTGGAACTGGAGAAGAAGATGAAAATAGGTTTTTAAGGATGTGACCCCTGTGACCCCATTTGGGGTCATGGGGTCATGAAATCTACAATTTAGAATCCCCATTGGCCAAGGAGTCTGCACACAACTTTTCAGCTCTCTAGACCTTTTGGAACTGGAGAAGAAGATGAAAATAGGTTTTTAAGGATGTGACCCCTGTGACCCCATTTGGGGTCATGGAGTCATGAAATCTACAATTTAGAATCCCCATTGGCCAAGGAGTCTGCACACAACTTTTCAGCTCTCTAGATCTTTTGGAACTGGAGAAGAAGATGAAAATAGGTTTTTAAGGATGTGACCACTGTAACCCCATTTGGGGTCACGGGGACACAAAATCTACAATTTAGAATCCCCATTGGCCAAGGAGTCTGCACATAAAATTTCAGCTCTGTGGAGTCATTGGTTCTGGAGAAGAAGTCGAAAAAGCGAAAAGTTTACGGATGGACGGACAGACGGACGGACGCCGGACACCATGCCATGCCATAAGCCCATCGGGCCTTTCAGGCCTGATGAGCTAAAAATAATGTCAAGATAAGCAAAATTGACTGGGCCCTGACTTTTCCCTAAAAGAACAACTGGTTTAAGATAATGATGAGAGTTCAATGAACAGTTCTTGTGATATAGATTCTCCTGACAAGCTTAACATGTCGAAAAGTTCCACTGTGACTTTGAGAATTATGTAACGGTCGCCAAAATCTGATCAGTCCATCATCTTCCCTGGAAGGTGCTTTGTGTAAGATATGATGGACTTCCGGTGAATGGTTCTTGAGATATCCCTCTAACAACAGTAAAAAGACAAAATCTTGTTGTGACCTTGAAATGAAGGTCAAGGTCACAAACCTCTGTAGGAAGATTACTCTCACCATGATGAACCCATATGCAAAATATGAAAAGAATCCAGCGAATAGTATTTGAGTTATTCCATTTCGTACGGACGCAGCATTCGCGCTAAATGCGAGGCAGGGGATAATAATAATGAGGATACTTATATCATGCCAAATCCACAACACAAACAGCTCTGCTCAAAGCGCTACTTACATTATTACCCTGGTATAAGGACCAACATTAGTCCTTTTTCATTCTCAACTCCCCTTGGAGTATGCAACCTGAGCTACCAATTAAGGTGCTTGAAAGTTATACGTCACATTGCCTTCACTTCCAAACCAGGTACTCAAGTATACTGCTGAGTGAACAGAGGCACATTTCGAATAAAGTCCCTTGCCCAAGGTGACACCACAAGCCTGTCATGTCTGGGTGTGGGGCAAGGAATCACCCTTCAAACTCTCAGTTTTCATCCAGCAATGAGACTTGTATTTATTCACATAAACAAGTATTTGTCACTAAGGTGACATGATCCCCCGCCGCAAAGTAATACTTCTATATTGAAAAATAATGTCAAGATCAGCAAAATCGACTGTCAAACATGTCTAAAAAGTCAAAGTTCCACTGTGACCTTGAGAAAAATGTCAAGGTCACCAAAATCTAATCAGCCCTTTGTCTTTCCTAGGAGGTGCATTATGTAAGATATGATGGAATTCCGGTGAATGGTTCTTGAGATATCCCGCTGACAACCTTTATATGTACATTAACATGTAAAACAATTCAAAGTTCTGCTGTGACCTTGAAAATTATGTCAAGGTCACCAAAATCTAATCAGCCCGTCGTCTTCGCTAGGAATTGCTTTGTGTAAGAAATGATGGAATTCCGGTGAATGGTTCTTGAGATACCCCGCTGACAAGCTTTACATGTACATTAACATGTCGAAAAATTCAAAGTTCCGCTGTGACCTTGAAAATAATGTCAAGGTCACCAAAATCTAATCAGCCTTGGAGAAGCTATGTGTAAAATATGAATCCAGCAAATGGTTATTGAGATATCCCGCTGACAAGGGTAAAATGACAAAGTCTCATTGTGACCTTGAAATGAAGGTCAAGGTCACAAACCTCTGTAGGAACATTACTCTTGCTATGATGAACCCATATGCAAAATATGAAAAGAATCCAGTGAATAGTATTTGAGTTATTCCATTTCGTACGGACGTACGGACGCAGCCGAATACTATATCCCCCGCTTCGCGCTAAACGCGCGGCGGGGGATAAAAAAAAAGAAGTACATGAATGAAGGCTCAGACAAAATGTTTCCGCAGAATGATTGGATGACGAAAAATAATGAACATCACTGCCTTCATCAGAGTTCGTTAGTTTGTGGACCAGTGGTCAATACATATAACAAATACTTACTAAATTCTATCAGCAGTTTTCCATATCCTTTCCGTTGGAAGGGAGGTAATGTAAGAATACATGCTACATTGTAATCTTCTGTCGATTCCTTTTCCTGAAAAAAACCCAAACACAATTGAAGCTGACTAACTCAAGCCTGACTACCTATTTTATGTCTCCTTACTAAAATAAGATTAAATAGGAAACATTGGAGGAAACATTGGGACAAACAATCAAGAGAAGAGTTTTATTAGGTAAGACTGACATATTTGCAAACTAAATTGGGGTTGTTTAAAATAATGCACTCACAGCTTGTAATCTGTTAATTTTGTATAGAATTTTTTTTTATTAACCTGGTAACTCTTTTTCTTGGCAGGAAATGTTTTTGTTATTTTTCTAAACTTATGTACCTTTTAGGTCAAAGTGTCTAAACGCAGGTGGCAAAAAGAAAATAACCCCAAAAAACAAACCCATCTTTGCTCTTGCCAGATTAGTGTGGATGAAAGATTTTCAGTTAAGCAAAACAAGCACAGAATCAATTTTAAAAATCATGATTTTTCGATTATATTTTAAGTAGGGCAGCAAACTCTGGGAAAATCTCTCACCTTGGAGAAGTATCCCACAAGATGGTAGCCCCTGTTGTCCATCTCACACATACAGTAGAAGAGGAACGGATCTGTGTCATAGTACAGCGTCTTGTGGTCTAGGAACAACTTGGCTAATAGGCAGAGATTCTGAGCATATGCCTGTGACAAAAACACATGTATTGTATCACATCATCAATTTATTTTATCGGAAATGATTTGGAAATGAATTGAGCACATAAGAACAACGTTCCATGTTAACATTATTCGAAAAGAAAATTGTTTTGAATGAAAGCTGTGATGTTCAGGTTTTTTAAACTAATGTCTGTTTAAAGTTATACAAAACATGGATTTTAATATTTTCATTTGGAATAAAAATCGTGTGTAACAAAAAACACCTACTTTGTTCTTTCTTCCATCAATTTCAAAGAAGGATATTTCACCTTTCCTGTAAATTTCATTTCCAGGTGGATGCCTTAAAAGACATTTTGCCTTGAAAGAAATATAGAAATACCATCAGCCAATGTCTCTCATGACATCATAACAAATAGAATCTTATTTGCTTTGTGATGTAACAGACTCCATTTAACGCCTAGCCAGAAACACATAAATCTCATAATAAAATTATGGATATTATTCACTTCTTTCTTTTTTATATTATCTCTGGTAAGATAACAAGTTATCATATATGATCAAATTTTGAAGGATAAATAATGTGTAAATTCTTTTAAAATAATTCTTACCAAATGCCTTTCTAAGCACTTGTTGCTTTTTAGGAATTTGAGGCAATATTCACAGATATATACAATTGGGGTTGTGGTCAGTTCCTGAAAGAAAAGGTCGCATTTGGTTAGTTAAAGAATATGTCTTAGAAAATTCTTGGAACAAAAACAACAAAATATGATAAACATCCTTGACCTTAAATATGCAAAGTATGTAACTTGATATTAACAATAGGTAAATGAAAGTGTGATAAACCTATTAGTATAATACTTCAGAGACTGCTTGAATGTAACACCTATTGGACATGAGACGTAAAAGCTCTCACCTGAGGATATGGTGAGAAGTACCATGGTTTGATACGATATCGGCCTAATTCTATCAATTCTACATTCTTCATTCTGGTAACAATGTCATCATGGTGTGCAACCATACTGCCAGTTTGTCGAGGCATCTTGGGTAATGCATCTTGAGAGTCTCCCATCTGTAACTGAATGCAACAGACACAGATCTAAGACAAATTTCACACTTTCAACTCAAATCTCCACCGTTTTCAAAACAGCATGTTGTTTCGAAAGGCTCAGATCACCAATTTATCCACAGGGTACATCATGGATGACGAAAAATATAAAACATCATAGCCTTTAAAATATTAATTTCAATTTGGTTCAGACAATGTGCCGAACATATGATCTCTTTGAATTGAGAAGAATTATTTTATTCCAGCAACAAGCAGGGATAATGAGGTTCCAATCCGTCAGATTACTGATTTACTGTTGGGATATAGGTAACTGCTCTGGACAAGGACAGTGAGAAAAAGTTTATAAAGGGAAATATAAGTGAATATATTCATAACCAAATAAGACTAGCCAGTGGCTATTGGCTATTTGAATTAGTGAAATTATTGTTAAATTCAAACATATTTCAAAATTTAAATTTCCTTACAATTTTCACAATTCAAATCCAAAAGGTAAACTACTCATATTTATCCATGTTAATCATTTAACAAATTTCCCAAATGACTACACAACAATCGGCATTTCGCTAATGACTACACAACAAAGAGCATTTCCCTTATGACTACACAACAAAGAGCATTCAAATCCAAAAGGTAAACTATTGATATTTTTCCATATCAACCTTTTAACAAATTTCCCAAGAGACTACACAACAATGAGCTGACCTCTTCCTCAGCCTTCCTCTTCCTGGCTGCAGTAGCTGCCTGTGTTTTCTTCATGCCCCCGGAGCTGCACATGGGGTTGATGCTGGGACTGGGACTGGGGACAGGGCTGGCACTGATCGGGGCGCTATTTGGTACGCTTGAACTTGTGCTGCTAGGGATTGGGGACGGCATCGCCAGGTTGATCATCAGTCCACAGCTGGATGATGATCCGTTTTGAACCTGGACAACATGTGAATGAATACTTTGGTATACAAACATACAAGTTGTTATAAGGAAAAGATTTGGGCCGAAACTAGTAACAGTATCTGTAAAGAAAGGCAGTGATTTGCACTTGTTTCCATGAATACTTAAATTTTTTATATAATAATAATAATAATAATATATTGCATTTGATAATGCGCCACATCCACCCAAATGAGTGCTCTGTATTATATAAACAATGTTTTAAAAACAAGCGTTACTACACTTAAAACAAGCAGTTGTCACTAAGGTGACATGATCCCCCACCGCAAATTAATACTTCTATATTGAAAAATAATGTCAAGATCAGCAAAATCGACTGTCGAACATGTCGAAAAATTCAAGAATTCAGTTCCGCTGTGACCTTGAGAATAATGTCAAGGTCACCAAAATCTAATCAGCTAGTTGTCATTCTTAGGAGGTGCTTTGTATAAGATATGATGGAATCCCGGTGAATGGTTCTTGAGATATCCCGCTGACAAGCTTTACATGTACATTATCATGTCAAAAAATTCAAAGTTCAACCGTGACTTTGAGAATAATGTCAAGGTCACCAAAATCTTATCAGCTCGTCATCTTTCCTTGGAGAAGCTATGTGTAAGATATGAAGAGAAATGACAATGTCTCGTTGTGACCTTGAAATGAAGGTCAAGGTCACAAACCTCTGTAGGAACATTACTCTCCTTATGATGAACCCATATGCAAAATAGGAAAAGAATCCAGTGAATAGTATTTGAGTTATTCCATTTCGTACGGACGTAGCCGAATAACATATCCCGGGATTCACCCGCTTCGCGCTAAATGTGCGACGGGATGATAACATCTAAATTTATCTGGCCAGATGAAGTGATATTGCAAAGGTTTCTTACAAGAATACTGTATTGGTATTACTATTATAACAAGAGATACAGTGTCCAATCTAGAATCAAACTTTCAGGAGAGATTTATCACCCCTATATGCAGAAAAGAGGAGAGATTTTGAAAAATAAGGAAGTAATAGTATAGCTCTCAAAGGTAGGGATAAAATTATATTGCTTAACAGTCCCTACTTTGATTTTTTACTAAGTGGCTATTTGCTTATTTTTAGTTTGAATTGTGGGTTCTTGATTGGACGCTGGAGATAAGGTCCAGCAAATGTTAAATTGCGAGAAACAAAGTTAGACGCTCACAACAATATCTCTCTCTGGGCTACAGGGTCTTGATCCACCATTTGCCAATTTGCCAACTTCTTTCTTTGGAGTTTTGGCATCCTTTTTAGGTGGTTCAAGCTTGCTGAGATCCATTCTTTCTTCGGGCACCCACTCATCGAGTCTTTTATTAACTGGATAAATGAAATATTAGAGATAGTTTACAAAACATAACTATGTACTTGAGTTTTAAGTCTCCATCACTGAAGTTTTATTAATACCAAAAAAAAAAATTAGTTGAAAAAATAATAATATTAATCTACACCAAATTGTTTTTTTTAAGGATTACGAAAACATTTCAGTGGTTATGTAAGCTTAACGCTTTTATTTCTGAAATTCAAAATTTTAAAATAACTTACAGTCCTCATAATGAATGTAGTATAATGGTTTCCCCTGCACATCCTTCTTACTGAGCACTTCTGCAATATCTGGGAGAAAAAAGCAAAACCATGACATTACATATGGACATAGGAATCAAATTATTTTAAGAATAATCAAGTTGCAAGGAATTACGTCACAAGTTTATGATTATTATTGTCTCAGTCTGATTAAAATCGACCTTGTTCCGAGGAATTAAATTTGCAAAATTATGCATCTACCGGGATACGAACAGGTTCGGTAGATTCCTCGCCACAAGGTCTGAGAACACCCCGCATCGGCGCGTGTTCCGAACCAGTTTAGCACAGCCAAAGCCCAGTCAAATAGCTGACCAATCACAACGTAGTTTTTAAACGGTCAATGTTTTGAAAGCATTCGGAACAGATCAAAGGATGGCTGTTTGGAGTTACCTGCCCCTAGCTTCTCGCACCGAAAGCATTTATTGGGCGTCTTTTGATTGGCTACCTGAATTGAGCTCGAGCACACGACTCTACGGGCTGTAATCAGACGGTTTGGCGTGGAACCTACGACTGATATGAGTTCGTATCCTGGTTGATGCACTATTTTGCAATTTTTATGCCACGGAAAACCGTCGATTTTAATCAGACTAATTATTGTGTAAGCTTTAGCGAGGAGTTGGACATAATAATTCACGAGAGACAGATAATTCGTAATGTGCAAACAATTTAAAAACATGACTCAACATCACAATCTCAGATTAAACTGCAAAATACAAATTGTATATTCATACGCCATTCATAAAGTTGTTCACACTTTCTTCAAGATGTGCACATCTAAATAGTTTGCTTCTTACGCTCTTTTTTCAGTAAGATTATGGTGCAAGTTTTTAACTTTATTCCAAAAATAATTTCAGACATAATAAACAACTCGTTTAAATTGTAAATATTATCGCAGAATGAGAGAAGCTTAGTCAAATATGAACAAGCAATTGCTCAGTTGCAATACAAGATAGGAATTTAATTATGTCACTAAATGACATCATCTGGTTAATGATGTTACAAAGCCTTTAAGTCATGGCAGTACAGCTGGCAACTCCTGCAAGCTGCAAATTTACTACTGTAATTATGGCCTCGGAAGCATAGAATCAACATAATTTATATTTTATATGTTTTAGTGCCGTGTGACTTTAAATAGGTATGTTAGAAATTGTTCATCGCTGTGATTTAGCTAAAATAGGGCAGCTAGGTAAGCAATTCATGAATGGGCGTAAAGTAGTTCCGTCAACCAATCAAAATGCAACTTATATTTAGAAAAACTGTGATTCCCATGACCAATACAGAAACTTTTATGACCCAGCATATCTTTGGGTAAGAATGTCATTTACTCTCTTAGACTTATATAGACATATATCTCAATTTCACACTCTTTATACTTTCTCTCATTTGATCTGTTCTATGGATATTTTGTTGGATGGTTGAAAATGACAGGTCAGGAGGTAGGCCTATACATTAATCAGGTATAAAGTTATTCTCAAAACAAAGAATATTATAACCATCACATATCTAAGTTTTACCTGTTTTCGGCGATATAAGAGCGATGCGCCGTAAAAGTTTATTCCTCTTAAAATAATTAAAATATTTTTCATTCATGTGAATCTACGTAACTTTTCGAAAACTCACTAATATGATTTATGATTCTATCGGCCTGAGAAAGTCCGCTGTGATAAGAATGACCCATATTTGGCATCCTGTGCATTACATAACCTGTTTTTGGCGGTGATGTTCTACAGTAAATAACCACAGGAAATTGAGGATGCCCAAGATCTCAATGTAAATAATGTATATAAAAGTATCTACGCTCCCTCTATACAATAGGCTAAATGAGCGACACACGCCATCTTGGTTTTGTTTTCAAACCTCTCGACTCGACTTCATTCGTGGCTTATATTTCAAAACATACACAACGACATATAACAAAACTTACCGCCGATCCTTTACTTACTTTTCGCCCCAAATTATGCTGCTAAGTCGATTCTACCTTTAAACAACATCGAAATACAACTCGCCTAGACGGCAGTGATGTCACTATACGGACTTGAATGCCTCTACGCTCTCTCATTAGTCAGCTATATTTAGATACAAAGCATGGCTATGCAACTGTGTAAACATGTTGGTTTTTACACCGGGGCAAGCGACCATAACATTTGCTCCAGATATTGAAATAATTGTCATAATTTGTTGGTCTTATCTCAATAATAAGTACATTAAACAAGCAATAGTTTGCATATTCTCAAGACATTTAGAAACGTTGTTTATAAAATATAAGCCACGAATGTAATCGAGTCAGGTTTGAAAACAAAACCAAGATGGCGGGTGTCGCTCCTTTAGCCTATTGTATAGAGGGGGCGTGGATACTATTATATACAATGTTTACATTGAGATCTTGAGTATCCTCAATTTCCTGTGCAAATAACATGGTGTTCCGTTATTTGCGGGAACGCAAAGGGGCAAAAAGGCATTGTCTTATTACATAGCATAAAGCAGAGTTAAATAAAATTGTCAAATGTCAAAATGTTGAAAACTTATATGAGAAATAAATCAAAACTTATCATTTACACTGTTTATAAAAGTCACACTTCACACTTCTCTTCAACTGGGCTCTCTTCTCAATACGGTGAGAAACACTGATATATTATCCTGTGTCTGTAGACAATGTGAAATTGATATCAAGGTCATCCCTCATGTAATTGAACCTAAATCAACACGCACATGGCTGTATTTGTCTGAAAACTTTCCAAAAATTTATGAAACGTTATTATTAATTCAATAAGCATGACCTAAAAATCCAGCCATATTTTTTTGGAACGAGCGGTATCTCACATGACTGATCACTTGATATGATGAGGCAAACATTGTCAGCTAGCAGACGATAGAAAATAAAATTGAAATTTGACTCGGTAATTTTTTGTAGAATTTTATTGTGAGGTGAAAAAAAGTATTAAGAATATAAGGCTATTTTTTATATGTAATATATCTCTTGGTACTCTCGCCTTCCTGTTTTTCATAGTTGACAGTTTTGCGTCCAGGTCAAGTTGTCATGACCACATGTAAAAATATTTGCAGTTTGACATTTGACCCTCCGCCCGTTCTCATAAAATAATGCAAGATTACCAATCGCTGAAAACAGGAGAACGCCGAATTCATGTTACGGTGGGATATTTCTTTCCATTATCATAGAAGTACAACTTATTTATTTCAACTCTGTCCAAAGTGTAAATAAATTAAAGTTAAAAAATAATTGTACATTGAATAGGCATACAAATATGCTATGTAAATACATGTCAGACAACTTTCAGTTATATATATTTTCCTTTTCTTAAAATTTAACTTCAGAGTGACTTCCCTTGAATCATAGTGAAAGGGAGGTAAATATTTGACTTCTTAGGCGGTTTTCTCAACTGTACAATTAAAAGAGGTCTAGATACAAGGGTTTAACTAATTAAATTAACATCAACTTAACGACAACTCAAAACTTTCATTCAACAAATATCAATGACAGCAGCAATACACCGAAAATACTCCAACATATGCGTGTTCGCCACTACACCATCAGATGGCGCTTTAGTCGATTTCTCTACACTTACGCCAACCATCGCCGTTTTTAAGTAGCACAGGCACTCTGTAACCCTCGGTTATCTCGGTCTGGAAAGAAAAATATACAAAGTGTAAAGGGATTCACTTGAAAATCAAATTGCGGGTTTCTAAACTATTTTAAAGCCAAAATAACTACACAAACTGAGCCGCACAAACCTGTGCTTCCGCCATAATCGTCATGATTAGCCCCGCACTGGTTGTAAAATAAAGACGTCTGAATTTTCAAAAGGATAAGAACTTGTGGTCTAATGGACTATTTTCTAATGTCATGATGTATGTCATTTTCTCAGTACAACAAATGTTTATAGGACAGAAAAATAGTCTTTGTTTTTGAAAATTGGACCAATGAATAACGAGAAAGGCCTTTAGCTCCTTATATTTAAGCAGACACTTACTTCCGGGATTGCCTTACACATGCATCAACTTTTGTAGAAGACAGAAGCTACTATTTTGCAGCTTTCACCCAGGCACAAGCAGAATGGCATCTGCTGTGAAGCAGGAACCAGTTGAAGATGTTGATTTAGAAACAAGGTAATTATAAAATACAATGTTGTTATAAAAGAGTGAGATTTTTAGTTTCTTGCAAACATTGAAAATGCTGTTCAGAAATGTATACAAAATAGTATCCAGCGTTCGAAATTACCTTCATTTGGGTGCCGAGCGCACGGGTAAATTTAATAGGGCACGGGTAAAATTGTACAGCTGTGCCTTGTGGGCACGCCTGAAAATTCACTTACTATCTTAAATTTTAATTAAACTGACAAAATGTTTACTTTTCAACCTTTCTACAACTATCCCAAATCTTAAAACGTCTGTTCTGACACACAGCAGACCATTGAAGACAAGTTCTGAAGAAAGCAAATTTTCGGCTTTTCCAAGAAATCTATTTTTAGAATTGTCTCTTACGACTTAGTGTCAGCAGTAGAATTATTACAAAGCATTTTTAAGTTTCAAGAAAGACAGTATGATGGTCAACAATAAGCAACCTATTTAGAAATAATTTAGATTTACTCTGCTTGTAAAATTCCTTCATAAATCTCTCCAATGCTCACAGAAAAAAATAAATCATGCTGACATCTTGAGTGGACCGATCCATTTGCCTGAGGGATGATAGGTGAATTTTGTCCAAATTTTTTAGAAATAACAGTTTCAATGTCACCAATGAGTTTACAGCAGTATTAGGGGGAATATATTGTGCAATAATGTTATTTAAGTTATATAAAATTAATTTAATTAATTAAGCAATGAGAAAATTTTGACAGGTTTGCTTACAAACAACCTGTCACCCCTCTTCCTAAATAAGTCAAGCCCTTTGGCGGAAGTATGGAAATCGAACGTCTTGATGTATAGATACTGATTGCAACTGTTTAGGTTTTGATAAATTATGATGCATAAGTGAAACTTTTTAAACTAGAATTTAATAATTGTCTTCACAGAATTCTAAGGTATGTGTTGATATATTGGAAGTCTATTCTACAACTTAGTTTCACTTGTTGCCTGGGTGGCTATAGTATAAATAGAGATATTTATGAGATGAAACACTTATTTCAATATTACCAAATAATTAATTAACTTGTTTTATATCTTTTTCAGAAATAAGTACTAAATCAACTATTTTAAACAGTTCATTATAGATCATGTGTATTTTATGAGTTTTTTAAAAGTGAAAAAAAATCTCATACAACTGACAATTTTCAAAATCTATGTACAAACAATAAACATATATATAAACAACACAAAACAAGTATTTTATTAGTGTCTAAACAGGAACTTTATTATTGTTAAATAATATATGATGGCAAAATTCCTCCTGTAAATCTGTAAACAAAGTAACTTACTAATATAACAAAAACTATGTCCTAAGATGGCACACTTTACTTGGTCAGGGCACACATAAATTTGATATTGGGTGCCTTAAGGCACCCTCAGAAAAAAAATCATTTCTATCCCTGGTATCAGTAAAGAAAGTACGATGGGAACATTTCATTCGCTGAGGTTGGAGGTATGATTATTAAAAGATTAAAATCCCTGAACCCCTGACCTCAAGGTTGATATCACAGTGTTCAGGGAAAAAGAAAATAGAACACAATATTTTGCAAACACTAAAATTTGGCTATCGAAAAAAAATATATCAATGGCATTAATTGTTAATGTCAATGAAATTGTCAAAAATATTAAAGATGTAAAAATTTTCAACTAACTCTATGACAAGAAATCACATAATTTACACAGAAAAATATCAAACCATTCCCCATAAAAATTCATAACACAAACTATTTTTCTGCACATAACCAATCTGTTCTTCAGTTACTGGTATTGAGTATGTTAAATATTGAGAATTTACCCAAATACAAGCATAGCTATACCTGCATTCCATATGTTTAAGATAATTGATGTCAATATCAATTAAAAACTATGTACATGTTAGTTCTAACTTCTAATACTTGATATTTATTCTTTAAGGATCTTGCATCTATGCCAAGCTAATCCAGATGGTATCGATGATATGGTGATACAGAATGACATGCCTCAGTTTGAGGTGAAGCAGAGAGTCACTGCTATCAACAGGCTCCTATCAACTGTAAGTCAGTCTGCCGATTTAAGACATGAGAAAAGTGATTATTCACAATTAACAACATTACATGTGGAGTTAACTAGTACCAAAGGTAACCTCCCAAAACTTCTACATGCCAAAACTTCTACAGACTAAAACAACACAGTTCAGGGTCCACTGCACATGGTCATTACCTCAGGTAAGAATGGACTAGTCCTATTAATATGCCAAAAGTTGTACATTAGGATACAAGTAAAAAATATACATAAATATCTGGTTATTCTCATATAAATTTCATAACATTGCATCAAGCTAGTAACACTTTGTCGCTGCAGTGAGTGACCTTAAAGACCACAAATTTAACGGGTTTCTAGAAAAGTTTGCTACTTGCAATTGCCTATGTAACTACCATTGTGAGGATGTTTCATCTGCCAAAACTATTCACGCATTAGATCAAAGAGCTATCATTATGTGAATCGATTCACTTTAAAAACGGTGGTAACAATGACTTATCTGATGAGACTAATTTAAAAATTGTATTTTAAATTTTTTGAATGTCCATGTACAAAGAATTTTATGATAAATTGTGTTAGATTGTTTACATATTCAGTTACTGGTACATGAATTTATTTCTTTTTATAATGTAAAATTGTATGTTATATGTTGTAATGTACAAATCCTGTCAACGTCACGGTGAGAGATATTTATATAGGGATAGACCTGTTTATCAATCCCCTTTCCATGTTCTATCTGGATATGAATTTCACAAATCAAAAGCTCATATAAACATAATTTCAGCACTGGATTCAATATCAATAACCAAACACAGACAGTACTCAAGGAACTCCATTGATGTTTTCTGTCTGGTGAACAGCTTTGTTTCAACGAAAATATGACAATTGCGAAAAACTCTAACAAACTTGAAAATTTTACTTTTTGTATGTGACGTACGCAAAATAACAACATATTTATATTAATATCATAATATATAAAAAATATTAATATACACAAAATACTATGTCATCTTCTTTAGTAAGTAATAAGCTGAACCTGTTTTAATCCTCTACTCTAGTAATCCTGTACCCCCTTCTTCAATCTGCTGTATAAGTTTTGGCACGTAGAAGTTTTGGCAAATTACATTAAATCATATCCTTGGTTGTTCCATTATAAAATAGGTAATTGGATAATTCTGCCCTGACTTTTTGTAGGAGTTGTGGCATGTTGAAGTATTGGCATGTAGAAGTTTTGGGAGGTAACCATACCAAACCATTCTTCCAGGAATTGTAAACTTGTTAACAGAGGCAGTAAAATGATTTGCATCAGGGTGTTATCAGATAGGCACCAGTAAGCAATAGGTTTACAGTAATATTTGCCAAGTGGAATGTTGTAGCTTAAAGTATTCAGATAGTAATAGATACCAACAGTAAGATACAATTTAGAAAAACTAGAGAAACATAAGCATCACAGCTTTCTCTATCATTGCTTCTCTATAAGCCTAAATCATACTGTGGTGTTCTTGTAAGCATTCAGTTTATGTCTCTATTGTTAGAGATGTACAGTAGTTGTATTATAGTTCTATAAACAGAGGAGGTATTTTGTTTAAATGTTTCAGGGGCGTATCGACTTATTGAAAAGTGGAGCCAAACTGGTTTACAGACTTAAGGATCCAGAAGCTGCCAGGTATTTAATTATCTGATACAAAATCCTTAAGTAAATATGTTAATGCCTGGTTGATTTTAAGAAGTTCATGAGTTAAACATTCTTTATACAAAATAATGTAGTTATCATTGGAAGAATTATAAGTTGAGAAGATGTTTATGAAGACCACATCAAAGTCATTTATTCTTTGATCAGATGAAATTGTAAAACATAGAGTCTACTGTCATGTTATTTCTTGTGGCTGTTTTTCTGTCAGTCAAGTGAAGGGAGCAGACCAGCAGGACAAGCTCGTGTATCAGATAATAAAAGAAGCAGGAAATAAAGGTAAGTAAATGAAATGCATTGGTGTTACATCCTGTTCCATTTTGCCTCATTTGAAGGCTGGTTATTCAACGCTGTATAATAGAATGTATTTTCTTAGCCAATGAAATGTTGTGATTTGAATTTGATGTCGCCAGTTGGTCATCTTTTTGGGCTCTGTCAATATTGTTTGATTTATAGTAATTTTATTGGCTAGTTATTTATAGGAATATATGAGGCAAACGCTTCAAAAACATCCAAGAGATTGATGTAGCCTTTGCGGATACAAATAGAGCAGGATAGTGTGTTTAGTTTTCATTTTGTTTTCTGCAATCGGTCAACTGATGTCAAATATACCGATTTCTGCATCCCTGGTGTGTTAGTAGTGTGCTATTATACCACCCTTCAACCGGAAATTTGTAGTGTAAATTCAAACTGGAAAAGGATATTGTTAGCCTTTGTGAACCAGCATTCTCTTCCCACAGAAGTAACAAACTTCAGGTTTTATATCGTATCCTCTGTTATATATTGAACACCCTCTTGGCTAGAAGTAGAGAGACTCCTGATTGGTTGCATCAGAAGTTAGTTGTGCAATCAGCGATGATATTTCAAACTGAGCAAAACTGATAAAATGAGTTGCTTCATCTTTGTGATTTTGCGCACATATTGTTTAGAAGACCGAATTTGGTTGCAGATGTAAAAAGGTGTTTAATTGGACCAAAATAATGATGTTATCAGTGTTGCAGGGGATTATGTGAGAATATATGTAACAAAGGTTATGATAGAAAATAGAGCCATGGGCTCTGTAGCTCATCAGGGTTTATATTGTTTAATGATGAAGACTGAAATAGATTTTTAGGTCATGGCTTGAGGCCCTTATTTGAGGCACCACAGGGTCTCCAAATCTAAAATTTAGAATCCCCATTGGCTAAAGAGTCTGTACACAATATTACAGCCTTCTAGGTACATTTGTTCTGGAGAAGATGAAAATAGGTTTTTAAGGAAGTGAACCCCATGACCCAAGATGGGGTCACGGGGTCACGAAATCTACAATTTAGATTCCCCATTGGCTAAGGAGTCTGTTCACATTTTTCAGCTCTCTAGACCTTTTGGAACTGGAGAAGAAGATGAAAATAGTTTTTTAAGGATGGGACCCCTGTGACCCCATTTGGGGTCATGGGGTCACGAAATCTACAATTTAGAATCCCCATTGGCTAAGGAGTCTGCACACAACTTTTCAGCTCTCTAGACCTTTTGGAACTGGAAAAGAAGATGAAAATAGGTTTTTAAGGATGTGACCCATGTGACCCCATTTGGGGTCATGGGGTCACAAGATCTACAATTTAGAATCCCCATTGGCCAAGGAGTCTGCATACAATTTTTCATGTCTCTAGACCTTTTGGAACTAGAGAAGAAGATGAAAATAGGTTTTTAACGATGTGACCCCGGTGACCCCATTTGGGGTCATGGGGTCACAAGATCTACAATTTAGAATCCCCATTGGCCAAGGAGTCTGCATACAACTTTTCAGCTCTCTAGACCTTTTGGAACTGGAGAAGAAGATGAAAATAGGTTTTTAACGATGTGACCCCAGTGACCCCATTTGGGGTCACAGGGTCACGAAATCTACAATTTATAATTTTGGAACTGGAGAAGAAGATGAAAATAGGTTTTTAAGGATGTGACCCCTGTGACCCCATTTGGGGTCATGGGGTCACGAGATCTACAAATTAGAATCCCCATTGGCCAAGGAGTCTGCACACAACTTTTCAGCTCTCTAGACCTTTTAGAACTGGAGAAGAAGATGAAAATATGTTTTTAACGATGTGACCCCGATGACCCCATTAGGGGTCATAGGGTCACGAAATCTACAATTTAGAATCCCCATTGGCCAAGGAGTCTGCACACAACTTTTCAGCTCTCTAGACCTTTTGGAACTGGAGAAGAAGATGAAAATAGGTTTTTAACGATGTGACCCCAGTGACCCCATTTGGGGTCACAGGGTCACGAAATCTACAATTTAGAATCCCCATTGGCCAAGGAGTCTGCACACAACTTTTCAGCTCTCTAGACCTTTTGGAACTGGAGAAGAAGATGAAAATAGATTTTAAAGGATGTGACCCCCGTCACCCCATTTGGGGTCACGGGGTCACGAAATCTACAATTTAGAATCCCCATGGGCCAAGGAGTCTGCACACAAATTTCAGCTCTCTAGACCTTTTGGAACTGGAGAAGAAGATGAAAATAGGTTTTTAAGGATGTGACCCCTGTGACCCAATTTGGGGTCATGGGGTCACGAAATCTATAATTTAGAATCCCCATTGGCCAAGGAGTCTGCACATAAAATTTCGGCTCTGTGGAGTCATTGGTTCTGGAGAAGAAGTCGAAAAAGCGAAAAGTTTACGGACGGATGGACGGCCGGACGCCGGACGCCATGTCATGCCATAAGCCCATCGGGCCTTTCAGGCCTGATGAGCTAAAAATCTGAAGGGGAGAGAATGAACAACCAGTTGTATTATTAGTTGTTATTAAATCTTATTGAGTAAGAGTAAGGTTTAAAAATAAATATTTCTGACAGGAATATGGATCCGAGATATTCGCTACAAGAGTAACCTGTTGATGACGCAGCTCAACAAAATCTTGAAGAGTTTGGAGAGCAAAAAGTTGATCAAGGCTGTTAAATCCGTCGCTGTAAGTAGCTTTAGACTGTGTACACCTTTCTTGTGTTGGCCACGATGTAGGCTTATAAACAATTTCTTGCCTTTGATAATCCTGTTACAATTTGAGTCACAAATCTCCAGTGTGTATTTTCATCAAATCAAATCAAACAGCAACCTCACCCTGTTCATAATTGATACATGTAGCTAGGCATTCATACTATCCCACAACATTAACTATATGTGAGGTGAACGGGATTCAGTTAAAGGTTGCATGATGTGCATTAACCCTAACCCTTTGTTTTAGTGACAAATTCTGCACAACAAAAAGAAAATATCTGTGAAATTGCATATATCATAAGGAATAATTGTAATTTACATGCAAAAATAAACATAGAACAGATTGAACTGTAACCATCACCCTGCTGAAGGCATCTGTGTGTGACATGTAGAAAATAAAAACCTAATGTCATAACATCATGTATAACTCCTCTGTGTAACAGGCCTCCAAGAAGAAAGTATACATGTTGTACAACCTAGAGCCTGACCGCTCTGTGACCGGGGGAGCGTGGTACAGTGACCAGGACTTTGAGTCTGAGTTTGTGGAAGTGCTGAATCAGCAGTGTTACAAGTTCCTGGATCAGAAGGTAAACTTATCATATGGTACATGAATCCTAGAGTATGGTAGTAAAGTTAATATCATATGAAAAGCGTTATATGCCAGTTTGAAGCATATAAGCATATAATATTATGCAAAATATTTTGTGTTTTCAGTGTGACTTCATTTAACCCTTTGACAGGATGAAAATAATGGCTTTGCCCCATCACTTAATGAGAGATAAGTGATATTACACTGAAAACACAGAATATCTTCTATATATATGATAGATGAATCCTGACGTAGTGTCGTAAATTATTAAAGCCTTGTTGTCTTTAGCATAATTGACTTTTCATCATTTTTAGCATCATGATGATATCTTTCTTCCTCTCATGATGCCGAATAAGAGTGAAATATTTTATCAAGCAGTTTTCAACCACTCTTCAGTACCTCTTTAAATTGACACTTAGCAGGAAAGTCAAAAGAGATTGTCAAGGGTTAATTTAAGTATTGTAAAGTGCAGCTTTGAATAAACATATCAAGTTACCAGTAAATTTTGAAATTTTCTCACAATTCCAGGCTTCTTTAGCAAAAGAAACACAGATAGATCCAATAGCACAGAAGAACAGTGCTTTTGCACCGTCCCAGGATGTCTGGAAGTTTATATCTGAACTTGGAATCAGCAAAGTAAGTTTCATTATATAGAGATTATTACCCGAGGAAGTGTGTCATATGATTTTTACGAAACGAGTGTGGATTTTTGTATTGCCCGAGCGAGAGCGAGGGCTATACACAAATATGCACGAGTTCCTAAAATTCATATGGCACACTTTCGAGTGTAATAATTTCTTAGTACCCATTCTATTCTGTTTCATTCGCGTAAAAATAGGCAGGAAATGGCCCACTTCCCTTGTGACGGCAAGCTACAGTGACATCACGAACAATCGTTTTATGACGTCACAGACGACACAATACAGGAAGTCGCGGTGAAACAATGGTTGCTAGGCAAACGTGATATGTGCACATGTGCTCATGTGCTCATATCAATAATATTAACTCGGTTATTTTCAACCATATGGGTAATAAATTATAATATTGTTTTAAAATGAAGGATACTCATTGTGAGATATGGAGTGTGTTTTGCTGTGTTCTTATCTTAGAATATACTTATTTTAGAAAATGCTTAAATCTTTTCGTTTTGTTCATTTATCTTCCCCAGCAAGTCAGCAAAGTGGCTGTGGTTTCATATAGATAACTCTTTATGTGTATTGAAACACTTTACTAAATTGTGACAATCCAACCACACTATCCAACAAACTAACCTCAAATCTATTGATTACCTTCTTAGTATTTGGGGAGGAATAGTATTTAATTATCCCCCGCCACAACGAAGTTGGCGGGGAATATAGAAATGAGCTCCGTCCGTCCGTCTGTCCGTCTGTGCGTCCGGGCTTTTCCATTCCGGCCTCAAACTTCAAAACTATAAGACATATCTCAACGAAACTTGGTGTGTGGAACAATCATCATGTGTAGATGTGCCTTTTGGGGTTTTCAACTTCTTCGAGTTATTTTTTTTACCGTTTCCATGGAAATGTAACTTAGAATTTCGTTTCCGGATCAGAACTCAAAAACTATAAGACATATCTCAACGAAACTTGGTGTGTGGAACAATCATCATGTGTAGATGTGCCTTTTGGGGTTTTCAACTTCTTCGAGTTATTTTTTTTTACCGTTTCCATGGAAATGTAACTTAGAATTTCGTTTCCGGATCAGAACTCGAAAACTATAAGACATATCTCAACGAAACTTGGTGTGTGGAACAATCATCATGTGTAGATGTGCCTTTTAGGGTTTTCAACTTCTTCGAGTTATTTTTTTTTACCGTTTCCATGGAAATAACTTAGAATTTCATTTCCGGATCAGAACTCGAAAACTATAAGACATATCTCAACGAAACTTGGTGTGTGGAACAATCATCATGTGTAGATGTGCCTTTTAGGGTTTTCAACTTCTTCGAGTTATTTTTTTTTACCGTTTCCATGGAAATAACTTAGAATTTCATTTCCGGATCAGAACTCGAAAACTATCAGACATAGCTCAACGAAACTTTGTGTGTGGAACAATCATCATGTGTAGATGTGCCTTTTGGGGTTTTCAACTTCTTTACAATTTTTAATTTAATTTGTTTAATTTTTACCATTTCCATGGATACATAACTTAATAATTAATTTCCGGAGCAGAACTAAAAAACTGCCATGGATTTATCTTTAGCTAATGGCATGGCACGGTGTCCGGCGTCCGTCCGTCCATCCATCCGTCCGTCTGTAAACTTTTCGCATTTTGTCTTCTTCTCCAGAACGACTTGGTCTAAGGAGCTGAAATTTTGTGTGCAAACTCCTTGGCTTTGCTCACAACCTAAAAAACCTATTTTCATCTTGATCATCAGCAAACGATAACCATCAGTTGCAATAAACCTTATATTGGGTGGGCTAAGGTTGTTTTGATATGTTACAAACCTTACAGGGAGTGGCATCCCTGCCCTGCTGAGCCAACAAATCATCATCCATCCTGCTACATCAGGCTATAAAGAAGAAGGTTCATAGTCACTGTTATTCAACAACTATTCTTCAATAAATGTTAACAAAGGCGGGGGATATGGCCGACTCTGTCTGCTTGTTTATTATTTGTTTTCTATTAAAACAGTTTTAAAACTGTCTTGCAGAAAAGAGGGACATTTTTGAAAAGATAGGATAGGAATAGTATTGATTTTAAAGGTAAGGATGAAATAACAATGCACATAGGATCCCGCTATGATTTTTATATCAGAGCTATTTGATAGTTTTCAGTGTGAATCGTGCGTCCTAGATTGATGAAGAAATCTGTTAGACTGTCGCCAGAAGACCTATCAATCCTTGCTGTTCAGTTGTTAAGAGTACTTGTGACCTGAGGCTTGTTCAACAGCATGAGTACTCACTATGGCTGCTGAAAGGAAACTCTGGTCGCAAGTACTTTCCAAGATGGTTTCAGAACATCACCAAAAAAAAAAATGCAAAAGGCAACAAAAAAAATAGATGCCTTGCACATAGCAACCCACCAAATTTCAATTGAAAGGGGTTTGGTTTAAACATATTTTATTCATTAAGAAAAGGATTGGGAACAAGTTATCCAACTTAAAATACCCTCTCCTTAGCATGTACAAAATTGATTTACATATATACAAGCAAAATGACAGATAGTGAACAAGAGAAGAGTAAAATAGATGAAGAGAAATAGGATAACATTATAAATCTAAACAAATCGTTTTGTGTCACAGATATAATTTTGGACTAAATTAAATAAACGTGTATTTTGATTTAATGATAGGTCTGCACTTCCCTCGAGCAAAAGTTTAAGGTCAATTGAAACACATGCTGGTACAGTAATACGCTTTAGTGCGGATACAAGCACTTCTCTCTGTTTGTTATATAATGTACATTGAAACATAAAATGGTAAGCATTCTCAACGTGGTAACCACATGTACAGTTTGCATTTAGTCTAATTCCAACCTTGCATAAATCATAATTCAACGAGCTTACAGTATATCGCAACTTAGTGTGAATTATATTCAATTTTCTTTTTCCACATGAATAGTACTGTGGTGCAGACGCTTGCTGATGAGTTATACTTGATTTAAATCTTGAAACTGTTCTAGACTGACGATGGGTGGTTGGTAGAACGTTCCAAGAACATATTGTTGATGGGAAGAAGGAATTATTTGAATGTTTCAGTCTTGAATAAGGAGTAGATACATTTTGGGAGTTACGTAAGTTATAATTGGATTTAAAACCTACATTCTGAGGAAGGAGATCAGCAAGGTATTGAGGAGCTAATCCATTATTAATTTTATACATCAAACTTAGCTTTCTTTTTCTCCGACGTTCTTGTAACGTTTCCCAACCAGTTTCAAAATACAGAAATGTGTGTGATGTATACTTTGGTAATCCAGTAACTATTCTTGCTGCTTGTAGTTGAATTTGTTCTAACTTGTTTGTTAATTCAAGAGTACACCCGTCCCAGACTTCGCATGCGTATTCAAGATGTGGTCTAATAAACATTACATATATTTTATTTAGGGTTTCTTTGCATAGTAAATATTTTAACAGTCTCAAGGAGCATACCATTTTTGATACACGTTTTATAATAACATCAATATGGTCTGCCAATTTCCCATTACTTGCTAACGTTACTCCTAAATGTTTATGTGTCTCAACCATGTTTATTTCAACACCATCAAAAGATAGCTGTGGCTTATTAATATTGTTTTTTATAGAAAACACAATAGCTTCAGTCTTGTCTGGGTTGTACTTAATAAGCCATTTTTTACCCCACATATTCAATTTACATAAGTTAGAGTTTAGTTTTCCTTCTAAGAGTTTATAATCTAGTGAAGAATAACCTAACGATGAGTCATCAGCAAAAAGTCGAGTTAAACAATCTAATTCATCAGCAATATCATTGATATAAACAATGAATGGGCCAAGCACTGAACCTTGGGGAACACCAGCGTTGAGTACTTTCGATTTAGATATGGCTCCATTTACAAACACGCTTTGACTGCGATTACTTATGTAACTAGCTAACCAGCCCAATAACTGACCTTTTACACCATATTTTTCAAGTTTCAACAATAAACCTTTATGCCAAACTCGATCAAATGCTTTAGATACATCACAAAAAACCATACAATAATGCTCTTTTTTGTCAAGTGATTCACAAATTTGATGATATATTTCAATTAATTGATGTACAGTTGAATGTCCAGGTTGGAACCCAGACTGATATTTATAAATAAGGTTATTTGAATGAAAATAATTAAATAAATGTTTGAAAACAACTCTTTCAAAAAGTTTACCAACACAGCTGATAAGAGATATGGGTCTATAATTCGATGCTAAGGTTGGATCTCCTTTTTTGAATAGAGGCATAACATTTGCAACTTTCCACTCAGATGGATACACACACGATTGCAATGACATATTGAATAATAAGCATAGTACATGACTCACTGAGGATACAACATTTTTCAAGAGCTGATGGCTTATTCTGTCAGGTCCAGAAGCCTTTTTCACATGTAAACATTTTATAATATCTTCAATTTCCCCTTTAGTTACTGTAAGGGTGTCAAATACAGCACTTGTTCTTTTTCTGAAGCTTGGAAGACGTGTATTGTGATTATCTAATGTTGAAATTGATTGTAAATACTCATTCAATCTTTCTGCTTTTTCAAAATCAGAAAAACAAGTTGGATTTTCCTGGTCATTGTTACTTTTGAGAGGAGGTATGCAGTTATTCGATCCAGATTGCTTTACTATGTAGCGTAACAGTTTCCAATAGGAACTTTTACTTTCAACATACGAGTCAAGAAGCACATTATCCACATTTGCATAAAAAGTTTCTTTTGCATAGTACTTCATATTATTTACTTTCTGTCGCTGTTTTTTGAATTTCATGATATCAGATAAATTCTTAGTTCTATTAGCCTTTTTACGTAATCTGTCTCTTTTCCTGCACTCTCTTCTTAAATTTGAATCAAACCAGGGTTTGTCATTTGGTCTTATCGTGATTTTCTTTGTGGGAATGCATGATTTTATAAATGAATTTAATTTATTATAGAATGTATCACATGCTTCATTGACACCATCACAATTTGAAAATAGTTCAGTCCAGTTTGTTTCATTTATGCGCTCATTCAACGATGTATAATCACCTTGATTATAACATAATATATCTCTTATATATGCCATTTTAGTATTGACAGAAGTGGTAATTGTTATGTAAGTACCTTTGTGATCACTTATTGCACTATTAAACTCTGTAACACCGCAATCAGTGTTATTGACATCTTCACTGATTATAATTGGATCTAGAAGAGTACTAGATTTATGTGTTACCCTTGTAGGTTCTTTAATAATATTTCTCAAATTCTTAGTCAACACTTGAAAGCGGCGTTAAACCCCAACTCACTCACTCACTCACTTAGTCAACATAATATCATTGAGTCGTTTACCTCTACAAGATAGAAGATCAGCATTGAAATCACCAAATAAAATAATTCGACTAGTGATATCTAATGCACTTTCAATACTAGTGTCCAGTCGTTCCCAAAATTCAAGTGAATTGTATTCGGGTCTATAAGCTAAGCTTATGATAAGTGGTTTTGCGGGTTGGTGTATTATGTCTCCCCCCGAAGGGTCGGGAGACATATTGGTTTTAGCTGAGTTCCCGTCGGCGTCGGCGTTGGCGTTGGCGTCGGCGTTCCCATTTCGTTTCCGGAGCAGATCTCTAAAACTATGTGACCAATCATCACCAAACTTGGTATATTGTCTCTCCACATCATGTAGATGTGCCTTTTGGGGGTTAGAAATTTTTTTAAATTCTATTTTTTTTTTTATTTCCATGGCAACGATTTGGACTTAGTGTATTTCAAGGGTAGTGTTCGTTTCCGGAGCAGATCTCTAAAACTATGTGACCAATCATCACCAAACTTGGTATATTGTCTCTCCACATCATGTAGATGTGCCTTTTGGGGGTTAGAGATTTTTTTAAATTCTATTTTTTTTTATTTCCATGGCAACGATTTGGACTTAGTGTATTTCAAGGGTAGTGTTCGTTTCCGGAGCAGATCTCTAAAACTATGTGACCAATCATCACCAAACTTGGTATACTGTCTCTCCATATCGTGTAGATGTGCCTTTTGGGGGTAAGAGATTTTTTAAATTTAAATTTTTAGCTCATCAGGCCTGAAAGGCCCGATGGGCTTATGGCATGGCATGGTGTCCGGCGTCCGTCCATCCGTCCGTCCGTCCGTAAACTTTTCGCTTTTTCGACTTCTTCTCCAGAACCAATGACTCCACATAGCTGAAATTTTATGTTCAGACTCCTTGGCCAATGGGGATTCTAAATTGTAGATTTTGTGACCCCATGACCCCAAATGGGGTCACAGGGGTCATATCCTTAAAAACCTATTTTCATCTTCTTCTCCAGTTCCAATAGGTCTAGAGAGCTGAAAAGTTGTGTGCAGACTCCTTGGGTAATGTGGATGTTAAATTGTAGATTTCGTGACCCCATGACCCCAAATGGGGTCACAGGGGTCACATCCTTAAAAACCTATTTTCATCTTCTTCTCAAGTTCCAAAAGGTCTAGAGAGCTGAAAAGTTGTGTGCAGGCTCCTTGGCCCATGGGGATTCTAAATTGTAGATTCCGTGACCCCGTGACCACAAATGGGGTCACAGGGGTCACATCCTTAAAAACCTATTTTCATCTTCTTCTCAAGTTCCAAAAGGTCTAGAGAGCTGAAAAGTTGTGTGCAGACTCCTTGGCCCATGGGGATTCTAAATTGTAGATTTCGTGACCCCATGACCCCAAATGGGGTCACAGGGGTCACATCCATAAAAAACCTATTTTCATCTTCTTCTCCAGTTCCAATAGGTCTAGAGAGCTGAAAAGTTGTGTGCAGACTCCTTGGGTAATGTGGATGTTAAATTGTAGATTTCGTGACCCCTTGACACCAAATGGGGTCAGGGGTCACACCCTTAAAAACCTATTTTCATCTTCTTCTCAAGTTCCAAAAGGTCTAGAGAGCTGAAAAGTTGTGTGCATACTCCTTGGCCCATGGGGATTCTAAATTGTAGATTTTGTGACCCCGTGACCCCAAATGGGGTCACAGGGGTCACATCCGTAAAAACCTATTTTCATCTTCTTCTCCAGTTCCAAAAGGTCTAGAGAGCTGAAAAGTTGTGTGCAGACTCCTTGGCCAATGGGGATTCAAAATTGTAGATTTCATGACCCCATGACCCCAATTGGGGTCAACGGGGGTCACAGCCCCAAAAACCTATTATCATCTTCTTCTCCAGTTCCAAAAGGCTTTGAGAGCTGAAAAGTTGTGTGCAGACTCCTTGGATAATGGGGATTCTAAATTTTAGATTTCGTGACCCTGTGACCTCAATTGGGGTCACAGGGGTCACATTTTTAAAAACCTATTTTCATCTTCTTTTCCAATTCCAAAAGGTCTAGAGAGCTGAAAAATTGTGTGCAGACTCCTTGGCCAATGGGGATTCTAAATTGTAGATTTCGTGACCCCGTGACCCAAAATTGGGTCACAGAGGTCATGACCTGAAAAGCTATTTTCATCTTGAGATTTTATGTGCTCTTCAAAGGGAGGTAATTAAACAACAGTGATGAATTAAATGTTCAAGTGTGTCCTTATTTGAAGGGGATTTTATATCTGGCCCCAGGGAGGGGTCAGAGGGGTAAGGACCTATTTAATCCTCTCCATTTAAAGTGCTTCCTATTTGTTGTACCTCTCACCTTGAAGTTGACATTTTCAATTAGCTAATGTATAAAGCCCGATGAGCTACAGAGCCAGTGGCTCTATTTTTTTTATTTCCATGGCAACAATTTGGACTGAGTCTATTTCAAGGGTAGTGTTCGTTTCCGGAGCAGATCTCTAAAACTATGGGACCAATCATCACCAAACTTGGTATGCTGCCTCTCCATACCATGCAGATGTGCCTTTTGGGGGTTAGAGATTTTTTTTAATTTTTTTTTTTTTATTTCCATGGCAACGATTTGGACTTAGTCTATTTCAAGGGTAGTGTTCGTTTCCGGAGCAGATCTCTAAAACTATGTGACCAATCATCACCAAACTTGGTATTCTGTCTCTCCACATCATGTAGATGTGCCTTTTGGGGATTAGAGATTTTTAAAATGTTTTTATTTTTTTTATCTCCACCTAATCGATTTGGACTTAGTCTTTTTCAAGGGTATATTCGTTTCCGGAGCAGATCTCTAAAACTATGTGACCAATCATCACCAAACTTGGTATGCTGCCTCTCCATACCATGCAGATGTGCCTTTTGGGGGTTAGAAATAATTTAAATTTTTTTATTAATGTGGAGTTGATAGGTTATTTATTCAAGTTGAATTATACAGAGAACATTAATGGTGCTTTATGATAGTATTGTTTAGAGGTTTGGAGCATTTGAGGAAGGGGGAGACATCTGTTTTTACGGGTAAAAACACTTTCTAGTTTTAATCCAAATTGTTTCATCATATATATTTTCTAGTTCATACATTCTTTTATATGCTAGGTTCTCTCTAATATAAATTACAACACCCCCACCAAATGAGTTTCTGTCTTTCCGAATTGGGTCATGGTAACCCGTCCATTTTATCGAATCATTATCAATATTCCTATATAAATGTGTTTCCGTGAAGCCAACGATATGGTTGTCCGATAGATACTCGCGTAGATAATCTAGCTTATTTCTTACGCTTCTGGTATTAAGGTGAAATAATGTTAAACTTTTATCATGAATCTCATGCGGCCGCGGGCCTGGATTGGACTCAATATCACCAGCAAGCTGGAGTAACAATAGGAGCATGATTGTTACGTTAGTGTTACTGACTTGACTCTGTAATACACAAAGGAAGGCTATCAAAAGGCTTGTATTACATGACACCGCTAAAAGAGTACACATTTGAAACAATTCTGAGGAAATACAAAATAAAAGATTATTGTTACATACGTTGAATGGTTTAAAAGCTTTGCTAAAGCGCTTGTATTTGCAACATGTTTTACAATGAAATATCCCGATTGTCACACGATATTGAATAATGTCGTTACCCATTATCTAGAAACATGATAGACTGAATAATAAATGTGTGACATGGAAGTCGGGAAAGTTCACTGTAAAACAAAGCAGATATTTTAAACATATACTTAGTGTACATTTGAAGTGCAGACCTAATGAGATAACAATCGCTGAGTTTGTTGTTTGGGAAAGTCATAGATAGGGAAAAGACAGAAGAGAATGACAAGGCAGCATATATTACACAGATTTTAGAAACAATAGAAGACAGAAACATGATGGACATAGGGGAACTTGTGTGGGTCTGTTCTGATATATGATATATATACACGAGGCTATAAGATGTTATTTACAAATGTACCTTCTTACAAACTAAGAGTTTGACTTTGTCATATTTACATGAGTATACATACGTCATACATACATACATACATACATGCATACAAATGAATTAAGTAACTTACAGATTACTGAATTCCAGTCGTGAACACATCACAATGCACATATGCTGGAATATTCCGTTCCGTTCATCCGTACATATTTGTTAAGGTCCTCCTTACACTGAACTACTCTGACGGCTCCTTCAGGTTGTTCAAGGACGAAAATGCGCCCGTCTTTTGTCCACGTATTTTCGATCCATCTGGACTTCTTAAGATCACGGGCCATTTTGAAGAGCTTGCTCCGGTGTTGTGTCAGGTCCTCATTTATGTACACGTTCTCCATTTTGTTCCTTAACTTTCTCCGGTTAGTGTACATTCCGTTCTTGTCAAGGTGACTGACGAATTTTACAATAATCTGTCTCTTTCGTCCTTCTGCTGGTTTGCCAACCCGGTGGCACCTGTCTATATCCGATATAGAAATCTCCTTGTTGATTTTCCTCAGCACATTTAGGGTTACTTTCTGAATATCCTCCTCGGAAGATTCCTGAACACCACTAATCCTGATCGAATTCCTTCGGCTGTATTGTTCCAATTCGTCAGTCTTCCTGTGTAGCTCCTCCTTAGTATTATTCAGTTCTTCCCTCAGCGTAGATATTTCCTCCTTCATAGGTTTTAGGAAGTCATTGAGAGTGTGTGATAGGATTTCCTTAGCCACTTGTGTAAAAGCCTGTTGGAACTTCTCCTGCAACTTAGGTAGCATCAGTGCCTCTGATAGTTTAGTCGTCAATACATTGAAAGGGGTAATCACTATTTTATCAATACTTTTAATAGAAAGAAAACTGAGGTAATCAAACTTTGTGACACATCTTGGATCATGTATACTCGCTTGTTGAGACTCCTCCAAAGTGTTTACGCGTGTATTCACAGGTACTCACAATCTCATTTTCATTCAGAAGCAGGCATTTACACTGCTGAACACACCTCTGTTCTTCTCAAACAGGTCCAGCTCTCAGTTGAAGATATAGAGACCATTCTGGACACACTCATCTACGACGGCAAGGTGGAACATACCATTGTAGTGGCTCCAGGGGGTACGGGGGACAGCGGACAGAAGAAGCTGTACCGAGCGGTCAAACCCCTCATCCAACCCACTGGGCTCATGAGGATGCCTTGTGGTACATGCCCAGTAAGCAGTTAATGTATTGTTATACCCCCGCTATGACGTAGTTTGAGGTATATAGCACTCCATGTGTCCGTCCCTCCGTCCGTCCGAAATCGTTTCCGGAGCATATCTCAAAAACTATTTGACTTTGAAACTTCAAATTTGATATGGAAGTAACCCTTTTAGGGGTCTCAACTCCAAGGTTCAAATCATTTTTGAAATTTTGACCAAAAACGGTCGGATTTTGGACTTTGTCTTGTTTCTGGAGCATATCTCAAAAACTATTTGACTTTGAAACTTCAAACATGGTATGGAAATAACCTTTATGAAGCTATTGTGGTCCCATTATCGGTCCCAAGGTCCAAATAATTTTTGACAGTTTGTCATTTGTGTCAATTCGTGAGCATCACTAAAAAACTATATGACTTGAAAACTTAAATATAGATGTTGCCTACCTATATGATATTGTTTGGATGTTCCACAGTTCCAATAATTTTAAAAATATTTTCATTAAAAACAATTATTGTTATTTATTGACATGATTGACTAGAATATATTTTCCAATTTATTTATACTGTTTATAATATATGAAGGTGATCAAACTACAGGCGGGGGTATGTGAGCTGCGCTAACTTTTGCCTTGTTTACTTAGATACAATGATAGTTGATATGTGGTGGGTGTGTTCATTCCTTACATATCCAATAAGAAGATGGAAACACAAATTGCTGTACAAGTCGTCCTTTGTTGCTCAGTTGAGTGTCTGGGGGGGGGGGGGTCTCAAACAGTTTGAATATATCAAAACTAGGATGCATCTCACATCGTTGTTAATGTTATTACAAATCATGTCATGACAGTGTTATGCACTCATTCTGTAAATTGAAGTCTTATTTTGCTAGTGTATGGAGAGTGATGTCCCTTATAAAATGATATATGAAAAATAGTAACAATGAATGTATCAATATTTTACAATTTCACTCACAAAACCAGTTCGAAGTGTTAATATTTGAAACTGGAGAATCGTTACATGTTGACAAACAAATGCAAACAAAAATTTTTTCTTTAGAAAATTAGAAAAGAAGAAAGTCAAAAACGTTATGTTTGGCTATATAATATCTTCTTTTTCTAGTAAAGACTCTGGATATGTTGGAATCGGACAGTTGTGTATTGTCAATTTGATTTCCTTGCAGGTTATTCAGCAGTGCCACGACGGTGGAGCAGTATCCCCCCAGACTTGTATCTACATGAAGGAGTGGCTCGATCTATGACAGAGGCTTCCCTACCTGATGTATATAGTGTAAATAAACATACTGGAAATAACATGCCTGTTTTTTATATTAAAGGTGTATCCATTGTCTTTCATAAATTTTATTAGGCTTTAATACGTTCTGATTCACCATATGTGCTGTTTTCAGTGCAAATAAATTCACTCGGCTTGCATATTCATCCCGAATATCACCAAATATATCATAATTACTGGTTTCCAATTAAAATAGAGTAACATCATTATGCATGTGTAGAAACCGAAACTGCACATCCCATATACATGCACACCAGGTCATGACCTATTCAACAATATTATCAACCCAAATTTATCAGTTTGTCTGTTATAAATAAGATTCCAAAATTACGTTTGACTCATTGGCATGTGGTACATTGTCCGGTTTTCGATGAGAAATCGGTACTTTAACCTTCATATCGTCAATATACCAAGTCGACAAAGATCAAAATGGCAATTTTCGGCAAGTCAGTACTTCCCGGTAACATAATACAATTTATTACCCATAGGGTTGAAAATAACCAAGTTAATATTATTGATATCAGCACATGTGCACATATCACATTTGCCTAGCAACCATTGTTTCAATACAAAAATAGAGCCATGAGCCAGAGTTTATTTTGTTTGATGATGAAGACAGAAATATGTTGTCTCAATATAATGCACAATCCCTAACCCTGACAAATCTTAGTCTTGAAATTGAGAGAGAGCACTCAGCAAGGTCAACACACAGGAGATTATGCAATATTCTGACCCCTTGGCTCTGGTTACAAGCCAGCTGTTTTTTTTCGTGTTTTACCGCCAAATCATGTAATAGACTCTTGCTTGCACTAAACACTGGCAGCACTGATCTAACTGTATAAGGCTTAAAGAGAACAGGCAATGTGATGAATCTCATGGTACATAGTACAATTTTGAATCACCTTGGCTAAACAATCTTGGTTCTAAGCCTTGTCATCCAAACATCTAAACATTCTGAACAAAATATTCCTTCTAGTTTGTTCTGGATGAAAACAGGATTTTAGGTAATGGCCTCCGGGGCTTTTATTTGGGGCCACTGGGTCACCAAATCTACAATTTAGAATCTCCATTGGCTAAAGACTCTTTACACAACATGACAACCTTCTAGGTCTTTTCGTTCTGGAGAAGATGAAAATAATCTTATCTTATCATTTAATCACCAGTCATATGCAGTTCACATATCTCATGTAAAATAAAAGAATTCTTAACTCCTCTTCAATTTAGTCCTTTATGCCTTGTCACAATTTTCAGTTCATAGGCTATTCAATAGTTCTCATTTCACATTGATAACATCAATTTGACAAACATGTCCACAATGTAAACTGTTTGAGAGGCATTCTAGAAGTTGGTGTGATGAAGAAGACAAATATTTTATGGATGATCAACTTCTTATTAACAATAGCGACGTTTCGGTATAGTCCACAATGTAGATTGTTATCTAAAGTCGACATACATTTCAAATAAAGTGGTTGAAGTGTCATAAAATATCAGTTCAAAATTCATTTTCAAAGGGTTTTTTCAGGCTGTGGCCCATATTTGGGGTCACAGGGTCACCAAATTTACGAGTTTGAATCCCCATTGGCTAAAGAGTTTGCATACAATATTACAGCCTTCTAGATCTTTTTGTTCTGGAGAAAAAGATGAAAACAAGATTTTAGGTAATGGCCTGTGAGGCCCTTATTTGGGGTCACAGGGTCACCAAATCTACAATTTAGAATCTCCATTAGCTAAAGACTCTTTACACAACATGATAAACTTCTAGGTCTTTTCGTTCTGGAGAAAAAGATGAAAATGATCTTATCTTATCATTTCATCACCAGTCATATGCAGTTCACATATCTCATGTAAAATAAAAGAATTCTTAACTCCTCTTCAATTTAGTCCTTTATGACTTGTCACAATTTTCATTTCATAGGCTATTCAACAGTTCTCATTTCACATTGATTACATCAATTTGACAAACATGTCCACAATGTAGATTGTTATCTAAAGTCGACATACATTTCAAATAAAGTGAAAGAAGTGCACATAAAATATCAGTTCAAAATTCAATTTCGACAGGTTTTTTAGGCTGTGGCCCATATTTGGGGTCTAAGGGTCACCAAATTTACAAGTTAGAATCCCCATTGGCTAAAGAGTTTGCATACAATATTACAGCCTTCTAGGTCTTTTTGTTCCGGAGAAAAAGATGAAAACAGGATTTTAGGTAATGGCCTGTGAGGCCCTTATTTGGGGTCACAGGGTCACCAAATCTACAATTTAGAATCCCCATTGGCCAAGGAGTCTGTACATATAATTTCAGCTCTCTGGAGTCATTGGTTCTGGAGAAGAAGATGAAATTAGCTTTATAGCTTATGACCCCTGTGGCCCTTATTTGGGGTCACATGGTCACCAAATCTACAATTTAGAATCCCCATTGGCCAAGGAGTCTGTACATAAAATTTCAGCTCTCTAGAGTTATTGGTTCTGGAGAAGAAGTCGAAAAAGTGAAAAGTTTACGGACGGACGGACGCCATCCCATGCCATAAGCTAAAAATTCACACTCGTTTCGTGAAAGTCATATGACACACTTCCTAGGGTAATAATCTCTATTTATAACGTGAAGCATATGTGACCCCAAACAACACAATGGATGAACCTTTAAGAAAGGATCAATCACATCAATGTGGGGTATCCGTTGCTTTATGGAAAAGTCCAGATTTAGATGGTAGTCAGAGGTTAAAAATCTTTTCAGAGTCAATAAGTCGGTGCAAGTCCGCAGGTCTCTGTTCGAAAGTCAGAGTGTCCAATAAAATCAGTAAACACGGCATAACTCATGCAAGACAACTCGCGCCAGTCTCAATCTCTGGCGAAGCATTGCTGCATTTTCGTTACTTTTCTGCAAGCTGAACCTGAACTGTATAGAGGGCTCTGATTGCTAGCACAGAAATGTAAAGGAGATGCTGCAAGACTTAAATTTACCCAGTGATGGAGACTGGCACAAGTTATGCCTTGAGTAGGGAAGTTGAGGTAAAATTAGATAAGTTACTGACTTTAGACATGCAGACTTTTATCCATATTATTGCAGTCGCGTTCCCTCGATATGTTCATTGTGTATTGGTCACGTAGTCATACACCACTTTTGTTTCATAGAGAATGGGTTCATGGTGATGAAATACAAACCAGGAAACTAAATCAAAAGTTCTTTTAATAAAATACTACATTATACAATATAAAATGTCTAAAAGACAATACACTTATAAAAGGTATAAACGGAGACACAGTACTGTACTGTCATGTACAAAAAGGACAACTATGGAAGTAATATGTACACATTAAGGCACTTCTACTAGAGGAAGCATCAAACAGTGATTATGCTGTAACTAATTAAATAACTACATGTACCACTTATATAGACAGGCACTTACATGTAATACAAGGACAGTCCTGGACAAGCAACTGGATTCAACATCTATGGCAAATCTATGGCACAGGTTACAGCAGCTTGTATATAGTATTATGGTAAAACAAAAACATGGCTTATTGCGATCACATGTTTAAAATGACATAAAACAAAACTTGTAATTCAGTCTTTGACAACATCTTGATGTCAATTACAAGAAATGTGATACTTACAACAAGAAGTATCATTAATGGTTTAACAAGTAGGGTTATTGCATATCGAATTGAAAATGAGATTTGACAAATTGTAATATTATTTGTGCTGATAATCAAGATGGCATTCAGATGTATAATACTGTTACAAGAAAATTCAATATGTGACTGAACTCCCAATCGATACATCACATATGCATCATTTATTATGAATCATTTCTAGATTGCTGCCATTTGATCAAGTCAGGAGTTCTAGAGAAAAATAGCTTAATTCCAAAACTTTCTATATTTGATTGCCTTGTCTAATAGAATGTAATATCATAACATCTTTCACTTTGTATCAAAATCCTTACTTCAGTAAAGGTGACATTTAATTTAGTCTTTAATTTTCTTGTTACAAATGTGTTTTCTTAGAACTTGCAACATCTACCCACAGATAGTAGAAAGTGATCATTTCATTATCTCATCAAGTCTGAACTACACACAAGTAAGTATAAGTTGAGCAACAGAAAATGAATCTCACAAACAATTTCAAAACACTTTCAACTCAGTTAACAAAACTGTTGTATGAAATAAATAAACTGCTATATAGAAATGACGTAGACTTGCTACCAGTAACAATGAAATCTCACCACACAGAACTTTCAAGCTGATGTAGACGGCTATTATACATGTATACATACGCTAGGCAGTTACTCAACAAATGCTGCCTCTAACTGATATGACTTGGTACGCTAAGGCACAAAGCTGTCAACCCACATATTCCCTAACTGCATAGATGATTGGTATCAACTATCGTCCAAAGTCAAATAAAGGCCACCTCTCAAATAAGGACTTCTTCTGATGATAGACCATGTAGTAACAGTGAAACTCCCATTAGCAAAGTTCATCAAAAATCCAATTCTAGCCACTTTGACAAACAATTGTGGTTTTAACATTAAGTAACTGAGCCGTTTTGTATTGAAAAAGGACAAATTTATGATATAAATGAAATGTAACCAATATAAGGATTGGATGTCAACTTCCTTACTCACAAGAACATTACTCAGCATCTGATTTAATCTTACTCAATACTCTCTGATGAAGGAGTAATCTTTCCCATAGTGAGTTTGTTTTTTCCCAAAAATTTCAATGTTGAAAGGCATGTGTTACTCTAATAAGTCATTCTTGATATGTTGACCTAGGAGCAAGTACATGTACTGATAGTAAAGAAATTGACATCCAGAAAATTAATTCATAACGTGCCATTTGAAAATTTGACTTGTGACACTGTCTCCTAACTCAAAACAAAACAAGTGACAAGGCTTCAGATTCTTCTTTAAAACAGAAAAACAAAAAATGCATTTCAAGTGGACATGAATTATTTTTACAATCTACAAGAGGATAGCGGTGCAATACATGTGCAGACAGCTGTGTGTGAGCGAGTGCGTGCGTGCGTGAGGTTGAGTTGAAGTATCCATGGGAGAAGTAGAATCGTTTTTCGCTTATTAACCATTGATTCATTACTTGTTCTGATAGTGACCAACATGTGAAAGAAATATCTTCATGATTACTATTTTATTAAAATTTCCAGAAAGAATGCAATGCATTTTTTCACATTCAACAGTCAACCATAAAAGTCATTCAAAGGCTATATTGCCTAATAATCAAAATGAAATGTTTAAAACCTGATTTTGTGCTCGGGCTATTGTTTTTAGGCCCTATGTCATCTTCTAATGCTTGTATATTGAAATAATGTATAAGTCATCTACTTCTACCCCCCTGGATACTGTGAGTGTGCGTGCAACAGTGAGTGTGGAGACTAGAGCTTGTGTGTGTAACAGAGCGCGCTCATAAGGAGCAGGAAGATGATTGGTCGGCTGGAGATGCTTGAGCTGCCCATACCAGCGGAAGACGTGCCGGAACCAGAAGGTGTTGTCTCACTGAAACAGTCAGTCAGGTTAAATAACTACGGTAATAAGTCTTCATGCATTAAAACCCTGATAACTATCTCCATGAGTGGGGACTTCTATCAGAAGTATACTCCATCTTGTTTCTTGCATGACATATTTTTACTAATTGTACAACTTTTTAATCATAAACATTGACAGAATAACCAGAAAGTTACAATAACATAAAACTAATCAACAGCTCCATCAATAGAACCCTATCGTAAGCAGTGTGGGAAATAGCTGCCTCCCTGCCAGTCAATTGCTGGCCAGTAGGCCTGTTTGGTTTAGAGGAGTTTTAATAAATGTTCTGCTGGGCCTGTTGAAATTTGAGGAGGGTGGCTAATCTACCACAACAGGAGCCCCACCACCATTAAAGATTAATAAATAACTTCTTTGGTAGGCATTTTAGAAGTTGCTGAGATAATATCTGTAGTCAATCAAAGCGCACTCATGTATCACACAAGTCCTAGGTTACCTGTGGGTGTGGTAAGGTACGGTTGGTTCCACCTTGAGTGTTGTTGGCTGTGTGGTAGTGGTGGGGGCCAGAGTGGTGGTTAGGGGGCGGGGCACACTCGAGCATATGTGTGTTGGATGGCTTGGGCACTGTACAAACCCCTCATATCCTGGAATCTGGAAATAAAAAATAGTGTAAGTATGGCTCTGCAATCTGTAAATATGATTAAGATTTGTCATGAATTGACTTGTATTTCATCCTCAACACATTGCTCTTGTCAAAGTTTTTCTAATCAAACTTCACTTGTGGTGTTTAGTTTTAAGAAACTATGCATTGGGTTATTTCTATGTTTCTTACGATTACATTTTATCCTCATTCCTTCTGCACCTAAATATAGTTTTAAATATTCATGGTATTTTTTATTAAGATTATAAAAAAGGAATGCTGACTGAAAACAAAACACAAAAGAGGTCAAATGTACCTTAAGATTTTCACCAGCAGGACACACAGTCCAACTAGAGTTATCTACTCTGACCATGATAGTCCTCAGATCGAAGCAGTGAGCATGGAAGCATCTGGCAGTCATATCAAACTGGACACCATGTGTCTGTAGAAAATAAACATCACATTAGTATTTGAAAATTTCTTCAGGGTAAATATGAAACACTTGATGGTTTGAACTACTACAGACAATATCTGTAACTATGGTAAAGGAGACGCTTGACCCCCTGTCTAAACTAGATGAGCGTTTGCGGGACACCGCAAAAGCAGAGCAGCTCCGAAACTTAGGGCCTCGCCTTTCCCTGTTCTGCCTTCACGTCAGCATCAACAAAATGGGAATTCTTTTTAACAAAAACTTTTTCATTATTCGAGTTATTACTAATCATCACTGGGGTCAGTTTTTACAAGGTTGGGTCTTAAAACCTATTTCTTATTTCAAAATTTTATCAAAAGATTAACGTGGTCTTAGCCAATATCTCATGACCTTGATCATTGACCTTCAAGGTCACACCATCAATGATCACTTTTCATTGTGTATAACAATCATGCAATGACGCAAAGTGTTCATAGTTAAAATATGGCATATTCACAAAAGCATGTTTAAGTTGTGACCTAGCTGTGACCTTGACCTTTGACAAATTTTAGGGAAATTTTTTCAAATCTTGGTCTTTCTCCATAGTTCATATATACCAAATAAGAGCCTGATAGCACAAAAAAAGTTTGAAGTTATCATGTTTACAAGGATTGTTGTAGTGATTTCAGAACTCATGACCTTGACCTTTGACCTTGAATGTGAACATGTCAAAATCATTCACCAGGTTTATAAGAAAGAAGCTATCTATATGAGGTGTTAATATCTTCATGGAAAAAGTTACTTAGTGATTTCAGAACTGGTCAGCATGACCATAAATCGCATCCTTGACCTTTGATCTTCAAGGTCACACAGTCAATGACAACTTTTCATTGTCTGTAACAATCATGTAATGATTCAAAGAGTTAATAGTTGAAATAAGGCATGTTCGCAAATGCATGATTAAGTTGTTACCTTACTGTGACCTTGACCTTTGACGGATGTTAGCGAAAACCTTTTTCAAATCTTGGCCTCATATATACCAAATATAAGCCTGATAGCACAAAAAGTTATCGTGTTAAGAAAGATTTTTTTGAAACTTGCGACCTTGACCTGTGACCTTGACCTTTGACCTTGAATGTGTCAAAAAAATTCCCCAGGTGTATAAGTAGGAAGTTATGTATATGAGTTCTTGAAACCCCATCGGAAAAAAAGTTAAAGCCAAAACAAAACGCGGCGGCAGAAACAGCACAAAAACTGATAGCAGACTTAGTTGGGGGCTGCTTATAAAAGGAAACAGACTCCTTCAGGGCAATGGATAATGTTGGACTAACAATAATAAATAAGAGAGAATCTGGATCAAGTGATGTTGTTTCTGAGGAGGGGTTGAGTTATTAGACAAGAAGCACATCTTCCTAAACATTTAGTACCATAACAATACTGTTTGCAAGTAGTAAGGATAGTGTCTGGCGTTACCTTGGTGATGTTGGAGAGGAAGCACCTGCTGTCCCGAGAGAAAACCTCCAGCGTGATGTTTGATGCAGGATGATTCGTGTCTCGCCAACATTCCTCCTGCATTTACAAGTGTATACATACCTCATATTTGGACTGATGTCTTAAACACTTTATAATATGAGAGAGACAAACAGTTTTTTGTTCATATGCTGCTTTTATTTTAATAATATTGATTCATTATAGAATGTGTAATGTTATAAATGGTATGAGCATGACATTTCATGACATTTTAACAAAGAAAGAGGAAACGCCAAAGTCTGATTAGCAAAGCACTGTTACCCCTTTGTTTGCCTTGAAGATTCTGCAGGGAGTGATGTGGTCATCGGTTCTACAGGACGCCTTGTCCCAGTGCAGGTAGTGGCAGCCCTGGATCCTGGTACAGCACAAGTAGATGCTTCATTTTAACTTTATATGCATCAAGTAATTGGTTGATCAAACCCTATCAGAACATCATGCTCATCACAGATGAGTGGGTGGGTCATTCTTTAGCAAATCTTCGACAATATTTCAGCCATGAGTAGCGTATCATTGATTAATACCCTAGATCCTGGCAGAGAACAAGTATTATGCTTGATTGTAACTTACATGCTTCAACTGTAATTGGTTGATCAAAGCCTATCACAACATCGTACTCATAGCAAATAGATACCAAATGTTCTATGATGGTAAATAGTTTATAAAAGCCTTAGATTTGACAAATTGCCCGTACTAGATACTCACTCTCCTTTACAGAAGTATTCTGGCTGGTAATCACAGAAGTCGTTGAGACCGAACTCACATCCTGCATCTGTCAGTACATGGAGCAAATCATTAGAAACAATGACAACTAAAAATATTTACAAGTTTCAAACTTGGCAACAAATGTACAGGAATTCTTTCTTTATAAATGAAGAATATAAATATTAACAACCACGTTAAATAAACACATGGATTATGTATACAACTACGAAGGAAAACACTTGAGCATAAATTTAACGTACATCAGTGTATGAAATAAGCTTGAACATCACAGAAGACTCACTTCATCAATTTAAATGGTTAAATTTAAAAAAAACCATCAAAGAGTTGCCAGCTCAAACCAAAAGTTCCTGGACAGGCCTTATTTGATACACTGATTACATGCAAAATGAAATAACTATTTGGAAATCAAAATGCAACTTAAATAATCACATTCAGAAAAAAAAATCAAAGCAATTTTACAAATAATAATGAAAACAACAACCATGAGAGTGATAAGGATAACGAAATTAATGATTTTAAGAAGGTAAATACCTGATGCATGATGCAAAAGTTATTATGTGAATACAGTCAGACCCTGTTCACACACACTGTTAAATCGGAGTAGAAAATTGTCCAGACAGCCAGTCATGGTTATTTTGATCAAGCAAGCATCGCGTCACCGCGTCGAGAATACAAATCAGATCATCTGTATCTACCTATGCTGATTAACATGTCTGCTAAAAGATGTCTGCATATAAAGATGAAACTACTTTTTATGCTCGACGCGGTGTCCCTTTAACAAGAAATAAGAATGTGTTGACTGATACATATTGACTATATTTATTGCTTTCACACTTAACATTAACACTCACATCTGACACTGATATCATCTATGTGTGTTGGCTTTTGCTTTGTAGTATGCGGACATCAGAGGATATATTTGAATAGAAATGCACAGAGAAGACTTGAAATGCTATCCTGTGGAAGCGAAACGCAGGGTCTGGGTAAGTGAATACAATTTGATAACAAAATTTTTGTTTCACTGGAGAGCCATGGGGATGAAGAACTTATGTGGTCAGAGTAACTGGAGTCTGATCATATAAATGTTTTTGCTGCTGATGAAGAGTATGAAGAGGAAGATAATTATGATGATGATGAACATGAAGAAGATGGTGATGATGGTAAATTATGAAGATGGTAATGAAACTTGGACTGATGATGACGACTACAAAGATGATGAAAATGATGAGAATGAAAAATAAGATGACGAAGACTGTGAAGACGATGCTGATGACGATGACGATGACGATGACGATGCTGATGCTGATGATTGATGATATTCCTCTACTCACCTGGAGAAGCTTGAGACAACACCGAGAGACACAACAGCGAGACAACTACATTGCACATGCTGCTTGGGTTTGCTTGTCAGAGAAGCGGCTGCTACTACACCAAGTCATGCTAAATACCCGAGACCGAGATATCGATAGAGAAGCCCACCTCGTCCCCACATGTATTCATCTGCCTGAGTGTAGTCTACTTCGTACCAACCACTGTCTTCAAAGAGTGACAATGTAATCAGGTCGATAAATGTCAGATGGGGCTGAAGGTGAATTAGACAACATTTTAATTTAAAACTTTACTCTTTCCATGCTATTGGTTTCTGTCTGCAGACAATGAGAAATAAGAACAGTAATTCATGTTGCAGATTAAGATCAGTGCCCAAAATAAGATAAGAATTTGCTGTAAATGATACAAGAAAGACAAATCTATTATCTCCTTTTGCAAAAATAACTGATCGAAGCACTAGTAAAATATATCATAAGTCAAATTTAAATTTTCGCTAAATATTCCATTGGGATATCATAAATAACTTCTGCTACATTTCATGATGGTAATTATTGATAAATAAGATATGAGCTTAAAATAAAATGAAACATCTACAAACCATATCAAATTTGGCAGCCATTATTGAGCCCTGCATGGTCCTTGAATCCCAGTGTGACGTATTCTGCAATAGAAAAAACATAAACGTATCTCAATTGAGCATTCTGTAAGGCTGTTGTCCTGCCTGGAATAATTCTCTGCAATTAAGGAACCAGTAGGTCATTCGTGATTGTACAAGCAGAAAAGAAAAGCAGAAAAAACCCTTAAAAGGTTACCAGCCAAGACAAGAAGTCTCATTTCATACACTGTACACGCTTGGGTTGACTTGCAGTTATCTTTAATCTTAATTCTTAAGAATATTCCAAGATAGCCTATTTTTAGTCAGGAGGTAATCTAGGACTATTATTCTATGTTAACAAGTTGTGATTCTTTTAAATTGGTAAAGGATCATATGGAACAGCTAAAGTGTATCCGACGTACTGCAATGTCCATGGGACCACCGTAATCTCTTTTCTTAAAACATTTGAAATGTTCTTGTGTTGTTTTCTTCACTTTGGGAGTCAAGAGTCTGAGTAGCCCATCCTCCTGGCTCTGTATCGGCGGGTAGTGAGGCGAGCAATCTGTGCCTGGAACATGACAGTTTGCATCTTATAATACAGTGTACAGATTCAGCTGCTGCCATGTCAATGATTACACAAAGAGGGCATTTTACACAATCTTCATTTCACACTAGTGGCTAGATGTGTTTATTTGACACTATTAGCATGCCATTTTTGTTCACTACATCCTAGGTACTTGGGTTAATTTTTCACTTTCTCGGTTACAGTTACAGTTACATCATGCTAAATCAGTGGCGGATCCACATCCCATCTTCCCTTAGAAATATTTTGCATGTAAATCTGACAAACCTCTCTCCTCCCCAACCCATGTTTACCATAAGTTATAGAAAAAACAAACATTACAGCATTATGAATTAATAAAAGAATGAAATGCATGCAGAAAAGTCAATATTTACTAACCATGTTTATCACATTTTTTAAATTTACTAAAAAGAGACTTTGAAAATCCAAGGGCGTGGAAAATTTCATGAAGGGAGATCTGAAACAGCAATATCACAGATGTAAAGCACAATATGCCATAGAGATATAGAGATCAATGTTATATGCTTATAAAAATTATAATTGATAATCACAAGATGAAAACAAAATCTTTGTTCAAAATAATATGATTGGAAACATACATGAACATGACTTTTACACAATTTTTTTTATGAATGAGCGAGTATATTACAGACATTTGTGGTGATTGTTTATGAGAAAAGATATTAATATAGAAAAGCTCCTGAAACACACCCAGTAGAGATCTTCTTCCCCATAGTTAGATTTTCTCAGTGCAAGAGGACAGAAGTTGATATGTCCAGCAACAGGCCGATCGTTTTGATCTACCCGACAATAGGACGCATACGCTATCACAGTCGTTTTCTGCCAATGAAAAATATTTCTACTTTTTATCTTTAAATACTTGAATGTTATTCTTGTAATATGATAGTGACCATTTACATTTTAATCATCTTTGATCTTAATCGATTGTGATTAAAAGAGAAAAGGTAATTTAAAAACCATTGAAATTGGATTTTAATATATTTCATGTTAAATAAATTAAAATTTAACAAATTCCTTCGGTACACATATGCTTAACTGTCACAAAATTGATTTACTACAGGTTTATGACCAATATATTTTTGATCTCATGAAACAAAACTTAGATTAGCTCCAATTAAAATGTTAAAATTCAAGCAACTGATGATTTCATATTTGTATCACACTTACAGCATCTAGACAAGACCTTGTAACTTGTGCTGTGATGTAGAGGATATAATCTGTGTTGTTCAAACCTTCGCCGTCAGACTCCTGGTGGTATGGTGTGCTCATCGTACTGTTGTACACAGCGTAACCCTTCAAGTGACCCATGGGAATCTGCCAGTTGGAAATAATCAACCTTTTATTCTCAAACTCAAATCAGCAGTTTGATTACAAATGTTTCAGTCAACTACTTGACAGAAACGATTTATTGAAAAGCAGTAATTCCTTTGATATCTTTGGATCAGCA
Source organism: Gibbula magus (assembly GCA_936450465.1). Lineage (NCBI taxonomy): Eukaryota > Metazoa > Mollusca > Gastropoda > Trochida > Trochidae > Gibbula > Gibbula magus. The sequence continues at coordinate 41,287,017 of OW388291.1, forward strand.
TGTAAAGAATGTGCTTTAACTATAATAGTTCAGGGCAAAACTATACTTTATTACAAAACACATTGGGGTACACCTAACTTTATTTCTTAACTATTACATTGGTGTTTTGCAGCTTTCAAAGTCACATCCTGTATCAGCCAAAAAGCTTTAGGTCGATGACTGATATTGCACTATTGGTCAAATGTGATTTGAAAATATATTTATCATACCCTGTATATCATACAGAATTTCCAGGTTTATATTAGTTTTAGATATGGATTTTATGCCTTGATGTCAGGCTGATGTATACATGTGAACTGTGCGTTATCATGTTTATGAAGGGTCTATCACACATGCAAAATGTTTGTATTTTTAAACAAGTAAATGATATTACATTGTCCTTTTGTGTAAACAGATATAACATGTCAGCTAACAAGATTGTTCATCTTCCCTCTTTAACACATGAACTCATGTGCTGTATTAAAAACATGATTAACCAAAGAGGTTTTAAGGACCATATAAGTGAACATTATGATTCTGTAAGAAAATCCCACCTTTAGGTAATCCATGCAATATTCAGGTTTAAGTTTGGCTTGAGAGCATCTGAAAAACATAAAATGTCATTGATTCATAATAAAACACAAGCTTAGAAAAAATACAAGTAAAGATAAGTATTTAAGTGAATCAAAAAGGAAATACCAATTCTTCAGGTAACGGTTACCGGGTAAATCAATACTGATAATGAAGAGAAAACCCCAATAAAATAAGAGTTTTTTTCTTTCAAGTCCAACAATGAGTGTAATTTTCTCACTTTCCAACATTTATTCCCTCAGTCCATCGTATGGAACATGGCTCACGATCAAGTAACAAGGGTCCTTCAACAGGTAGAACTGAAATGAATAAATTATAATCCTAAATATCAATGATCATCAAAGAATTCAAATGTAACCTTTTCGACATATTCAAATAGAAAATAGTGAATAGAAATTTTTGTCCGTCAGATTTGAGAAAATATTTTGAACTTGCGTGTACTTAGTGATGTGGAGATGATTTGAAACATATTGCTTACATGATATCTCTTCAGAACATGAAAATGTGAATGAAAAATTCAATCTCTATGGACAAATGATCTGAATTTTTATTATGAAGATCTATCATGAAAACATAAATAAACAGTTCATTAAAATTAATTAAGAATAAATATGTCCTAATAATATAATCCAGTCATGATTCATTCAATTACTATACAGTAGCATTTTTTTTATCGACTAACTAACCATTTAATCTTATAATATGATGTACCAAATGTTGAATAAATATCAAATATATTGTTCAATAAGGTTGATTTTCCAAATAAAATAACTATTTTTCTACTTATATTTTGTTCGTTCGTTTATTTTATGTATAATTTATCATTTATATAACCAAGAACATACTTAAAACCAGTAAACAGGTTTTATAATATATTCATCAAGTCTTCTTGAAGTTCTTGAATCAACAGTCTAACATTTGTTGCATGTCCCATAAATAAAACAAATTATCCAGTTTTATATTAAGAAAGAAAAAAAACAACAGCGTTGAACAGGTAACAAATGATGTAATTGTACCGGAAAGTATTTCACTCGATCTATTTGTGGCACGTTCCACGATTTCCCTCAAAGTATCAGTCTCGGTGTCTGTGACCTCGGGTCCGAACATAAACTCTGGAGTTATTCGGATCGGCTTGTAGGGAGATTCTTCGCCTCGTCTGTGTCTTCGACGCCTTTCATCATGTGCGTGGCTACTTGAATCTTGTCGTTTGTAATCCACTTGGGTTTTCGTAACAAAAGTCTCCTGCACTTTGTCGTGCACGCAGTGCATATGAATCGACGGGCATATGAATATGAAAATTATAACAAAGCACAAGATGGAGTCGGATCTAAAATTGGACAAATGAAACTGACAAAAACTTGCCATTTTCCAATCGTACAGCAATCTCTTTTGCTATCTACCATGTTTTAAACGTTTCCTTACGCTTTCTACTGTCCGAAAAATCATATTTTGTCATTTGATTGTATTTCCCGCGTCATCTTTCACAAGTTTGACACAACAAGTCTTTCTCTTCTGGCACCGGAAGTCTGTGACCGGACGTTTCTCTAAAACATGGAATCTGTGGAAACGAACTTAGATTTGTAACTTTTGATTTGGCAAATCAAAGTTTCTTCTTTTTCCGCGAATCGAAGTATTTGGTAGTTATTGTTTAATAATGTTTTGTTTGTTTTACACAAAAAAACATCAGTGGAGTAAGCATTTCTTTGATAACTAATAAAATCTCTTTTAGTTTGTATATTATTGTACCTGTTAAATGTATCATATCCATAGATCTATAGGTGGACATGTAGGCCTATTTGGTTAGAACAGAGAAAATGAAAACATTTTCTTTTAGATTTTTTTCTTCAAAGAATACTTTTTCAAAATGTTTCATTGACAAAAACATTGTAAGAGGCAAAGTTCTTAATATATATATATGTAAAATAAATTAAAATAAGAAATAATTATAACATCTTGTTGAAAATGAAATATGTTTTCACCATTCATTAAAATTATTGAAGAATATCTGATCATAATATTATTATTGAAAGTTTTTAGAAACTTGCTCTCCATTATTGGCACTACCAACTTACCAATCAGTGGCGGTGTGGATATTATACAACACTTCAATCACTTTGAACAAGTAGCCTCCCTTGACAGTTTTTATTCACCATCTGCAAATCATTTTCCAAACTGTTTGCTTTAATTGAAACTGATATCATAAAAGTTTACATATATATTTATATTTGCAGCTTATAAATGTTCCTTATGTTTAGATTTACTTGTTATTATTGTCAATGTGAGGTGAACGTCCCTAACCGTGTATCGCATTTTTTATATAGTTTGTTAGAAATCGGTAGACCTGAAAATATACTTCCTGTCATAAAATATATCATCTTTCATCAGTTTATAAATATTTTCAGAAAAAAAAAGAAGTTTACAACTTGTTTCCGGTGAAAATCTGAAAGGATTTATGAGAGCTCCGATTTCTCATATGAAGTAGGGGGACTTTTTCAACCACTTCCACTCGGTTTCATTATGAATGGGGAAGTAATTGTGTCTTCATGATGGAATTTGATATTTGTAAAAGAGACCGAAATAGTTTTAAAGATTATATGAAGCACATGCGCATCACATATCCTAGATCAATTTGGTTTTAGTGTTCTATGGATAAGAGGTCATGTTTATTTCATTTTTTTTAATCAAAGATTTTTTGATTGAGCCAAGACTGGCAGAAAACTTTCAGAATTCAGTAAATGTCAGACTTATTGTCAATTTAAGATCATGTCACAAGTTGACAGATATCTTTCCTCACACATTTCATGGTAGTATAAACATATTTTTACCAATTCAGATGTAATGACCTTTAACTTGCAGTTGAAACAGGAATATATACACTTTTTTGGAATAATAAAAGTGCACCATTGGAAAATGAATACCACCTATTAGTTGTTTGTCAATGCAATAAAATGTAAGAAATAAATATTTTTTCCACCATGATTATTGTAGAGACCCATGTTGGGTGGATTTTGTAGGAAAAATGTGGTGTAAAATTTTTTGGATTTTTATTTCAATAAATGTAAAAGGCTTGTACAAGTAGTATGTGTAAATTTTACCTTAATAAATATGTATTACAATGCCTAAAAAGATAGCTTGTTGAAACCTTCAAAATAATATTTTATGAATGCTTCATCTAATCTGTATGTCTGTTCCTGGTTTATCAGCATCACATTATGACTGCTACACTGACTTTCAGCACAGTACTACCCATGGTTAGCTTGTTCAAGTTGTTGCTTTAGGTTTCACTGCAATACATTGTCATAATGTCAGATGTTAAACTTTTTCTCCGAAATTATGCTAGCTGCCATGATATGAGTGAAACTTTTGAATGCGGTGTTAAATCCCAAATAATCATCTGAATCCAACAGCCTGTGCACCTGCCTTGAATTATCTCAACATTAAATTTAACAATGTCAACAAACTTATAACCATGAATATCTCTCTCTTGCACTTTATCGCAAGAACATATAAAAGCCAGGTCAAATTGGGGTTTGAAATAAATCTGTCAAGTTTACAGAACTATTTATCAGAGGTATAACAAATTTCAATTCCTTTATGTAATGGAGAAGATGAAAAAAGATTTTTAGGTCGTGACCCCTGTGACCCATATTTGGGATCACAGAGTCACCAAATCTACAATTTAGAATCCCTGTGGGCCAAGGAGTCTGTACACACAACAGCTAGCTTTCTAGAGCTTTTCATACTGGAGAAGAATATAAGAATAGGTTTTTAGATCATGATGCCGGTTACTCATATTTGGGGTCGCAGGGTCACAAAATCTACGATTTAGAATCCCCATTGGCCAAGGTGTCTGTCCGTAAAATTTCAGCTCTTTAGTCATTGGTGCTACTAATTCTCAGTTTATTACTTCCTATCTTGTATCTATAAAAAGAAGAAGAAAAAACACAATGCTAAACATTCAAATATTTATTATTTTGTTAATTTTCTGCAAAGAGAAAATAATGGCTCAGAAAAAAAAGTCTGACCAAAATCATCACAGTTCTGAGGTTACCTCCCCTGGGATAGATTCTCATTCTGTAGTTTCCTCTCCACAGGGTCTGAATATGCTACACGGAGTCTCATGTTCTGATGCTATAGTTACTTAGTCAGCCAATCACAAAGGTTTCAGTAGAAGAACTAGGGGCAAGTAACTACAGAGAATCATTCTTTTGTCTGTGTCCGCATCAATCGGAACATTAACAACTACGATTCAAATATCCTGTGGAGAAGGAACCATAGAACGAGTTCACAGTCTGATTACAAATCGACCTTGTTCCGAGGAATAAGATTTGCAAAATAATGCATGTAGAAAGATAGGAAAAGTTCCAGTAAATTAGTCTCCAAAAGGTCTGAGATTACCCTGTATAAACATGTGTTCTTTACCAGTGCACACAAAACCAAGTCGAATAGCTGACCAAGGACATCATGGTTTTAAAGGGAGGGTTCTGTCACCATATTGGATTGTTTGCATTGCGTGAATTGAAAACACGCTATATTGTACCTAATTTTACAACTTACAACTTAAGACATACACTGATAGAGTATTAATACAGTAACACATAACATGTCATAAAACTAATAAACAATTTGCTGTAACGAAGTTTTCCCTACTTGCAGCGCCGATGAATGGCTTCAGTTCTCATTGTTTTTATTTTCAACAAATGTGCACTTATACTTATCAAGAAATAAAATATAAAGTCTTCAAAAGATTACCTCCATTAGTATCTTTCAATTTGACAAAAAAATACCTTGATAGAAACCTCCTTTTAAGGTCGACGTTTTGAAAGCATACAGAATCATTCGTTAACACGTTCATGTTACGGAAAGCGATGAAAGTATGGCAGTTGGGAGGTACCCCTAGCTTTCTGTACCGAAAGCTTTTTTTGACATTCTGTGGCTACCTGAATAGCGTCAGAACATGCAAGCCTACAGCCGTTATCAGACAGTTTTGCAAGGAAACCTCCCCATGATATGAGTTCGTATCTCGCTAGATGCACTATTTAGCAACTTTCATTCCTCGGAAAAAGGTCAATTTTAATCAGACTGAACGAGTTCATATCCTGTTGGAGTCAATGTTGAAATTTTTACTCCTCGTAACAAGGTTGACTGAATGAAGAATAATTAATGCATATTTAAATAAATCACATGCAGAATATCATGAAATCATCACATATTGTTGATTGTCATATGAAACCAACTTTGGCACTTTTATCACATAATTTTCCTGTCCTGCATACTCTTGAATGCTATGAGACACTCCGAGTAAACCATGAGAGTGACGCCATTCACCGGGAATGCCCTGAGAGCCATCATAATGCCCCCCCTGAAGAATATGCCCACACCCTCCGATTTATAGCTCTTCCTGGCACAGTCCCACAGCCCCTGATACAGTTTCTTGTCGGGGTCGGCCTGCAGCCTACTCTTAACCACGTCCAGCGGGAGGATGATCGTCCAACTAGCTACTCCTGCTACCCCGCCAGCCAGGAAATTCACAACTTGGGACGGAATCCATGGCGTAAAGATGCCTGATGAGTCTTTCAAGAGTTCATAGACAGTCATGTACACAGCACTTGCAGGAACGTCTCGACAGAACTGTGTTCCGCAGGCCCGATAAAGACCTTTAGGTCCGTGGTTTCTGAGAATATCACCGGCAGCAGCAAGTGGACCTTTGTGGAATGTGGCTTTTGGAGGAAGACCAACTGAAACTCATAAACAAAATGCATAACAAAACTTATTCCCAAACATAATATATACCATATATTTGTTTTAAGAAGGATAAAGGCAGTGATTTTGTGGTATCTCTGACACTGATAGTTTAACCCTCACCTGCACCTCTTCCATGTACGTTGAGTATCTCCGACTGATAGTTTAACCCTCACCTGCACCTCCTCTATGTACGTGGGGTATATCCGACTGATAGTTAAACCCTCACCTGCACCTCCTCTATGTACGTGGGGTATTTCTGAGTGATAGTTTAACCCTCACCTGCACCTCCTCTATGTACATGGGGTATCTCCGACTGATAGTTTAACCCTCACCTGCACCTCCTCTATGTACATGGGGTATCTCCGACTGATAGTTTAATCCTCACCTGCACCTCCTCTATGTACGTGGAGTATCTCCGACTGATTGTTAAACCCTCACCTGCACCTCCTCTATGTACGTGGGGTATTTCTGAGTGATAGTTTAACCCTCACCTGCACCTCCTCTATGTACATGGGGTATCTCCGACTGATAGTTTAACCCTCACCTGCACCTCCTCTATGTACGTGGAGTATCTCCAACTGATAGTTAAACCCTCACCTGCACCTCCTCTATGTACATGGGGTATCTCCGACTGATAGTTTAATCCTCACCTGCACCTCCTCTATGTACATGGAGTATCTCCGACTGATTGTTAAACCCTCACCTGCACCTCCTCTATGTACGTGGGGTATTTCTGAGTGATAGTTAAACCCTCACCTGCACCTCCTCTATGTACGTGGAGTATCTCTGACTGATAGTTTAACCCTCACCTGCACCTCCTCTATGTACGTGGGGTATCTCCGACTGATAGTTTAACCCTCACCTGCACCTCCTCTATGTACGTGGGGTATTTCTGAGTGATAGTTTAACCCTCACCTGCACCTCCTCTATGTACATGGGGTATCTCCGACTGATAGTTTAACCCTCACCTGCACCTCCTCTATGTACATGGGGTATCTCCGACTGATAGTTTAACCCTCACCTGCACCTCCTCTATGTACGTGGAGTATCTCCGACTGATAGTTAAACCCTCACCTGCACCTCCTCTATGTACATGGGGTATTTCTGAGTGATAGTTTAACCCTCACCTGCACCTCCTCTATGTACATGGGGTATCTCCGACTGATAGTTTAACCCTCACCTGTGCCTCCTCTATGTACATGGGGTATCTCTGAGTGATAGTTTAACCCTCACCTGCACCTCCTCTATGTACATGGGGTATCTCCGACTGATAGTTTAACCCTCACCTGCACCTCCTCTATGTACGTGGAGTATCTCCGACTGATAGTTTAACCCTCACCTGCACCTCCTCTATGTACGTGGGGTATCTCCGACTGATAGTTTAACCCTCACCTGCACCTCCTCTATGTATGTGGGGTATCTCCGACTGATAGTTTAACCCTCACCTGCACATCCTCTATGTATGTGGGGTATTTCTGAGTGATAGTTTAACCCTCACCTGCGCTTCCTCTTTGTACGTGGAGTAACTCCGACTGATAGTTTAAACCTCACCTGCACCTCCTCTATGTACATGGGGTATTTCTGAGTGATAGTTTAACCCTCACCTGCACCTCCTCTATCTACGTGGGGTATTTCTGAGTGATAGTTTAACCCTCACCTGCACCTCCTCTATGTACGTTGAGTTTCTCCGACTGATAGTTTAACCCTCACCTGCGCCTCCTCAATGTACGTGAAGTATCTCCGACTGATAGTTTAACCCTCACCTGCACCTCCTCTTTGTACATGGAGTATCTCCGACTCATAGTTTAACCCTCACCTGCACCTCCTCTATGTACATGGGGTATCTCGGACTGATAGTTTAACCCTCACCTGCACCTCCTCTATGTACGTGAAGTATCTCCGACTGATAGTTTAACCCTCACCTGCACCTCCTCTATGTATGTGGGGTATCTCCGACTGATAGTTTAACCCTCACCTGCACCTCCTCTATGTATGTGGGGTATTTCTGAGTGATAGTTTAACCCTCACCTGCGCTTCCTCTTTGTACGTGGAGTAACTCCGACTGATAGTTTAACCCTCACCTGCACCTCCTCTATGTATGTGGGGTATTTCTGAGTGATAGTTTAACCCTCACCTGCGCTTCCTCTTTGTACGTGGAGTAACTCTGACTGATAGTTTAAACCTCACCTGCACCTCCTCTATGTACGTGGGGTATTTCTGAGTGATAGTTTAACCCTCACCTGCACCTCCTCTATGTACGTGGAGTATCTCCGACTGATAGTTTAACCCTCACCTGCGCCTCCTCAATGTACGTGAAGTATCTCCGACTGATAGTTTAACCCTCACCTGCACCTCCTCTATGTATGTGGAGTATCTCCGACTCATAGTTTAACCCTCACCTGCACCTCCTCTATGTAGAGTATCTTTGACTCATAGTTTAACCCTCACCTGTGCCATCTACATGAACTTCTGGTATCTCTGACTCATAGTTTAACCCTCACCTGTGCCTCCTCTATGTACATGGGGTATCTCTGACTGCAGCAACACCTTAATGCTCTCCACAGGGTTAGCGACTGGCACCTGGGCCACGCCTGCCAGACATCCAGCCGTGAGGATTGTCAGATAATAGGGGACGCCCCGGTCAGTCGTTTCCTCATTGTGTCCGAGCAGAGACAGAGATGTCCCGTAGACTCCGAAGTAGACAGAGTTGATGCAGCCATAAGAGAGCAGGGGCCAAGAGAGGCCTCTGAAAAATCCCTTTGACTGAAATAATGGTGTCAATTAATGCATCTCATCATATTCAAAATGTTTCTCTGAATGTTTTTCTGTATTTGATGGAGTGATTTAGGACTGAATACCATTTAAAGATAATGTCCTAAATATACCACGGTTTGAGGAGACTCAAGAGTGTTTGAATCTATAACAATCTATGAAAATACAGCCCCAAAACATTTTTCTTGTATTTGTGGATCAAGCATTGCGGAAAAGTAGGAAAATCTGAAAAAGACCAATTGAAGTCAAAGTTTTGAGTGACGTCTCTTGCACTATCTGAACTGGATTTGCCTGGCTTGGTTTTGATAATACATGTGTGTAGAACTGAGTGTAGACTTGCTCCATGAGTACCTGGACTGTATTTAGGCTGTATTGGAGCAAAGACTCCATAATCCACTGGGTTATCCCATCGCAGTGATTAATGACATAGAAACGAAAATGAATACCTTGAGATGTGAAATTTATTTCAGACTTGGTATTTGCTTTCATGGTTAATATTCTGATAACTAATGATAAGGCTGGGCGCACACTACGTCCGATTTTTCTTGCGATGCGTCATGCGATGCGTTAAAAAAACGCAGACAGTGGATTTTTCATAGGCCGTGCACACTACGTCCAATGCGTCAATGCGATGAGATACGATGCAATGAAAATAGGTGCTGCACCTTTTTTATCGAATCGCAAACGAAATCGCATTGAGGATTCCTTATCTTACGTCATATTTCTGGAGGGGTTTCCCAACTCAAAATACATGGAAGGAAAGTGCGAAGGCCTATGTATTGTGCACACTATTATTATGTCGTGATCGTTAATTATAAATTATAAATCCTGCTTTTTACATAATTTGAAAAAAAATGTTTGATATTACTGTTGCCGACATATACATGTACATGTTTGTTTTGAATATAATACTGAAATGTCTTAAACATGTTTTGTAAAACTATTATTTGGATATTGAGAGATTTCCATATCCGTATACTAAAATACACTAGATATATAGCACATTATATGAACTTTATATAAAACGCAATATTTGATGCACCTGTTTAACGCGTTTAGTGTGGGCGGAAAAACGCAACGCAACGCATCGCAAATAAAATCGGACGTAGTGTGTGCCCAGCCTCATTGTGATCTTGAGATTTTTATTTTGCGGAAACCACGACCAGTCAACCTGTTAACTCACCCAGGTTTGAGCCTGAACACTATGCACACACTCCGAGATAGACTTGTAGCGATCTGCTCCTCGTCGTGTCTGCAGCTGGACCTGTACCAGATATCATTGGTTAGTGGTCTTCTGATACCTACACGCACAGCTAACAGGAAACAATAGCTGCAAGATTTGTTGTAACTGTGATACATGTAATACCACACAAGCAACTGTGTCAATAAGTAATTTCCTCTAAAGTCTACAGTATACAATAAAATGTAACACCTGGTTTAAACAAATTTTTATTCAAATAAAATGAATTTGTTTCGGTAAACAAGCAAGGCTTTGCTGTTCTGAATACCTTACAAATGAGTGTAACACCAAAGTGTAACACCTGTCATGTTCTGAAGACTTAGTATTCAACAGGGCTGGATATTGCACTAAATTCTGTATTGTGTTAATACTGCAATGCAGTCAGACCCAGTTACATTGGTTAAATAATCTAGTCTACATTTCATGAATTTTCCATCCATAATTGGATCCAAAGTTATAATTTTCAAATTTTTTTTTATTTCATAATTATCATGAAAACATTATTTTATTGAGCATAACATAAGTCAGTATGTATACATGTAAATGATTTTTTATTTCTTTTGTTGTCTATTATTTGAATATCTGTGAGATGCAGTAATAACACACAACACAGAATATCATTGTTATATTTGGGATCGCACCAGTGCAACTACAAAGTTCACACAGATCCAATACAAACCTTTATAGTTTCAAATGGATGTCCAACAACAATACCAGCACAGCCTTTAATATATAAAAAGAGAAAAATACATTAAAATTCTGAAACCTCAAAAATATAATATGAAATGCCTTAAAACAAAAACTAAATCATGGATTAAAACTAGATGAGCGTTTGCGGGACACCGCAAAAGCAGAGCAGCTCCGAAACTTAGGGTCTCGCCTTTCCCTGTTCCGCTTTCTCGTCAGCATCAATAAAATGGGAATTCTTTTTAACAAAAACTTGTTCATTATTCAAGTTATTATCAATCATCACTGGGGTCACTTTTCACAAGTTTGTTCTTAAAACCTATTTCTTATTTCAAAATTTGATCAAATGATTAATGCGGCCTTAACCAATATCTCATGACCTTGACCTTTGACCTTCAAGGTCACACCATCAATGATAACTTTTCATTGTGTATAACAATCATGCAATGACTCAAAGTGTTCACAGTTGAAATACAGCATATTCACAAAAGCATGTTTAAGTATTGACCTAGCTGTGACCTTGACCTTTGACAGATTTTAGCGAAAACGTTTTCAAATCTTAGTCTTTCTCCGTAGTTCATATATACCAAATAAGAGCGGCTGAGCCTGATAGCACAAAAAAAGTTTGAAGTTATCATATCAAGGATTGTTGTAGTGATTTCAGAACTCATGACCTTGACCTTTGACCTTGAATGTGAATGTGATGTGTTGCTGACTTCTGACTTGAAATAGATATGTTCTGAATTGATAATCAATGTGATTTTGCAAAAATAGTACAGCTAAGCAATTGATGAATGGGTGTAAAAAAGTTCCGTTATTCAAAGTGCAAGTTAATTGTTATATTTAGAAAAACTGTGGGGACGGGATAGCGCAGTGGTTAGCGTGTTCGGCTTCGGATCAAGAGGTCCGGGGTTCGAATTCCGCCAGGGGTACGACAACTTTGTCTGCAGTAGAGAACTGTTCTTCACGCAGTAAGGTTTGGGTGCAATGCTACACTAAATATCAGAGTAGTACCATCCATGGTTCGCTAGTTCCAGCCAATGCTCGCAGGTTTCACCGCAATGCATAGCCACACGGCGTTGCGGGCTTTCTCGCTGTCATAATACTAGCAGCCGCGATATAAGTGAAATACTCTTGAAAGCGGCGTTAAACCCCAACTCACCTCACCTAGAAAAACTGTAATTCCCATCATCATTATGACAAATTTAATTGCTGTTATATCTTTTCCTGCTTGGGTAAGAAAATTTATATAATTCGTAATGATGTGTGATACCTCTCAAACATATACTGGGACAACATATTACCATGTTAAATTTTGTTTAATATGTCATTAAAGATACCTTTTAAAAACAAATAAGAAATTCCATACAGAGATACACTACGCTTCGGCTATGAACCACTACAGTGATGTTGCATTGTTGCTGCTAAACTCTTTGATATCTTCATATCTAGAAAACTTTGAAACATGAAATTCTACACATACATGGTACAATCTATTAATTCAATAATTAGATACATTTTGAGCAGCATGATTGTATATGTCAATAAAATCGACAACTCACGGGCTTGTTAAATTTGGCTCGATGCGTTCGTAAGGAAAATAATGTGTTTTCATCAACATACAACAAGGGCGGATCCAGGATTTTTGAAAGGGGGGGGTCCCAAATGCCAACTTATGTATACATGGATTTGAAAAGGGGGGGTCAGGACCCCCTGGACCCCCCCCCCCAACTATTTATAAGAACTTATTCACTGTATGCTTGTCACAAATTGATGAACCGTAGCCTATTTGCATACGTTGTAATGCTGTATAATGACTAGACTAAAATTTAGTCGATGAAATATATTATTTTTGAAATAAATAATTACATGCTTTTCAACATTTTTATTTATTGGTCTCATTTCATAAATTGTAAATTGCTGTAGCCTAGACTTGCTGAAGGAGAACCTAGACTGTATTAAAGGCTCCTTTTTATTTACAGTCCTGAAGCTGGACTATATAATGACCTAAAATTACCTTTTTGATCCAATGAACAAGTTGACAGAGCTATGAACCGCTGAACGAGCGTACAGCGAACTATATCCGGTTCGGACTGTATGGGATTTTACACCATGTATATCTCACCCACTTACAACAACACAAACGTAAACAAAAGTGCCTCACTCACCTCCGACAGCCCCGGCTATATAATCATGCAAGACGCTGCTCATAGCGATCCTTCAGCTATCTCATCTGTGTGTGAATGTGGTTCTCCGCTATCTGCATATATGAATTTACAGTTAAAAGTGAAACGGAAATAAAATATTGATTTCCTGAAATTTGGACAAACAAGCCTGTTGCAGATTTTCAATCAACCTACTTTTCATAATTTAGAGCACTTCTTTGAGAAATGAAAACCTGTCTATTCTTCTTATCTATCTGGGCCACTCACAGCCTATAGATCAGGTGTATCATATTACTTTACAACATTCTAGTCTTGACTTCCATTCTCCTCAAACGTTTAGTTCCTATCCTCATCATTGTAAATCAAGGATTATTTTATGTATTGTAACTTGGTTCAATAACCTTTACCAATTTTGTCTTCTTCTTTAGGAAGCTGAATTATTTTGTACAATTATTTATAACTTATATACAGTATTATACACACTTGATAAGTCTCTGGCCTGAACTTGAATAGACCACAGGGGTCGCACCTACAGGCGCAATATGTACCTTATTTCCTCCGATAACCCCCTGGTTCTCCAATACTTAGTGTATGGTGTGCCAAATGTTTACAATGGAAATTTCCAACAAAATATCAATGGAGGATGTATCTTTATATTCCCATTATAACTTCAAGCAGCAGGTCTCCACTAAGCACCTGGCCAGTCTCTCATAAGTGCCAGGTCTGAGAGTATGCTGAATCAGTTAATTAAGTGCACATGCTATTATTAGAGGAACTACAGTTGTTATCCAGACCTAAAACCCCAATGTATAGAGGGGAATCTTGGTGCAGAAGTTTTTGTCAAATGAAACTGAAGATTACCATATTTCCTCAAATCAACCCCGGAATTCTATTTTGTTCAGTTCGCCCATACCCCTATATTTATTTGAGGCCCGACCGGATTGTATTTGAGGAAATACGGTAACGCTTAAATTCATATTCGAGCAGGTTGTATTTAGGCCTACCTCAGCACCCCATGAGCCACAAGGTTATATTCGATGCAAAGGGCTAATAAAATTTGGGTTGTATTGGAGGAAATACGGTATAGTCAGGTTCACTATGTTAAGAAATATACTTTCGTTCAAAGTTTTTGGAGATTAGCAAAACTATACATTTTTACTAGTAATTCTGATAAATGCTCCAAGAAGATTTAGATTTCAGATATATTTAACGTTACTTTATATGACATGTACATATACATATATCACATATATAAGCTCCATTGATCTACAGTGCAAGTGGCTCTATTTCATATAATATAGTTTATCATAAATTGTGGTTGCTGCTGCTGACCAGCGCCGTATCTTGGTCGAGATTGATTGATACTGATTGATTTTACGTTTGCGGCAATGTTGTAAGAAATGTCCTACCAAAAACTACGCAGATGCATGTTAAAAGTCTTCATACTTACACTCATACTCTAGTCCATACTGCACGTATACTCTACCCGCTCTCCGATTGACCCATACCCTCTTACACGGACAAGCTAGCACTAGCATGTGCCCGTCGAAGGAGCAGGCAGCACTGGTTCAGCTTCTCAAGGGAGGTCACTACGTAAAGACAAAGGGTATGTGCCACTATTGTGGTGCCAAGAAGGGAAGTGCGATGCATCATGCAGACAATGTAATACATGCAGTTGTATTTCGACGAGTCGAGATTATATATATATATATACTCAAAATACACATTTATAATAATTCAGAATTGTCCGTAATGTTATGTTTAGGTGAATGCATAATTATTACTCGCCCGTGTAAGATACTGCAGTGTAATATTTATACGGCAATATTAAACTAGTGTAAATACCGCCGCACATACGAGGGGCGTTCAATAAGTGTTGCAAGCGGGGCATTGGTGTTTACATAAACAGTGTCAGCTTATAGCAGGTGTTACTATAGTCAAAACATAACATTGACACATGTCAAAACAATTTCTAGACATAACAATTATTTAGATATAATAGCTGCGCTGACCTAGGGGTCTCCATAATCATGGATTCTCTCAAACATGAACAACGCGCTGTGATCAAGTTCCTTACTAAAGAGGGATGCAAAGCTACAGAAATACATAATCGTATGTGTAATGTGATGGGTAAGGATGCTCCTAACTTTTCAACAGTTTGTCGCTGGTCTCTTCAGTTCAAGCGGGGCAGGGAGTCCTTAGACGATGACCCACGGTCAGGCAGGCCATCTGAAGTCACCCGACCGGAAGTTATTGCCGCTATCGAAAGACGAATTTTAGCTGACCGCCGTGTTAAAGTTTCTGAACTGTCTTTGGAATTCCATATATCAGTTGGAAGTGTTGAAAAAATAATTCATGACCATCTTGGTATGTCCAAGGTATCTGCAAGATGGGTACCCAGAAACCTCACAGCACAAGATCGCCAGAAAAGAACCGAAAGTTGCATGGAGCTCCTGGGTCGGTTTAATGCGGATGAAGCCAGGTTTTTGTCTCGTCTGGTGACAGGTGACGAAACCTGGAACCACCACTGGGACCCGGAAACTAAACTGGAATCCAAGCAATGGAAGCACCCGAGTTCACCGGTCGCCTCCCCTGAAGTTTCGCACTCAACCATCAGCTGGCAAGGTTATGGCGACAATCTTTTGGGATGCAAAAGGCATATTATTAATTGATTACTTGCCAACCAAAACTACAATGAATGATTATGCCAACCTAATGCAAGAATTGCGAAAGACAATTCGACAGAAACGCTGTGGAATGTTGACACGTGGTGTTCTGATTTTGCATGACAACGCTCCAGTCCACAAGTCAAGAGTTGCACAGGCCACTATACGTGATTGTGGATTCGAACAGCTTAACCACCCACCCTACAGCCCAGACCTAGCCCCCAGTGACTACTTCCTGTTCAGAAACCTGAAATCCGCCCTACGTGGAAGGCACTTCCGGGATGACGAAGACGTCAAAGCTGCCACAGAGGCGTGGTTAGGGGGGCAAACGGAAGACTTCTACAAAAGCGGCATCAACAGTCTTAAAGAGAAATGGAATAAGTGTATTGAGGTGAAAGGTAACTATATTGAAAATTAAAAGTAAAAAATTGACTACGCGAGTCGGTTTTATATTGAAGTTGCAACACTTATTGAACGCCCCTCGTATGACGTCACAATGAGAGTAACGTCGTCACAATGGCTTCGGGCTTGCGGGGAATCATAGCGGATCCAGGAATTTTGAAAGGGGGGGGGGGGGGGGGGGGGTGGATAATAAATAGAGAATCTCACCCAAGTGTCAACACGAGTTGATTAAAGTTACAAATATCCGAGGCTTGCACACGTAATGAAGAATGATTTGGATGGTAAATAGAATCTCACCCTCGTATCTTCTGATATCAAATATATACACCTACGTATATCTACCTACCTATATGTTACCTAGATATATATATATATACGTAGGTCTATATTTAGGGTCTGGCGCCTGTGATTTGATATCAGAAGATATTTTGGTGAGATTCTTAATTATATATGACGAGCAATGAGATACTGGGATTTATCAGTGAAATAAACTGTATCAAGCTACAGTGAAAATTGGCTTATGACGTCATGGTGTTACTGTGGTGATGGGCTGTTCCTAGCGGCCGCTTGGCGTGAAAACGACCCTTTTCGGACGTAATGACAATGGTAACATCATATAATAAATAGAATATCCGTCAATTCTTGACAAATACCATGTTTATCTCATCTCGCCACTCACTGAAAATATAACCTTCCTACCTCACTCGATGAGATAAACATGCATGGTATTAGTCAAGAAAAGACAGATATCCTCTATATATCACAATAGTTTTAATGTGGGACGTCACAATGATAATATATCGCCGTCGCAATGGCACGCCGCTTGCGTTTTCAAATTATCTAATGTTTTATTTTACCAAATTCAAATCACGTTTTGAGTTATCATGTAGTCTTCTAAACGCGTTTGGAATATATGTTATATTTTTCTGAATTTGAAAGTGCATACCATAATAAAATGTATATAAATCGAGCTCTATGTAAATCATTGGACTAATTAAGCATGCATTCTTTATTCTATTTAACTAACAAACTGATAAATTTGGGTTGATCATGTTTAATAGGTCATATAACTGCTGTGCATGTAAATGGGACGCGTAGTTTCGGTTTCTGCACATGCATGCTGATGTTACTCTATTAATGTAATTGGTTACTAGTAATTTTGATATATTTGGTGATTCGGGATGAATATGCAAGCCGAGGGAAATAAGTTGCGCTGTAAACAGCACATGATATGGTGAGTTGGAACGTATTAAAGCATAATAAAATTTTATGAAACTCAATGGATGCACCTTTAAGCTAATTTTGGATGACATATGAAAGCGAAAGCGAGTTTGATGCGAACTCATTTACGAGTTTAATAAAACTGGTGTTACATGGAAGGAATATTAATATTCTGTTATTACTTGCCAACATAACTCATGCGACATTGCCGACAGTGTGCTAAAGACCTATTGACGTATTAAGCATTTTATTAAATTTACGATGTTATTATTGTACAGTATTTCTAATAGACGCCCCGGCGTTTATTTTTTCAGACCTCTTTCAACCCTGGCTTCTATTCGAGACCCGGCGTCTATTCGAGGCCGACGTCTATTCGAGGCCGGCGTCTATTCTGAATTTCATTTTTTGGCTGATAACTTTATCGCCTGCCTATATATCAGAGTTGATATCAACTTATGTCCCAGCACGGGAACTTAGATCACAACATCAGAATCTACTGACAGTGCCGAAGTATAACCTCAAGTGCTTTTAGTCAGAGATGTTTTGAACATTTTGCTCCTAACATGTGAAACTCTCTTCCCAAAACTGAAACTATCTCCAACGTTTGAGTCATTCAAATCAAGTCTAAAAACTTATATTAGTTATATTAAGATGTTTCTAAATCTCTTGTAAATACACACATTTTACTTGTCAAATTGTAATTTATTATGATTACAACAGCAACTTATGACACATATATACACTTGGAAATTAGCAACACCCTTGTTTGTAAACAGAAATGTGGTGCTCTGGGATTGTTAGGATAAATTGAATGATTTTATCACCCCAGACATAACAATTGGTTTTTAGCGATTCATTCATTGAAATAAAAAAATCCACCATATGCAACATTTTTGAAAATATGATGGTACTGAATATTTACCTAAAATAACTATTGTCCTTGGAAAGAAACCACACTTCAAAGTTTAGAATTGATTTATGACATGTAGGCCTAAGCAACATTTTTGATACCATGTTGACATTCACTCACCAAAACATATTTTATCATGCTTGATAAGAAGGAAGACTGATGACATTAACCTTTCAGTTCCTTTTTCACGACATTTGAGAAAAAGCCTACAAGCATAATGATCTGTGAATAAATTTGAGATTATTTGAGTTCAACACTTCTTCTCGCTTGGATAAGCCAATACTGTAAGTAGTCACCGTATATTTTCATTAAAACAAATTTATTGAAATTGGCAGTTTCATGATTTTGTGAGTTTTTTTTTAAAAAGTCGGCTAGTAAAGTGTAATCACTTCACTTGAAAGTAATCAGTAATCGCAGAACAGCAACAAATATTGACTTTCATTTCCCACTGTAATTGAACCTGGATTTTGACAGCAAAATAAGGTTTATCCTCTAATCAGCGCCGGGTCTCCAATAAGCGCCGAGTCTAAACCATTATGTTTCATACAAACATATTTGGCTTTAATACGCTAAAACTCACCATATGAGCTGTTTACAATACAAACAAATTCACTCAGCTTGCATATTCTTCCCAATCGCCTAATATAGTATAATTACTAATTTCCAATTAAAATCGAGTAACATCATTTTGCATGTGCAGAAACCGAAACTGCACGTTTCATTTACATGAACTGTAGTTATATGACCTATTCAAACATTATCAACCCAAAATTTGTTATTTTGTCTGTTTTAAATAAGATTCCAAAATTACGTTTGACTCATTGGCGCGCGCCACACGCGGTGCATTGTCCGGCTTTCGATCAAAACCACTACTTTTACCTTCATATCGTCAATATACTATGTCGACTATCATCAAAATGGTTGTTTTCGGTAACAGTCGGTACTTCTCGATAAAGTAACACCATTTATAACGTTTGGAATATGTGACCTCCAGCAACACAATGGATGTACATGTACCTTTAAAGGTGGCGTCACAGTTGGCTGCCGGACGTAACATCCCGGACACCATACGAAGGTAATAATTTAAATTTGTTTCGACTTCGGCTCTAAATCGGGATATCCGTATGGCCTTCGTGTGACATCGTATGACCATCTTGGGGCTTTTAGGGGGTCCGGGAACAATTTCGCGTGTGAGCGAAAAATCTTAAAGGAGGATGGTCACACGCACTTATTCCTTCATGTACCGGCCTTTCGTGTGGACATCGGATCCATCTTATAGTCACCGTGTACCCATCGTGTAGTAATCGCATAATGTTCGTATAAACTTCGACTCAAACGTCACTCGACACTGACTCGAAGCTCAATATGCGAAGTCTCACGGTGGTCTACTCGATTGCTACACGAGGTCGTATGACCTGCGTGTTGCCCTCGGTTAGCCCTCGAGTTACCAATTTTAGCTAACATGGATGGTACTCGATGGCAACATGGCGGCGGGTTCTAGTCTTTCACAGGCGTTCACCTATAGACGACCACTGTCTGACTAGCTTCTTCAGTCATTCCTCGATACTTCTCAAAAATAGAATTGCCTGTAATTCTGAGCACATTGCAGTGTCCAAAATGACGATTGAGATACAATCAAGGTACACAGGTGGCTTATTCTATAAAAGGCCTTTAAGGGCACATATCCAGAAGTAAATAAACAACAATAAAAACCATTGCAGAACATGTTTTCATTTCACCAATATAAAATAGCAATCACTTCAGCGTAAAAAAACATAGAATAAAAGCTTTAACATCTGTTGAGAAGAAACTATGTAGTAACACCATAGACACCACTATTTATAGAAGCATGTAGTACATGTGGAAGTTTTGCGCTGCACGTGCGTGGAAGAATCCATTTCATGAGGGTCGCAGCTACTCAGTGGCGGACCCGGGACGCTACAAGCGATATCTACATAATCAAATCATCATAATCCAATTACATCATCAGTTAATAACATCACAAGACTTTGACGTCACTGAGAAGACTATTAACAATGCTATGACGTCACAAAGTTGATGACGTAACAATGATATGATGACCTAATGCTGATGGCGTCACAATGCTATGACCTAACTGAGATCATTGTTGAAGAAGCTAAATGGCAATTTTGTGCTTCAGATATGATCATTATTTTGCTAATTATTGTTGAAGAATGATTTTGAATGATAAATCAAATCTCACCCTCGTGTCTTATGATATCAACTATATCAATAGTTGATATCAGAAGACACTTGGGTGAGATTCTCTATGTGTACGCTATGTGGTGCCACAGAAACTGAAAACCATGTCTTCTTTCGATGCAATAATTTTACTACAACATGTTTACAAAGACTCACTAACGTTAACATCAATTTTACAATCCAGAAACCCACAAGTTAATTACTGCACAGCATTTGATCCTGCATTATGTTTTCAGAGTAAGATCACAATACAAATTATGACCACTGTTGCATGATCTGTTATAGTTGTAATTAATAGAGGATACTAAACGATCTATTTTATTTAATACCATTTTTATTAAACGAGTTAATGATTTTGTATAAAACGAGCGAATGCGAGTTTGATACTAAATCATTCACGAGTTTGATAAAAATGGTATTAAATATAAGGAAGTTTAGTATTCTGTTTATTACTCGCCCACCAATAATCAAGCAAAATAGCCGACATGGCTCTCAAAACTAAGATTCCCACAAGTCCGATGCCATTGTGGCGACGTTACCGCAAACTATTGTGACGTCATACGTGCGGCGGTATTACACTAATTTAATATTGCCGTATAAATATGACACTGCAGTATCTTACACGGGCGAGTAATAATAACTGTATATTATATAGGCCATGAGGCCGATATTACGAAATAAACTTCTGTCTGTCTATCTGTCTGAATGTAAAACTATTTTTATCGTTTTTGTCGAGGTCAATGTGGATAAGCTGTTGGTATAGTCGGTGCTGACGGCTGGTACCTGACTCTAAGGTCAAATGATGTTGATTCGATTCCCAAATGTCCATGATGTCGTCCCGAAAAAATAAATGTGTAATATTGCAGATAGTGTGATTCCAAATATAACAATGTTACCTTCTGGGTGGCGTAGGCCTACGTGATCATTAAAAGAAAGAACCACATTTGTTAAATTAAAGGAAAAGTTAGAGCTGAAACAAAACAGTTTGTAACGTTTTTAATAGAAAGAAGCTGCATCATGCGTATCCCACATGACAAAACAATCTAGTTGATGGTGGGCATTTCAAGGCAGAAGCAGAAGCTGAAGCAATCATAAAATCCCTAAAGGGAGGCAACTCTTACAGCCGGAAGCTTCCATGGCGTATGAATTCGCTGCCAATACTTATTGTGTTATTCGAGGAAATGCCAGTTTATTTAGAATTAATTTTGATCTGTGATAATCACGGGCAAAAGATTCAGTACGACGAACTAATTTAATGTTTTCTAGCTATTAGTAATCTATTAGCACTATATTTATGGTTGCTAAGGAGCGGAGTTGTTTTAAACAGGAGTTGTTAGGTCCCTCGGCGGTCGTGTTTTGTTCCTTCACATTTACTGTGTGGAAGCGAACATTGAAATGGAAGGTATCAGTGAAACGGAAGTTTTAATTGAGGATGCAAATAAACAGGAAACAGATCCTTTAACTGAAGAGCCTGGCGAGGATGATGGAGAAAAGGCAGATGGTGATGAAGGGACGGAGGAAAATCCGTTGTCTGAAGATGCAGAAGCACTCGCAGAAGAATTGGCCAAAATTGTTGTTCATCCTCCTGTCATCGAACTGTAAGTTGTCACTGTGGATAAATGTAAACATTTTCAATATGTAACCTTCATTAATCATTGTATCATTTAAAATGAAATAAAAAATATTGTGAATTTATGTTCAAATGATAATTTGAAAATCAGTCATTGTCAGAACATTTTCAATTTAATATTTATGAAAGATGATGATCTTATTTGATTTTTCTAACAGTCCACCAAAGGAAGTTTTTGACCCAGCAGAGTACCCAAATTCCTACAAAGACAACTTGCCAAAAGAGAAACTTGTCCTTCAATATGCAGACAATTTCCGTCGACAGTATGTTCATTTGTACAGGGATAGAAAACCACTCTTCCTCAGCCCTTTGAATGAATTTGAAGTTGAGGTAAAGCAATATTCCTATTCTATTGGAAGTATTTAAGTATTTGTTTTATTTAGCTCATTTAAGCACATACTAATTTTCATATTCATAATAATTATGATCCCACATAACATTGACTTAGATTTTATTGTTTCAATTCATTAATTACATTTTTTATAATACTGCAATAAGGCTATAAATAACAACACATCTGAATATAATGTCAATGAGACATGGGGATAAAAAAATAATCACTCAATCATGGCTTTTTATATTTAAAAGAATAGATTGATGCAATTGTTTGAATCAGTTGCTTAAGATTTGTTTATTTTCTCTAAAAGACTTCTATGAAAAGTTTTGTTTCATTTCAGAAATTTATCTGCACAACAATCCGTCCTACTCAACTACCCTACAAGGAGCTCTATAACTGGGATGGTGCAGCAGAGTTTGTCTCTGACTATCTCAACTTTCAGACACTTGAGCCTCCATATGAACTGGTATGTGCGAAAGTGTTGTCTTTTTAACTGCCTTTTACTCTTAGTGAATCAAAGGTTTGTGTGACCTTAGTATTGATATCTGCCTTGAATGTTGGTTCTCTGGAATTATTTTGTCTTGGTGTATATTTATGTTAACTGCATACATTGTCATTGTTGACGAACATAAATAGTCATGTTGTTTGTTTTTCAGCCCAAACAAATGTATTCACCATCGACAGTTCTGCGTAAACAGAAGGGAAACTGTTTCGAGTACAGCGCGCTGCTGTGTTCCCTACTTATCGCTTCTGGCTATGATGCATATGTTGTCAATGGTTACGCAACTCGAGAGACTTGCCTTGCTGATGAATCAAGGGAAATCTGTCCTCTACTGAAAAAGAAAGAAGAGGTATAGTATGACAGGAAATTCTTTTAATTTATCCCTTTGATTCAAAAGACTGAGCTCTATTGAACATAACATTCTTTGTAGTATTATTCATTTCATCATTTTAGTTGTACTCTACATCTGGTTTTACAATCTGACATGATGAGAGCAAAGCCTGTACACATACATTCATAGAATGTCTCTATTAAAGTAACATATTTGTCAAAAATTCAGAAAAAAGAGGAGGAGAAGAAAAAGGAACTAAAGAAGTACACCGTGAAGCCGCCGAGAGATCTGCGCAGTAAGTTTGAGCTGAAGCAGGAGCGACGTCGCCAGGAGGAGATTAAAGCAGAGCAGGAGAAGAGGAGGAAGGAAGAGGAGGAGAAACAAGCTGTACGTCCTCTCTGATTTAGTCAACAAACATTTGTATTAAGTCAAACACTTAATGATAAGAATACTTTTAGCATGTCCAAAATGCATTATCCATACTTGAAATCTCAAACTGTTCTTTACTGATTGTATTCCCAAAATAATAGATATTTAATTTATATGAACTTGGCATTGGCATTCCAGACTTTGCATTTAAGATATTGCAAAACCAAAACAGATTCTTAATCTTGTTAGTGTGTTACGATTTTAGATGGTCTTGGAAACATTATCATATTTATAGGTTCACTAATAGGTTTATGATACCACCCCAGACTCCCTTGCATGGATTGAGGGTCCACTTGAGGGAATTGCTGCATGATCCTTCTTCTAATTATTTGTTGTAATGTATTAGTTGTAATTAATTCTATATCTCCTACCAGGAGTTAGAGAAGCCACCTCCAGACTCGCTTCACGGACTGAGGATCCACTCGTGGGTGTTGGTGCTCGCCGGGAAGAGGGAGGTTCCAGAGAGTTTTTTCATCGAACCTTTCACAGGACTCTCCCATGACGTAACTAGCAGCAACTACCTCGGCATTGAGTCTGTTTGGAACAACAACAACTACTGGGTGAACATGCAGGACTGCTCCGAGGGTGTCAAGGTAACACTGTCACTGTAACACAGTTCTCATTGTCTGTTTATATATTTAGAGGATATGGCATATTATTTTTCACATCATCCCCTATTTCAGTCTTTCAAAATGCAGAAAATAGGTATTTAAAAAATAAAATTTGCTGTACTCCAATGTGTTTTGTAATAAAGTATAGTTTTGTCCTGAACTATTATAGTTAAAGCACAAGGACTTAGATGCCAAATGATCAGATACAGGTAACATTCTGTAGAACTTTGATAAGTCAAAGCGTGGTGGCAGAACGTAATTTGTCTAATTCAAATGTTTGCTGCTTATCATAAAGTTGATGTTCATTGTCCAACCGCTAATTATGACCGACTGCAGAAGTTGCAAACCATGGGAAGGAGTGCACGTTTTATTGGTTGCGATGTAAGAGTTCAGACAGCTGAGGCTTTTTGACGTTATGTTACCATGGTCACACATGATCACGAGGGAGCGGCGTGGAACAGCGGGAACGTCATTCAATTGTTATGTCATCAACAAAACTATACCATTATTTGAATTTGTGTGATAAAGTACTTTTTAGCTCATCAGGCCTGAAAGGCCCGATGGGCTTATGGCATGGGATGGCGTCCGTCCATCCGCCCGTCCGTAAACTTTTCACTTTTTCGACTTCTTCTCCAGAACCAATAACTCTAGAGAGCTGAAATTTTATGTACCGACTCCTTGGCCAACGGGGATTCTAAATTGTAGATTTGGTGACTCTGTGACCCCAAATAAGGGCCCCAGGGGTCATAACCTAAAAAGCTATTTTCATCTTCTTCTCCAGAACCAATGACTCCAGAGAGCTGAAATTATATGTACAGACTCCTTGGCCAATGGGGATTCTAAATTGTAGATTTGGTGACCCTGTGACCCCAAAATAAGGGCCTCACAGGCCATTACCTAAAATCCGACCCCAAATATGGGCCACAGCCTAAAAAACCTTTGAAAATTAATTTTAAACTGATATTTTATGACACTTCATTCACTTTATTTGAAATGTATGTCGACTTGAGATAACAATCTACATTGTGGACATGTTTGTCAAATTGATGTAATCAATGTGAACTGAGAACTATTGAATAGCCTATGAACTGAAAAGAGTGACAAGTCATAAAGGACTAAATTGAAGAGAAGTTAAGAATTCTATTATTTTACATGAGATATGTGAACTGCATATGACTGGTGATGAAATGATAAGATAAGATTATTTTCATCTTCTCCAGAACGAAAAGACCTAGAAGGTTGTCATGTTGTGTAATGAGTCTTTAGCCAATGGAGATTCTAAATTGTAGATTTGGTGACGCTGTGGCCCCAAATAAGGGCCTCACAGGCCATTACCTAAATCCTGTTTTCATCTTTTTCTCCGGAACAAAAAGATCTAGAAGGCTGTAATATTGTATGCAAACTCTTTAGCCAATGAGGATTCTAACTTGTAAATTTGGTGACCCTGTGACCCCAAATATGGGCCACAGCCTAAAAAACCTTTGAAAATGAATTTTGAACTGATATTTTATGACACTTCATTCACTTTATTTGAAATGTATGTCGACTTGAGATAACAATCTACATTGTGGACATGTTTGTCAAATTGATGTAATCAATGTGAACTGAGAACTATTGAATAGTCTATGAACTGAAAAGAGTGACAAGTCATAAAGGACTAAATTGAAGAGAAGTTAAGAATTCTATTATTTTACATGAGATATGTGAACTGCATATGACTGGTGATGAAATGATAAGATAAGATTATTTTCATCTTCTCCAGAACGAAAAGACCTAGAAGGTTGTCATGTTGTGTAATGAGTCTTTAGCCAATGGAGATTCTAAATTGTAGATTTGGTGACGCTGTGGCCCCAAATAAGGGCCTCACAGGCCATTACCTAAAATCCTGTTTTCATCTTTTTCTCCGGAACAAAAAGATCTAGAAGGCTGTAATATTGTATGCAAACTCTTTAGCCAATGAGGATTCTAACTTGTAAATTTGGTGACCCTGTGACCCCAAATATGGGCCACAGCCTAAAAAACC
The DNA here is from genome assembly GCA_936450465.1 of Gibbula magus. Classification (NCBI taxonomy): domain Eukaryota; kingdom Metazoa; phylum Mollusca; class Gastropoda; order Trochida; family Trochidae; genus Gibbula; species Gibbula magus. Next base: position 41,313,481 of record OW388291.1, read on the forward strand.
TTTGAAAATGAATTTTGAACTGATATTTTATGACACTTCATTCACTATCTATTTGAAATATATGTCGACTTGAGATAACCTATATCACTGACACTACCTCTAACAAACAGTTTGTGATTGTTTCATTATTTGTTTTCTAAGCTAATACAGACTTCAACTTTCATTCAGATGTTTCAATGTTTGAGAATATAGTAGAAATTGGTATAAAAATGATATATAACTGTATAGTTACTGATCTCATGACAAGTCTGTCTTGTTTATGTTTCCAGAGACTGAGCTATGACCTGGGTGACTGCACACTGTGGGAGTACATGTTCCCTGGACTCGACAAGCACGCTCTGCAGATCCCAGAAACAGAGGATGATATCATCGACGGCTTGGAAGATGATGAGGTTCGTCTTGACAGTCGTGTCCCGTTGTATCCTGTAGTTGATGTACATAGTATACCAATGAGTCCTTGAAAGTGATTGGTTAGATTTTGAGTGTTATATTTTACATTACCGGTAAGCTTAAATGTAAAGTTGATAGGTTTTAATATTAATATATCACAAAACTTTATGATCAATAAGTAAAAATATTACTTATTTTCATTGAGAAATATATAAAATTCAAAGGTATAAAACGATTTATGGACAGAAAGTAAACCCATTGCATTATAAAAACCGAACTGACCAGTGCAGTACATTGTTAACCAATGTTCTTAAAATGAGGATGTTTGTTTGTTCCAACTTATCAGGAGAAGAAAGATGATGTGGAGAAGTACTTGGATATGCCACCGTCCTGGGTTGAACCACTGCATCTCTCCCTCAGAGGTATGTCTTAGCTTTATCTTCGTTTGAATTAACTCTTTTTCACAAGATAAGAAAATATCTTATGTGTTCTTTTTATTTTATCTTTTAGAACTTTTTGTCGTAATATGATATGTGTATAGAGATGTTAGCTTTTCTTAGCTGTCAACCATTGGATATTTTAAAACTATGTTAAATTAAAATTTAAGGATATTTGATTTTACAATTAATGTTATGAAATAATCTCATTGTTCACCTTGGATGAAGGCTAATGAAAGCTTGAAGATTCTGCATCGAAATTACTCAACCCAGAATAAAGAGGCTGTTATCCATAAGAAAAATTCCTTATTTATCTGTTAAAATATTGCGTATTTGGCACATACAGTATTTGAAAACATTATTTATATTATATATACTTTGTATATACAGTCTTAAAGAGGGACAATCTGTTTGTTTTGATCTAAGAAGATTTTTGGCAGAATTTCTGACAAATTATCTACATCTACATCCTGATATTTATTGTTTCAGATTTTGAGATGCGTTGTCCGCAGGGCAAGAAAACGAAGCTCTACAAGCGAGCTAAGCTGGAGAAGTTTGCCCACTATCTGATGAAGGACGGGCTGGTGTCCCGCCTCTCAGTGTATGACGATCGGGAGTGTGAGTTGTCTCCTCAACATCGCTAAATATTTCAACCAGTTTGTGGTCTTTTTAATACACATATTTTAATGCAGAGTTAAATGATGATTTATTTCAATAGTGCCTAACTTTCATCCAATACAGGTTGTTCATTGGCAAGCACTTATTAAACAATAAAAGTATTCCTGTTACAGGGTTCAAATATAAGAATATCACAAGTTATTTCCCTTTGACCATAACACGTCTGATGAAAACCCATTCATGAGAAATGTCAGTATGAGATATGTGGACAGTACGAAATGTCAATTCGTACTTGATAAGCTAAATGCTATTCATTTATGAGTTCTTAACTATCTGCTATTTAAAGGCAAATTAAGCCATTAGCTGAAATACTCAAATTATTTTATTTAAGACAATGGTTAAAGGTGCATCCATTGTGTTTCATAAAATTTTATTTGGCTTTAACACGTTCCAACTCACCATATGTGCTGTTTACAATACAAATAAATTCTTTTAGTTTGCATATGTATTCCCAAACGCCAAATATATCATAATTACTAGTTTCCGAATAAAATTGAGTAACATCATTATGCATGTGCAGAAACCGAAACTGAACGTCCCATTTATATGCACAGTAGTTATGTGACCTATTAATCATTATCAACTCAAATTTGTGTTTTTGTCTGTTTGACTCATTGGCTCGCGCCACACGCTGTGCATTGTCCGGTTTACGATCAGAAATCACTACTTTTACCTTCATATCGTCAATATGCTAAGTCTGCTATCATCAAAATGGTGTTTTTTGGTAACAGTCGGTACTTCTTGATAAAGTAACACCATTTATAACATTTTGAATATGTGACCCCTAACAACACAATGGATGTACCTTTAATGGGTCACATTCGTGATCACTTGACATCATTTGATTATGTCTGAAAATATTTAATTAAGGATCTTTTAAACAGTTTTTTTTGTGCATAATGTCTGCCTTTATTTCAAAGAGTGCTTGTTGTAAAGGAATACTGTACTTTCATTTATTTGACTTATGCTCTATGTAAGTGTTGAACAATATGATATATATGATGATCCCTGTCTGACAGTGAGTGACCTGGTGCTGGTTAAGGAGTACTATGCCCACCGTAAAGACAAGCTGCACACACGTGTACACAACCACCGTACCGGCTGGGTCACAGAGTTCATGGACCCCGGCAGGGCCAAGTGTCTCAAAGGTATGACATAAAAACATATATAAAAGCTTAGTCAATGTTCACACTTGAACTTGAAGCAGATATCTGTAAATTTGATTTCTCATAAAATAATTATTAATTTTAAGAAGCGAGCAGTTATTTGAAAATCTCTACCTGAAATCTTTTGATACCAAACAACTTATCGAAACTAAACAAATCCAATACACTTGCTGATATCTTCTGGTGTTAACTTTAGAGCATATCATGTTCAAACAAACAAGGTACACATTTGGGAAAAAGTTTTTAGTTGCAATGTGTTTAGATTTGTACTTATGGCCATGGACTGACATTATCAGAATTGTCAAATAAAATTTATATGGCGTTGTTACACTAGTGTAACACTGCTAGCATCATAATAGTTTGCAATTGTGATGTCAAAATGTTAGTACTTCCATCATGAGGGTATAGGCTAATGGAAATCTTAGTTCCATAACACTGTCGGTTATATAGCTTGATTAAAATGAACAAAGAAATTAACAGGATACAAATCTCTCTCCCATTCCATTCTTACTAAACATGAATGAGTCATCAACTTTTATAAAAGTGTTATTCCATGGAAGGTTATTTAGTATCCTCCACTTCCACAATAAGCCTGCATCTGTATCCCAGAGCACCAGTACAAGGCCAGTCAGCCGGGGCCGGAGAACGAGAGGACGATGATCTTCTACAGTGAAGCGAGGGTGGACGGACTTGTCAAACGCATCGAGACGCCAACTGAGATGACAGAACACTTTGTCGACCGTGACGACTTCTTATACTTCAAGAATATTGAGTTCGGCAAGAGACAGAAGAAGTTTGGACCTCAAGACGGCTCATCCTCAGCCAATCACAGACCCATACTGGTGAGAGCCTTGTTTTGGTCATACAAAAAACTGTCCCTGTCAAACTGTCAAAGTTGGATTTTATTAAATTAACCTTCACACACAAGGTTTAACATGAAGTACTATGTTTGTGCAAACCAACCGATTGCACAAGATGTTTTCATTCTTTAAGACGGGTGACTTTATTTAAAAATTTTGTCTGTGCACCCAGCAGTACAATTGGGTACCTGGTTGGTTGCGGTCTATTAACGCATACTATTTGAAAATACTGTATTCGAAAAGTACTGGACCGGCCAATAGATTAAAGTAAAATACATAAACCAAACCATATTGTCATTGTTTACTTCTAATTCACAAATACGATAAACTGAACCACATGCACATGCACATGCACATGCACATGCACATGCACTAATAAACCTGATTGGTTGTCGTTATAAATTTAGTCAATGAAAACAAGAAAAATAATGTACGACACAGCTTTCATTAGTTGACTATTGGGAATTACCAGTCTATTTTTAGTTTGGTCATACGACCAGAATTAAATTTTTCTACAAATTTCAGAGGCATCGTAGCTGTTATATAGGTTCAAAATCTATGCTTAGAATTATTAAAATTTTAATACTCCTTAAATAATATTCAGAATGATAATGGATAATTTATATTTGTAAGAATGACCTAACCTACTGCAGTTTAATTGTCATTCAAGCCAAGTGCTGTCTCAATGATCTGTTAACTACTAGTATTATTTTACCCATTCTGTCAACATGTCTGATTGTCAAGGATGGCAGCAAGACAATGCAAATTTTAGCATTTGCTATTCCAGTTTCGACATCCTGTCACGAAAAGACACAGTATAAACATTCCTTCATCCCATGTTCAACCTGGGGTCAAAAAAGACAACCAATCAAATGTGTCTAAATCCATTCACAGTGACAGGTCAAAGGTGAAACTCATGCAAAATTCTTGGAAAAGTAACTGGGTCAGCCAATGAGCTGTCTCTATTCTGCAACCAGTTACGGTTCAGGGTCATGGATCAAATCTGGCATTGAATATATTGCGGTGTGATTTTTATCGAGATAATGAGGTATGTCATATTTATATTGTGTAGATTGGTTATCAAATTAATTATTTTTTGAAGTCTCATATTTATTTTGATTTCATGAAAGTGAAAATAGGAAGTGGTGATATAAACTGCCTTGACAGATCCTTATGCTTGCCGACATTGTTTTTGAAATGGTTTCACATACCATTTTATGAAACGTCAAGTTATATCATTTGTTAGTTTGTCCTCATTGGTTATTGAAATCATATTTTTTCTCCATTAAATATATAAAAACTGTCCTAGAAATTAACTGTCAAAGTAACTTGTTACATATGTGTTTGATATCATGTTAAGGGTACATGTATCCGGGCGTCTCTTAAATATAATTCACTTGTCATTTTAATTTTCATCTAAATCCCGATGAAGATTATCTAAAGTTTGTCAGTGTTGGTATATCAGCATATTATTTAAAGTTAACATATATCAGCTCAGTAACCATGTCACTTATGATCATGATTAGAAATTTGATCCAGCCAAGTGCGCTAGTGAAAAAGAAAAGTACTGGCCAAATAAAACAAGAATTTCACTGCTATTTGGCCAACTAACTTATGTACAGTAGTATTGCAATCTGGGCTGAAAATGAAAACAGTTACATCAGTTATGACAACAACTCAATGTGTTATCTAATTAACAGCAAGTTTCTTAAATCAGTTAATTAAGAAATTTCAAACACGGAAAAAAAGGCCCACCTAAATTTGACCTCCCTACCAAACATATGGGCCAATTCAAATTTACCCAGGTGGGGCCAAACCAAAAACAATTCCTAGGTTTATCCCTGGTCCTTACATAATAATTTGTTAAGATTAGATCCTAATCAAATTCACTGACAAATGAGTTCATCCTTCCTTGACAATGTGTGAAGAACAAATAGAATATTAAAACTGTGGAAAGGAAGAGGAATGAAAGGGTAGTGGAAAATCTCCAGTCCAGAGGGTTGAGAAATAGAGGGATGGGGGTGGGATGTCAAGGAAAGTCTGTCCTAGAGGTTTTAGGTAAGAATAACAGACTACAGTGGGTGTAACAATATTAGTCTGATAAGCAATATACCTCTGAAAATGTGGGCACATCTAATATGAATACTGGAAAGAGAATGGGCTGGAAGGAATGGCAGGGGATAACTTGAGAATGGGGCAGTGAAAGAGGAAGTGGTGGGGTAAGTACAGGGGTTGAGGTAATGTAGGTAAGAAGTGGAGTAGTGCAGGTAAGGTTTGGACTAGTGTGGGTAAGGGGTGGAGTAATGTGGGTAAGGGAAGGACTAGTGTGGGTAAGGGAAGGACTAGTGCGGGAGGGGTTGAGTAGTGTGGGTAAGGGGTGGAGTAGTATGGGTAATAGTTTGGCTGGTGCAGGTAAGGGAAGGAGTTTTGTGGGTAAGGTGTGGAGTGGTTTAAGTTAAAAGTGGTGTAGTGTTGGAAGGGATTGGACAAATGCGAGTAAGCGAAGGACTAATGTGTGGAGTACTGTGGATAAGAGGTGTACTAGTGTAGGTGAAGGGTGTACTAGTGTGGATAATGGGTGCTTTAGTGCGGGTAAAGGGTGGAGTAGTGTGGGTTAGGTGTGGAATACTGTGGGTAAGTGGTGTACCAGTGTGGGTTGGGGGGGGGGGGGGGGGGGGGGAGTGGGAGTAGTGTTCGTAAAGGGCGGACTAATGGGTAGAGTAGTGTGGGTAAGTGGTGTACTAGTGTGGATAATGGGTGGAGTAGTGTTGATAATTGGTGGAGTAGTGTGGGTAAAGGGCGGACTAATGGGTGGATAATGGGTCGAGTAGTGTTGATAATGGGTGGAGTAGTGTGGATAATGAGTAGAGTAGTGTGGATAATGAGTGGAGTAGTGTGGGTAAGGGGTGGAGTAGTGTGGATTAAGTGTGGGTTAGGGATGGAGTAGTGTGGATTAAGTGTGGGTTAGGGGTGGAGTAGTGTGGGTAAAGAGTGGAGTAGTGTAGGTAAGGGGTTGAGTAGTGTGGGTTAGGGGTGGAGTAGTGTGGGTAAAGAGTGGAGTAGTTTGGGTTAGGGGTGGAGAAGTGTGGGTAAAGGGTGGAGTAGTGTAGGTAAGGGGTTGAGTAGTGTGGGTTAGGGGTGGAGTAGTGTGGGTGTACTAGTGTGGGTAAGTGGTGGAGTAGTGTGGGTAAAGAATGGAGTAGTGTGGATAAGGAGATTGTAGTGGAACACAATTACTCAAAGAGTGGAAACTCATTCAGCAATCTTATCTATCTTCATTGAGTTATTAGGCTAGTGATTAATGCTGATTACGTATCATGATATCAGTTTCTATATTCGTCATAAAATAATTTGCGTTTGATGCGCACACAGCAAACTTAATTAGTGTATTGATTCCAGAGAAAAATCCATCATTAGTGGAGATTTAGAATCATATTAATGGTAGTGTGTAACTATATTTGTAAGAAAGGATTTCATGTTGTCATATTCAGGGGAGGGATTATTCAGATGGTTCATCAGGGTGAATCAACAAGGCTTTAATTCATACTGAAAAATATCTCTACAAATGTTCAATTTCAGATTTCTCTTTCATGAGATAATTTTGAGGTTGATGTTATTCATTAGTTTTCATAAATTAAAAAAACCAAATCAAACTTTCATTAAATGGTGTTAAAATGTTCATTACCAAGCAATAAAAAGAAATAAAATTCTTTAAATGAAAATATTTTGTTGTTGTTGAAACCAGCTTATGGTGAACATCGGTGCATAAATTTTTTACTTGACTCTTAAATAATTTGTTTGTATGCCTTTTGATTGTATCCTTATGTTATTAACTTCAATGATAACCTGAAGGAAAATGTCGGCATCTGACAGATCTTGTTTTGTATTTGCATTGTGGCGATCTGGCGCTATTATAAGAATGAACGCATGACATTTCTCTTGAAGTAATAAGTCCCTGGGGTGACGTATTTGGTCCAATTAAGACGTTGGAGAAAGGTCTGCTCAGATCTTCTTTCTCTGCATTCAGCATCAGACACTGTCTCCTTTTTGCTAGCAAGCCCGGATACAATAATCTCGAAATTATCCAGCTATCATTATGTAGCTCGTATGTCATCCTCACATCCTGCGTGAGAGAATTAATAACGTAGATGAAGCTCACCAATACAGGCTCACCATTACGGCTATTCTTCTCATGCTATTCAGCCCAACTAGTTATTTGACCACGCTGGAAATAGTTTTAAGTTGACGTCTCTGAAGCCTCCGTTGACATTTCTGAGCAGATTTTACGTCACTGTCGGAAAGGATTTATGCTTGAGGGTGGCCAGTCAGCTTTGTTATTCTCTGAGTAGAATCTGCATGTATTCAATTGGATAAAAAGTTGTGTGACATAGGTGAAGAATTCATTTTACATGCACTACATCAAAGAAAGCATGACTTCTGTTTAAATATCTGTTTTTATTTTGAAATAACTTGATTTATTATAGTTTTACTTTAGTTCTCATAATTTTTTTTAATAGTTCCAACATGGTAAATATCTCATATAGAAATGGAACAAAGAAAAAGTGGAAATTTTATAACACCTCATTACTATATGATTTTTAAGGGCAGCTGGAAAAAAACAAACAATACTTTGGTAGCAAATTAGTTGATTCCTTTTCCTGGTGAATTAAACATGATCAGAATACGTTACGGTTGTGTGACTGTCTTTTCGTTAAAATAACTTGTTATTAAACAAAGAGAATATACTGGACTTGACTAGGAGCTACTGATCGGCACACCCAGCATGCCTCAGCAGGTAAGGGGTTAACTGTGTAGATCAGACCACCATCAGCTGGTATTACCAGGTTGCATATGCTCCAAGATTGTAATTCATTCACTTATTGTAATATTACCATCCTCTACATCAAACTTTCTCTGATGAGAAAATTGATTAAACAGTGATATGCATTTCCCTCGCTATTTTTATCATGTAATTAAGTTAAGCTTTACTTTTTCTTGTACAAAGGAGGAAATTGGTTTTGATTGTAGAGGAGTCAAGTAACAAATGTTCCATGGGTACTGTTCCCTGTAATTACTGCCAGTGTCTGATTCCACCTGTCAGCAGCCCAGGTGTAATGAGCAATGCTCAGTATTCAATGCAGATTGAAATTAATGGAGAAAGTAAAATAAAAATATTTATTCTTTTGAAATTTTATGGTATTTGATCTGCTACTCAACTTTCACAGATATTTAAAGGTAGTTTACGAGAAATCTCAAGAAAAAATACTGAACAAAGGTTTCACATATATTTTTGTAGTGTTAATAATTTTCTCTAGAATATTCATTATAATACCTCTCTAGTTTTTACATATAGAATCTATATTTATTACACACATGTGAGTGAGAACTTGTCGAGATATTTTTGGTATCCAGCATATGTTAGATACTGCGAGCGACGCATTTGATTGGTCGTTTCATGGTGATGATCCAAGGTCACGAGGGCGGGACTACTTTTGCCATTCATAAGCAAATAAATAAATAAAAATTGTGAAAATCACAAGCTGAGAAACATTTGCGATATTATAAGACACAGTGTGACAACAACCACAAAGACAAATGCACTCGTCCTATTGTTACATTTTGGCGTCGCACACATCAGCTGCGAATATGAGTTATCTCCCTTCAACCGTCACGTTGATCGACTCTCGCCTTGCTGTTACTCGCTACTCACTTCATTTCGAGATGCTCAAATACATTTGGGGGAACAATCACACCAACGTCTTAATGATCCCGATGCAAAGCGACTTCGCCTTACCGATGGTGAGGACCGTTAATATGTAACAAGAACATGGGCTTGTCTTTGTTTTGGAAAATGGTGAACTGACAGTGTGTCAGTTTTACGTAAACAGGTTCAAGATTTGAGTGAGAGAACATAACGCGTTCATCAGTGTTTTGTTTTCCTTTGTACGCGTGAACACACTATTCAAAAGTTAAGGTTCTATTCATTAAGTTAACCCTTAACATGCGGGCGACGGAATAATCCGGGCGGGCTATAAGCGATTCGTAGGTACTCCAGTACGGATCCCGGATCGCTTACTTAGAAGAATTCACGCCTGTCTATGTACTGGGCTAGCCTCCATACCGGGTCCCGAGTCGATTGTTTCCGCGACTCGCTGCATGAGAATGGCTGTATTTATGCCTCGCAGCCCGCAATGAGAATAAAACTTTCTTCAGTGTCTGGTCAGAACGTCCAGCAAAATTCACACCAATTTGCGTGTGCATTGTTGACCCGTAACGCATCGATAATTAGCTTTACAAAAGGCCAATTTTGTCCTGCTTCGCTCCGATGGCTACACTGCCCGGCGGCTAATTAGCACCTAAGTGTCTGCACTGCCCCGGGGTGAGATAGGCCCGTACAGGCTTATCTGTCTCGCATCCCGCCACATGGGCAGATAGCCTATGCTTATCTGTCTCGCATCTCGCCACATGGGCAGATAGCTTCTAATTACGGGAAGATATTGCGATAAGCTACCTTTCTCTCGCACTTCGTATCATATGAACCAATTGGTTGTTTTCATTTTTTTTTATACCAAAATAAAGAGGAAAGAATGGTCTTTATTCCCATATAAAAATCGCAATTGCGCTAACATAACTGAAAATACAGCAATCGCACAGAGATAGCCGACTTTCGCACTTTTGAATTTTGATACATGTGGCGCATTTACCCCAACATGCCTCGGCGCTCTATTTCTAAGAAACTACTTGGGATATTTTCATAATTTTTTTATCAGTATATAGATAAAAGAATTGTCTTCAATTCCATATAAAATACGTGTATTTTCGGCAATAACTTTTGATGCGCCAGGTGTCGCGCAGAAGGTGATATTCGGCTTTGAATAAGTGGCGCTCTTAGCATATACCATCATTACGGGCTTTATAACTTGTGAACCGCAAGTCCGATTTTTATAATTTTTACATCATTGTAAAGAGAAAAACATTGTCTTCAATTCCATGTATAATGCGCATGTTTTCGGGAAGAACTCTGCATGCGCAAAGCGCCGCGCCAAAAGGTATAATTTTCGCACTTCATAACTTTTGAACCGCAAGTCCGATTTTTATAATTTTTACATCATTGTAAAGAGAAAAACATTGTCTTTAATTCCAGATATAATGCGCATGTTTTTGGGAAGAACTATGCATGCGCGAAGAGCCGCAATATTGATGTACGCATAAGTGAAGAAGTATGATAATATATAACTAAAATACTGTTCTTTTGATACGCAAATATAGAGCTTTATAAACGATGAACAACTGTCATGACGGAATTTTGTTTCCAGTTTTGGAAAAAAAATTATAACATAAAAGTGAAAATATATTTGAGTACGGGACCAGCCGCTCGGGGAAAAGCCTTTTCGTGGGAATATTTTCTCAGGAAAATATTTCACTTTTCGGAGTTTCTAAAAATGCGTGAACATTTTTGTTACTGATGCCATTTGCGAAAGGTTTTTATTTCTAAAATTCAAATGCGAGGGCGCACCTTTCCAAACCATTTGAATTGAATTTATTATTTTATCTTTTACATTATTGAATAAAAGACGTTTCATTCAATAAGATTTGAAGAATTATTTATATGTGTAGCGGACTGAACTGAGCAGATGGAGAATTTGATTCCTCACCACTTTTATTACCAAAGTTCTTTTGTATCACAATTACTTTTTTAGGTATTAGTTTTTTCGTGAGCAGGGGAATTTCCGACGGGATTCGCCATGACATAATGAGAAAAAATTCCCATGAACATGGGCGTGGTCCGTCATCTTCGGGACCGACCCACAAGTATAAATATCTACCGGGGGGTGCGCGGACCCCCCCGCTTTTGGTCGCCACCCCCCAAACTTTTTGTGCAAATTATTTTTTTGTTTCTACTTTGAAATAAAGGTTCGTGTCATTCCGAGGTATGAAGGTTTCTGCTATATATGTCGAGAGGGCATGGGAACCCATTCCCAATAGAATCCGGGGTTCGTCCCATAGGATTGTTCCTCGGAGTCTCTCGTTCTCAAAAGAGAACATGGGAAACCTGTCCCGCGATTGAATCCGGGGTCCGCCGCGGAAGACGGGGACGGGAATTCCCGGAGAGCATGGGAGTATGCTCCCATGGGTCCGGGCTCCGCCTCGAGAGACCGCTCCTTGGATGCTCTGCTTCTCGAAAAGAGAAGTCATTCGGCAACTGACAACCCGAGCTTCCCTGACATAGTAGTTTATTTTCCGGGCCTCGCGCCCGGTGCTACACGTCGCCGAGGAAATCAGAAAATGGTCCGTTTGACATATGCGTCGGAAAAATCGGCGCGATGTCAGAAGCCGTCGGCGCCGTCGGCGCTTGCGGCGCAGTCATCCTAGATGCGCCGGGAGGTTCTGAAACTGGCAAATGAACGTCCATGAAGCTCACATTCATTATCTCTGTATGTTTATTGTCTCTAATCACATGTTATATGTTGCATACATCTAACGCATTTTCAATCATTTACAGGTTGAAGCAGAATGCTGCGCGGACGTGGACGCAAGGCCCTGCGACGGCCTAGGACGTTGCATACTAGGACACGCAGCTTTGAAGCCGTTACAAGCGACGACGACTTCATCAACGAGATCCATGCTGATGAAGCCTCTGATATGGAGTCAACTGACAGTGATGGTAGCAGTGGTTTAGACAGTGATGATGCATATGATCGGGACACTGTAATAGATAGTGAACATGGTGACACAGATGCTCTGAGTGATATAGAGACAGAGATTGCCAGAAAGATTCTAGCCGCCGGTAATTCCACCGAAGAAGACTTTAGTGGTTTTGAGGAGGAGTTTGCCGAAATACCACAATATAATCATGATAATTCACAGACGTTTGATGAGTGGGTGGATGGTCCGCGGCCACGTGTAAACTTGCCTTTCACTGGTCAAACTGGGTTGCGCCAGTTCATAGAACTTCCTGAGAACCCTGAACCTATTGACTTTTTCAATTTGTTTATACATAATGATGACTATGAGGATATGGCAACGGAAACCAATAGATATTTCAAACAAGCAATGGAGGACAAAATTCTAAGACCCCGTTCAAGAATGCAACAGTGGCAAGACACTAATGCAGAAGAGATGAAGGTATTTGTAGCCATGACAATTGCCATGTCATTGGTTGTGCAGAGAAACTTTGCTGATTACTGGTCAACAAGTGATGTTACCTCAACGCCTTTCTTCGCCAAGTGCATGCCCCGAGACAGGTTTTGGCTTCTTATAACCTACCTACACTTGGCTGACAACAGGAGGATGCCGGGCCGTAACACCCCGTGCTTTTCACCAATAAATAAACTGGGACACTTGTATAACCGGATAGTTCACCGTTTTTCAAGAGTGTATAAACCGCATCAAAACATTTCAGTCGACGAGGGCATGGTGCCCTGGAAAGGTAACTTATCTTTCAAAGTTTATCTTCCCGACAAGCCTAAGAAGTATGGGATAAAGGCTTTCATGTTGTGTGACTCGCACAACGGATACGTTTGCAAGTTCAAACTCTACACTGGAAAAACGAATGAACCGGTTTCTGAAGGTGGCAAAACTTATGATGTAGTCATGGACTTGGTGAACGACTACGTTGGACAGGGGCATCACATCTTTATGGACAACTACTATTCGTCCACAAATCTGTACATAAATTTGTGGGAGCGGGGAATAGGTGCCACGGGGACGTTGAGAGCGAATCGAAAGGGACTTCCTGATTCAGTCAAGAAACCTAAAAAGAAAGCCAAGCAAGGGGACATGACAGTTTCTCACAACCATGGCCTACTCGTTCTTCGCTACGAAGATAGAAAATCAGTGCTTCTCATGTCTACTGTTGAAGATACACAACTTGAACAAACAGGGAAGAAGAACCGGGCAACAGGGGAACCAGTTCTCAAGCCGCGCATTGTAACAACGTACAACAAGTACATGGGAGGTGTTGATCGGGCCGACCAGATGTTGTCGTACACGCCGTTCCGAGTGAAGACCCTGAAGTGGTGGAAACGGGTTTGGTTTCACGTTCTCAACGTTGCCATGTTGAACTCTTACATCGTTTATAAAGAATATAGCAAAGATAAACCTCTAAAAACAAGTCGGGAATACAGGAAGGCTTTGGCGCAACATATAGTAACATTTGCGGACAAGGAACAAGTTCCATCACTTTGCAGACGTCCCCGTGGTCGGCCGAGCACGAGCGACGAGAGTGTCACTCGTCTTCATGGACGTCACTTTCCGACGAAGATTGAGCCTGTCGGAAGGAAGAAAAACGTCACAAGGATGTGTGTGGTATGCTCTAAGGCAAAACGCGCCGTCCTCGCAAAACAGATTGAAGAAGGCAATGGGCCAGCAAGGAAGAAAAAACGAGTAGGCAGAGAGTCTTCTTATGAATGTACAGATTGTAATGTTTCTCTGTGCGCCGCACCATGCTTCAAACTGTACCACACCGCCACTGACTATTCCAGGGCTTACATCACTGCCACGGAAAAAGAAAGAAATGAAGAAGGGAATGAAGAAGAAGAAAATTGAAAGTAAAGAGAGCCGAAGTGTGGACTAGTATATACACATTATATACATACCTTGTTAGGTCCCTAAAGCTGTTCTGCGCACAACCGCAGGTAAATATTGTGTATATTTGTACATAAATGCATTGTAATTTCATTGTAATACATGTCATTGCAAATAAAATATTCTTTATTTTATCAAAGAGACAGAGAAAGTGAATGCGAGCTTTCATTGGAAGTTCAGCCAGAACCGCATCATAAAAAAACACCCATAAATGCTGAACCGGGTGGCCGATTTTCATAAAACTTACATGGGGTAAAGAGGAAAGATTCGGCTTTGATTCAATATAAAATTTATACATGCGCACGAAAAACTAAAGTTGCGGCACGTGCCCCGATATGCGCGATAGTCAAAAAGTTGCCTCAAAGTACCGAGGGTACCTTCATTTGGCACGCTATAGCTTCCGAACGAAGTTGCGCATTTTTTTCTTTTTACATCATCGTAAAGAGCAATAAATTGTCTTCAATTCCATGTATCATATGTATATGCGCAGCGAAAAATAAACATGCGGCAAATGATGCGCCAGATGTCGCAAAAAGTTAGTTTTTCAAAAATGAATTTTCTAAGTACTGGGGGTGCCTTCCTTACGCTCTTCATATATTGCGAACCATTTGACGTATTCCAATAATTTTTATATCATTGTAAAGAGGAATAAATTGTCTTCAAGTACATACGTGTTTCGCATGCGCGCGAAATAATTTACGATTTTATAAAGCTGGAAATAAAGACAAACTTTACACCGCGCAACATGTATTGCGTTCGCCGCGGTGATTAGTGTATGCTGTGCTCATTAGTACCCATTAGTTCCACGCGCGCTCGGCTCTGGCACCCTCGAGGAGGTCTCGAGGAGGTCTCGAGGAGGTAACGGTACTGTAATTAGCACAGTCCCGGGGGGACCAAGCAGTGCCAGTAAATTGGTGCGCGTCGGGACCATTCACGTGGTACTGTCGGGGTAGCGTCACTCTCCTTTGGTTGGTTATATTTTCTGAACCATAAGTCGTATTCTAATAATTTTTATGTCATTGTAAAGAGGAATAAACTATCTACAAGCACATATAAATTTCGCAATATGCGCGCTCAGGAGTTTTGATTTCATGAAGCTGGAAATAAAGACAAACTTTAGATGACAATAGAATTATAACCATAGGTCGCATTCTAATATTTTTTATATCATTGTAAAGACAAACATCTGGTCTTCAAGTCCATATAAAAATTTCAGTAGCGCGCTCCAAATTCATGATGTTATAAGGCCCGAATTAAAGACAATCTTTACAAAGTAATAGAAAAGTAAAGAAAAATCGTAAAAAAATAATTCGAAGATGCGGGTATAAAGCAACCATTTGTGTACGGGTGCCGCGACTTGAATTTGTATTCAACGCCCGTATATAGCCCGTATTCGCCATGTAGATGCGGTATATTTCGTAAAAACGGTACCGGAATCGCCGCCTGGAAATTCCGCCAGCAGAGCTCGTTAGTGCCTAAGCTCAAACTACTGCTGCGAGCTGCGAGCCTGTAAATTCCGCCACAGGGGCTAAAAAGGGTAAAATATATATACGCAACGTAAGGGTTAAGGAGAAAACATGACTCCGAGGTCTTCTGCTCTGAGAATAACCTGAAGGGAGGGATAAAGCCCCGAGGGCGTTAGCCCGAGGGGCTATCCTGACCTTGAGGTTATTCTCAGAGCAGAAGACCGAGGAGGAGTGTTTTCTCCAGCTTATAAACCGTCGACTATCAAAATTTACGAGTTATAGTTTCGGACGCTCAAAGGGCCTAATTCCTCCGCTTAGACCATTTTAAAAGCAGAAGACAAAGGAGGAATGTTTTCTTCCTATTTATAAACGTCAAATGTAAAAATTTACATTTTATCATTTTTGATTCCCAAATCGTGTTTTATGAAGGGTATGTCGCCCTCGGTTGCGTTATATCGAGGCAAAGAAGGTATGACTATAAATGGAGTAATTCAACTCCACTCATCATCTCAGTCTGTATAGCCGAGCGGTCTAAGGCGCCAGTTTAGAGACCGAAGGGTGCCAGGTTCGAAACCAGCTATTTCAACTTGGAAATTTTTAACTTTGTATAATTTTCGATAATAATTGCTGCTTGTTGGCTATTGCGTTGCAAGTCTGAAAAATTATTCTAAGTGCATTTCCAGGTCTTACTTTAAAAAAAACCTCAGGTTCAGGTCTTACTTTCAAAAGTAAAACCTCATACCGGGTTATTCTCGGAAGTAAGACCTCATTAGAGGTTATTCCAAGAAAAGAAGATACCTACAAAACAACAGACATAATCCGACCTAGGTTTATAATAAGTTAACACGCCAATTAGCGCTTAAATAAAAGATTATGTTTGTGTGCGGCATTATCCACTCTTTACCGTTACACATTGTGACGTTACTGACGTGCAAGTGAACTGTATTACTAGGCGCTTCAACAGAACGTCTAGAAATTTTCGTTTAAAATTACTCAAATCATGTTGTCTTTTTGTGTATAATAAATAAAATACCAAACTCATTCCCTATGGATACCGTATTTATTACAACTCGTCACTTGTCAAACGCATTTAACTCGCTTTCGCTCGTTAAATATTTTACAAGTAACTCGCTGTAATAGATACGGTATCCATAGGAAACCTGTTTGGTATTCTCTATGTATATCAATGTTTATGAATACCTCATCATATATTCCTTTATAAACATTGAGTAAATGTGAACTCTTATACATTGTTACTGTTATGAAAATTGTCCTAAACAAATATTCTTCAACTCTGGTGTCATCAAACATAGGATTTTAATTCAATGCAGTTATAGTTATCCCAATGCCAGGAGTAAATTCCTATTTGCTGTTAAATATTGAATAGATTTGTGAGAATAAAAAAAATCTCGACCTCATTGTAATGGCCAATAAGAGGGTGACTGAAGGCAGAGCTGGATAAGTAGATTGAAAGTTTGTTGAAGTGAAGTTTGAGAGGAACATTTCCTTCTCAACAAACTTATTACTATTTCCATCAGGCTCGAGGCATGCTTTTCCTTTCCTGATGGATTTGTTTCTGGACTTTAGTGACATTTTAATCCAATTTGCTGTAAAAAAGAAAAAGATGGCAGATGACAGGCGTGAAGTTCAGCCCACATTGTTTCTACAAAAATCTCCAAATGTCATCAATCATACATTGTCAGCAGATAAAAATGGAGACAATTTAATTATCATTGTGTGATTTTAAGTATTTAATTATCTTTTATTTGGAAATTTGATACTTTTTAGTTAAGATAATGTCAGAATCTTAGATTTTATAGTAACTAATACCATATTCATCAAATAACACTTAAATCATTTTATTTTTTTGCGGTTTCCATCGAAACATGACCATCAGCGTAGTACCACCCATGGTTCGCTAGTTCCAGCCGCTGCTCGCAGGTTTCACCGCAGTGCATAGCCACATGGCGCTGCGGGCTTTCTCCCTGCCATAATACTAGCAGCCGCGATATAAGTGAAATAATCTTGAAAGCGGCG
This sequence comes from Gibbula magus, assembly GCA_936450465.1. NCBI lineage: Eukaryota > Metazoa > Mollusca > Gastropoda > Trochida > Trochidae > Gibbula > Gibbula magus. The sequence continues at coordinate 41,331,102 of OW388291.1, forward strand.
TTAAACCCCAACTCACTCACTCACTCACTCGAAACATGACCAAAACAGTGACTCTGTAAGAAGTCATTTTGTGCAGAGTATATCTCACAAACTAAACATGCTAGCTGCACCAAACTTGCTGCGCATATTAGCCATGATCTCTAGTTGTGCTATTTCAGGTTTAAACAAATTTCTGAAATTTACTTTTTGCTGTTTGCAGATCCATGAAAGATCCATATTGCATGTTGTTATCCATGTATCATGCAGTTAAAGATCATTATTACATGTTGTTATCCAAGTATCACGCACTTAAAGATCATTATTTCATGTTGTTATCCAAGTATCATGCAGTGAAAGATCATTATTACATGTTGTTATCCAAGTATCATGCTGTGACAGATCCATATTACATGTTGTTATTTGAGTATCATGCATTGACAGATCCATATTACATGTTATTATCCGAGTATCATGCAGTGAGAGATCATTATTACATGTTGTTATCAAAGTATCATGCAGTGAGAGATCATTATTGCATGTTGTTATCCAAGTATCATGCAGAGACCTAAGTTCAGCACAGTGAATATTTCAAGAGAATGTATTTGTCACATCCCCATCACACTGGGTTGAATTTGCTGGAGTAGTGTCAGGGGAAATGTACAAAGTGACTCTAATGTCTTCTGTCCAGCTCACAGGAATACATCACTGACTACCTGGCACTATTACTCTTATAAATATTATACACATTATGTGGCAATGATGGATGTGTTCAGATATTGAGATGCATCAATAACAGATAGAATCTTAAGTGATTTGATATTTAGACAGCTAAATGTAGTTTAGAAAACTTTGATTTAGATAACATAAATTGTTTTTTGACTTAATTAATTGATTCAAATTTTATTTCAAATATTTTGACTGTGATTGGTCATGTTAAACTATCAAATACTATGTTTTTTCATTGGTGTTTATATCCTTCCTTTTCAGAAAATGGTACAGAAGTTCCACCGAAACAAGTCAAAAGATGCTAATGCTGACATCGCAGAGATGGTATTTGTAATGTCAGAGGACAAAATATTCCTGACGTATCACACAGAGGACAAACGTATCGCCTCGTCGACTCGAGAGTTCAACAAACCACCCAACTGGGATGAGAAGGGGGCTATGCTCACCTGGGCACAGGAGATGCACCAGACCTTCCAGGTATACTTGTCTATGATCTAGATGCTCACACATCTGTTACCTTTATCTGCACTGGCAGATCCTAAAATATCGGATAGTCATCGCCACTCCTGGATTAGATGTGGCCAGTCAGAATGGCTGATGCTAATAAGTTCTGCAGTTGAGGTGTAAAACCTCTCTCTGGAATGCAAAAGTTTGGATAATAGTAGAGCAGTTTTTTTTAAAGGAAACCTATATGAATGTTAACTCTTCTTTGTGCAGGTGGACCCTAATGCCCCGAGCAACAAGCAGGTGGAGCTGTACCAGACCCTGCTGGAGCTGCTGAAGGCTGAGGAGCTGTGTCGGGAGAGACTCCGGGAGTCGGAGGAGGAGGTGGGTGCACTGCTTCTTGTGTTTGTTTATCATAGGAGACAGGGTGCCTCTTGGGTTTGTTTATCAGAGGAGACAGGGTGCTTCTTGTGTTTGTTAATCAGAGGAGAAAGGGTGCCTCTTGTGTTTGTTTACAAGAGGAGCAAGGTGCTTCTTTTGTTTGTTTATCATAGGAGACAGGGTGCTTCTTGTGTTTGTTAATCAGAGGAGACAGGGTGCTTCTTGTGTTTGTTAATCAGAGGAGACAGGGTGCTTCTTGTGTTTGTTAATCAGAGGAGAAAGGGTGCCTCTTGTGTTTGTTTACAAGAGGAGCAAGGTGCTTCTTTTGTTTGTTTATCATAGGAGACAGGGTGCTTCTTGTGTTTGTTAATCAGAGGAGACAGGGTGCTTCTTGTGTTTGTTAATCAGAGGAGACAGGGTGCTTCTTGTGTTTGTTTATCAGAGGAGACAGGGATCATCAATAAGAGTGAAATCTTTTAGAACTGTTTCAGGGTAGGCTTAGGAAATTCAAAATAGGTCCTGTAAGTATTTCTGTATTATTCGCTGCATTTCTCCAAACTGTATCCAATTTGTGAGTGAAGGAAGTATGCTACAAGTGATAAGTGATGTTTGTATCATAGCTGGAAGGTAAGCCTTTCAAATTTGTCTTGTAATCTGAGTTTTTTTCATTCATATTTGGGCTTTATTTGAATTTAAAGTGAATTTGACTTGAGTATTAAAAAATACATTAATTTACTTTTGAAAATAGGATTGGTAATTGCCTCTTTGCTTATATGTTAAGATGATCATTTGAGAGGATATATGCTATGGTCCTGTGTATTGTCAGCTATGATATAAATAAGATCATTGAGGAAAACTGTATATGAGTAGGTTGACTCTCTTGTCGTGACCAACAGGTGAAGGAGATCCTGGACGAGAGGACGAAGGAGGAGACAGAGTCTGAGCTGGACATCTCCGTGTACGATACAGAGAGGAACGAGAAGGCCAAGAAACACAGGAGAGAACTTGTAAGTAGATGTTAGAAAGCCTTTTTTTCAATTAACCCTTTGGAGTTTACCCCAATCCTACATTAAAACCAAGGACAAGTGAGTCCTGCTATCTGCTCATTCAGGAAAGAAGATCGACAGAATTGAAGTTGAAATGTCTTCATATTAATCAGGCTCAACATGATTTCTTTTTACTTCCCTCGTGAGCGATTGACTGAAAAAATATAGTGACATCATTTACAGCTATCATTGTTCTGAGAGAGAATTGAAAATTGCAGTTCAACATTGTAAAGAGACAAATACAGCAAACCTTACTTTATAAACATTGATTTATGTGTGCAAATATTCATCCATTTCTTATTGATATAACAACATTTCTTCACAGAAGCTTATGAGGTAATATTTTTGTTATAAAACTCCATATTGATATCCTTTTTCCCCCAACAGGAGCGTCTGAAGCTGGAGGAGAAGATGCGTAAGCAGGAGATGGAGATCGACTACCTGGCTCCCTTCCTCGCCCAGATCGGCGACCCCGAGAAGATCGCACGCACACAGGCCTACAAACTCAAGGAGGACTGTCTCGCTGACCTAAAACAGAGGCTCATCGACAAAGCCAACCTTATTCAGGCCAGGTTTGAGAAGGTAGGAAGGTTGAATTGGAATCCTCACATAAAAATCATGAATAGTTTGCAGATTTAAGTTGGCTAATTGTCATACTTTTCAGCTCATTTAGACAAACCTGTTCGCCAGAGTCGATTTTACTGAATGATTCAAAATTTTTATCATGATGCTCACTGTCAGGACTTTTTAATAAGAAGATTTAATGATGAGAATGAAATATATCTAATGGTTTGTCTTTGCAGAATATCCAGTATGGTTTGAATACATTTGAATGCAATACTTTAGGCGATATTTTTTTCTCCCAATTTGTCGCATTTTAGACTTGTAGTTAGTAACTACAAGGATGAAAGCAAAACTGTCCAAAAATGACTCGTTCAACAAACCCTGTAAACCTAGTATAATATCGATATCTAACTCTCTAATTTTGACTATTCCAGGAGACGCAGGAGCTGCAGAAGAAGCAGGGCTGGTACCAGCAGAACCAGGTGTCCATGCAGAAGGATGACGAAGAGGAGTACCTCAACTACTGCAGCGAGGCCATGTTCCGCATCCACATCCTCGAACTGAGGCTCAACAGGTAAGCCATTTTCAACTTTCATATTCTCGAACTAAGGCTCAACAGGTAAGTCATGTTCCGCACCCACATCCTCCAACTGAGACTCAACAGGTAAGCCATGTTCCGCATCCACCTCCTTGGCCTGAGTTCGCATCCAAATCCTCGAACTAAGGCTGAACAGGTGAGTTATGTTTCACATCCACATCCTCAAACTGAGGCTCAACAGGTAAGCCATGTTCCGCACCCAGATTCTCAAACTGAGGCTCAACAGGTAAGCCATGTTCCGCACCCACATCCTCCAGCTAAGGCTCAACAGGTAAGCCATGTTCCGCACCCACATCCTCCAATTAAGGCTCAACAGGTAAGCCATGTTCCGCATCCACATTCTTGAACTGAGGCTGAACAGGTGAGCTATGTTTCACATCCACATCCTTGACCTGAGGCTCAACAAGTAAGGTAATGACCATTAGAACTTGAAATGGTTTTAAATCTTTATTCCATTTGATGTGAGATATCAAACTTGTAATACTGAGAGCCTGTCTGAGAATGCCTCTTCTGTTATTCTGAAATCACACATTGTTTGATATGTTCATGATGGACAAATCATATTTTTCAGGTATCTGCAATATCAGTCCAACAAATGCAAATGTTCAGTCATTCTGATATCACTGATATTAGGGATATGCAAAGATTACAAAAAATCTCAGTAAATTTTCTTACTGCTTAAAAGTCACTGAGTTTGTATCATGACTATAAGTGGTCCTCTCACAAGATGATATTGTTTGTCATTTTGATGATCATGAAACTTCCATACTGGGCAATGTCATGTATAAAGTTTGCTCTTTTCAATGTTTATCCTTTGATAATGCTGTCTTACTCCTCTCTATATAGGCTTTACTTGAAGTCCAATATCATTATATACATCCTCAATAACAAAAACATCAAGTCGTCTTCTTGTATCTTGTATTCATCAGGCATATATCTCCTTATGCTTTTCTATTGTCTCAACATCATGATAATACCAGTTAACACTGTTTCTCCTCTTCCAGACACAAGGAAATGGCCCCACACAAGTACATGGCACTGGAGCAGAAACTACGAAGTGATACCCGCCTCTCAGAATATTTCTAATTATGTTGATAGCATTATCCGTCATGAATACTTTTGCCGTCCATTGATTTGTCACATTGTAAATATATCTATATATTTATCATCATGTTTTATTTAAGTCTCTTTCTGTGATATATATGACATTTCTATGACTGTTGAAGAGTGAGAAGAAAGTCGAAAGATGTACAGAATATGAAAATTGGTCTTTTATTGGAATAATTTAGCTTTGATTTTAATAAATATTTAAAAGAAATTTTAATGAAATAAGAAGAATATTGTATCAGAATTCCGAAAAAATATGTATATGATAATAATAATATATCATATATAACAATATGTATATAACAAATGATCACAATCTAAAATCCAATGATAATAAAAGCTATTGTTTGAATATTTCTTTTCTGTTCTTATTTTTCTTAGATATATGAGGATGTATATAAACATGACTCTTAATATTTTTTAATAAGAGTTCCAAAGACGTTGGTTGAATTTAGAGAAACATCTTCATTTTCAATTGCAAGGATTAGGGATGTAATGATAGATAAAACTATCGAGGAATAGTTAGTTGCTGTGTCGATAGTACTTTATCAGCAGTAATTTTAAAGAACAATGGAGAAAGTCAACTATCAATAATTTTGATAGTTGGGTAAATTCAATTGTTTGCTTAAATCTAAAAGCACTTTTTCCAGACCTCGAAAATGCTCTTCAGAATTGAAGTAACAGTTAGTTAACAGTGTTAACTTAACACATATATCCATAAGAGACAATTAAATTTATGATGACCAAACCACTGATAATGTCGTGAAGTGAGTAATTGCCACAAACTTAATAGTTTTTCATTAATAATCGGTATATTGTAAGTAACGGGTGCATATAAAATTGTATAAACAATGCATGTTGCTCCGATTAGGTTTCATCCTCTTTTATCATGAAGCATACAGCGTTTTATCAGTATAAAAACGTATGCATCACAGTGACCTTGACATTTTTTAATGCGTCACAGAAAATTGGTAATTGCAAAATTCATGTAACAGACAATTGTTCATTGTCACAGATTATTTCAAATCACAAAATGAAAGTTAATTGGCTTGATTCGTCCAGTTTGATCTTCGAATTGTATAAAGATGTTTCCCTGAACCTGTTTCTGGAAGCAGAATATTTTCTCGTGGCATGGATATTACCGTTTTAATAAAATTTTACCACATCAGAAAATAATTAGCAATGTTATATCCATGGCAATCACCATTTGTAAAGAGATGGAAATGCCGTCCATTTATCCAGCTTATTTTATTAATGCAAATATTTTGTGGATGATCAACTTCTTTATTAACAATAGCAACGTTTTGGTATAGATCCTTATACAGTTATCAAGCATATGGAAGAGATGGTGAAACAGCAGATTATATACAGGATTCATGTTGGTATGATAACGAGATAACAAATACAACAATATGAGGTAACAATGACATAAATGGTTGTACAAGTGAACTTGTGATAACAAGGAAACCAAAGAGTAGTTAGCCAGGGGGCGGATGAGAGGACAAAGACAGGGTAAGCGTACCAATTAGTGGTGGAGGTGGAAGCCAGAGTGAGTAGATTGGTACTGTCAATTTCTGCAAATAATTTATTTGTGACTTAACTTTTTTTTAGATGTATCAAATTTTGGGGGTTTGTCAGTAGGGCTTTTTGTAATATACATTTGGTATGTTTTATACTTTGCGTATGTGTCTGAATTTGATATTGTCAAAATCTCAGTTAACATTTTGCCGAATAAGTAAAACATTCAATTTTTGCACTTTCACCTCTGAGAGGTATATCAATATAGACATTTGTTCAGAAGGAGAATGGATATTACATGGGGTATTCGCTAAAGAAATGTTGATTAACATATTAACATATTGCTTATTGAATTTTCTTATTTGTAAATAAAATAAAATACGAATTTTCCATTACCATAGGTGACGGCTTGTAGACCAATTAAAGATCACGTGAATACTCTCATTTCGTCATGCTTCATAAAGTGAATAAGAAATTGTGTTACACTCATTTGAGTTCATGATTTATGGCCAGTAAACTCTTATAATGACATTGGATGTACGAAAACGTCTATTATTTGAGGATAGCAAGTATTTAGAAGTAATTAGAAGCAGCATCTGCATGTCTTATTTGGTTTGTTAGAAGAAGATGCCAGGAAGGAGAACAGGTTCTATGGCAGGTCAACTTCTTATTGCAATAGCTGCGATGTTTCGGTACACATACTAGTACCATTATCAAGCAAGTGGTCATTGTGCCAGTATCGGAACGTCGTCGCATCTTTTGAAATTAAGAAGTTGACTATCCTGAGAACATGTTCTCCTTATCATTCTTAATACTTAATACATATAAGTGATAACGTATAACTATATTTCTTCTATCATGCTCAAAATTACCTTTTCCTTCTTACACGATGTAAAATAAAATTGACAAACATTCCCAACAATGCATAATTCTGATGAGAAACCAAAGCACCAAAGCAAGGATTTTGTGTAATTATGGCATGTGTTCAATTTCCTTTGTTAATTTCCGGAAAACAGTTTCAATATCTTTTACCTCAAAGTGGATAATCACCATTCGACCTTCACATTCAAGCAAGTTCTCATATCTTAGACAAACTCCTACAAAACATAGAAATCCATATACGATGACAGATTGGTTTTTTATTCATAACGTTCAAAGCGAATTAACAGGAAATGATGATGGAAACTGTTTACTGACATCTTTAGATAATGGGTGTGAGACTTTGATTGTTAAATACAAACCAACAAGAAGATATATGAAGATGCCCTGTTCATAACTGTTTGAATGCCAAACAAATTTTTTTAAGGTTAAAACCTGCATTTTTAAGAAGAAAAAGCTACATAATATACCCATTAATGGAAATGGAGATATCTGTATAGACATGATTTGGCTAATAAGAAACGAGCTTAACTGTGCTTTGTATTTACAACGTATATACAATTGCAAGACTGCGACGTTTCATGACATTGTTACACCGACCTTTCTGTGTAGATGCTCAAACCGTTATCAAGCAAAAGTTGTTTTCACCACAGTATCTCCTAGGCCTTCACGTCTTTGTTGATTTTGTTGCAAAACCACACTACTGGATAACTGCTGTACTACTGTTGTTAGGATACGTTCCTGAATGTGACAAGTTAAAATTTAACGTCCATTGACATTTTAATTCAATCAGCCTTCTCCATTTTGTGTAACCTCAAATAGATCTTTGACATATAGACAACATAAAATGTCACACAAATCATCACACGATGCTAAAATAAGAATAATTGCTTGTCTTTCTCAAAAGAAACTGAAGATTGTCGGTGAAAAACTATGAACAAATAGCAATAGCCCAGGCTATATGTTGCGGTAATATTGTCCTTCTTATGTGTAAACAACACCAACTGCTGTCCAAAAGGAAGTTGATAACGTCTTCAAAGTAACCCTGAAGAAAAACTAAGACATTCAGAATAAAAATAACTGACTGTTTATTCCAGAAGAAAATTTTACTTAAACATTGTTAATTTCGTTACAACACAGTATAACAAATCGGTACTGTTATATGGAAAAGTCACATATGATAAATACATCGAAGTGGTTTCAGAGGCTGGTACAACAACAAATTCACAATTCATCTTCCACACATCACTATGGTGGCTTCTCCTGTTAAGAGTTAATACCGAGTATGTCCTCCTTGGGCGCAAATGCATGCCTGTGTATAACGACGCTTCGAGGTTGTCAAACGTCGATTAACGCTAGGGATGATGCTTGGCCATTCTCTCTGCAATGTAGATATCTTGGCATTTATGTGAGTGTTTTTGCTCCTGTGTTCTGAACGTGTCTCATCAGTTACTTTTTTTTTTTTTATGCACGTGCATCCCGTTATTCTCCACTTAAACAAGACGATGTTTATTGACTAAAATGCGTTTTGTCAATTGTTCCTATATTTTTTTGGATGACAATAATATTCAAATGTTTTCATTTTGAGTATAGAAAATACCCCATTTTCAATAAAACAGTTTTTGGTGATTGTCAACTTTATTTTGGACATCAGTATAATGACTGAATATGTTATTGCAATATCTGGATTGACATGGCCATATTCAACATATGAATAGTTAGATATAAATACACTTTATGGGCTAACATAGATCAACGAGTATGTTAACATTAAGACATCATCGTAAAATGGAACTCATTTTCAACAAGAGACTAACAGCTCACTGATATACTCCCACTTTCCACATTAAGGATGTTCGCTCCTTCCTGCTGAACTTCAAAAATGAAATATGATTAAGTAAAGCCTTTTTGTTATTTTTATTTACTTTATGATATTCTACATCATCTACATACGGTACTATTAAAAACAAATGAAATAAAGAAAATGTTACTTTAGAACCTCTTAAAGGTGCTTAAACAGCAAAAATGGCCTAAATTTGACTAAATAGGAAGGCGTTTTCAGGTACATTTTGTGTCAAAGCTTAAAAAAACCCACACAACCATTTATGTTTTTTCATCGATTTCGGTAAGGGAACATGAACTTTGTAACATATCAAAAAGTAAAAAAAGTTTAATACTAGAAATGTAGTATTTTAAAGTTATTAGCAGTTTTTTTCTCATTTTCCCATAGGCTCCCATGTTAAAATTGTACTTCACCCCACTATATTACAGGCATCATATCTCGAAAAAATCCACATTACCCCCTATTTTTTAATGCTTATTTTTCAATCATATACTTGATCTTTTACAAAAGTTTAATACTATAAATTTGAGGAGCGAACATCCTTAAGGAAGCTTCAGATACAGACACTGCTGTTGATATTCTACCAAACGACCAAAACCATAACTCAAATACAGGTGGAACTCAAAGAAGCAGCCTATCTAGGTATCATGGTTGACATGTTTATCAAGTTTCATGGAGCTGGCTTATATACTGAGGGAAATGTACTTTACATTTCCATGGGGAAAAAGAGAAAAATAGCAACGTGTATCACGTGTCATGAGGGACGGACACACTGACCCCTGTATATCCCCGACTACCTTATATCGGGGTTATAGTACAGTTTATTTCAATACAAAGCATACTCTTCTGCTCGCACATAATAATATAAGCATGATAAGAAAGCTGTCACATTTATGCAATCCCACAGTGAACGTGACTGTGAAATCCTTGACCGTTGATTGTTGTTTCCATCTCCATCCCTAGGCACTGCGAGCTGGAGGTTTATCTCATTATTTCAGCGAAACAATTCTTTAAAGTTTTGAGAAATGTCTCTTGGCAAAGGAAATATATTCCTTTGATTTCAGACCCGGTGACAAAAAGTCTGTGTGTTAATGTCAGTAGCTACATTACAAAGCTGAAGAAAATGTTCTCAGGACACGAACGAAATAATAGTTCTACCTCTTGTTCCTTCTTTCATCGTCCATGAATCATTAATTGAATTAATGTTTTATTACAAATATATCCTACCTAAAGACAGTTCTGTCTGTTCTTCTATGGTTGGACAGTACTAAGTAGACAGTATCTAAGTTTCTTCTTTCATTAACTTTCTAGAAGGTGATGGTGATCTAGAAGTATTTAATGGACAGACAACTTCTTTATTCATTACACAAGAATGAACAACTTTTTTATGGACATAATTTTTTTTAATTCATAACACAATAATGAACTTTAATGAAGAAGTATGTTATGGACATGCGTCTTTATTCATAACACAAGTGCATGGTGAATATGTCCATAAAATAGTTCTTTATACTTTATATCAAATATCTAGTTTTTGTCATTCTAATGTGTTGTCTCGCCCTTTCATGTCTCGGCACTTTCCTTGTCATATTATATATATGGATTTCTTGAAGGGGCGTTTTAGAAGTTGTAAAGAAGAAGGAATACCAAGATATAGGAAAGTCAACTTCTTCATTACAATGACACTAGGGTGAGATTTTATTTATCATTCAAAATAATTCTTTAACAATAATTAGCAAAAGAATTGACATAAACTGTAATTTAGCATTGTATCGTCATCAGCATTATGACATTATAGCATTGTTATGACTTCAAGTTAGTGACATTGCAAGCAGTGTTCTCAGTGATGTCAAAGCCTTGTGATGTCGTTAACTGATGATATAATAGGATTGTGATGATTTGATTGTATCAACTTATCTCACACAAGCGATATCCGCTGTAGGATGGGGTTTTGGATGATAATTTCATATATCCTTCCATCCGTTTTCTTCGTGAATTAAAAAAACCCATTTTATATAAAACCTCTGTCGCTTTTT